>OX438946.1:16146861-17346861 GCA_949316185.1 Pyrausta nigrata | reverse complement strand
AAATCTGATTAATTGAAAATTATTAATATTTTTACAAAATTATTAATAATAACCACATGTTTTGGTAAATGTGAATTGACGATCGAAATTTATTACTTTTAGTAGTAATTATTAATAATTCACGACACATATTGGTAAAAGTTATAAAATAAATAAAAACGCAATGTTTTTTGACCAGCAGGTATTTATTTATAATATTAAACACAGTCTTACAATTATATTAATTAGAGATCACACAAACAAGGTTACTTGTACTTGCTTTAAAACGAAAGGACAACAAAGTCACATATTCTGAACTAGAATATCAAATAAATCAAACTATAAGGGCACATTTATCACAAAATTAACAAAAAAAATCATATAAAAATCAAATCCACCATCAAACTTACGCAAGAAAGTCTTTCGTGGTTACATAAAATTGTACTCATCGTCTATATGCCTCGCATGTCTCGAAGCCTCCTCCTGACTGACCCAAGAGGCACGCTGACACGCCACTACACTGAAGACCTCCCAAATGTGGACGAAGATGAAGTAGCTCAGCAATGGGAAGGCTCCTGGTAAAGACGGCATTACATCCGAGCTCCTGAAGGCAGGAGGACCTCCACTCATCAAGGAGCTCGCGAGGATATTTAATGCCGTCATTGCAAATGGGACTACCCCGGAGGCGTGGAGTGGGAGCGTTGTAGCGCTGTTTTTCAAGAAAGGCGACAAGTCGCTCTTGAAAAACTACAGGCCAATCGCGCTCCTGAGCCACGTCTACAAGCTTTTCTCGAGAGTCCTCGCAAATCGCCTCGCCGCAAGATTGGACGCCTTCCAGCCACCGGAACAGGCCGGGTTTCGTAAAGGCTACAGCACTGTAGACCACATCCACACAGTAAGGCAGGTTATACAGAAGTCCGAAGAGTATAACCAGCCATTGTGTCTAGCTTTTGTGGACTACGAAAAAGCCTTCGACTCCGTCGAAACCTGGGTGGTTTTGGAATCCTTGCAGCGATGCCAAGTCGACTGGCGGTGTGTGGAGGTGCTGAGAGGCCTGTACGATATGGCAACGATGTCCGTTCAAGTTCAAGGTCACAAGAATCCAGCTGCTCAGAGGTGTGAGACAGGGGGACGTTATTTCCCCGAAACTGTTCTCAAGTGCACTGGAGGATGTCTTCAAGACTCTTGACTGGGAGGGATTGGACATCAATGTCAACGGCGAATATCTCACGCACCTCCGCTTTGCCGACGACATAGTTTTAATAATGGCAGAATCGCCGCGGGATCTGCTAAAAATGCTGCACAGCCTAGACTCTGCCTCGCGATGCGTTGGTCTCCGGATGAACTTGGACAAGACTAAGGTCATGTTCAACGAACATTTGTCCCGGAGCCGATAGAGGTCAGCGGCGAGATGCTCTGAGTTGTCCAGGAATACGTTTACCTTTTTTTTTTTTTTTTTGGCGTGGTGGAAACGCATTTACGCGCGATACCCCCCCGGGGAAGGGAAGGGCCTGTGTTGGACTCCCGCCCTAAAAAAGTCGTCCTACCCACTAAAACCACCACGGTGTTCCCTCAGCTCGCCTCTGTGCCAGGGCCACGGGATCGCTCCGCGCATTCACTACGCGACCCTGGCGGCGATGGCTCCTTGTCGAGCCCCTCCTCGCTCTTTGTGAGTAGTGTGCAGGAACACTTACACACTACTCAGGCCACTAAGTGGCGGATGGCGGACCCCCTAAGTCCGCCATCCGCAGGCCTCATGGTGGACGTCTAGCGCCTGGATCGGCCCTCGGCCGGCGTCTCACCCGTCTGCGGCGGATCGGGTTGGAGGTGGAAATCTCCCGTTCCCGCTCCGCCGCCTCCTTCTGCAGCAGGACCTCCTCGCAGAAGTCCTGCACCGCGCTCCACGACCTGTCACTCTCGACCATAGCTCGCACCACGGTCGGGAGCGAGAGGTCGTTACCTATGACGCCAGTTAACACTGCACGCTGGGAGTCCCAGGCGGGGCACTCCACCAGCGTGTGGTCCGCCGTATCCTCGGGGCAGCCCTCGCAGTGGTGGCACACGGCAGTCGGCTCCCTCCCCGCGACTCGGTGCAGATACCTCCCGAAACAGCCATGTCCCGAGAGAACCTGCACCAGGCGGAATGATAGGGAGCCGTGACGCCTGTACAGCCATCCCTCCAAAATAGGGCGAACTGCCCCGATGGTGCGGAGGCCCGCACTTGGGTTCGCGAGCATCTCCACCCACTCTTCGACAACGGCCCGGCGGAGTCCGGACCGCTGTCGCTCAGTCTCTTGCAGTGTTGGCCGCTGTCCCAACCTCGCCGTCTCCCTCTCCCAGAAATATAGGGACGCGAGAGCCTCGGCCTCCAGCTCCCAGGGTGGGAAGCCAGCCAACACGCACGCCGCTCCATATGAGATCGTGCGGTACCCCCGTATGGCCCTAACCGCCAACGTTCGCTGCGCGCCATGCAGCAGCCTGACGCTGTGGCTGGTAAGGGCGTCGGCCCAGACCGGGGCACCGTAAAGGGCCATGGACCGCACGACTCCCATATAGAGCCTCCGACAGGCACTCCCCGGACCGCCCAGGTTGGGCATGAGGGCCCCCATCGCACCCGCTGTCCCCACCAGCTTCGGGACCAGCTGTTTGAAGTGGGCCGTGAACTGCCACCTGCCGTCGAGGGTGAGCCCAAGGTACTTGAGCGTACTCTCGACGGCAGTGCGCACCCCAGCCACAATAATCCCGCTACCCGCCGGCGGCGCCCGCCGAGGCCCGTGGAAAGCGATGGCCTCGGACTTTTCCAAGGCCACCTTTAGGCTCAGTCGCCTGATGCGGCCTACCACCTGCGCCACACCAGCCGTCGCGCGAACAGTGGCCTCCCTGTAGTCCCTACCGCGGGCCGCCACCAGGGTGTCGTCGGCGTAGCAGATCACCTCGACACCTCTGATGAAGGCCCCCCGCAGCACCCAGTCGTACCCGATGTTCCACAGGAGCGGCCCTAGGACCGACCCCTGCGGAACACCGCAGGACATGGCGTGGCAATGCCACTGCTCACGCCCCGGGTAGCAGACGCGACGGCCCTCCAGGTAGGCCCCGATCATCTGGCGGAGGTATGGGGGTACCCCGTGATAACGGAGCGCCTCCATGATGCACGTCCAGAGCAAGGTGTTAAATGCGTTGGCGATGTCAAGAGACACCGCCAGAACTACCCCGCCCTCGGAGACCGCATCCTCCGCCAAAGTTTTCAGCCTAAGGATGGCATCCACAGTTGACCTCCCCGCTCGGAAGCCGAACTGGGACTCGGCCAGGTCAGGCCCCTCTCGCACAAGATGGTTGATGAGGCGGGCGGAAAGAATACGCTCGAAGAGCTTGCCCACCTCATCGAGCAAGACTATAGGCCGGTATGCCGACGGCGATCCAGCGCTGCGACCAGCCTTGCGCAGCAGCACCAGCCGGCCCTCTTTCCATGGAGCGGGGTACTGCCCCCTCTCCAGACACGCCGTGAAAAGGCGCCGCAACCTGGGCCCGAGGATGTCCTGGGTGAGAACCCAAGCACGCCCTGGAACTCCGTCAGGCCCAGGGGCGCACTTTTTGGCTTGGAGCCGAAGCATGGCCGCTCCCAACTCGCCCTGTGTGACTTCCGCTGCAGGGACAGAACCTGCAGCGAATGGGCTGTCAGCCGCATTCCGCCCCATAGGCGGTGGTGTAAAACCCTCCCGGCGGGGGAATAACCGCGCCACCGTATCCTGGAGCAGCTGGGGCTCCAGACTCTCCGTTACCGGGTGCTCCCAGGGGCGCAACTTCTTGCGCACCGCTAAGTAGGGGCGCCCCCACGGATCGCGGTTTAAAGACGCAAGCTGCTCCTCCCTCGCCCGGTCTTTGGCCTGTGCGATGGCGGCCTGTAAGGCCTTTTTCGCCCGGCGGTACTCTTCGTACTGTGGCGCATCGTCCTCTACCCGTCTGCACCGCCGTCTGCGGTGTCTGGTGTACTGGCGTCGCCTGGTCACGCACTCCTCCCGGAGTTGGGAGAGCTCTTGTGACCACCAGTACACCTGGTTCGCCGGCTTCCGAGGGCCGACTCGGGGCATCGCCGCGTCGCAGATGGACGTCATTGCGTCTCGGAGCCGCTCCGCCTCGCTGTCCACGTCCGCTGCCGGACCGTCGTCGGGCACAGAAGCCCATTCCTCGGCCAGGGCCGCCGCCAGGAGGAAGTCCCTATCCAGCTGTTTGAGCGACCATCGGGGGCCTTGGGGCAGAACCCGGGGCCTCGTTGCGGAGGGGGGAAACACATCGAACCGAATGTATCGGTGATCCGACATTGTCTCCACCCCCTCCTCTACCCTCCAACCGCGAATTCGGTGCGACAACGCCGGGCCAGCGAACGATACGTCGATTATCGACTCGCCCTGCTGGCGCACGCAAGTCGGCACCGATCCGCGGTTCAGGAGCACAAGCCCCATCCGTAAGGCCCACTCCTGGAGCTCTTCGCCGCGGACGTCTGTCGACGGGCACCCCCAAGCCACGCTGTGGGCGTTAAAGTCCCCCAACACTAGGACTGGGTGGGGGTGGCCCTGTCTCACCAGGGCCCCGACGTCGTCGAGGAACTCCTGGAACTCGGCGCGGGACCTGCTGGGTGGGCAATATGCCCCGACTACGGCAGTGTCACCCACCAACGCCAACACACAACCCGGTCGGCTGGCTAATGAGACCAGGGACCGGGAGTGCGCGCCGCCGCGGGTGAGAACGGCCACTGTGCCTCCGGCGTCTCCTACCCAATTATCCCTAGGAGGGACGCGGTAGGGCTCGGCGACCACTGCAACGTCAATAGACCACTGCGCCACGGATTGGACCAGGAGGTCCTGGGCTGCGACGCAGTGGTTCAGGTTGCCCTGCAGGTCTCCGCCTCCATTAGCTCGCCGGCACTACCCGGCAGCTGAGTTGGCTGGCTTCCCCCTTGGGCGACTCCGACGCCTGGCAGCCGACGCGGTGCAGGCTTTGCCACCCGCCACGTGGTCCGCCTTCTTCTTGGCCTCCGCACATAACACGCAGTGCGGAGGGGCGACACAGGTTGCGGCCTTGTGGCCGAGCCGACCGCAGCGGTAGCAAAGGTTGCTGCGGGCCACCTCGGAGGTGCACTGGGCGCGCATATGTCCGGTTTCCAGGCACCTGTAGCATCTCGAGGGCCTGGGCTCAAGCAGTTTAACCTGTGCGGACACCCACCCGACTAGTAGGCGTCCCCCCAGCATCACTGCTTGGGCAGCCGCTACCGGGCAGCTGACCCAGATTGTGCCCAGGCCTGACGATGGCAGTATCTTCACCTCGCTTGCCCTGATTTGATCGGGCGAGCACTTGCCTTTTGCCGCCACGGCGGCAACCACCTCCTCCTTGGTAACCGACTCGTCCAGGCCCGAGATGCGCAGCTCAGCGCACTTCGTGGGCCTGGTCACCCTTGCGACGTCCTCCGGGAGCACCTCTCTAATCTTAGCGGCGAGGGCGTCAGCCTTCTCGCCGCTGGTTGTTCCCGGGACCTCCAGCATGCAGGCCCCAGTGGCCGTTTTCTTAATACGTACGGCGGGGATGCCGAAGGCAGTCAACCCGCCGATCTTTTCTTTCATATGCGCCACCACTGACGCATATGAAGCTCCCTTTTCTGCAGCGCCCGGCTGCAATGTGAGCACCACCGCTGTTGAGCGGGGGGCCCGCAGCTTCGGTAGCTGGCTTTTCTGTGGTTGCAGCCTGGCCGCCGAAGGCATGGCTGACGCCGCAGCCACTCCCTTCTTCTTTCCGCGCTGTACAACCGTCAACCACCCCTCCTCTGTGGACTGGGTTGCCGGCGGGAGCGGGCGTAGTGTTGTCGGCAGAGGTGTAGGTGCCGCCTTCCCCTTCTTCTTCTTCTTCCTTTTCTTCTTGGCGCTATCTGGGGCCGCGGCACTCGCCGCCGGAGCAGCGCTTGCCTGGGAGGACGAAGGCCCTGCGGATGGGGCCTTCTTAGCCTCCTCAGCCCTCCGCCGTGAATCGGCCACTAGGGGTGGACGGATGATTTCCGCCGGGAGACGCCGAGAAATCGCCTCCAGCCGAGCGTTAACCATGCTCCCGCACTGGAGCATGCAGAGCCGGACAATGCGCTCGACCTCTTCGTCGGTACGAGGGCTTGCCGGTCGCGGTGCGGGAGTCGGGGCCACTACAGATGCGGCATCGGTGGACAAGCGTCGCTGCTGTTGCTCGCTTAGTGTAGCGACTTGCCGCCGGAGGTCCTCCAGGTCATTTCGGAGTCGGCTGTTTTCCTCCTGTAACTTTGCGACCTCGTCAGAGGCCGTCCTGTTGAGGAGAATGCCAACCGCCTCTCTTATATCCGCGGCAGCCTCCTTCAAGCCACGGGTGAACGTGCCCTTCAGGCTGCCGGACTTGGTGGCAACCTTCAGAACTAAGTCCACACCGTCCAAGGCAAGTTGACTTAGGGCCACCGCAGATGGTTCCCCCCCTTCCGCCGCTAGAGCAGCGCGTCGCTCACGTGCGCGTCGGGCCATTTCCGACACTTCGTCGGCCGCAAAGGCTTTGCGCTGCTCTCTTCTGTTGGCGTTGAGCACTGCCTTTGAGCTCCCCAGCGTGGCACAGCTTTCACCGCCATCGCCAGGGTCCTCTGTAGTGACCCCCATTTCACTCTCTGCTTCGCTAGCCGCCGGAGTGTTGGAGTACACGAACCACCCGTGTTTATCCCTCCGCGGCTGCGAAGCTCTCGTTCCTCTCGATGCCTTTCGACCCCTCCTTGAAGTTGGCAACTTGGGGGCTGGCAGGCCTTCCTCTTCTGAGGACGGATCCACCGACCCACCTCCCACCGGAGCAGGGTCACGTGGACGCTTCCTAACGGAAGATGGTTCACGCGCCGCTCCGTCAATATTCCTCCTTCCTTCGTCACTCTGCTCGCGCAGAGGAACACCCCCCATTTCCCCAGAATTGGTTTTTGAATTCGAACTATCCATGAAGTTCCCACGAGTATGGGGGAAATAACAGGTCCACCCGGGCAGTGCCCCCTGTACCCGGGTAAGCGTACATACTCTAGGGAGTCCGCCGGTTCCCTAGAGGTGTGCCGTTCACGACTGACCACCCGTCAGCCATGCATCCCCTCGCCACGGCACCAAACTTGGGATTGGGGTAACTTTTTATAGAGGTTACCTCCCTCTCGGCCCGGCCAATTAAGGCAAGACCGGCCCAGCAGCGAGCCGCGAGACGTGATCCACGACACTCGCCGCCAGGTCTTTCTCCCCGGGCGCCAGTTTCCCGGCGCCTTGCGCACACCGGGCCACTCTGTAAGCAGAGCGGGCGGTACGCACACCCCTATTGCGCACTTATTGTGCACGACAACCTGGCCGCCCGATACGGGACAGACGCCAGCCTCCCACTGCCGCCCGATGCGGGACAGACGCAGCGGGGACACCTCGGAGACACCTCTTGGCTTCACCTGCCGCTGGATTGCGACAGACTACTGAGCCCCCCTACCACGACAAGGTAGGTGTCCTTCAGGGGGGGGAATACGTTTACCTCGGGCAAGTGTTGCAACAGGGTAAAGAAAACTTCGACCGCGAAATCGCCAGAAGGGTGCAACTAGGTTGGGCGGTATTTGGGAAGTTGCGTCACATCTTCTCGTCGCCTCTACCGCAATGCCTGAAGAGCAGGGTATATAACCAGTGCGTCCTACCTGTCATGACCTACGAGGCGGAGACGTGGAACTTGACAGTCAAGCTGGCCCACCGACTGCATGTCGCTCAGCGAACTATAGAACGGTCTATGCTGGGGATCTCGCTAAGGGATAGAATCCGGAACGAGATCATCCGAGAGGAAAAGACAAAAGTCATAGATATCGTTCAGGGGTGCAGTAAGCTAAAGTGGCAGTGGGCTGTTCATGTCTGTCGCAGAACCGACGGGCGTTGGGGTAGGAAGGTTCTCGAATGGAGACCACGTCTTTTTATTATTTATTTATTTTATTTAATAAGAAAATAACATAGTAAACGTAGAAACGTAGTGTTGGACGCCCCCCTGCTAGGTGGACCGACGGCCTGAGGAAGGTGGCCGGTGGTGGCTGGATGCGAGAAGCGGAGGACCGTGAAAGTTGGCGCCATCTTGGAGAGGCCTATGTCCAGCAGTGGACTGCAATAGGCTGATATGATATGATGATAAAATTGTAACAAAAATAACTTATTACATTTATCACAACTAGGGTTAAATTATTAATAAAACCGACAAATGTGATTAATTTATCACTTTAACCTCGACTTTCGGTAATTATTAATAATAATAGATAATTATTAATAATCTTCAATTATTCACTCTTACCGTAACATATACATTCGAAATGTGGATGGACGTGCGGAGTTACGCAGAAGGAACGTGTTAGGAACTCACGTTATCGTTGCAGCCTCCATGTCCGTGACATAGCAGACATATTGCAGGAGTGCTGCCTAGGTAGGTACATTGGTACGGACAATTTTCTGCGAAAACCGGCAAGTTACGTCGGGAACAAAATGTCTGGCTATGCCGCCTCCGCCGGGTCCTGGCTTCTGCCAGCACCCTTCAATGGGGAAGACCCAAAAAACGCACGTAGTCCCCTGTTTTCCTTATGGATAAAGGCTAAAGGCAAAACTTTTTTACTATAAAATCTTCATTTATGACATCTCTGCTCCTATTTTTAGTTTTTTCTCATATTCGAATTAACAAAGGAAACATGAACCTTTAAAAACAAAGAAAATAGCCAAATTACAACCTCAACTTTTAAACGCTTGCCAAAAAATCAACACAAATTAACACTAAAACTTTCGATAAATTATTTCAGAAGAAAATATTAACATTTGTCAAATTTTGGAGGAGGAAATAGGAGACTACGAAATGCTGTTTTCGTCAAATGTAAGAAGCATATCGATCTGAGCTCATTTGTCCCTTTCTTGCTTGGGCGGCTACCAGAGATCGCATCAAGACAGCAACATTTTATTCAAATACCTATTCTTCAAATGCCACGTGACAGTCCTCTTAGGGATGCAGAAGACCGTCCGAAGTCAAGGCATAAAAGTAGGAATGTTGACCCCAGTCTTCGAAAGGACGCAACCGGGACCTGGCTCGGATGATGATAATTAAGTAAGGTCGACACGTAGGCGAATTTGTGGGCAACGGCTAGTCAAAAACAGCGCGTTAATAATGACATGAAATATGCGGCCCTGAAGCTTTGGTACTGAGGTGTTGTGTGATTAGCTGAACAAATACGAGTATAAGTGAAGTTGGAATTTTGAGTTTGTTATTGCGTCTATCTGTAGGTATGTATTTTCAAAGGTGTTAAACATAGGTAGGTATTATATTACAGTCGCCACTTATAACTAGTCAATACCACTTTTGACTGGCAAAAGAACTTATGACCGGTGCACGGTGTGCTCCTATTTTTCTTAAAACAATGTTGAATTATTTTTATAGTCAAATATGATTTTGACCAATGTTCTACGTCAAAAGTCCGTCTTGATGTCTGAGGTTGCAGGTTCAAATCACGTAAGGGACAGATGTGTTTGTGGTAAGCATGAGCGTTTGTAGGAACTTACCTAAGTCATGGATGTTACAAAAGTATATAGGTATGTCTATCCGCTTAGTTTCGGGCTAGGTCATTGGTATATTTATTTAAAAAGAAGGAAAGGTGGTTTTAAAGTACAGACTAATGGGTCAAAAAAACTTATAAATGTAGTTAGTGAAAATTAATTTAAATAAACCACCATAATCAAAAAAAATAATAAAGCTATTTTACAAAACGATTTATTTTTGTTGCAAGAGACCGCAGACGAGTAGGTATTTAATGTTAATTTTAATTTGATATCTCCTTCCACACGTTCCTAAGAAAAAACCGGCCAAGTGCGAGTCGGACTCGCGCACGAAGGGTTCTGTACCATTTACTTACAACATTAGACAGTATAGGAAAAAAACACGTTTGTATGGGATTTATAATTGTTAATTTAATTATTTATTTTTAAAGTGAAATACAACATAATATTTTGTAAATATTTTTAGCGTATGCTTGTTTCTATTATAAATATGGAGCAAAAAATGGCGACAAATTCAAGTTTCTTGTATGGGAGCCCCCCTTAAATATTATAATTATTTTAACTTAATTATTTATTTTTAAAGTAAATATATACAGCTTAATATTCTGTGAATATTTTAAGCATCTACCTGTTGCCGTTATTAATAGCGAGCAAAAAACGGCAAAAAAATCACGTTTGTTGTATGGGAGCCCTCTTAAATATTTATTTTATTTATTTTTTAGTATTTGTTGTTATAGCGGCAACAGAAATACATCGTCTGTCAAAATTTCAACTGTCTAGCTATCACGGTTCATGAGATACAGCCTGGTGACAGATAGACAGACGGATAGCGGAGACTTAGTAATAGGGTCCCGTTTTTACCCTTCGGGTACGGATCCCTAAAAAGTTATAAATCGAAGTTTAGTAGTTCCGGAGATCAGCGTGTATGTACAAACAACAGAATAAAAATAATGGTAGATTCTATTACCATTTTATTCTGTGTTACTATAAGTATGAGTCTGTTACTAGAATGTGCACACAATAAAATCTATGCTTAATTTTATCGATGGAAAAATATACTTAATTAGCTTTCGAATAGAAAATATAACATGTTTCTACCTTAACCACCACATTTGCTACAAATTCGTAACGAACAGAAAAAGCTATTTTTTCTGGGCACAGATATTATAATACATGCCTGGGTAAGGTAACAAAGTTAAAATATTAAAATATTTTTTTCATCGGCAAAATTAAGCACACTGCACGTGTGTGCACTTTATGAAGACTTACACTCTATTTTAATTTCACCTTAAATTAGTTATTTGGTAAATATATTTATTGTACTGGTTTTACTGTTTTATTATATGTAGGACCTATATAGATGAGGATATGTACATAGTCAGGTCATAAGTTCTGTCACACAATAAAAACTTTTGAATTAAGAATGCTGGCCACAAAAAAGTTTATTGAATTCGAATTTTTCATGAAAATAAAAATATGTACTTTTAAGTATTTTCCTGACTTTTAAATATGGAGTGGACACTTAAAGAAGACCGTGTCGCGGTTATTGTATTGCATCGTTGCGGTTACTCGCCAATTCAGATTTTCGACTTACTGAAAAATTTGAATATAACCAAAAGATTCGTTTATCGTACCATAAAACGATACAATGAAGACTCTATTGTCGATGACAGGTGAAGAAGTGGTCACCCTCGCTCTGTGAGGACTCCAGCAGTGATAAAAGCTGTGAAGGCGCGAATCCAAAGAAATCCCATACGTAAGCAGAAACTGTTGGCCCTTCAGATGGGGTTAAGCAGGACCATGGTGAAAAGGGCATATTGAAGAAAAACAGAACATCGTTGTGTCGCTCGTTTAATGGACCTGAGACTAAAGAGATGCCACGCTTTGTTGATGCAGTACGCGGGAAAAAAACATCGGGAAATTCTTTTTTTGGATAAAAAATTTTCACCGTGGACGAGAGCTAGAACAAACATTATGATAAGGTATACGCACACAGCAGTGAAGAAGCGAGCAACCGTATGCCGCGTGTCCAACGAGGTCATTTTCCATCCTCGCTCATGGTTTGGTTGGGAGTGTCTTATTGGGGCTTAACTGAGGTACATTTTTGTGAGAAAGGCGTAAAAACGAATGCAGTTGTGTATCAAAATACAGTCCTCAAGAACCTTGTGGAACCTGTTTCTCATGCCATGTTTAATAACAGGCACTGGGTATTCGAACAAGATTCTGCGCCAGCTCATAGAGCGAAAAGCACACAAGACTGGCTGGCGGCGCGTGAAATTGACTTCATCTGGTACGAAGACTGGCCCTCCTCCAGTCCAGATTTGAGTTCGTTAGATTACAAGATATGGCAACACTTGGAGGAAAAGGCCTGCTCAAAGCCTCATCCTGATTTGGAGTCACTCAACGCATCCTTGACTAAGCAAGTTAGCTTGCTGCCTTAGTAGTAAACGGTCTTGTTGTGGTTAATTCCTATTTAATTTTTACTTGAAATCCACTGGTTCTCAATCTCACTATGGCAACGGTAGCGGCATCAAAATGCTTTAAGTGTGGTGACACCATGACCGATTGTGTGCAATGCTCAATGTGCACCAGTCAGTTTCACTTCCACTGTGCTGGGATAACGGAAGTTGGGTACAGAAAACTGGGTGACAGAAAGTCAACATGGAGTTGCGTTCCCTGCAAGCAAAGCGGTGCTCCAGGCCCTTCGTCGGCTGCTGCCGGTGCTGCTTCCTCTCAGTCAACCGACGGCATACTGCAAGAGATTCGAGCTCTTGCTGCCAAACTCGCTCCCTTAGAATCACTGGCCGAAGATTTGAAAGCACTGCGGTCTGAATTTGTGGAGATGCGTTCGTCATTTAAGAAGTTTAACGAAAAAGTGACGGAGTTTGACAAGAGGCTCTCAAACATAGAAAAAATACAATCCCGCTTTCCAAATTGGAAGAACATGCCAAGAGTCAGGAACAATGGAACCGTATGAACAATGTCGAATTAAAAGGCGTTCTCGAGATCAAAAACGAGAACTTATACGACGTTGTGACTAAAATTGGTACCAAAATTAGTAATGCTATTGAAAAGGGTCAGATTAACTTCATAACTCGGGTGCAAACTCGAGATGCTGGACACGTGAAGCCTGTTATTGTATGCTTTAATAATAGATACGTAAAAGAGAATTGTATTGCTGCTGCTAGGATGGCGAACAAGGAGGCTCCACTTGTTGCGTCTAGTATTGGATTGAAGGGTGCTGCCAGAATCTACATCAACAATCATCTCACTACCGATAACAAAAACCTGCTCAGCAAGGCAAAATCGAAAGCCAAGGAGTTGGTGTTCCAGTATATCTGGGTGAAACATGCCAAGATCCACGCGAGACGAGGAGATGGATCACCTATCATCCTTATAAGAACCGAACAAGACTTAACGAAAATAATTTAACATTTATATTTCTTAAAACTTTCATTAATAACTTTTTGTCGCGGTGTTTGAGAATCTTATGCTACATTTGTGAACGTTCGGTTTTCCAATATCCAATGTGTCAACTTAAACAAACAGTTGGGCTAAGATGTACAACATCGATAAATTGTCGTTAGACATAAGAAAATTTGTCATCGTGTCTTATTTTATCATTTTTCTTAACATGGCAACCACTCACGATGGAAATACTTCCCAAAAGAAGCCTTTATCCACACGACTATTATATAGACACGATAACAGGATATAGCCATATTACAAAATTAATTAATTATGGCAACATTTCGTCGATGTTCAATCATTGGTTCAATTTTACTACCGATTTGGCTTCGACACTTAATCCCAAGCACGACTATCGATTTAAAACTAAATTACTTACATCTGTTTTTGACATGACATTGACAGTTTTGACAGCCGAGTCCCTACTCCGGTTGACAATGTCCGATGGCCATCTCGCTCGGTTGCGATGTCATTCTGGCGTGAGTGACAGGGACGGTTAAAGTCGACAATACGGACAACGTCAATCGGAGTAGGGCCTCTGTTTTATAAATCAAAGTCATAGGCGTACCAATAAATATTTTCCAACAAATTGTGTTATCAAACTAACAAATGGAAAAGAAACTAATATGATCATTTACTTTTAGAAAACTGTGATGTAATATAGGTACAGATTACTTATCATACATAAAAGCGCACCTGGGTTTTGCTACCTTATTTACTCCTCAAGGAGCTGCTAAGGTGGAGCAATCAGTAGGAGTACCTTATATTGGTTGGACGAACTGGGTCCATATCGCTCAGTAGAGCAGTGAAAAACAGTAAGTATTGAAGTATTTAAGCAGACATGTAACATTTTGTCATAGGGTGTTTTCTTTGGTATTTGAAAATTTGGTAGTTAATAAACCAACTATACCTACATACTTAGACGTTTAAGTATGCACAGAAAGAACATACATATTAGTTTTTTAAATAATAATATGTGTTTACATTGTATTTCAGGATTTAATTTTTTGGAGGTACGCTGGAACAGAACAAAATTGGATTCAAATGTAAGGAAAAGTTTATTTCACAGAATACTTGTAGTAGAACCAACATGCATCACTTTGATAGCAATTGTGAATAATTTTTGATCCCTTCAAGCTTGTGATATTTTAGTAAATATGCAGGTTCTATTGACATGTTCATTTGATTGCTCATAATTATTATGATTTTGTTGCTTTCAACATTTTCCACCTTTAATAGATACCTTGAGCCACCTGTAACAAAATCAAAAGATATCATGAAAAACATAGTATTGAAGAGTATGTATTATTTTTCAGAAAATGTCATTGCAGTCAACGTTGACTTGTAAGAAGCAGTGGAGACTAGTCATAAGAAGACTTATTATATTAAAACGTTAGGAAAAGGTTTATCATTTGTTAATACCTTATTAAGGTAGTTATTCTGTAAAAATATGTATGTACGTTAAAAAATATTATTATGATGAATGATTTTTTTACTTATACTCATTTTACTTTTATCCACCTTTATGTATAATAAAGTATATAATATGTGGTAGGTAGGTAATAGGCTCCTCATAAGTTATTTAAAAAACAAGTTAGGCACTGATATTGACTGGAATACTTTTTAGTGCACAAAGCTACATTAAGGATGTTTACAAATTTAAGATATTTTAGTGTGCAAGTTTTCACAATTTATTTCACTGATTTAAATACTCTTGATATATGCTTCCTACAACTGGTCCTAGACTCAAGACACTGCTCACAATAGTGTGGGCTTAGCACAGAGAGTGGTGTTGTCCAATTTGCTGTTGGTAGTCTTCATTGGTCAAAATTGGAGGCAACATAGGAAGAAACAAAAATCATGATAACCTAACCTACCTATGTAAAATAACATACATTATAATAGGTTAGGTTCTGTTTTAAATACAGCATTTTGTAAGTTTATAAAACACAACAATAACAGCTAATCTTTGCTTCTGTGTAGGTGAAAGAGCTCTTTGTGATGGATGATTTACGTAAGTGTTTTTTTGGACATCTCACCTTCAAATAGGCTAGAAGGCTTATAGACTCTAGCTGGGCCCAAGCTAAGCCTGTCTATGATGTGAAATATCAGTATCCATGGGCTTGAATATTCGAAAAAAGCGACTGAAAAACACTCTCAGGAATCGACTTGATCGCAAATATCACCGATGCGTTTCCGTCGTATTTCTTACACTGTTCGTTCGTCATATGCGTTTAACACAAACGTTTTATATAACGGTACGGACATATTTTTCGCCTATTACACAGTTTTTCACCGACTTTAATCTAGTTTTTTTCTTTGTCGTCAGCACCAAGTGACCACGACAATATGTCATGCAAAAATGTCAAAACTCGATTAAAATAGACAAATAAAAGAGGCTCATGTTAGAGTATGTAGACAATTTTATCGTTTTTAATCGTATTTCGTATTTTGACAGTTAGACATGACATAAATGGTTTGACATGTTAGCAGCGGTAGACAAATGATATAACGCTGTCAAAATACGATAAAAGGCCGCGATAATGATATAATGTTTGGCTCATGCTAGCCCAACTGGTAAAAATATTAGAATTTATTTTGTCGCCTTCACTGTATTTAGTTGTGCTGATTTGAGTCTTACGCGTGGGTCTCTGGGTGCATATTTGCGATGGTTGCGGCGAGTGCTTGTGACGAACTGCTTCTGCGTCAGGCTATTGTGCGCTGTTATCGCTATTGAAACGGTGCTTTTGTTCGAATACACTATGGGACACTGTGTCGAATGTCTTAGTACGATTTGTGTTACACTGAGTCTTTATTCAATTACCCTTCAACGAATATTTAATAATGTCTGCGATTTAGATTTTTATATTTATCCGATATCGTCGGATTTGATTTACAACTATTTAACAATAGCATTAATTAATAGACAAATGGTTAGTTGCACTTTTATACTGTTGTCTTTCTACTTAGATGTCAGTATGAAATGTCTCAGTGGGTGAGCTTTCTTTGTATTATGAAAACACTCGCGGCTTGCGAACTAAAGTGAATACATTCTTTAGATCAGTAAGTTTAAACGAGTACGATGTTGTGTGTATTACGGAAAGCTGGCTTTTAGACAGTATATCTGACAATGAGTTGTTTGACAGTAGGTATTTAGTGTGGAGGCGAGACCGTGATTACTCTCGAACGGGCTAAATGTACGGTGGTGGAGTATTATTAGCAGTAAAGCGTGATTATCAAGTAGTTGAGAGAGCAGATTGGACAAGTGCTGCTGAGGACATTTGGATCACGTTAACTCTAAATAAGAAACGGCCAAATACTAATTGCACAATTTATATAGGTGTAGTTTATTTATGCTGCGAAAAGGGAGGTAACACGTACAAGACTCAACTCAAATTATTTTCCATTAAACTCAATCAACTTATCGCATCACATCCTACCGGTAAATTCATTATATTGGGCGACACGTTCCGCAGACACTGGCGATTTGTTTCCTGTATCTTATTCGGGTAAACACTTAATAGAATTTTTTGTCATTATTAATACATGCAATCTTACTCAGTATAATGCTGAATATAACGTCAATAACCGTGTACTTGATTTAGTTTTTTCGAATGACCCCATGGTTGTCCAGGCCCCCGACGCCCCATTGGTGCCTGAAGATATGCATCATAAATCATTGCACATTACATCACAGTGCCTTGAGACTAATAAGCTGCAGGACAATCCTAAAGCTAGCTATAACTTCAAGCGCGGGATTACGCAGCAATAAATTCTTTATTACATGAAGTCGATTGGCGAAAGTGTCTTGCAACTGGTTCGTTAAACCAAGCAGTTAATTCATTTTATACTGTACTCAATGACTGTATTAAGAAGCATGTTCCTTTGTCTGCTCCGAATTCCAATAAATATCCGCCATGGTATAGCTCTGCTCTGATAAAAATATTAAAAGAAAAATTTAAATTCCATAAAAAGTACAAGAAATATGGTAATTTGACGGACTATCAGTCTTTTTGTGTATTGCGTACTAGGGCTGCTAAATTAGAGGAAAAGTGTTACGAAACTTATATCCAAAATGTTGAATCCTCAATATCAGAGAACCCTAAATACTTCTGGAAATACGTAACAACGAAAAGAAAATCAAACGCTTTGCCCAACATAATGAAATTTGACGATGTTTCTGCCAACAATGGGACTGACATTAGTAATTTGTTCGCTCGCTTTTTCAGGTCCACTTACCTGGAATCCAGTACGGCACACTGTGAACCAAGCGTAAATTCTGCTTCCTGTGTCCCTGGTACTGCTGTCGGATCCGTTGTGATTGATGATAGCGCACTATTTAAATTGTTGTCCCACTTAGATCTATCTAGAGGCGCCGGCCCAGATTTGATACCACCATATTTTATTGTCCAGTGTGCTGATAGTTTTGTTATTCCCCTAAGTATTATTTTCAGACGTTACTTGTCTGAGGGTGTCTTCCCCGACAAGTGGAAGTCTGCTTTTGTTTCCCCGATCCATAAGGGTGGTAATAAATCAGATGTTCAAAATTATCATCCTATACCTAAATTATGTATGTTTGCGAAAGTACTAGAAAAGATTGTTCATGAACAAATATATTCATCCTTAAAATGTTGTTTTAACGAGGAACAACATGGTTTCCTCAAAAATAAATCAACAGCTTCTAACCTCATTATTGCTAATGATTTTATCACAGCAGGTATGGATGATGGATCACAGGTAGATGTTATCTATACGGACTATCGAAAATGTTTCAACAGAATTGATCACAAAGTATTACTATCAAAACTTTATGCAGCTGGAATCCATGGTGATTTACTTCGCTGGCTCGCATCATACATCGAGCGACGGTCTCAGGCAGTAGTAGTGCAGGGTTTCTCTTCCGATTGGTTCACTGTACCTTCTGGTGTTCCCCAGGGATCAATTTTGGGACCGCTTCTATTCACTATCTTTATTATGGACATTACTCAATGCTTTCACTATTCTAAGATATTACTATTTGCTGACGACATGAAGATCCTCAAAGTTATTTCTACATTAACGGACGTCCACAACCTGCAGGAGGACTTACTTAGGTTTCAATCGTACTGTTCTTTAAATAAGTTGGACCTGAATGTTAATAAATGTTTTTATATAACTTTTTCTCGCAAACTAGTGAATGTGGATATAAGTTATAGTTTATTTAATACTCAACTTAAAAAAGTGGACGTCGTGAAGGATTTAGGAGTGATTCATGATCTAAACTTATCTTTGACAAACATATAGATAATATAGTGCTAAAAGCATCAAAGGCCCTGGGTTTTATTATGAGGATTTCAGTCGACTTTCGTTCGCTAAAGACGGTAAAAATATTGTATTGTGCTTACGTCCGCAGCCATTTGGAATATGCATCGCAAGTATGGAATCCCCAATATTCTACTTACATCAATAGAATTGAAAGCATACAGAAACGTTTCCTTCGTTTCTTAGATTTTAAAGTGCATGTGTATAGTAACGATTACCAACATAGGTGTGAGCGATGCCATTTCCTACCCCTAGAGACAAGGCGCAACATAAGTGACATCTGTCTCTTGGCAAAGATTGCCACCGGTGTCATAGATAGCCCAGAACTGCTATCGAAAATATCATTAAACACCAACATGCTAAGGTTCCGATCACGCCCAATACTACATGTACCCCTAGTCCATGGCAACTACAGGCAGAACGCATTTCTGATCCGTAGTTGTAGAAGTTTTTCCAAATTAACTATCGACATTGACCTGTTCTTTACAAGCACTACCTCTATTAAGCGATTAATGACTAATTCATATTTGAGATTCTCAAGCTTCGTGATAAATTGGACTAACACCATTGTTCCTTAGATATTCTTTTATTTTTTGTATTGTGAGATTATTTTTTCTTTCCTTTGGATTGTAGTTGCCCCAATAAGACCTTATCTTGTTATCTCATGTGTGGAGATTTATTATTAGTATTGATGTTAAGTATTAAGTCATTTGGATATAGTGATTATTAAAACTGTAAATCTTCCTAAGAATAAATAAATAAATAAGGCAGCCAGTGATATTGACATGGACCTCGTTCGTGCTGCGATAGACGACTGGCCGCGCAGATTGAAGGCCTGTATTCAAAATCGCGGGGGTCATTTTGAATAAACTTTATTACCATTTGAATCTATGTTTTATGAAGTTCATTTTGCTATATAAATGGTTAGATAAATAATAAACATGTCTAAATTATTTCATATTACACAGGTGACAGAACTTATGACCTGACTAGGTATACATAAACATACAAAGAGATAAGTACTTTACTCATACGATATACATGGAATGTTTTTTAACACATATTGACTGCGTCGTTTATTATAATATCACGCAAAAATAAACAAAAAAACAAATGTCACAGTAAGGTGCCACGGGAAACGGGTGCATTTCCTTAGTAAGGCGAAGTGTGCGTAAAATAACAAAATAACTCCGTGTTATAATATTCGTTAATTGTACTTGTCTATCAAGTCAAGTAGATACGGGAAAAGAATATCCGTCATATACCGACCCCAAATGAAATCGACGTGGTTGAATTTCTCATATGGAAGTACTTGGTAATGCACAACATTGGGTAGCGATGCGTTTAGAAGCTCAGCGTCCGCCACCGTGCCCAAGTAGTCTTCTTTTCCCACGAACAAAGCGGACTTCATCGTCACTTTCTTCAAGTCAAACTCCGGCGGCTCCACACTCTGGTAAATCTCTAAATTCTTCACAATTCCGTAATCATATTTAGCGAATTTCTTCCTTTTTGCCACCTGCACCAAATGTTCGAAGATTTTCCTAGTGGTACCCCCTGGAAAATGACCAAACAAAGTCTTCAGAAACTCGGGTTCGTAATTTTCGGGGTCTCTGCCGAGTATTGCAAATATTCCGATTTCGATGCACAAGGAGGTGCCCAGTGGCTCTAGACATATCGCTTGAAAAACCGGCGTTATCTGCTCGTAACCTAAAAGCTCGTGAAAGCCCAGTATTTTAGCGATACCCAGCAGTTCTGGACCGAACGCAATCCCCAAAGCCAAGAGCCCTCGCACATGTTGAATGAAACTTATAGGCGCGAGCGATACGCCCAATTTGATCTTGTCATTGTACTCTGGTTTCTCTGCTCCCAGCACATATAACAGCGTGGTGCCGACAGAGTGACTGATCACTGTGATTTCTGTTTGTCCGGTCTGCTGAAGTATAAAGTCAATGGTAGCCTTAACATCGTAAATGGCTTGTTCATAGAAACTATAGTTGAAGAATTGGTCGGGCTGCTCATCGGGGTTCAGGTGAATGTGTTTCCTCGAGTACCTGCTTCCTCGTAGGTTGATTGCCCAGACGTCGTACCCTCGTTTGGCCAGTGTGATGGCCAAAGAGCCGTTTCCACGTATAATCCAACAGTCAGAGGTAGGTGTGTTACCGTGTATCAAAAGTACGGGTCTTGAGGCATCCCCAGGGATGTGGAACATTGTCAGTATGTAGCCGTCTTCCGTGATGATATCGTCTCGTTGAGCAGGATAGCCGTATTTATCTGCAAGTCCGGGAAACGTGAGTCTGCCATCTTCCGATAGTTTGTCAGTTTGTTGTTTCAGCAACTGCGATTCAATTGGTGTGCTTTTATGAGTTATTGCAATGAGAAAAATGAAATAGATCTTCATGACAGACTTCTTCAAAAAAATCTTCCACACCAATTTTTATACCCAATATTAAAAAAATATTTGTAATCAATAAATTTAATTCCACATTTTATAGAAAAGAGCATGGCAAATATTTGTTTTTGACCCGTGATAGTGTATAAACTATCATTGTTTTCGACTGAATGTCTCTTCAATTTACTCATTTAAATCTTTATGTACTTAATGATAACAAGGTTTGACAAATTGTTTTAACACTTGCTTCACTTATATTAATACTTGTAAGGACGTTAGTTTACGACTGGTACCTATCGATACTTAATGTATTTGTTGCTTTGATAATAATTATGTTTTATTATCTTCATTCATGATAACCGCCAGGTGCTGCCTAATTTTAAAAGGCAAGTTTGTATGCATGTATTGGTTTAATCTGGAAAGCTCAATAAATTTATAGTTAACTTCCTATTCTTTGTTTCAATATTTATTTACTACTGTAGGTCTGAAAATAAGTGTCGAAATAATAATTTTTGTCACGACTGATACTGAGCGAAGATCCTTTTTGGCACAGTGAATTTTTTGATTTGTTTTTTTTGTCTTGTTTTGTTTGCTGTCCGACATTGTTTTCTAAGTGTTTGGGTCTGACAAATAATTTATCCGCAGTCACTGTAGATTATTTAATGCAGATTATTTTTGCCGTGGTAACTTTGGGGGGAGTGGAAAACGGGTTGGCACCGGGCAGAATCATAACAAAATACGCCGCTTGTCTAAAGTGTCTTACTTATCCCTATTTTTAATACTCGTGATGTTCAAATTAAAGAATCCTTATAGGACAAATTATAGGATAATTATCCTTATTCAGCGGCGGATCATTAGGGCGTCAACCGCAGCCTCCCACTCCGGCTCCCCCGCCTCCTTCTGAAAGATGATGGTCTCGCAAAAAGAGAGAAACGCTTGCCATGCCTCCTCGCTCTCTAATATCTGGGCTATGACTGCCCCAATGAATAAGTCACTTCCAACGTCCTCTTTAAGGACGTCAGTAATCCACGCCGAGCACACCTTAAGAGTGTGCTTAGCGGTGTCCTCATCGGCACACCTTGACACTTTGGGCTAGGCTCACGGATGATGCGGCACAGCTGTGTGCCGAGGCAGGCGCGGCTCGTTAGCATCTGAGTTGCTCGGTAGGTTAAACGACCATGTTTCCGCCGCACACACTTTTCCAATACAGGGCGTATTGCCCTAATGCGACACCTTACTGCAGGTCCCAGAATTGCAGGGCCTCATCTTTTAACTTAAGGCGCTTGGCTTCAATTTCGCGGGGCGCTCCTAAGACCTCTGGTCCTCTCGCCACTGAAAAACTGCAGCAAGCACCTACCGTAGCGTCAAGATCCCACGGCAACGTGTGGCGACGTACAGTCGGCAGCACGTCAGGTTACACATGTAAACTACGAAAACAGCATTTAATGCGTAGGGAATAGAGGCGGTCTCAATGTCAAAGTGGGGTTGTCTGACGTGCGGCCCTGTGTACTAGCCATAACAAATGCAACGTCTCCCGGTAGCCCCGGATCACAAGTGCACCTTGCTGTCAATAAAATAGCGAAAGATTGTCGAATTAAATGGGCTTCATTCAATAAACATTTCATGTAGGGTAAAAAAATCTTAATTATTTTTCCAAAAAAAAGGCCATGAACTTTTCCGACTACCTATTATTTATTATACACGAGTGCTCCTCGCCAGTTCTTTTTTCTAGAACTTGAATGACTACACTCCCGCGTATCTACACTTTTAAGCTTGTCATTAAAATGTTCCTTCTTTCTGTGTTTTATTTTATCGCAGTTATAGAAAAGAAAATGTATCGCAGTCGACAACACTATTTTGCACAATACTAATATATGCGTATACTAATATATGCGTATATTGCTTACTTTAATTTTGCTGTTCATTAATAGTAACATGTTCGAACTAAGTAATCTATATTTTTCTTTATTATTATTTTCTACATATATAAGAATGACTGACGGACTGAGATATCAACGCATAGCGTTTTAAGCATTCACCATTGTAGTACCTACTAGTCCTGTTATTTTTTTTAAATCCTCTGTGTGTGAATGCCGAATAAATGTCTTTTCTTTCAGTACAAACTACTAGGTTTAGAAATTTGGAATTTTGCACCAATATCTTATAATTACTGACAACTATGAAAAAAATATGGGGGCCAAAAAGGGTAAGTTTATGTGAAACTTCGTTATTGCAGGGAGGGACACCTCAAAGGGAACAAGGGGTGGAAGTTTGTGCGGAAAATTCAACATTTACGCGTACCAAGTCGCGGGCAACCGCTAGTCTGACATAGGAAACACTCCAACCATATCATGGTCTTGAATTTTAAAATATGTTTTAGCAAAATTGTTACTTACAGCATGGCACTGAATAATAATTATTCAGTGCCATGCTGTAGGTAACAATTATTAATAGTACAGGTGTTACGGTAAGTATCACTGTTGATGTCATTGAGCTTCCTGCCACAGATGCCAGGCGTTTTTTAAAAACCGACTTCAAAGAAGGTACACATCAAATCCGTCGAAATTTTGAAGGATTCCGTAGCCAAAAAGAATCCCTTATAGTTTCGCCATGTTCGTCTGTCTATCTGTCTGTCCGTAGTTTAGTTCAGAGATCTTTGGTACTAGAATAATGTTGATTAACATAATAAGTATTCTAATTGCGATGCCAAAGTGGTAAATTTTTTTGGCGTTCCTACCTACCTCCCGAGTCGGGAAATTCGTTAAAATTCCCTAAAACATACCCCCTTTCAAGTAAGTAAAGTGGGAATGATATTATTTTCTTAATTTTAAGGGGTGACGTAAGATAGGGGTTCCAAGATTGTGTACTGGAAGGGAGCTCAGTTAAAACACATTTTAATTAATAAATCACATTAATTCACAAGAAATATGACGCCGCGTACAGAGAGAATCGTGCGAGTGAGAGGGAAGATACATGTCAAACATTTGGCGGGAACGCGCGCGCACAGCAGCAATGGATTGCGTTCGGAAATCCCTTACAGTCGGCCATCCTGATCCACTGCTCCCCTCGAGCAGATTTACTTATAAGATGATGATGATGATGATAATGTCTTCCACGACGTGTCCGTCGACGGCGACACCTAGTCAGTTTCTGGCATGAGCTCGGAGGTGACTTGCAAACCCGAACTTGGTCCTGAACGTGCGACTGCATAAGCTGCACTGCAGCTGTCCACTTGTGTTGTAGGTGTAGTTGTAGGAGACCTTGAGGCGTGTCTTTCGAGCATGGCGTTTGGCTTCGAGTTCATTGAGACGGGCTGCTTCAAACTTCTCAATTCCATTTTTGACTGCATTACGCCACTCTGGCCTCATCAATGCGTCTTTCTTCCACGTATTATGCGACATGCCACAGGACGTTAGATGTCGTTTCAGGACGTCCTTGTATCGATTAGATACTGCCCTCCAGACTTCCGTTTACCATTGGAAAGTTCCGCATAGAAAACGCATTTAGGCAAACAAGTGGCGTCCATGCGTACAAGTTGTCCACACCATCTCAACTGCGCGTTCATCAGGAGACATTCCATGCCGAAGATATTGGCACGACGTAAAACCTCAGAGTTTGGGACCCGATTCTGCCATTTCTCCCGTAATATTGCACGAAGACATTTTAAGCGAAAGGTGTCCAAACGCTTAATATCAGCTTTATATAGACACCATGACTCCGAAGCATACAGCAAAAGGGGTAGTATAATTATTTATTAAATTAAAGGGGTAGTATTATTACTTATAAACTATGTCACCTCTTAAGACTATTTACAACTGATTACCATCGACTTCTTAATGCCGGGCTATAACACCACACAATAATCTGCGGGCTATAACACCTCTTAAGGCTAGCCACAACTAACTACCATCAGCTTCTTAATGCCGATCTGCGGGCTATAACACCTCTTAAGGCTAGCCAAACTAACTACCATCAGCTTCTTAATGCCGATCTGCGGGCTGTTATAGCCCGCAGATAACAGCCCGCAGATAATAAATAATGCTAATCATTAAAGAAGACAGAACTGACGAATTCAGTAACTGGCTACAGTCATGACATCACCTCCCATAACCAGATCATACCTGATTCTGATCATAAGATTTAGCATAACACTTAATAAATCACAACTTGTATTTTTCTTATCCACAGCTCAATACTGTGGTGGAGAATTAAAATCATGAACTTAAATCATCATAATCGTTATGGGTTACATACAGTAACACAAATCACACATGTACTAGGTACCAGACTGTAGATACTACTGAGTAAAGTTGTGAGTACATAGGTACTCAGTGTACTCGTACAATACAAGCAACTTTGCATTACAAGATTATGAAAAGCAAACATACCACTGTAGCTACCAGACCTGGTAGCTCATGCATGTACTCCCTGTAGGTAGTTTGTAGTCAGCTGTAGCCGCCAACAGCAGGCGCGCATTGCACGTACTCGGCATGCAGCGCCACAGACCCAGGGTGCGCGCCCGGCCGCGGCTGCCCGAAGTGCCCGAGCGCCATTGCATGAGCCGCGAGCCACCGCCGCGCACTTGACGTGGGGCGCTCTCAATATGGATCTGCTGCAACCTCTAATCAGGATTGTTGCATCTTTCCAACCAAACATTGACCGGTACCCCAGGCAGCAGCCCAGCGAACTTCGCTCGGGACCACAGCCATAAATATAGCCGCGCCCCCACAGCCCACGGCACTGCCCCCACTGCAACCGACGCCACCACCAGCATCAAAACCAACGCCGAAACTGCCGCCGGCATCACCGACGCTCCAAGCGTGACTTCGCGTACGTCTAGGAGGTAGACGTGATGAAGAACGCCGCCGATAATGACCATCAATTAGTTCACGACGCAACATCATCACAAATATCACAATCACAATAACTTTACATCACAATTAAACGAACACCGATTCATATTGAATTATATTCATGAAAACAACACAACAAGTAATGTTTTTGTGTAAGAACAATAACAACTGAGTCTCCCGTAAACATTCAAACAAGTGCAAACCGGTTTTTTTGTAGGTAACGCGTCCTGCGCGCGGTCGAGTTTTGCCAATGACGAAAATAAGGAATAATACGTTTTATTTCACCGAGATAACATTTGTGTGAGCGCTAGATACACTAATCGCACTTCTGAGTTGTAAGGGAGCTCAGTTAAAACACATTTTAATTAATAAATCACATTAATTCTCAAGAAATATGACGCCGCGTACAGAGAGAATCGTGCGAGTGAGAGCGAAGATACATGTCAAACATTTGGCGGGAACGCGCGCGCACAGCAGCAATGGATTGCGTTCGGAAATACC
Organism: Pyrausta nigrata; assembly: GCA_949316185.1. Taxonomy (NCBI): domain Eukaryota; kingdom Metazoa; phylum Arthropoda; class Insecta; order Lepidoptera; family Crambidae; genus Pyrausta; species Pyrausta nigrata. Next base: position 17,320,798 of record OX438946.1, on the reverse strand, counting down.
TTACAGTACGAACATCTTTTTTGATTTGGCGGCCCGTTTTATAGAAAGAAACGTGGGTGAAAGTCGGCACCAGCATAGACGTATGCGTTCAATTATGCATATTTAATTTTTAGCACTCGCTGACCATCCTCAACATATCAAACACTTTACTGGTGCTTGTCAACCACTTCTAGTAAATGCGGGAAAAAGTTATCTGTCATGTGAAACTGACCCCAAATGAAATCGACGTGGTTGAATTTCTCATAGGGAAGTACTTAGTAATGCACGACATTGGGTAGCGATGCGTTTAGATTTTCAGCGTCAGCCACCGTGCCCAAGTAGTCTTCTTTTCCCACGAACAAAGCGGACTTCATCGTCACTTTCTTCAAGTCAAATTCCGGCGGCTCCACACTCTGGTAAATCTCTAAATTCTTCACAATTCCGTAATCATATTTAGCGAATTTCTTCCTTTTTGCCACCTGCACCAAATGTTCGAAGATTTTTCTAGTTATACCCCCTGGAAAATGACCAAACAAAGTCTTCAGAAACTCGGGTTCGTAATTTTCGGGGTCTCTGCCGAGTATTGCAAATATTCCGATTTCGATGCACAAGGAGGTGCCCAGTGGCTCTAGACATATCGCTTGAAAAACCGGCGTTATCTACTCGTAACCTAAAAGCTCGTGAAAGCCCAGTATCTTAGCGATACCCAGCAGTTCTGGACCGAACGCAATCCCCAAAGCCGAGAGCCCTCGCACATGTTGAATGAAACTTATAGGCGCGAGCGATACGCCCAATTTGATCTTGTCATTGTACTCTGGTTTCTCTGCTCCCAGCACGTATAACAGCGTTGTGCCGACAGAGTGACTGATCACTGTGAGTTCTATTTGTCCGGTCTGCTGAAGTATAAAGTCAATAGTAGCCGGAACATCGTAAATAACATGTTCATAGAAACTATAGTTGAAGAATTGGTCGGGCTGCAATCCCGCAGACTTTAAATATTTGCCACCACTTTGCCTGTTTATTTAGCAATCATTATCATATGAAAATATGTCAACTTTTGGCTTAATTTTTCAGCAGAATCCACATTATTATGTGGTGCACAATTGTGACTTTCGAAAGAAAGCCTCTCGTCTAAAACACATTCAAATGGGAATTACTTTGAATGTGACGGAAGTGTTACACCAACAATATTTATCTTTTATTTGCCTAACATTTCCACCGGGTTGCACCGACCGTTGTCACAGGCAGACTAGAAACCTAAATAAGTCTTGTTTACTACAATATTTTGATTTGTTTGTGTACCCTATTGATACTACGCCGCGCACACTCACACGCATACCTGCCTTATTTTTATTTGTTTAAAACGTACCGTGAGAACCCCGAAGATCGAGTCGACATCGAGACGTTCCCTATGACACATGTAATAGACTGACCAGAGCGCTTTCGCCGCGTGTGTATCCTGTGAAGCTCCTTACAGACATTTCGAGTGATTGTGGCCTGTGAAGTGATACCTGAACCCTGAAAGCTGATGTGGCAAGTACCTAGCTATAAGTGCTCAGACCTAACTGATTTTCCACCTATCATTGTCGCCCTCCACGTGTAATCCACTGCCTAAACTCTCAAACATTTTGGTAGCAGAGCGTAGTTTTTTATTAGGACCCCCTTATTAGTAACGTAATTTGTTTAATTGAGAGTTATTTATTTGCTACATTCCTTTGTACTTTGAACAAAACGTCTCGTCATATACCTAACCTATTTACAGTAAATTCCTTAATAACATTCGAGTACAACCCCTTTTACATAAGTGTCGATTAAATCGATTAGCGCGTTAATTACCTACCCTTTGAGTGCAAGTGAGGTGCGCGAGCGCTTTGTTTCCCTATTGATCACGCCATTACCGCGTGACCGCGTGCAAGTTGTTTACGAGTTACGTTTGCCATACCCGGTGCCGTCCCTTACTATTTGTTCCTTTACGCATCGTATTGAAATCTTTTGTAAGTTTAATTTACCTACCTTGTTTCTTGCGATTTAAAGTAAATAAAATGTCGGATACCGAAACCGGCAACGAGACCGTAAGGGCCGTACTTTACACGGATACAGCTGAATACCGTGAAGCTATTGGTGAACTCCGTTATATTAGTGACTGGGTTCATGATTCCCACCGAGTTCTTGAGACCTTTTCCTCCAATCGTATGCGAGCGCGTCTTTCCGACCTGCCACTTATGTGCGATAAGTTTTCTGCCGCTTGTTCCAAGCTGTTAGGTACTCTCGATCCTGCGATTTATGAACAAGAATATGTGCAAGTTAAGAACGAGATGCGCGTAGTAAGGGACAAAGTAGACGACTTAAAAATTAAGTTAGACGAAATACGACCTCACCAATTTGAGACGTCCCGTACTAGCACCCCCTTCAAGGAGAATAAATCCCTGGCTATTGATAACCCGGCTAGTAAATTACCTGACCTACCTATACCTAAGTTTGATGGCCGTCCCGATAGTTGGATCAGTTTTATAGACCAGTTTGATAGCGTGGTGGACAACCAGCCTAGCCTTACCCCGACTTTGAAGCTACACTATTTAGTGGGAGCCTTATCGGATGAACCTCGTCGATTGATACAACACCTCAAGATTGAGGCGGGCAATTACACCGTGGCCCGTGACCTCCTAAAACGTAGGTACCATAACCTTCGTGTTTTAGCGGATACCCACATAGCTCAAATAATGATGCTCCCTATTATAACGCCTAAACTTTCCGGGTTACGTGTGTCGTTCCTGAACCCGCTGCTTTCGACTTATCGATGCTTAGAGAGATTGGAACTTCCTGTTAAACATTGGTCGTACCTATTAGTTCACTTATGCCTTGCTAAACAGCCTTCAGAGTTAAAATCGAGATTTGAACGTCGTTATTGCGATAATCCTTATCACCTCCCTACTTTTGATCATCTTATTACCTTTCTTAAGGATGAATGTAGGCACCACGACAATGTAGGTAGTGCTTCTGTCGTTGACACTACTACCCCCCCTACTGTGGGCTCCCCACGTTTGCCTAAACCTAACGCGCGTTCCCCACCTCCTGCGAGAGCCTTTGTTACTTTTGCGACGAGATCTAAATGTCACCTTTGTAATAGTACTTCGCATTACTTACGCGAGTGTCCCGATTTTATTTACCTGTAGGCAACACGTCAACGTGTTACTTTTGTAAAAGAAGCCCGACTGTGCTATCGATGCCTGGATAAACACTCCATATCCCAATGCACGCGAAATTATCGCTGTCGCACGTGCCGCCGTTCCAGTCATCACACGTTACTGAGTTATGATGACTCCTCTCCTGTGAATTGCGATCGCGAGCGCTCATACCGAGACGTCGCGGCCTTAGCTTCTAACCAACCGCGGCAATCTCTACAAAGTCACTTAACGGACCGTGTGTCAACCCCACGTACTGAATGGCACCGTGTTCGCACCCCACCACCTCGTGATTCCCGTAGAGCATCACCTCCCCGTTCGGGCGGGCGATCACCACCTGCACCTAACGGTAACCGTACTTATAATGCCCCTCTAGGTCATAGAACCCAGGATGAACGTGCATTTTATCATAAGTACAATGAGGCCCGACAATTCTGACTAGATAGCCCCCCTTCCATACCCGCTTTTACATCTTTACCTCGCAATTCTCTCGTTCTTTTACCTACGGCCTTGATTCATGTTAAAACCTTGTCTGGATATTATGTGGAAGCGCGTGCCTTATGTGACACTGGTGCTAAGGGCTGCCTTCTTACTACTGAGCTTGTTGTTGACCACTCGTGAAAGCGATGGTCCATTTATGGTTAGACTCCCTTTTCTTCATGATCGTGCACCTCTCGGTGATTCTAAAACCAATGCCTTACGGCGATTCCATAATCTTGAGAAGCGTTTGCAAGCCAATCCTAATTTTCGAGAGAAATATATTTCCTTTATGCGTGAGTACCTTGACCTAAACCATATGTCCCTTTCTTTATATGACTCGACCCGGGAACATTATTTTATCCCTCATCATGGAATTTTTAAGTCTGTTAGTGACAAAATACGTGTTGTGTTCGATAATAATAGTCCTACATCTTGTGAATGGAGGCACGTCCCAGGCTACATGAACCCTAGCGACTGTGCATCGAGAGGTATGTCAGTCACCCGACTGATCGACCACTCCCTTTGGTTTTCACCTTTGTGGTTGACGCAGTCTCCTGACAACTGGCCCGGTATTTCGGAACCTAACCCAAGTAGTGATCTTCCTGGACTACGTTGTTTAGTAGTCTCTGCCGATGTTCCTACCCCGGATCCCTCATTCTTATTAGAGCGGTATAGTTCTTTCAACAAGCTAATAAACTTGACTTGTTACCTAAGGCGGTTTTTATTTCCTAAATCTTACACGTCCTACCTAGGCGCTGAGGAACGGAGAGATTCCCTTTTGTTTTTGATGAAAATTGTTCAATTTACCTCCTTTTCTGATGAACTTGATCGCTTACGGCGTGGCGATCCTATCACTAACTCCCTGAGAAAGTTGAATTTATTTCTAGATGACAGAGGCCTAATTCGAGTTGGAGGTCGATTACGAAACTCCGATCTATCCTTTGATGCGCGCCATCCCCTTCTTCTGCCTAAGAATGGTAATTTCGTGAACATCCTTATTTCACATTACCATCGCGAGAATGCTCATGCAGGTGTTAATGCAATTCCTGCCATGTTAAATAGAGAGTTTTGGATCTTGTCGGCACGCAGAGCTATTCAGCATGTGATATTTAAATGCCTTCCCTGTTATCGTCTCAAGGCGGCTCTATCTCAACCCTTCATGGGTGACCTACCTAAAGACCGCGTCACGGCTGCTAGACCGTTTGACGGTGTAGGTACCGATTTTGCAGGACCCTTTTTTACCAAAGTCCAGGCCTATAGGAACAAAAGGTTAGTGAAAAGTTACCTGTGTGTATTTGTCTGCCTTTCTACTAAAGCCGTTCACCTTAAGGTTGTGTCGGACCTAACTACTGAAGCCTTTATTGCGGCCTATTCGTGTCGCGTCGTGTACCTCGCCTAATCCGATCTGATTGCGGTCGAAATTACATCGGTGCTAACAATTACCTGAAGGAGTTAGAGTGTTTTCTGTCTCAAAACCAGGCGGCTATTGGTTCTGAGCTTTCAAAGCGGAACATATCCTGGGTTTTCGTTCCTCCTGTTTGCCCTCATTGGGGAGGTCTTTTTGAAGCTGCGGTTAAATCGGCGAAATCGCACCTAAAACGAATAGTAGGCGAAACCCTCCTTACGTTTGAAGAGCTGACCACTGTTTTTGCTAAAATTGAAGCAGTTTTAAATTCACGCCCATTGTGCCCACTTTCTCCGGACCCTAATGATGTCGAAGTGCTAACTCCCGGCCATTTCTTAATTGAACAACCCTTAACTGCACTTCCGGAGTACCCTTATAAAGACGTAAAATTGCATCGCCTTACACGGTTTCAGCTAATCCAACAAATTACCCAGCACTTTTGGTCTCGCTGGCATTTAGAATACTTAAATACATTACAAATTAGAAATAAATGGACCTCTTCTTGTGATCCTCCTAAAGTAGGTGAGCTAGTACTCATTAAAGATGACAACCTTCCTCCTCTGCAGTGGCGTCGTGGACGCATTATTAATTTATACCCTGGCCAAGACCAAGGTATTCGTGTGGTAGATGTTAAAACTCCTACCGGTGGCCTAAAGAGATCTCTGACGAAATTAGTTCGTCTTCCTGTCCAGTGAACTTCCTTTCCCTTGGCTTCCTAACCTTCTCGTAAGCACTTGACGTGTTTAGGGCGGGCGATATGTTTACTACAATATTTTGATTTGTTTGTGTACCCTATTGATACTACGCCGCGCACACTTACACGCATACCTGCCTTATTTTTATTTGTTTAAAACGTACCGTGAGAACCCTGAAGATCGAGTCGACATCGAGACGTTCCCTATGACACATGTACTAGACTGACCAGAGTGCTTTCGCCGCGTGTGTATCCTTTGAAGCTCCTTACAGACATTTCGAGTGATTGTGGCCTGTGAAGTGATACCTGAACCCTGAAAGCTGATGTGGCAAGTACCTAGCTATAAGTGCTCAGACCTGACTGATTTTCCACCTATCATTGTCGCCCTCCACGTGTAATCCGCTGCCTGAACTCTCAAACAAGTCTTTATCCCGAGGAAAACACGGTGCTTTACATTACGAATACAAGGAAAGTTAAAATAAAAATAGGAATTCAAATCACTGTTAAACGGAAGTCCCTTGGAATGTCTTAACTCTGATCAGAGCACTGGTATCAAATTGCGACGACTCTGATCAGCGGTAGATGACCTACAAGGCTTTATACTGATATATATGATTTTGAAATATAATACTTGAAATAAGGTTTTAAATGTGTTACTTTCCTATTCCTATAAAATTTTACGAATGATCCCGCGAACTTCACTTAGTACCAGCGTATAGAATGTTATTCAGATCTGTTACTTATACAAATAAATCAATAAAGCATCAATAATTTTGAATAATCCAGCTTTATAAGTTCCGACCTATATTACGGTTACACGAAATCATTTTTCTTCAATTTTTTTTTACTTTGCTCGTAATGTACGACAGTTTTTATTATCATAGGAAATTTCATTGAAAATATAGAATTGCAACACAAGTTACTTATACTATAAGTCCGTGCCATTTAAACTTGCACAAAAGGTTATTGACCCCACCTGTACCAAAATGATGCCCAAACTTTACGACACGTGTCGCTCATCGTATAAAATAGCGATAATCCCGATCTATCGCTGATTTCATAATACCACGGCTCGTCCAAAAACGAGACAACTCTAAAACATCAAAACTTAAGTAATAGTTTCGCAATTTTGTAAATAAAACACAGATTTAGTTATCAAAATCAATTTTCTTTTAATTTACGTATTGAAAGTCTTTAAGCAATTACTTGGTTTTAATTTAAAAACTCGGTTAATTGACATTACTTTTACCACAAATATAAACACAATACTTAGAAATTACATTTTTCCATAAAGAATTAACAGTAGTTGACCATTCATAGATATTTATCATTATATAATTTTGACTCCGAAAATGATAAATTATGACTTATTGCACTTAACCGTTAGTGGTTTGAAAGGTCAGGGGTGCTATACCTGTACGCTATTTTGTAATGGTGACCCTGTGCGGCATAATTAGATTTTTTTAATTTACGAATTTCGGAAGTGTTCACGTGTTATTATCAGTCGTTATTTTTTGATAAGTTTCTGTTATTGTTCTTTGTTACGTTTGTGTTTGTTTTATTTTGTTGCTGTTTTCTCCATTCTTTACTTATTATAAGTGAAGATGGACCCTGAGAAGAATAAAAAGAGGCGTAAAAGAATCCTCGAACCGCAAGCATGTTAGTTTGTATAATTTACCTTTACAATATGTTTTGCTATCATCGTAGGTAATTCCATTTGAACACAAGTTTGAACGATGTTTTTAAGTATACAGTGATTGTTAGAGGTTTTACACACGAACAGCAGTTTGATGTCGACGTATGTAACTGCAGCCGACGTTAGAAGTCGGCGGCTAGTTGTCGACATGCCGTCGACGTGCTGTCGACGCATTGGCGGCTGCCGCCGGCTGATGTTGACAGCTAGCCGCGTCTGTCATTTGACCGTCGAATGCAGTTAGTCCAGGAGCTAGGACGTGCACAAAATGAGCCTAATAGAAGAAATTGCGAAAAGCGAATCGTTGCTCCGCTGAAATACTTTTTCGCATAATGGTATCTCGGCGAGATAGTGAGTTTTTTAAAATGGACGTCAGCTCATCAAAGACGTCTTAGACGACTTACACAGCTAACTATGCATTGTCATCCAAGCTAAACCTGTATACAAAATTTCAGCTCATAGGTTTAAGATATCTGCTTTAAAATTGAGCTGCAATAAGTATTTGTGACATAACTTATAACCCGACTGGGTACAACATCTTGTCTTGGGACTCTTAGCTGTTGAAGAATAGGAGGAATGCGCCGCGTAAAGCATAAGTTAGCTTTAAAGTAATTACTGTAACTTCAAGCTAAGCCTTACGCAGCGTAAACACAATTCCAGTTTGATTTGAAGTTATCCTTCTCCTAGACAGACGAACCAATGCTGTTGACGCATATCTCACCGAAATGTAACTCGTCAAAGTTTACCTATCGATGATTCAGACTCAAAACATTCAATCTCAATAATTATAATCGAGGACTTCAAGAAAACCCCTTTTCTTCACAGTCGTATACCTCATGGTCGTAATCATTATGTGGAATGAAACACACACGACTTTCTCGGCAATATTTATTGGAATGGTTTGCCATTGCCTTCTGCATCTCAAACACTAGCCACTAGTGTGCAGGTTTTTCCTCGCGGTGCTTTCCTTCACCGTTTTCACCGCATAGGTTTTAACACGCCTTTTTTTCACGCAAAGGAAACCCAATACACCAAATTTCTAAACGGATCAGAGCAACGGAGTTAAACTGGCATGCTTATTCTCTGCAAGTCCTTTCGTTTGCTTCCCATATTGCAGGAAAGATAAAAAAACTTAGTCCGCCATCTTTAGGAGTCCGCCATATTGGATTCGGAATGACGTCACCCTATTTATTGAGTTATTCTCAGCAAGCCTTTTCAATTGATACCCACATTGTACAAAAGCAAAAAAAACTTAGTCCGCCATCTTTAGAAGTTCACCATATTGGATTTGGAATTACGTTACCTTATATATTGAGTTACTCTTAGCAAGCCCTTTCATTTCATATTCATACCCATATTGTAGAAATGAATTGAAAATAACGAGCCCGCCATCTTGGATGCTTCGCCATGTTGAATTAAGAATGACGTCATACATCTTACCATGCATTGTCATCCAAACTATACGGGTATGCAAAATTTCAGCTCAATCGGTTAAAGATATCTGCAAAAAAAATGAATTTTTGAATAATACCTACCAACTGCTTCCGCGATAATAACGCTGGATATAGAAAAATACATTTTTTTTTATTAATAATGAATGATGCAACTATTTTTATTTCATTATTCATGTCCAGTTACATAAAATGTCGGCTGTCCCTCAGCATATTGCTTGTTTTGTAATGCAGTAGCCAAATGTTTGTAATACATGTCAATTTTCCGGGTCAAGGTCGTCTCGTACCAATAAACGTTTGTTTACACAGACTTCTATCGCTACGCCTTGTGTTTTGGTTCGCCGCGATCCCGTATCGGCGTGCAGTGGTACACGGGTGTCAATGACCTTTTGTGCAACTTTTAAATGGCACGGACTATAACTAAGACTAAATATTTACAAAAACATAGGTAATATTTTTACGCGACGAGCATAATCTCATGCACACATACATAATTCAAAATGGCCGTTATACGCATAATCATACAGCGCTGCCATTACTGCTATAAGGGATGTTTGCCGCTACGTTGCGGCAGCTCTGATCAGTTAACATGTTTTTTATAAACATTTATCAACATATTATTTCAAGAAGGCAATTATAGGTGTACCCTAAGTATAATAATGTGGGTGATGTGGCTCTGACTACAACAAACAACTGAAAAAAATATTTGGGTTTAATTAATACCTACTATGATACATACAGATGCCGAGCTCCATTCCAGACATGTTCCCAAAAAATACATTGCAATAGCATCATGCTGGGTGATGCTGGTTGTTGTATCAATAAGGTATTATATTATTGAGGAAAAGAAAGACAGTGGTGCAATGATCTATTATTGGGTGTAAGTTTTTAATTTTAAAGTTGGATAACATACATAAGTAGGTAAGTAGGTATATAAAAAACATTAGAGCATAGTATTGCATTGAACTGGGTTATAGTTGCTATCATATGAGCCAAATACAGCTTCAATATAAGCATTACAGTTTTCGAGAAAAAATTAATGGCTTCGCTGTATAGTCAGCAGTTAACACTCAGCAGCAGCAGTTAGTAGGTAATGCATCCAGTAAGGAGGTTTGCTTGCTAATGTAAAAAGTTATATTTTTTGTAAAAATACTTATAAAAAACATTTTAGCTATATTGAGCTCATGTGGTTAGGTCTAACAATGTACTACCACCAGAACGCAGATTACCGACTGTTTTCAGGACATTCAGTATGTTCACATTTACGCAAACTTTCCAAGTAACTCCCTCAGGAGTGGAGTCATATAAACATCCAAATGTTTTCCCCAAACGTAATCTATGTGGTTGAACTTCTCACGCTCCATCACGTGGTACAGCACAACATTTGGGAGCTGGCTCTTGATCCGTGCCACGTCCTTCATCCCGGACATCCCATCGTTCTTACCTGCCAAGAGAACTATCGGCATCGTTACTCTCGTCAAATTATACGCAGGAGGAGACGTCGAATTGTATATTAACAGGTTCTTTTGAGCGCCGTAATCATAAGGAGCAAAGCGGTCACTATTTGCTATTTGTACGTAATGTGCAAAATCTTTCCGCGAAGTGCCAACCGGATAGTGCCCTAAAAGAACCTTAAAGAACTCCGGCTCCAACTCCTCAGAGTCTTCTCCAGCAATGGCTCCCACGAATCCTCTCCCACAAATTTCGTAACTCAATTGCCCTTGGGAACAGATGAACTGAATCAATTCGTTCGCAGCGGATTTATCCTGCAACACGCCCTCGATACCCAAAGCTATGAAAAATCTATTCAACATAGGCCACAATTTTATCAACGCTGAAAATCCAGGACAAATATCAGACACGTATGCAACAGGTGCTAATGAAATAAATGTGGATATTTTTCCATTGTATTCCGGTTTTACGGTTCCCAGCACGTAAAAAATTGAGGTGCCCTGCGAATGACCGATGGCAGATAGTTTCTCCTTGCCTGTTTTGTCTAAAATAAAGTCAATTATGGCGGGCAGGTCATGTACTCCCATCTCGTGGAAGCTAAAGTCCCAAAAATCCTTTTCGGTCTTTTCGGGAGAGAGTTTCACGTGGCGTTGCGAGTACTTATTCCCTCTGACGTTGCCTGCCCAGACGTCGTAGCCAGCCTCTGCCAGGTTTAACGCAATGGATATCTTGCCTCTGATGATGTACGTGTCAGCGGAGTCCAGCATGCCATGCATCAGCAGCACGGGCTTCTTGGACTCGTTTCCCGTGATGCGGAATAGCTTGAGGATGTACCCGTCATCCGTCTGGACATCGAACTCCTCGCATTTGTGGCCATATTTAGTTGCAAGTTGGGTGAAGTTTAGACGTCCGTCTTCTGGTATATCTTCTGGAATATCAATGTCACTCGCTTCTGATAGCGCTATTAATAAACACATTAATATAATTTCTAACATATTCCTGAATATATGCGAAGGCTCCTAATTATATGACCAAGACTAACAAATCTGAGTAAAGATGTGATTATGTTTCATTGTGCTGTGACATAATAAATATTTAAAGCAGTGCTAATTAGAGGCCTTACTAAAAAATTGGCCAAGAGGATGTCGGATCATGGCAAAATTTAGGGTTCCGTAGTTGCCCGTCTATATAACATTGGGGTCGTGCCGTCTATACAGTGTGAGTCTTTAAAAAGTGCACATATGAAAATGGGTAAAACTAGACCCACTTTTATCGACAGTAACAATTTTTTTTATTTAAATTACCTTCCGTTGACTTATTGTAAAGAAAACGTTATAACTTTTGATCTAAGTGGTATATCCTGATAAAAAAAAAAAAAACAGTTATGATGGTAAATAGCAGGTGATGCTAATAAAATACACAAAATACTCAGAAAACGAAAAAAACAAATCTAGAGCCACCCTTAGCAACGAAGCGTTGAATGGCGCGCCCAGAGATACTTAGTTCAAATGCTAATTGCTAAAGTTGTGATACGGATAGAGACATTGAATTTTTGGTTTTACAAAGGTGATACTATGAAAAATAACACAAAGTAATAAAAACCACATGTAATATAGGCATTATTTGGAGGAATTTATCAAATAATTAAAAAAACACCAATTACAATACAGATTTTTCTAAAAAGTACATTTTATTATTACTTGTTGACGTTTTCTAGGAATTTTATGAATTTTCTTAGTATTATCTGTTACTTACCATTATTATTGTTTCATCAGGATATACCTCCTAGATAAAAAGTTATAACGTTTTCTTTGCAATAAGTCAACAAAAGGTAATTAAACTTTAAAAAATCTATAAAAATTAAAAAAAGAAAACTCAGACTTTTAAAAATATTTTTTCTTCGACAAAAATGGCTCTAGTTTCACCAATTTTCATATGTGCACTTTTTAAAGACTCACACTGTATAATATTTTTCTTAAGAAAACTGTTACCATTTTCGAAATATTAACATTTATTTAGGAATAAATTTTACCTTTAAAATCCACCAGACACCAAAATCGATATTTTCTTTTTAATAATAAATGTTAATAAAGCTCCTAAAGATAATAAATAATAATTAAGTTAAAATCTACGTATCTCTTGCCTACGGCAATAGAGTGGAACACGTTGCGGGCTAAAGTATTCCCTAAACAATATCGGTGTTATTACAAAAAAATTAGACCAGGTTTAAAATAGGTCTAAATATTAGCCAACAGCAGAGGAATGAATGACACATTCGTGACATAACCTAATAGAGAAACGCTTTTTTAATTGGCTAGGTAATAGCTTAGTCCTGGCTTAAGCCCGGTACTAAGTTTTTGTAATAACACGGTATGAGTTTGATTCCTTTAAGAAAAGAGTGAATAGGCTGATTCTAGACAGACATGACCATCGTCGGCCGCATCGTCGCTTACTATCAGATAAGACTGCGGTCAAGTCTGCCTATTATACAAAAAACTTTCTTGAACTGTTTATTTGGGAATACTATAATAGGGATTTATTACAGTTTATCTTTCAATTACGGGAAAGCTTGTATATACATACAAGATTACAACTTTCTAGCTTTATAGCGTCGGTGGCGCAGTGGCTAGCGGGTTGCCTCTCATGCGGGAGGCACCGGTTCGATCCCACATGCCGCCATGTACCAGGTACCAATGACTTTTTCTGGGTTATGTGCATTAGTTGTTTCACTAACCTATGCTCTTACGGTAAGGGAAAACACCGTGAGGAAACCTGCACATTCAGGCGACTGCATGTGTAACCATGATCCTAAAACTGGTCAGGTTCCCCTGGTAACAGGGTCACGTAGGTCAGATGGCAGTCGCTCCACTGTAATTACCTGATCTGCCATATCCTGGATCATGGTCAGCGGACCCTGGGCCCTCGCGTGCGAGTGTACAACCGGGATAACGCTAGAAAGATGATGATTACAACTTTCTGGTTAAACTAGGCAAGTAGTAGTACTAGGCTAGTACTAATGTGTTACTAGGCCGTGGACAGGCAGACAGACATGGTAAAACAATAACGGCCTTATTACAAAAAACTTAGTACCGGGTTTAAACCAGGACCAGGCCTGTGTATCTTCCCGCGTAGGTAGCAAAAACACGCTAGCACGCTCCCGCGTTTTATTCACCGGCGGTGCGCGACACTAGATTGCTGGTTGGTCGAGCGTGAATAAAGTCCTAGAAAGATGCGCTAGATGGCGTAAGTAGCTTCTTGTGGCAGTCGACCCTATCGCGTTGCGTGATAGTACGTCACTGAATAGGTTTAGTGTATTATGAATCATATTCCAGAGTTATAAGAATGAAATTATCTTGCAATGTATTTCTGTGTCTACACGAAAATGTGCTTGAGTCAGAGGCGAACTGAATTAAACAACATTGAGTAGATATTTCTTTGAATTTCATTGCAAAGTCATACTTCTGTACGGAGTACTAGTACTTATTCTGTGCCAGGACCAAATATTAGCCGACTAGTGATGGGCAGTGGATAAATACTCAAAGAGTAAATACTCGGATATTTATCCAAAATGGATAAATACTCGTTTTTATCCATTTTTATCGAATATTTACTCAAAATGGCAGATAAAAATAACTAATTGGGCCTGGGCCCTACTTTACCAAGCGCTACAGGTGCGATACCTGTCATTTAAGTTTTTAACCGATTTCAAAAAGGAAGGAAGTTCTATGTTCCACCATATGTATTTTTTTTCGTTTTGTTTTATCTACGTTCACAGAGTTCTTCGTTTGTTGTGGACTTATTTTCATAATTTATTGTTTTTCTCATTTAAAGAGCATACTTTTGAGGTTATCTCAGAGTCACCAAGTCAGGATCTAATGCTGAAACCCAGATAAAATGAATGTTCGCGCTTGCTCCGTTTGCGCCTTTTTAAACATTCTAGTGTACCGAGACTGCCTGTTGATTTAGTTTTTAGCACGCTGGCTTTTGTCCAAGAGGCCCCGGGTTCAAACCCCGGTTTGAGCCGATTTCTGGGTTTTACTGTTTTAAATAACTCGGAAACAGTTCGAAGTCAGGAAATTGGTTATCCATCCCATCTCATCGAACTATGAGAGTGAAGGATCAGATAACTGCACTTATGAATTGTGCACACACTTGTACACTATAATATCTCCAGCGCAGTTGGCTAATCTCTGTTGATTGCTTACCGTATTTGAAATTCGGCTATATGGCAGAATATATATTTTTTTTTTAGTTTTAGTGTACTAACAGGTTTGAAAGGTAGTTCCTTTGACATAAGACAAAACCTTATTAAAAAAACTAGATCTATATCACTTCTGAGCCACCAACTGTTTTCAGGGGTCATCGCGCATTGTCTCATACGTTGTTTTGATGCCTTCTAACCTCCTGAACCAGTTGGCTTTCGAAAAGGCTTCAGTACAATAGACCATATCCATACGCTAAGGAAAGTTATACAGAAGTCTGAGGAGTACAATATGCCTCTATGGTTAGCGTTTGTGGATTATTAGAACGCTTTTGATTCGATCGAAACGTGAGCGGTGCTACAGTCTCTTCCGAGGTGTCACATAGACTATAGGTATATAGAGGTGTTAGAGTATCTGTACAACAATGCCACCACGTCGGTCCGTGAACAGAAGCACAGCTCGAAGGCCATTCCACTGCGGAGAAGTGTGATACAGGGAGACGAATTTCTTTTAAGCTGTTTACAGCGACATTTGAAGACGCCTTCAAGTTTCCGTTATGAATTTGGATCAAAGTCAACGGCGAATACAACACATACCTCCGGCTTGCCACGCTGGAGGAGCTTGGAACTATGACTCTCAAAGTTGTACGTCTACCTAAGACAAGTAGTTACTTGCATTGGTACGTTGTGGTCCAACTAGGTAGTAGTTGGACCATTAGGTTGGTCCAACTTCGAGAAAAGAGGTCTGTCGAAGAATCCGATTTAGCTGGGCAGCGTTTGGGAAACTACGCAAGAGCACCTTCTCGTCTCAAGTACCTCAGTGCCTTAAGACGAAAGTCTTTGATTAATTTGTGCTGCCAGTGATCACATACGGATCTCAATCATGATCTCTACTATGGGCCTCATAAAAAAGCTTAAGTTTATGCAATGACGAGGGCTATGCTCGGTGTTTCTCTACGAGATCGAATCAGAAATGAGGAAATATGTAGAAGAACTAAGGTAAAGCACATAGCCCTGCGAATCAGTAAGCTCAAGTGGCAATGGACAGGGCACATAGCGCGAAGAACTGATAGCCGTTGGGGCAGAAAAGTTTTAGATTGGAGATCCTTTGATCAAAGGCAGCGTAGGTCGGACTTCCTACGGCAAGATGTACAGACGACCTTGTAAAGATTGCAGGATCACACTTAACTAAATGCAGGCCGCTTGCAATCGGTCGTTGTGGAAAACCATGGGGTAGTCCTATGTTCAGCAGTGGACACCCTAGGGCAGCATCAACATGATTCTCAGTCGAAACCGAAACCGGAATCTTGGTCATTTAATAATTAAGATCGATTATTATTTTTTATAGCTAATTATATGGAACTAGTTGTTGCCCGCGACTTCGTCTGCGTGGACTCGATGATACAAAGTATTTTATACTCCCGCCGCCATCTAGCTATCATGATCTCTTAGTCTACCATGTCCTATGGAGAAGAGAGGAATGAAAAATCGAAGTCAATAGGCACTCTTTTTGGATAGGTTAGGGCTCTGTCACACGGGATCCGTGATTGACGATTCGTCAAAATACAGGATAACGTCATGACGGATTGACGTTCACATTGCATACGGAATCGTGTTTTTTCACGAGTCGTCAAAATAACCGAATTGAATTTAGGTATAGTATGTACTATTACGGCGGCCACTCATCATTGGGTATATGTAACTCAGTGAAAACACAACGATGGTGCGTTTTAAAATACTACTACCGGCATCTATTGTCAACATTCAGAACTAAAAATTATTTTGTTTGTCTTAATTTATTCGTTCCATTAGGTAAGTACTGATAGGTTCAAACTAATACATTTACATCCTCCATCATCCCTTATTTTATCCCCATGGGGGTTGAATTTATCAAAATCCTATTTAAGCGGACGTCTTCATCTAGCTCCAATCTTTAATTTCAGTTCAATCAGTCGAAAATCTAAGAGAAGATTTATACAAACTTTCTTCCCTTATTTTATCCTCTTAGGGGTGCAATTTATCAAAATCCTTGCTCAGGGGATGCCTACGTCATAGTAGCTTTATGCATTCAAAGTCTCAGCCCGATCGGTTCAAAATTGACAAAGTTTCATACAAAGTTTCATCCCTTATTTTATCCCCTTGGGGATAGAATTGATCAAAATCCTTTCTTAGCGGATGCCTACGTCATAACATCTACCTGCATGCCAAATTTCAGCCCGATCCGTTCAGTGGTTTGGGCTGTGCGTTGATAGATCACTATGTAAGTCTGTCAGTCACCTTTGAGTTATATTTATTATATATTATTTAGATTCAAAAACTCTTTAGCACTTGTTTTGGTTTAAACTACTAACTTACTATTCCGACCAATCAAAGAGCGTTTCTCTATTAGATCATGTCACGAATGTGTCATTCATTTCTAATTTGTCAGCTAATATTTAGCATTGGTTTAAACCTGGTACTATTATTTTGTAATAATGCCGTTTGGGTTCCAAATGGACCACACAACCCTAAAAACCATTGATAAGAAATCGTTTCTTAGGAACAATACTTTAACCAATTATTACATTCGCGTTTTCTGTTATATAGGGTGTGAAAAATTTGAACAAAGCTGATGATGATGCTGATCTTTTTCACTTAAACCCCTGAATGGCAACTAATTGTCTTTGAAACCATGTTAGGGAAACATATGCATACTACCAGGTTATCGATAATTCACCAAGAGTTTCGCTTGTTTAATGCATTTATATGTTTTTTTTTTTAATTTGCGAAGCACAATGTAAGGAATATAGAAACACTAGTGGTTCCCCGCGACTTCGCAAGAGTTGGATTTTCCATATAAACATTCATCCCCCATTTCACCCCCTTAATGTTTTTATATCGCGAAAAAATGTAGCCTATGTCCTTTTCAGGGTCTCAAACTGTCTCCATACCAACTTTCATCTCAATCGGTTCAGTGGTTTAAGCGTCAAGAGGTAACAGACAGACAGACAGATACACTTTCGCATTTATAATATTAGTAAGGATAGTATAAAGTTGACAAATCGGTTAAAGGAAATGTCCCAGAAATGTATGAAGCCTCGCCCAGGTCCATGTACGCTATACATAATTATAAGCGAATA
The DNA here is from genome assembly GCA_949316185.1 of Pyrausta nigrata. Classification (NCBI taxonomy): domain Eukaryota; kingdom Metazoa; phylum Arthropoda; class Insecta; order Lepidoptera; family Crambidae; genus Pyrausta; species Pyrausta nigrata. The sequence continues at coordinate 17,303,142 of OX438946.1, read as the reverse complement.
TGTGTAGTATAGTTTTAATCACACTAATTTATATGAAAAACCTTAGTTTTTTTGGCTGAAACAATAAATTATATAACATTGTTAAACGCAACGAATAAACTGAAGGAACGAAGGTGCACCTTAGTATCGAACCCACGTTCCTCGCATGCCGGGCGATTGCCTAACTTCTCGGCCACCCTGGCGTTGGCAGAGCCTGTCGAAATTTTCAAGTGCTTCTTACCGCTGTAATACCGCGTTGTTTTCATCAATGTTATTGGGATTACACCCTCAACACTCAAAAAAAATACTTTTGCAAGTATTTAACAATCGAAAGATGAAGCTTGCAAATACGATAAATTATTGTCCGAACAACACTAGAAGACTATTATTACAGTAAAAAAATACATACTGCTTTAACATGTTTTAGTTTTACACCCAGGATGAGCGATAAGGTTTAATTGTAGATTGTGTAATAATAAAATAATAGCACTGTGAAATTATATTTTACGGCGATACAATTACATTTACCATCAATTATTACTCGTACCTAAAATAGGTTGTTACTATTATATGTACTTATTATAGGTTCTCCTAAGAATGGATATGACTTTAATAAGGTCCCATGTACTTACATGTACTTGTACATTAAGCGGAATTGAGTTGTTTCTCTCATATATACCTACATACTAGAAATTTAATAAAATACATGTTTTTATTTCTCTATTGATATAAACTAAGGAATCAGGCTCAATTTTTGAATCACTGGCGTGCAGATTTCTTCTAATTTTCGTCCTTCATCGCTCGAACTGTATTTTTTTTGTGTCTCAATATGAAATACGTCATGCGACTTGGTAGAAGAGTGAAATTAAGTCGCATTCGCAAACAAAATGTCATACGAGTGATGAAAAAATTGAGCTCCTATATTTTTTGTGTAAATCAATTTACAAAATTCGAAGTTCTAATCATAATGTTCTCCTAGCTGAATTTCGACTACAGCGGCCTATTTTAGCAGAGATAAACCAACTGCGCAGGAGATATTATAGCGCAACACAGGTGCACTCTCTGTTCCTTCGCTTTCATAATTCCGTGAGACGGCAGTCTAACATGAACGCACCAAGCACATAAACCGTTCTTCTAAAAACTTAGTACCGGGTTTAAGACAGGACTAAGCTATTAGCAAGCCAAATAGAAAAGCGCTTCTCTATTAGGTTAAGTCACGAATGTGTCATTCATTCTTCTGTTGTCGGCTAATATTTAGACCCATTTTAAACCTGGTCTAATTTTTTTGTAATAACACCAATAGAGATGAAATGTCATTAATTTTGTTACAGAAAAATTTAAAATCAAAATCCCTTAGCACTTAATGCCTCCGTTTTTTCTATACACATTTTGTCAAACAAATTTACTTATTCCTTCAGATATTTTAAAATAAGGGTGCTGTTTAAACGATTGCTATTTACTATCAAACCAGAAATATATCATATTTTATAATATAGAAATAAAAAAACACGTTTAATTTGACACTTTTCGTATCAGTACCAAGCACTGATAAGTTTCGGAGAAAAATCACCCTTCCTTCGCCTCTATCCCCGTTATTACAAAGCCAGGAGTAAGCTATTAGCTAGCCAATTAGAAAGGCGTTTCTATATTAGGTTATGTCACGAATGTGTCATTCATTCCTCTGTTGTCAGCTAATATTTAGACCTATTTTAAACCTGGTCTAATTTTTTTGTAATAACACCGTATAGGTTTCGTGTTCGATGCATGAACGTAAAGAGATCAGGCGCAGGACCCACTGCTTAACGTGCTTTTCGAGGCACTGGGGTGTTAACACCACCATCTTCCTAACTCAGTAGCTATGTCTGAGTTTTTTCAAGACAGAAAAACCCAAAACTTTCGGCCCGATCCAAGATTCGAACCCGGGATCCGTACCCAGCGTGCTGGACAAACGAGGCAGTCAAAAAATAATAGTACAGATGGAAGTTAGATAACTGACTTTTCTTCTGTAAACTACACTGGCCTGCAAAAATAAAATAGCTACACTTTTAAAATTGCAATAACTTTTCAAATACGCAAGACGTTTTATTGATATAAAAAATCTTCATATTTGAGAGCCGTTATAAAAGATCTTCGAAAAAAGCACTAAAAACAAAATATGAGTCTTTTCCGAATTGCTGTCGAAGTATACCAAATCGACCCGAAAAAGATACAAGATACAAAAAAGAAAAAAATATTTTTGATTTTTATTCAATGTTTTTTGACATAATTTTAAATTTTAATTATTTTCCTATTTTATGTTTTTTTTTATTTGCTATCAACCACTACTTATTATCAAACAGTTTTATTTATTAAGTAATGAGATTATCTTTACCTAGGTAGGTAATGTTTTTCTTTCAAAACTGTAACTTAAGAGAATTAAAATTTTAAAATTAGTGTGACACTAACTTTTGCGGCCCAGTTTATACTAGCTGTTGCCCGCGACTTCGTACGCGTGGACTCGATGATAAAAAATATTTTATACTCCCGTCGCCATCCAGCTATCATGATATCTTAGTCTACCATGTCGTAAGGATAAAAGAGGAATGAAAAATCAAGGTCAATAGGCACTCTCTTTTTAGATACGTTACTATCACCTCGTCATTCTCCTTTGGTAAGAAAACTTCGCATGGCAGTGACACCGACTTCAAAACTAAATTTTGTAACTAAAGAGTAAAGGTTTTTTTTAACTTTTTAGTTTACTTTATTGAAGGCAGTTTGATTCGTTGGTACTGTAAGTTACTACTATCGTAAATTTATTATTATTATTATTAGGAGCCTGTCGTGTCCTACTGCAGTCCAAAGGTCTCCCTACCCTTTCTCCTACATCGCAAAGTAAGTAAGACTATTCTTATACTCGTAGTTTAATTTCCGTTAGTTAGTGGTAAGAAGTTTAAAAAATTGTGTCAATTGACTTTTGACAAAAAAATTTCAGCACCATAAAATTATGACTCCTTATTATGAATGTAAACGCTTAAATACCTAAATTAATGCTCTAGCATATATAGTATACATGCCTATATATTCTGCAGGAATCTCTCGATTTCTCCAGGTTTCCGTCATCAGATCGTAACTTGGAGACAGTAGGATTACCTTGGGATTTCAAATATCAGTTACTTCAAACCTTCAATTTGTGTATATCAATAGAAAGTGCTCATCACGCTGAACAATGTTCCCTAAGGCGCTCTATTCATATCTCTTATAGTTGAGCTGAGATGCTAGGGTGCTATATCAGTAGCTCAAGACCTTCAATTTGTGGACGTCAATAGAAAATGCTCATCACGCTGAACAATGTTCCCTAAGGCGCTCTATTCGTATCTCTTATAGTTGAGCTGAGCTGCTACGGTTCCATATCAGTTGCTCCAGACCTTCAATATGTGTACATCAATAGAAAATGCTCACCACGCTGAACAATGTTCCCTAATGCGCTCTATTCATATCTCTTATAGTTGACCTGAACTGCTAGGGTTCTATATCAGTTGCTCCAGACCTTAAATTTTTGTACGTCAATAGAAAATGCTCGTTCCACGTCAGGTACTTCAATCTTCAAAAGAGATATAGCCTAGTATTTGCCCAGACCTAATAGCTACACAATAAAAAAAGTTTCATTCAAATCCGTCCAGTGGTCCCGGAGATTAGCGTGTACAAACAGACAAAAAAATTAAAAGTTGTTAATTCCTATTCTGTTACTATTTTAACATCACCCTCAATTAGTTTTTGGTAAAACTACTCAATGTACAGACACATTGGTTTTACTGTTTTATTATATGTATAGATTTTGGGAAACTTTCAGTTAAAACATGATTGCTTAAAATTATAAATACAAAGAAAGCCATTATACCTAACATGTTTTCACTGTCAATGAGTCTATTTTTAAAGTAAATTAATAAATTATCACTTTAATTAATAGAGCTTATTTACAGAAGCATTAGGCAAGTTTAAAATTAAAAAATCTCATAAGCGTGAAACGCATTTTCACCTGACTTACACTAGTACAAAAACAAGCCAAACCCATTAGTGTAATCACATTCATTAAATAGATCAGCTGCTCTAAGTAAATTAGAGCTCCGCCAGTTATTTGTGTTTACTTTAGGGACTTGCAAAAGGTTATTTTCCTTAAAAGCTTCCCTGGTGTGCAAATGCACAGCTTTCTCAACAGCGCACGGCATTGAATCAGACAGACCGCTTGCAAGTTGCAATCTTGTGAATGTAAAACTCATCAATATACCAATTTCTTTTTCTGCGCTTGAACAATCTGTCTGGGTTTCGACAGGCGACAATTTAATGGCCTTTAATTTATCAAATTTTAAAGACTTAACCATAACAAATAACAACATTTTTGGGTTTTGTTTTTGTAATTAGTTAAAATAGCTATTTAACTGTTTTAAATTTTTAGCTAGATTTCGTAAAACTATTTTTTTTTCTCTATGACGATTAATAATTTTGAATTGATCTTTATTTCGCTTGATAGGCGATAGCGTTACCTTCCATTATCTATCATTTTCTTAACTTACGACCTCCAGGATCTATAGAAATAGTATTTTTTTGAAATAATTAAAATGGCTGCCATTTTCAGAAGGGAGGGAGTTAAAACTCAACATGGAGGTTTTTTGTCGATAACATTTGATAATTTCTTCGTCTCCTTAAGGCAGTCCTGCACGAAATTGAGAAAATTAACGTATTTCTAAGTCACTTGTACGATGAGCTGAATTAGTTAAATATATTAAATCAACTTATTTACGTTAGTCTAATTATTGCGGGTCGTATTACAATACCGAATTTTAAAATACCGAATTTCATGAGCCCTACGAACGGAAGGCCGAATTTTACAAGACCTATGAACAAAACGCCAAGCAAATTGTATACCATTGAGATTGAGGTAAATTAAGAAAAACAAATTTTGATTGACCGCGACTCGCCGTGGTCCTTCGCCGTGGTACTAGTCTGCCCGATACTAGAGTGTAATTCAAAAGCCGGAGGCGCGGAGGGAGAGCAGCCCTCGCCCGCTGTAGCGAATCTCAGGCTCCCGTGCGAGCTGGAGAGGCTGAGGCTGGTCGCCGAAGGCGACCAGCAAGCCGAAGCTGCGGAGGCGAGTGTGGGTGGGTGCCTGAGATTCGCTACGCTAGGGCGAAAGGGCTGCACTTCCCGCAGCGCCGGAGAAGAGCAAAACCTATGCATGACTGTTTGATTGCTTGCATGCTGCATGCCTGCTTGCTTGATTGCTTGCATGCTGCATGCTGCATGCAAGCAATCAAGCAAAGTTGCAAAGTTAATCTTACTTTCGGGATTTTGAACTTCGGTATACTACCTGTAGATATATTAATCTTCGGGTTTTTAAACATTCGGGATATGAACCTTCGGTATTTCAAACTTTCGGGATATGAACCTTCGGTATTTCAAACTTTCGGGATTTCGAACTTTCGGGATTTTGAAATTCGGCATATTGAGCTTCGGCATATCGGGTATAGGTATTTCATTCGTTCGGTATTTTGATTTTCGACGTTTCAAGCGTAGGTGTTTCATTTGTAGGTATTATGAACTTTCGGCATTATAATACGTACCCATTATTGCACAAGGTCTTGGTCTTGTTGAAATTTGAAACAAACTCTTAATGATATACTTATAAACATGACTTGTAGCTCATGATATCTAAGAGCATATTTTTTCGAAAACTTGGTGATTTTTACCCATGAAAAAATAATTTGTACATGAAAATAATTGTTAAATATATTTTTGCACTTGAAAAAATGACTACCAGAGGCGGGAATCGACCCGTGTTCCTCGCATACCGGGCGATTGCCTTACCTCTTGGCCACCCTGGCGTTGGCAGAGCCTTTCGACATTTTCAAGTGCTTCTTAACGCTGTAATGCCGCAATGCTTTCATCAATATTATTGGGATTACACCCTCAACACTCGAAAGAAATACTATTGCAAGTATTTAACAATCGAAAGATGAAGCTTACAAATACGATAAATTATTGTTTTTAAGTGATAAGCATTCACTATGCAATCAAAATATTTTTTTTCACTTGAATAAATGACTACCAGCGGCGGGAATCGAACCCGCGTTCCTCGCATACCGGGCGATTGCCTTACCTCTTGGCCACCCTGGCGTTGGCAGAGCCTGTCGACATTTTCAAGTGCTTCTTAACGCTGTAATGCCGCGTTGCTTTTATCAATGTTATTGGGATTACACTCTCAACACTCGAAAGAAATACTATTGCAAGTATTTAACAATCGAAAGATGAAGCTTGCAAATACGATAAATTATTGTTTTTAAGTGATAAGCATTCACTATGCAATCTAAATATATTTTGCCATCATAGCAACTTGCACCCTTGATACCGCGGCTCTAAACAATGATCGGGTACTCCTTCCAAACCATTGGCGTAGGTTCTTCAGCCAGGATGCCTTCATAGGTCCGCTAATTTTTGCCTTGAATCTTTTCCTGTTTCTTATTGAATTAATGGCCCATAAATTATCGCCAGCCTTAACCCGGACAGGACACACTCAGTAAAGAATTTCGAAAGTTCTAACATTGCGTTACATCGATTGTTTCACTTACATCGACACCCAAATGGGAATTCGTCTGAAAAAAAAACTGCTTTGAATAACTTTTATCGAGTGTATCGAGCCTGACCAGGATTTTTTAGGTAGGTAACCCACTAACCCTGCATTTTTAAACAAACTTAAATCGATAAAAGACACCTTCATATATTAGATCGCTTCTAATTCGTATAATTTTTCTACTACTTATAAGTGTATTGTATCTTCTTGTATCTACCGAGCAATTCTTGTATCTATCTAATAATAAAACTGTAAAATCGATGCGTCTGTTCATTGAGTATTTTTACCAAAAACTAATTGAGGTGATGTTAAAATAGTAAAAGAATATGAATCTATCTCCGTTATTACAAAAACTTAGTCCCGGGTTTAAGCCAGGACTCAGGACAGGATTTTTTTTGTAATAACACTGTATCGGTGTTATTACAAAAAAAATAGACTAGGTTTAAAATAGGTCTAAATATTAGCCGACAACAGAGGAATGAGTGACACATTCGTGACAATAAACTAATAGAGAAACGCTTTTCTAATTGGCTAGCTAATAGCTTAGTCCTAGCTTAAACCCGGTCCTAAGTTTTTGTAATAACGGGGTTTAAGTTTTAATTTTTTTGTTGTTTATCTGTTTGTACACGCTAATCTCCGGAACTACTGAACGGATTTTAATGTAACTTTTTTTTGTTGTGAAGCTATTGAGTCTGGGCAAATACTAGGCTATAACTTATTTTAAAAATCGGAGTACCGGACGTAGAACCTTAGCAGTACACTTAAAGTAAGAGAGATATGAAAGCAGCGCCTTAAGAGAAGTTAGTAAGCGTGATAAGCATTTTCTATTGACGTACACAAATTGAAGGTCTGGAACAACTGATATGGAACTCTAGCAGCTCAGCTTAACTATAGCAGATATGAATAGAGCGCTTTTCAGCGTGATGAGCACTTTCTATTGACGTGCACAAATTGAAGGTCTGGAGCAACTGATATGGAACCCTAGCCCCGTTATTCCAAAAACTTAGTACCGGGTTTAAGACTGGACTAAGCTATTAGCTAGCCAATTAGAAAAGCGCTTCTCTATTAGGTTATGTCACGAATGTGTCATTCATTACTCTGTTGTCGGCTTATATTTAGTCCCATTTTAAACCTGGTCTATTTTTTTTGTAATAACACCGTAGCAGTTCAGCTCAACTATACGAGATATAAATAGAGCGCCTTAATGAACATGGTTCAGCGTGATGAGCATTTTCTATTGACGTACACAAATCGAAGGTTTTGAGCAACTGATATAGAACCCTAGCAGCTCAGCTCTTCTATAAGAGATATAAGTAGAGCGCCTTACGGAACATTGTTCAGCGTGATGAGCATTTTCTATTGACGTACACAAATTAAAGGTCTGGAGCAACTGATATGCTTAATTACTTTAGACTGATTTTCAAACTCCGAAGGTAATCCTACTGTCTCCAAGTTACGATCTGGTGACGGAAACCTGGAGAAATCGAGAGAATCCTTCAGATTTTATAGGCATGTATACCATATATACTACAGCATTCATTTAATAAGCGTTTACATTCAGGAGTCAAAATTTGATGGTCCTTAACGCTAAATAAAGTCATAAAAGTCTTTACTTAGTCTAATTTTTTACCACAGATAGTTTGTCGAAATTTTGTTGAATTACTGCATTATTAATGAAAGATCAAAGTAAATTGGCACTATTTTTATACTACTTATCACTAACTAACGGAAATTAAACTACGAGTAAAGAATAGTCTTACTTACTTTCCGTTATAGGAGAAAGGGTATGGAGGCCTTTGCCCTGCAGTGGAGGACGACAGGCTCCTAAAAATAATAATAACTTTACGATAGTAGTAACTTACAAACCGATCTTTGAATGGGCTAGGGACACAATAAATAAATGCTTAGCCGCATTTATCTATTGCGGTAGGGAGGTTTGAATCTGACTTTTTTCTGAACACTAAAACTAAAGTTACCTATATTTTTTACAAACGAATAAAACTTCCTTCAATAAACTAAACTAAAAAGTAAAAAAAAACCTTTACATTTTTACTAAGAAAGATATATGACAGTTTTAAAGCCGGTGTCACTGCTATGCGAAATTTTCTTACCAGAGGAGGTTGGCGAGGTGATAGTAACCTATCTAAAAAAGAATGCCTATTGACCTTCATTTTTCATTCCTCCCTTCTCCTTACGACATGGGGCCCGATTCACGTGCCTTCGATATTATATCACATACTATGGTTATCGAAAAAACATGGCGGATATCACAAAATTTTTATGTTGCGTATTCACGAAGTATGGAAATGTCCAATATTTATCACATTTTCTGATATCCGCCATGTTTTTCCGTGAAATATCGTATGTGATATAATATCGAAGGCGCGAGAATTCTGCCCCTGGTCGACTAAGAGAACATGATAGCTGGATGGCGACGGGAGTATAATATTTTGTATCATCGAGTCCACGCGGACGAAGTCGCGGGCATCAGCAGTGATCTGGGAAACGGCTCTAAAGACCTCGCTGAAATTTGGTATGTGGGGGTTGAAAATCGATCTAAATTAGTCTTATTTTCAGGAAAACGCGTGTTTTCGAGTTTTCATGCGTTTTTTTTCACATTGTTCGACGCAGAATATAGTCGCTAATTTCGCACCTGTACGCAAGAGCGCCGTGGCCAATAGCGTATGACGTCTGACTGCTCATCTGACTGATCGTCGTTCGAGTCTCGCTCGGTGACGAAACATTTTTTGCTTTTGTGTTTTTCTTTTGTATTTAATTCAAGTTTGAACTTTTTTTAGTCTTATAAAAAATAATAACGAATAAAGCTTTCTTTTATTAAATAGTAGTAACCGCCCTGGGCCCGTAGCCAAGTGGCAATATATTCTCAAGCGAAGTTTGTTATAGCTAACAAAATGTATGAAACTGACATAAGCTATCGAAACATCATGTGACTTTTGTATACATATTTTGACATTTCGTTGGCGATAGCGAAGTTCGCTCCAGAAAGATTGCCATTTGGCTACGGGCCCAGGTACTGTACAAAAAAATGCGAAAACCTTACGTCACCCAATTTAATTGTGCGATTATTAAAATAAATAAAAACTGTTGCAAAGTGCCAAGCGGAATTGGCTGTTTACCGCTTGGCAAACTTACATAGTAAGTCTTTTAAAAACGGATTGATGTACTCGTCGGTATCTTTCCCGAACACGTAGTCAATATGATTGAATTTCTTCCGCTCCATGACATGATAGTAGACCACATTCGGGAGCTCGTTCTTCAGCCGTTCGACGTCTTTCAACCCGGCTATCCCGTCGTTCCTCCCTACCACGAGAACGGTCGGCATCGTTGCTTTCGTTAAGTTGTACGCGGGCGGTGAACAAGATTTGTACATCAACAAATTTTTCTCCTTACCGTAATCGTACTCAGCGAAGCAACCACTGTTCGCGATTTGTACGTAATGCGCAAAATCTTTACGTGAAGTGCCTTGAGGGAAATGGCCTAACAGTACCTTAAATAATTCCGGGTCCATTTCCTCTTGATCTTCTCCTACAATAGACGCCACAATTCCTCTCTCACACACGTCGTAGCCCACTAGTCCTTGACTACAGACCATTTGAATCAATTCTTTTGCAGCCGATTTATCTTCCAAAACTTCTTCGTAACCTAATGTCTTGAAAAGAGCATCCAACACAGGCCACAGTTTTATCAAACTTGACAATAGGGGATCAATATCTTGCAAGTAAGCGACGGGCGCCAGAGCAATAAATACCGAAATTTTTTCATTGTATTCCGGTTCTTTGGAGCCCAGTACTAAAAAATCTGTAGTGCCCTGTGAGTGGCCGATGGCGGCTAATTTCGTCTTGCATGTTTTTTGTAAAATAAATTCTATTATGGCGGGCAGGTCGCGAGCTCCTTTCTCGTGAAAGCTGAAGTTCCAGAAGGCGTTTTTATTTTGCGTGGGCGAGAGTTTGACGTGACGACGCGAGTACTTGTTGCCTCTGGCGTTGCCGGCCCACACGTCGTATCCGGCCTCCGCTAGGTCTAGAGCTATGGATTTCTTGCCGTTGGCGATGAATTCGTCTGCAGAGGACAATATGCCGTGCATAAGTAGCACAGGTATCTCGCATTCGTTGCACATAATGTGGAACAGCTTGAGGATGTACCCGTCATCCGTCTCGACATCGAACTCCTCGCATTTGTGGCCATATTTGTTTGCGAGTTGGATAAAGTTTAAATATGCATCTTCTGGGATATCGCTTCGAAGGATATCGATATCAGTGATACTCGCTGCCGCTAGTGCTAATGAGCTCGCAAATAAAAGTTGCAACATTTTGATCTGTTGATGCGACTGCATCTGCTATGCGGCTCAGTCTTATTAAATTACGCCTGTGTTTATTTACATTTGTTCTTTACAATATGATCAGCTGCGTATTTGACTAGAAATATAGTTTATTTTTTAGAAGCTTGTTTTTATTTTTTTGCTCATTTGCAATGTTTAAGTAATACAGGGTGCCTTTAAAACATAAAATTACGAAAATACGATCATGTTTCCGAATTCCGTGCTCGACTGAAGTGGCTCCCCATTCGACTTTGGCGTACCTGTCATATGTCATATGTCTATCCCTGCTTTTTTCTATACTTTTTAATCCGAAATCCCCGTCATATTTTAAAGAACGCTTCCAGTTTCTGCAGCCGGCACGAGGTCACGACCTGCGGTCATCTAGAAAGCTCCACCTCCAATTCCCCCATTCTACAAAATACTATGGTGATTCTTTTACATACCAAACAGTACGCTTGTGGAACTCCTTACCTTTGACTATCAGACAGTCAGAGTCCATCGCTATCTTCAAAAACAGACTTAAAGATCATTTTCTCCAATTATAAATACATTTATTTACTGACGTTGGTCAAGTACTTCTCATATTGGTATTTATATTTATTTGTATGTATATTTATTTATTTTTATTTATTATATTGACTATTTATATATTATTATTTATTTGTTCATTACACCTATTCTATGATTTTTGCACCAAACTCCCCTTCCTGTGAATGAGTATGTTCCTTTACCTAAAGGTTGTCTGGAAGAGATCGCTTATAGCGATAAGACCGCCTACATTGTACATTTTTCTGTTTAAATCGCTGTACTTTCTGTATTTTCTGTTATGGTGTGCAATTAAGAGTTATCTATCTATCTATCGATCTAATATTATTAAAAGGTAACTAGCGGTTCCAGCGACCTCGCCCATATGGGAATGTAGGTTTTCATACTCAAAATTTTTTAATCTGTATTTTTACCATTTCTAGGGTTAGGTACCCAAAGGGTAAAAACGGGGCCCTATTACCAAGACTCCACCGTCCGTCTGTCTGCCACCAGGCTGTGTCTCATGAACCGTCATAGATAGACATTAAAAAATTCACAGGTGATGTATTTTTGTTGCTATTCTAACAACTCCCTGCGGGGCAAAGACGTACGGCGGGCGAGGCATGCTAGATGTCAGCGGGGACGGGTGTTGTTGCGGGGAAGGGGATTTCGTATGTCAGTCGCGTGCGATTGGCGCTTCCACGCCCCCCGCGCGTCTTGGTTTGGTCTCGGCAGAAAGGTCGCGAGCGAACTTGTCGCTCTATGACTTACACATTTTAAATAAGAATTATAAATAGACAATTATTTGATCACCTATTACGTAGCATATTACCTTATTTATGAATATAACATTTATCTCGCGTAGCATAAAATTATTCGTGTCAATCTAATGATAAACAGAGGTCGGAATTAGGTAGAGTTATTTATTTACTTGCATCGAAATGTTGATATTAATTTGGACCTTCCCGGGATTACTAATGGACAATCCCGTGTGGCCAACAATATTACAAATAAATAATAATAAAAACCTCAGAGACAAATAAAACTTCTTTTTTTTCTGCTCTTTAAAATTAATCTCGGCATTTCAGGCATATCCACTTTATTCTTTCGCTGTATGAAATCAGTGTAAGTACATGAATAACTCTACCTAATTCCGAACTCTGATAAGAAAGTATATATTACAATTATAAATACTGTTTAAAAATATAATTACTAGTAGAATAAGAGAAAATACTCTCCATAAATAAAGTATGTAAATAAAAATATTTTTTCACCTTTGCATTGTCAAGGTTAGGGACTAGGGCACATTAGGTTACTCAGCAGGTAGGGTAGACGCTCCGAATAACAGCCTTTTAGCTGTGCTTTTAGTCCCCTTTTCATATTAAAAAAAAACAGAATTGTAGCCATACTTCAAATCCAAATGATGTTTTGTTAAACGACCTATTTCATTAAGATTTTAATGTTATACAATACAAATAAAATAATTTTCAAATAAAATAAACAAAAAATGAGAAAAGGCAAAATGCCTCGTGGCTCCAATTGCAGCCATCCTCTACCTAATGCCGTCCTTTTCTGCACCTACCTAATGCCAGCCTTGTATAGGGTCATGCCTACCAGTTGTGGCGTTGTATACAACACCTATCTACAGAATATTATCAAAACATATTAAATTAGATAATTATTTTCTTATGTAAAGAGGGTAAGTGTAAATGTAACGAAATATAATTGTTTAATTAATTAGAAATATTATTAGCAAATCTATAAAAGTCTAGCGTAATAGTTAGCTTAAATGCGAAAAGAAAGTGCACGGTTGTATTCGAATTCAAGTTTGTAGTACGAGCTTGCTTGCACTGTGCATGCCTGCTTGCATATTGCATGCCTATTGAATGCATTTTGCTTGTTTGTTTGTCATAATATAATATTAAAAAGAATTTTCTGGAAACTAAAACGAAAAAATATATAGTAGGTACTTACCACTTGGAGTGCAATTAATTGGTTTTTCATGAATAATGTGGAAAATATAGACTGTAATAAAATATAAGTTTAAATAAGAAACAAAAGACTGTAACAAAAAATTCGCAGACGGGTAAGATTCGAACCTACTACTTTTGGCTAACGCTCTAGCCCGTGTGCGAATTTTTGTTTTCTTATTTATTTTTATATAAATAAGAACGAACACTGTGAGTGTTTAAAAATAATAAAAACTGTAATAAAATGTAATTTCTTGATACATTTATATTTAAGTATCTACCTTCTGTTTAAGGTTTTTTTAGGCTAAAAGCTCAAGTAAGTTAGCAGAAATACGTAATATAAACTTTGAAACTTATCGTTCTCCAAACAAAAAGTGATCGTACTTAACTTTACGAATTAAGTACTTATGTTTTTGCTTTGTGCAGATTTTAGTCGAATGTTTGAAGAACACTGTACATTAGTTTGAAGAACACTGTACATTAGTTTGAAGAACACTGTACATTAGTTTGAAATGTGTAGACCATGTGCTAACTTGAATACACTTCTTAAAGCTACCCTTTATAAAGGGAGCCGCCACTTCGCGTGCGCGCCAATGTTGGGTCAGCCTTAGTAAATAAATAAATAAATAAATTGTTTCAACAAACACACCAATTACCTAGCCCCAAATTAAGCGTGAGCTTGTGCTATGGTAACTAGGATAACGGATAGAAATACTTAAATACAAATAAACATCCATGACTAAGGTACAAATGCTCTTGCTCATCACACAAACATTTGCCCCTTGCGGGATTCGAACCCGCAACCGCCTGGTTTAGAAGTCCGGTGCGCGAACGACTACACCAAGACGGTCGTCGTTAGTGGTGAAAAATTAAATTAATTAAGGTGATTAATTCGGTATGTAAAGTAAATTTTAAGGTATATGTTTTTTTTTCTTGAAGTAAAGACTATATTAAGAATGTGATTTAAGGATTTTGACCTTTTATTCAGTAGTTATTTTGTAATGATTTATTGAAAATTTAAACTTGTGACGTCATAAGCATGCCTGACAACTTTCTCTGATAATAACAGGATTGTCTTTGGATGCAATGTTTTTTTGTCATTGGAAACTCTCACACATGCAAATAGTTACGTCATATGTCGGTTTCCGGTGCGTTTAATACTGCTAGGCTTTATAAGTAATAATAAAACTGTAAATTGCTGTAAAATATGTATTTGGAAAGTATAACATAATAGAGAGTTGAAAAACATAGGAGTAATAAAAATATGTGTGACATCTTGTCAGTTAATCAAAAATAAGGTCTTATGTCATAAATTATACTCCGTATTTTCGTAAAAATAATATATCTTTCAATTTTAGGTGGTATAAGTAACTGTATAGTGTTATGGACATAAAATCTCTAAATGGTTTTGAAATTACCATAGATTTTTTTTACTTTACTTACCGAATTTATTCAAATCTCATGAGTTTGTGTGGAATAATAAATAACAAAATATGATTACTTTTAACCTTTCATTGGCGCTGTCATAATCTAACTACCTGTGACAAAATGACAGTATGGCAATTGCCAAGATATTTACATTACGAACAATATTTCTATTGCCAGCGCAGATGTTATCATAAAATTATGTATTTTCAAACAAGGTCATATTTGATTCACACTTAATTTATTTATTTATTCATTTGTAAAGGGACAACAACAGCTCACAGAAAACGAAAATATTACACAGATCAATTACTTGTATAGCCAATTACAGTTGACCACGAAAATTTAACATTGTTATGATAAGGGAATGGACAAGTTATTAAGGGTAAATAGAACATCAAGGAGATAAATTATTACATAGTGTATAAGTATGTAACTAATGAGTAAACATGTAATACTTAATGTCGTTATTCGTACGTATAACGGTAGTAAGAAGTAAAAAAAATCAAAGATAAGATTATAAGAGTAAGTTCAGCGTAGTTGCTGGTGCATAGTATGATTTATTCCAAACTTAAGTCAAGACAATTGACCCCAAACCATGGCTACGTTTTGTAAGATCGAAGTGTCTCCTCACCGAACTCAAGTTGGGTGGTACCTATAGTACGCAGAGTGTGGGAACACAGAGACAATTAAATTCAATAAGGTAAAAATCATTATAATCGGTCCACCCGTTCTCGAGTCAAGTGGTG
The DNA here is from genome assembly GCA_949316185.1 of Pyrausta nigrata. Classification (NCBI taxonomy): domain Eukaryota; kingdom Metazoa; phylum Arthropoda; class Insecta; order Lepidoptera; family Crambidae; genus Pyrausta; species Pyrausta nigrata. The sequence continues at coordinate 17,287,551 of OX438946.1, read as the reverse complement.
TAAATGTCACCGTAAGATTATAAACATCGTTCGATTACAATCTATCTCGTGAGATTGTATACTGTCTAAAAATTGTGAACCGTAACATATGATTGCAATTTAACGCATTATTTTTCGCTATATTGTTATCTATCGAAGTGAAACTGTTAAATTACAATCTGTCCCGCGTCAAATTGTCAACTGTCCGAAAGCTCCTCCTGATTGGTCGGTCTTATTGTAAGAGCGACCAATCACGACCATCCGTTCTTTGTCCCCGAAGAGTTAGAAATGAAATAAATACTACAATGTTCGCATCACAAAACCCAGATTTCAGCTGATATAAATTTCAGTTAGGCTACCGACTTATCAATAAGTACCTTAGTTTTTATTAATATACACATAGATATGGCCGCATTCACTTTGGGACTTTATTACAATGACTATGTTCACTTTCGTATACATTTTATTGCTAGTTACTGTTGCATACCAACAACGGCACGTGTTGGTGTTTACTTACAAATATTGTCTTTCACACTTATAACACTAGATCACCCACCAAATCGTTCCAACAAAGCAAAAATATCCGGAAACAAGTGCTTGTCCATATTTCGCCCCCACACGTAGTCGATGTGGTTGAACCGGCTATAATCTAGCACTCGGTAGTCCACCACATTCGGAAGCTGACTCTTCAGGATCTTCACGTCCGAAAGGGAACACATCCCGTCATTCGACGCAGCCACCAGCGCTACCCTCATCGTCACTTTCCCCAAATCATAATCAGGCGGCGCCACAGAATTATACACAGCCAAGTTCTTCTGGACACCATAATCCATCTGCGAAAAGTTTTTCTTTAGCCCCAGCTGCAGCAAATGAGTTCCACTTTTTCTAGACGTCCCTGAAGGATAATGGGAAATCACGACAGGAACGAAATCTGGCTCCAACTCCTCAGGATCAGCCCCAGCGATTCTTAACAGAAAACCGTTCCCACAAAGCTCGTAACTACCTTTGACAGTACACAGAGTTTTTAACACATTCGTCTCTAAAGATTGGTCACTGAACACCTCGTCTTTTCCCACTAAGGAAAACAGTTTATCTATGAAAGGCCACGCGTGCACTATATCTCTTGCTGGTGATCGGAGGTGGTGCAAGTAACATATTGGGGCTAATGCTACGAGCACTTTGACTTTCTCGTTGTATTCTGGTCTCATGGACCCAAGAACGTAGAAAACGGTGTTTCCCTGAGAATGTCCGATGCAGTTCAGTTGTTTCTGACCTGTGCTGTCTAAGATGTAGTCAATGATGGCAGGCAGGTCGTATAGACCGATTTCGTGAAAGGAAAAGTCCCAGAATGCGTTGTCGATATTGGGGTTGAGGCTTCGGTGGCGTCTGGAGTACCTGTTCCCTCTCTTGTTGCCCACCCACACGTCGTACCCGGCTCTGGCTAGCGCCGTCACCATGGATCCGTTGCCTCTGATCATGAAAGTGTCTGCGGAGTCGATGACACCGTGCATAAGGAGTATAGGACGTGATCTGTTTCCTGGTACGTGGAACAGTTTGAGAATGTATCCGTCTTCTGTAATGACGTCGTGTTCCTCACTCGGTAAGCCATATTTTCTGGCTAGCTGACTAAAATTTAGCCTCCCGTCTTCAGGAACGTAGCTGGGAGTACACTGGTGGGCACTGACAGTAGCACAGTGAAGAATGAGAAGTAAAGCAATCAAAAGCAGTTCTTGAGATCCGAGTAGCATTGTCGGCTTGGCACGGTACGTGCGCATGGTAAAGGCGCGATGACACAACTCCGAAGCCAATGAATAAGATAATATCTAATTAACATTGAATGACCTAGACGGAACCAGTAGACCTACCTCAACATACATTTTAAAAAAATTGCCAAGTTTGGCATTGGGTTGTGTTAATTTTCTTTCATGATTTATAATATTACTACCAATGTCGACTTTGTTATGAGAATAGGTGTAATAAGGAAGACAGAGGGTTACCTTTATATTCTACCCGTAAAAATTCGAATATTCAAATGTTGAGTTTTGAGATGATTTTCTTTAATAACCAGACCCCTATAAATTAGCTTTAAGTAACTACCTGATACTCACAGCATTATCGCTGACGCCTGTAGTTTAGTGTTTTTATTTGTATATGCTGTGTGTATAATATTTTGTAAGTTTAAATAGAACAATATACACAATTTGTCACCTGAAATAAATAAATATAAATGAAATAAATTATAAGCCAAAAAATACATCTAAATTACATTAGGTTAGGTTATCTTAATTACACATTAGACTAATTAGACCACGTATTATTATAAAATTATGTAGATTTATTATTTGCAACATAATTCTTCGGCACTATTTGTCTATGTCATAAATTTGTTTGTATTATTATTCTTCTCCATATGATTGTTTGTGCCAAAATAAATGAAAAAAAAACGAATTACGCATTTAGGTATACTAGAGCTGTAAAAATCTAAAAACCGTTTCCTACCTAGGCAACTTGGCTTGGCACGTGCACTACCAAAACACGTTTCTCATTTTAGGGTTCCGTACCCAAACGATAAAAACGGGACACTATTACCATGACTCCATTATCTGTCTGTGAGGTTGTATCTCAAAACCCGTGATAGCTAGACAGCAGATTTTTTTATAGTTGATGTATCAGTATTTCTGTAGCTGCTATTTCAAAATACATGACAAATACTAAAAACAGAATGAATAAATATTTAGGTGTAAAACTTTGAAAAGAGGCTATGACAATAGTGACTGAGTTTCTTGCTGCTTCTTCTCAGCACTAGCCCACAATTGTCCCGAAGCAGTGGTAGGGTTAAGATTGGGACGTGTATAAGTGCCCCTAGTTGGATCTATATGCAGAATTAAATGAATTTTATTGAATTTTTATTTTATTGGTGTATGCGAGCCCCGCCTAAATATTTACTTATTCTGTCTGTACAACAAACATGATTTTCTTGCCGTTTTGCTCGATATTAATAAACGGAAACAGGTTGAAATTTTAAAAGATAATGGTAGGTTACCTTTCTTGCGCGAGTCCGACTCGCATATGGCTGATTTTTTTAGGGTACCGTATCTCAAAATGAAAAAACAAAAACTTTATAATCACTTTCGTGTCCGTCTGTAGGTGTGTCCGTCTGTAGGTGTGTCCGTCTGTAGGTGTGTCCGTCTGTCAGTCAAGGCCCTTTTTCTCAAGAACCCGTAAAGGATCAAGTTTAAAGTAACATCAAACACCAATGTCTGAGGTCTCTTGTAATGTAAAAAAATCAAGCTTCTAAGATAACGCAATTTAAAGATAAGTCTGTCTTAGCCTCATTCTACACAGGGGTATTCAAAAGAGTTAAAAGTAGAATTCTGAGTGGAGCAAACGATTTTAAACCTCGCCCAAGACGAAGACATCTTTATCCCAGAGGAGAATACTCTGCTTTTCACACTTCCTACGAGGCAATAAAAAATGTACTATAAAAAACTTATTTAATCTGTAAGTATATATCCTTTGACTTTTCTGGCAATAAATTATTATTATTAACAATACCAGCAGCTTAACATCTAATTAGTACAAATAGTTAATCTGTGCACCTAATGGACTCCGGTGTCATAAACTTTGTCACTCGACAGTTTTACGAAAACATTGTTTGAAAGGACTTGTCCATTAGTGGTTTTTTATTCATCAATATTTCTAACCAGAATAAACTAAATATTACATTAAAGAATTCACAAAAACTAGCCTTTTTGCAGGATTAATATAATTTTTAAGGCCTTCGATTTAGCGAAAAATAGAAATTAATTTTTCTCTTTGTCTGTACATAAACCGCGCCTTCGCATATATCAATTAACGCATGAAAAAAAAATGACAGCAAAATTGACATTCCATTGACAGTAGTACCTATTATATAATCTGTTGTAGTACCTAGTAGTATTTATCCACCAGTGGAAAGGCAATGGTACATAGCCATACAGCCAGGAAATACAAGCAAGTGAACAATGGATGATGCCTGTTACAAAACATATTTTTTCTTAAAAATGGAGGCGTTTAAAATTCTGATTTCTATGGTTACGTGTTTCATATTTTTGTAGCTTAAAGATAAATATAGGTTTATTAGTGGTTGGTGATATCTTAGAATAAAAAACCAGCCTCCATAGAAAAAGAGGACAAGTCCTTTCTTAAAATACATAGGTTTTTTTCTTTATTTATTTCTTTTTTAGAGGCGCGCTCTTTTTTTTTATTCCATTCGTGCTAAAATTCTTGGCTGCCAGGTTCAAAGGACTTGTCCTCTTTTTTTATGGAGGCCGGTTTTTTATTCTAAGATATCACCAACCACTAATGAACCTATATTTATCTTTAAGCTACAAAAATATGAAACACGTAACCATAGAATCAGAATTTTAAACCCCTCCATTTTTGAGAAAAAATATGTTTTGTAACAGGCATCATCCATTGATCACTTACTTGTATTTCCTGGCTGTATGGCTATGTACCATTGCCTTTCTACTGGTGGATAAATACTACTAGGTACTACCACAGGTTATATAATAGGTACTACTATCAATGGAATGTCAATTTTGCTGTAAATTTTTTTTCATGCGTTAATTGATATAGGCGAAGGTGCGGTTCCTGTACAGACAAAGAGAAAAAAATATTTAAATTTTAGTCTAAATCGGAGGCCCTAAAAATATATTAATTATGCAGAAAGGCTAGTTTTTGTGAACTCTTTAATATAATATTTAGTTTATTCTGGTAATATGTAGTTTTAGTTTTTTCTATAGTTAAAAAAAAATGTCATGCTATGTCTGACGCACGCTCCTATTTTTGTAATTGAATAAATTATTGGCCAAGTTGTCCTTGCCCCTCACTGCTTATAAAGTGTTCTCTAAATATTGATGCATCTGTGTGTTTGTGGGCAGGCCTCTCAAGGGCTTTTTGGAGCAGTTTCCGAGCAATATTTTTTTGAGCTGACAGTATCCAAGGATGCGCTTTGGTCGCTAAGGCGCTAAGGACCTTTCAAAGGAGTCTTCTCAGTTCTCAAGGCGCTTGCGTGCAAGAGTTTTGGCAGTTTGACGCGTCCTTTGACGTGACTTTGTCACAAACTCATTATGTTGTCAATTTGTAAATAATGTTTTTATTTTGTTTATGTTTTCTTATTAAGTTGTATGTAAATAACTGTAATTATTTTATTTGGTATTTTTATTAATGAGTTCCTCTTTTTCTGCTGTAACTGCGGTGCCCCTGAACGTCTTAGGCAATGTTGCGTCGGAGAATTTAATTTGCTGCCCTCAATGCTCTCAGCCCCGTTATTTTAAAGGCCAACGTGCCCTTAAAACTTATTTAAGCCGAATTCATCCAACCACCAGCAATATTAGCAATGATATTCTTGCTGTTGCAACTTCACCTTCACCCACTTCTAATGTCTCTTTCGAGAAAAAAATATCATTTTTGAAACATGAGAATGTTTCAAAAATGATATTTTTTTCTCCCGTCATTAAACGCGTTCCTCGAGGTGCTCGTTCTACAGTCGCTCAGTCTCTAAGCCAATTCATTACTAAAGTCATTTCGGATAACTCTCTTGAGGCCTGGGAAAATTTATTTACTTTTAGCTATAGAATACTTCACGTCACCTCAAACCCCAATAACTCCCGTTCTCTGACCAACAGAATAAAAGATAATTGCTCCTCTTCCTCGGACTTTCATCTCTCATTAAATCACGCGCATCCTTCCTTTCAGTTTTATCATGGTTTAAATTCAAAATTAATTGAGTCTAAGGCCAGTGATGGTGACATTAAAGGTGCAGCAAGACTTTTATTCTCCGACGACCTCATTGCTCTAAACTCTTCCGATACCCTCTCTGCTCTTCAAGATAAGCATCCTCTTTCAGCATCCCATGTCCCGCTCCCTGACCATCCTGACTCCTCGTTTCTGGCCTTGGAGTCAACGCCAGAGATGGTTTTAAATGCCATTAATTCTTTTAACAGTGGTTCTGCTGGCGGAATGGATGGCCTCACTCCACAACATTTAAAAGATCTTCTAAGTGCTAGCTGTGGGGAAGCCGGCACGAGCCTTTTAAGAAACCTGGTAAGCCTTGTCAACTTAATGTTGTCAGGTAAGGTAAACCCTCTATTTACCGGTTTCTTATATGGTGCACTTTCCATCGCCTCGCCGCCAAGATATGCTGCAGAGCTATTTCAGATAGCCTTGCAGCATATTTTGAACCTGTACAACTTGGTTTTGGCATTAAAGGTGGGTGCGAAGCCGCTATCCATTCTGTCCGGTCTTTTCTTCATAACAACCCCGATGACATTTTGCTGAAAGTGAATGTTAAAAACGCCTTTAACTCCGTTGATGACCTTGTTGACACAAATTAAAAATCACACTCCTGAAGTATACCCTTTTCTTTGGCAGTGTTACAGCACTCAAAGTAACCTCCAATATAAAGACAACGTTATCAAATCTGCGGTAGGATGTCAACAAGGTGACCCTCTCGGGCCGGCTATTTTTGGACTTGCAATTCACCCATTTCTTAATGAACTGAATTCCAAAATGGTACTCTAGGAGGCGACCCAGATGCTGTTTTAGCAGATCTTATTTCTCTTATTCAAAATTTTAACACTGCTGGTCTTGATCAAAATTTTTCTAAATGTGAATTATACCTCCCTGCTTCTTGCCCAAATCCAGATCTTATCATTCAAAATTTCTCAAACTTAGCCCCTAACATTAAAATCATCGGAAACGACTCTCTTCGCCTTCTCGGTTCACCAATTTTAGGTGAATCTTTCGCCCCTTTTGTCGCTGAAAAATTACAAAATTTCAACATAATTTCGGATCGTATTGTCAAAATTAACACCCATATTGCTTTTACTATTATTCGTTATTGCCTTTTTGTTCCAAAATTTACTTATTGTGTTCGTTCAAGTCATTTTTGGAAATTCCCAGGTCTGACTTCTAAATTAGATAACGCCATAAAATTAATTGTATCATCTGTGCTGAACATATCTTTAGACTCTCGGACTTGGACCCAGGCTTCTCTTCCAATCAGGTTTGGAGGCCTGGGAGTTCGCCAAATTTCTAGTGTTGCTCTCCCAGCTTTTTTGTCCTCGGCTCATGGCACCTTTGGGTTGGTTGCCAGGATCCTCAGTAAGACCCCTGGCAACCCACCAATTGCTTTTCCGAGGCCATCAATGCATGGAAAGAGTTAAGCTTCGAAGACCTGCCTCAGTCAGTGTCTTCGCAGCGGCGGTGGGACGAGCCTCTCTGCAGTCTAGTTCGGAATAATTTATTAAATACGTCTTCTAGTCTTGCAGACCGTGCTCGTCTCCTCGCCGTAGCGGAGTGGGAATCAGGCCTTTGGCTTCATTGTCTCCCTTCCAAAAATCTGGGTACTCTTCTAGATGACACCACCTTTTCGGCATCAGTAGCCTTACGTTTGGGGGCACCTTGGAATGTCCCACATCGCTGTCCCTGCGGTGACATGGTGGATCCTCAGGATCACCACGGCCTATCGTGCAGCAGAAGCGCTGGAAGAATCTCCCGTCACGCTAGCCTCAATGACATAATCCGCAGGTCTTTTGCTAGCGCTTCGATTCCAGCCATTCTTGAACCGAATGGTCTGGTTCGAAGCGATGGTAAGAGGCCTGATGGAATGACTTTGGTTCCGTGGAAGCTGGGAAGGCCCCTGGTGTGGGACGCAACTTGCGTAGACACACTGGCCCCTTCTCATCTTCTACAGACTTCATCTGGGGCTGGCACTGCTGCTGCATCAGCAGAGTCCCTCAATCGGCGTAAATATGCAGGCATCAGTAGTGCCTACATGTTTGAGCCGTTTGGGGTAGAGACTCTTGGACCGTGGGGACCAAGTGCACATCGCCTGTATAGTGATTTGGCCAAGAGGCTGATTGACTGTACGGGTGATCGCAGGGCTGGCGCATTTCTTGGCCAACGTATAAGTTTGGCCATTCAACGAGGAAATGCGGCCAGCCTTCTGGGGACGATGTCTCGGTCCTTGGACGGCGATTTGGGCCATGTATTTTATTTGTAATTATTTTTGTATATACCTTTTTTGTTTTGTATTGTAATATGTACATATTCATAGTCTATATATAGGAAATTATTATAATTGTTTATTCTGGTTAGAAATATTGACGAATAAAAAACCATTAATGGACAAGTCCTTTCAAATATGTTCTCTTTGGTGCGGGACGGGCTAGTGTGATCATGCCTACGAACTCTTATTCAAAATTCAAATCACTTTGCCTCTCTAGGGGCGTAATGAAATTTCATACAACATTACGTCCCTATGGATACAATGACTCACTTTGAGTCAGGTTTACTTGATGTGTAATTGAACATTGCTGAGTAGTTAGTGTAAAAAACGTATTAAAAGCATTTCCCATAAATTCCCCAATTTGGTAAGAAAGATTGTCTTCCAGTAAAATTACAAGGAAAAAAAAATAATCTGTTGTTCCATAACAAAAAAGAGTTTAAATAAGTTAGTATGGAACCCTCAGTGCTAATCCGATTCGCACTTGCCCGGATTTTTTAAAATAAGGAAGTACCAACTCATGTCTAACCTAAGTACCTACTTAGATGGTGTCAGCAAAAAAAACACTGTTTTGGGTGCACCTGAAAATTTAACAAATAAGCGCAGTTCAGAAGACTAACTACGCCGCGCTGTATTATTATATCTTATCTCATAGCACAACAATATCGCTCACCATACATGTCTCTAGAACACAAGCATACTTAGTTTTTACCCGACTGCGAAAGGACGTTTATGTTTTTCGAGAGTATATTATGTATGTATGTATAATTGTTTGGCACGCCCTTACAGCCCAAACGGCTGGACAGTTTTTGACATATGAGGTGTCGTTGAAGTTACCCGAATGTGCAGGTTTCCTCACGACGTTTTCCCTCAACGTTAGAGCATCGGTTAGTGAAACAACCAATGTACATTAACTCAGAAAAAGTCATTGGTACATGGCGGCACGTGGGATCGAACCCGGCTCCTCCCGCATGAGAGGCAACCCGCTAGCCTCTGCGCCACAGACGCTCCCCTGCTAATCGATATGCTATTAATATAAATTAAAGAACACTTTGTGTTTCTCGGTCTCTGAGACCGGCCTTAAGCCGAACTCCCGTCCCGAGACCCTCAGGGAAGAGGAGGTTCAGCATTGTTTCTATTGCTTATAAAAACGGTGTCTCCTAAAACTTTGCTAACGATATCCGGGTCCTGATGATTTCGCTTTAAAATAACAGAACGTTAATTCATGTGTAGACCATTTTCGTCTTGCGTCAGCTACGATTGAACATGTCGAGGATCGTCCAGATGTACCGGCAGAGCCAGTTGGCGAAGTGCTGCTCTGCAAAGCATCAACGGTAACATGAATAGATTCGATATATAAAAATAAAATATATTATAATATTATAGCCTAGTTTGAACTGCGCTTTATACCAGACTTGTTAATTTTAGAATTGCAAATGTTGTTTTTGTTCCGAGTAAAAAAAGGAAACGGTATATGTAATGTTTCTTAATTTAAATAATGTTAAGGTTAAAGACTTTGTCAAGGTAAAGGCCATAGTACACGTATCAACTAGGAAATGGCGTGTACGTTACGATTCCGATAAAGGTGAACGCGCATTAAATAGCGCCCGCTGGAGCCGCAGGAGCCGCACGTAGGGTTGCCAAGCGTACTATTATATAGTCTCGTACTGTATTTCGGGTCTGCGTACTATATACTGTTGAAGAAAAATATAGTACGCAAAAATAACTAACAAATCTCTTATGTAAAAAAATAAGGAACAGGCCGCTTTTTTAATTTTGACATTAACTTATAAAAATAAATAAGTACCAAATATATCATCGTATAATTTTTTTCGTGTTCCATTAAATAGGTACATTTACGTATACATTTTTGAGTACTATATTTTATTATATCTTTTTTTGAAAAGTACTGTATTTCGCTGAAAATTGTTGGCAACCCTAGCCGCACGCACCGTACGCGCCGAAGTCATCAAATGTTATAAATCGTTATACGAAATTATATAACAACATCGCGCACCTATCCGCGCCGCGCACCGCACTCGCCGCACGCATTGAATATTTTTTGAAGATGTCATTCGTAATGTCAGCATTTTAGAGACATGCGTCGCCGTTGCATACAAATGTAATGTCCTCCTAGCCGGATTTCGACTTCAGCGGCTAATCTCAACAGATATTAGCCAATTGCGCGGGAGATATTATAGTGCACAAGTGTGAGCGCAATACGCAAGTGCACTCTCTGTTCCTTCACTCTCATAATTCGGTGAGACGGAAGCATACAAATATTACGATTTATTTAAAAATGCGATGACTTCGGCGCGGATACAAATACACGTTCACCTTAAGTCTCCGCTACTGTAGGGTTTCATACACACACTTATAGTTTCACACTAAAAAAGCTTTATTTTTTCACATCATTAAGGGACCATAAATATATGTATAAGTTTTTGGTGTTAATTTCAACTTTATATCTCCACGCGTTCCCGAGTCTTGACAGACAGACGGACAACAAAGTGATCCTATAAGGGTTCCTATTTTCCTTTTGAGGTACGGAACCCTAAAAGGCTCAATTTGCTACGGAGACGTTCCGTTTCCGACATGTATGCTCTGATCTTTAGATACACTACAATTCACAATAACACAGGAAAATGGAATTTTTATATAGTTGTTATTGATCGGTATCTAATCTTATCTGTACAGGGTGTCCGGATTTTGACTAGCGATAATTTGCGGGCCTTTTCTATGATCTAATAGCCCATAAATTTACGCCAGACGAAACCCGGACACACGGTATATAGATATCTACAATATTACACAAGCAGTTTACCCTAATACGAGTAGTTTTTTGTTCAAAAAGTCTATTATAAATAATAGAATACATAAGTTATTGTTAAAACACAATTTTACGGATTACTTCGCGATTTATTTACATTGTATTTAAAACCTGACGTTTCGAACACTTTACAGCGTTCGTGGTCACAGGGAGACTAAGGTATTATTTGTCATTACAAAGTTTTGAAAAATTAAACTACCGTCACTCATTAATATTAATTTACGTTCCTATTTACGCAGGAAGAGCTAACCGTGTCTTGAGATCTTGCAGTGCGAGGTGTTGCTTTGGTTTTTGCTAGAATAGGATCCCATGCCGATGGAACTTTCCAACCATCTCTATTGAAATTTGGATGTTTTCTAATTTCAATGGCTTCACGTAGCATTCGAGGAACAAAACGCCGTTCTTTAGCAAGTATTTTAGGTTGGTCAAAACGAATGAAGTGGCCGGGTTTGTCTAAGGCATGTCAACAATTCGCGTAAATGTAAGAAACAAATATAAGTTATTGTTTCAACTTGTACCTAAATTTACGTTAGCCTACCCATGCTGTGATGAATCGGATAGCCATACCGAGTACGTACTTAAATAAACTTTTAAAACATCCATCACTTAGATCCGAGATCACCAATTCCTAAACAGCCTGTAAACCTCGATTGACGGTAAATTTGATAGAATTCCCGTATTCTCTAGGTTTATGTACAAATGCTCATGCTCTCTATATAGACATTTGCCCCATGTTTTGCCCCACATGTAAGTGTTTTTGCTCTATCACTTTTGCTTTCTGTCTACTTGGATCATTAACATAAACTTCAGAACTAGGCTCCTTTCAGTTAAGTAATCGCTATTTCTCTTTTTTGTTTTTTTTGTTTTTCTTGTGTTTTAATTTCCTAGTACGACATAACGTAAGCTCTTTACTTCATTTGGTCGAAATAACTTCCTCCTTGTTTTTTGTCCAGCTTTTTCCCTTTTTTTCCTTTCTCCATGTTTTTATACTGCCATGTCGTATTAGGAGTCCTATTATATATCTATCATAATATATTACCGTCTGTTTATCAATATTGATTTATTAAAATACTGTGTCTTCAAATTTTAACAAGAAATCGAACTTAGAACCTTAGCACAGTGACTAGGCCAACCACCGCGCCGCACCGCAAGGTTCTTTAAGCCAGAGGCCATGGCCTGACGCCAAAATTAAACTTGTTTTATAAATGAAACATAATGTTGGTATATAAGGTTTTAAAAATATATATCATCTAAGGATCGCACTAACAAAATAAAAACCGTTATCCTATCGACTCTGTCTACGCCACGTCTGGCCTTGTCTAGAGTCAAGTGCAAACCCTTATTTTATTGTTATTTTTTATTTTGTTATTGAGTATATATTTCATTTAACTAATTGATAGCTTTTATGTTATGTAAACTATTAAGCAAATGTTAATATTTTAGAATTAATAAAGGGATTTTAATAATTTTTGGCAATAGATAGAGTGATTCAAAAGGAATGTTTATAATATTTTCCACCCGTACGAAGCCGGGGCGGGTCAAGTCTTTAGTATAAAACAAAGTCCCTCCCGCAGTCTGTACGCTAAGAATCTAGAATCTCTTAATAAAAGTTTTAAGCTTTAGATCTTTTATATCTATCTACTACACAACGCATTTTTAGCATTATGAGTGATTCAAGAGCAAAGTATGAATAACACATGCACGATGCACCCGGGTGAAGCCGTGGCGGTAGTAATACAATAAAAGACAAAGCACCTAACATTTAGTTTTGCTATCCCGATTCTTTTAGTTTTAAAAATATATGAACCTAAGAACAAATAAATTTTGATATTTGTATTGTAACTGCTGGTACTTGTAGAAATTTAGCCCGATGTCTAAATACCTAATATATGTGGTAAGAAATAAAATCCTAAAAATAGGTGATATGATTAAATCAAACAAATGATCGATTCAATAAGTTGTTTTATTCAGAAAATATGTAATCTTACAATTACAAAAGGAGACGACGTAGTTTATTAATAAGAAATGTTATTCAAAGGACATACAATTTATCTAAAATAGTATTTGTCTAAAATTTCTAATTACAGATAAATGCTTAGACTGGGATGACACAGTTTTTGAATTTGGCGGGCAGAGCAGGGCGTAGTTATAAAATATCATCATTTTCACAGGCTACAATCATGAGATAGTATGAATTTCAAGGCGAAATCAAATACAGCTGTTAGTATGTATTGTGATGAAGCGCTCATCACAGGATGAGCGCTTCGATTCGCTTAAAATGATTAAATAATATCTTATTATCTTTTATTCATTGTCTAAGGATAAAAGTAATACAAGTTTTAAAATATTATGAGACGTTTCGGAATAATTATGTAAATACTAATTCAACATTTAAAATGATATTTGTTCAACAGCCGAATTCACGTAAGATAAGTAATATATAATAGTCACATGACAATGTACAAATATTTAAAATAATCGTTTAAAAACTGTTTTTTTTTTCATTATTTTGTGTTTCGTTAATAACCCATTTCTCCATTGATGCACTTGCATAAAAATATTGAGTAATTGTAAAAGCAGATAAGAATATATTTAGATTACCCACTATATAATTTTTTTATAACTTAAGCAATTATTTTGCAAGTTTTTACGAAATTAAATCAAATTTCACTATATTAATTCCAACGAATGGAAAACCTCTTTCTTTTTTGAAGCCGGTTAGAAATAGCAACTTACTGAACGTCTACCATATAATTTGTCCTGACAAGAATAAAAATAACTATACTGTATGATCAAGAGCAAGCACCTTGGTCGCAGTCTTCATGTATACATGGGATGGAAACCGCGACGCTGACAGAAAAGTCTGCTGAGAGACTCCGTGTTGCACAACGAGCAATGGAGAGACAGCTTGGCGTTTCTGTACAAGACCACAAAAGAAACGAGTGGGTTAGAGAAAGGACAGGGGTCATCGACGTGGTCGAAGAGATTGAGCCGTAAATGGAGATGGGCAAGCCACATTGCACGGATGAACCACGATCGCTGGGTCAGATAGACCTTAGTGTGGAGACCCCGCAATGATACCCGCGGCCGAGGAAGATCGCCTAAAAGATGGACAGATGACATCCGGCTACAGGCTGGAATTAACTGGATGCTGGTGGCCGGGGACAGAAGTCTGTGAAAGGTTGAAGAAGAACCCAAATGCTGTTATAGATAGAGATATATACTGCATGATCTATTTAAATATTCGTTATTGAGTGTGTCGTCGTCTGAAGCAGAACTATTGGATCATTATTACCGTGTGCGCGCGCGCTTAGGCCGGGGGCAGCATCAACGAACACAGCTTTAATAAGCACAGTCGGGTTTGTCCTGGAACAGAAAAAAACTACTTAGGCCCAAGTTTACCAATTTTTAAACAGCCGGTAAACTTCGATTGATGGTTAATTTGACAGAATTCCCGTACAAAATAATATGTCAAATAATGCTAAACCAGCTGATTAAAAATTAAACATGTGTTGGTGAACTCCAGACTTAGTACTCTCTTTATTTGTCGATTGATTTAAGCTGTATCTTTTGCATCCACTTTTTACTTCAACTTTATGTTTATATACCCCCATTAAATTCAATTTTAATTTTTGTTCCCATCTATTGGGTTACCTATCTTAAACTCATTTTTTTCCCGAAATCGTTATCCTTTTTTTTATTTAGCATATTTTCATTTGACCGAAAACACGACCATTCTATAGTGGTCCGATTTTCATTTTTTTTTTTGTAATTAATGTTTTTTAAATAAATTTGACGTAATTGATCGCGACCAACATGGATTTCGAAAAAACAAATCCACTACATTAGCCATACACAAACTCATAGAAACGGTCCTATCAGGGATCAATGATAACAACTGCTTTGTTTGTCGATCTTTCCAAAGCATTCGACCATGATTCCCATCCACTATTATTTAAAAAATTGGAATCTGTGGGAATTCGAGGTCCAGCTTTGAAATGAATACAATCCTATCTATCGGGTAGAAAACAGTGTGTAGTTATTAATAAATTAAACGAGACTAATGAAGTAATATCACACTCTTCAGAATACAAGAATAATAAGTATGGTATCCCGCAAGGAAGCGTACTGGGCCCACTTTTATTCCTTGTATACGTTAATGACATAAGCGTAATAACAGGCCACGAGTGTATAATG
Source organism: Pyrausta nigrata (assembly GCA_949316185.1). Lineage (NCBI taxonomy): Eukaryota > Metazoa > Arthropoda > Insecta > Lepidoptera > Crambidae > Pyrausta > Pyrausta nigrata. Next base: position 17,272,492 of record OX438946.1, on the reverse strand, counting down.
TCTGCAGATGATATTTCCATAGTAGTGACTTCGTCCAAAAAGAGCAATGCAATTAACAACCATGTGTATGAAATTAATAATACTATCCTTAAATTAATTGAATGGCTTGACATGCATAACTTAAAAATAAACTTGACTAAAACTAACTATATACATTTTAATAACTACAGAAATATAGAATCCAATCAAATATATATTCACTATAAAAATACTAAAATTGACAAATTAAATAAAATTAAATTCCTAGGATTAATTATTGACAGAGATATAAATTGGAAAGCTCATACTGACAGTATTTGTGGTAGACTGAATAAGTTGATGAGAAAACTGGTAAAAAGGTTCAATATTATGCTATGGCCTTATATTCTGGGGCAATGGAACGAATATAGATAAAGCATTTGTTGCTCAAAAAAATGCCTAAGGGCGATTTGTGGACTTCCTCCTGATGCAACCTGCCGCCCATGGTTTACGAAACACTAACATTACCTTCTCTATACATTTTTGAAATATGCGTATTTGTGCGGCAAAATAATAATATATTTAAACAGGCGTGCACTACTCATCTTAGAAATACAAGAAACCCTAAAAGACTGGTATCACATGATATACCTAAGACATCGCGATACAACAAGAGCTGCTTAACCATGTTTGTAAGAATTTTTAATAATTTACCGACCAAGATAAAATCATTGGAACCCAAGCAGTTTAGGACAGCTTTACATAAGTGGCTTTTACCTGCACATTCAGACGGCTGAATGTGTAACCATGATCCAAAATTGGTCAGGTTCCCCTAGTAACAGGGTCACGGAGGTCAGATGGCAGTCGCTCCATTGTAATTACCTGATCTGTCACAACCTGGATCATGGTCAGCGGATCCTGGGCCCTCGCATAAAAGAGCAAAACCGGGATAGCGCTAGGAGGATGATGATTATGACATAAGTGGCTTTTACTTGAAAGTTTTTATGATTTTTTGATAAAAAGCAATGGATTTGTGTACCAAATAATAATGAAATTTGAATGATTAATAATGTAAGTAATCCTTAGTTAAAATGTATATTCCAATAATTAATGTACCTATCACTAAACATGATTGTACCTACTACACTAAAACTTTGTCACCTTTGTCACCATGTTTTATGCAGATAAAGATTCTTTATCTTATCTTATCTTTGAATTTTAACTCGTCCTTTGAACAAAACTTTTATTGCTAGACGATTTAGTTTCTTAAAAATGTTTTCAATGTTATATTTTATGTACCTGAAAAGTGAGTACCTGTCTTTCCCTTATTAAGCTTCCACTTCTGCTGTGGCCTGTCAGGCTTCAGGGTTTGACGCGTGGGGGCAGGGTTGGCGGGCTGGGCCAGCCGTTTGAACACTGGGTCCTTGAAGTAGGTCATCTCCGGCATGAGTACCTGGTCCATGTGTCGCTTAGCTTCCTCCAACGGTGAGAGATTCAGGCTGAAAATTAATCATCATCATCCTAGCGATATCTTGGTTGTGCGCTTGCATGCGGACCCAGGGTCCACTTTAGACCATGATCCAGGATATGGTAGATCAGATAATACAGTGAAGCGACTGCTTTCTGACTTCCCTGCCCCTGTTAATGGGGGAACCTGACCAGTTTGGATCATGTTTACACATTCAGTCACCTGAATGTGCAGGTTTCCTCACAATGTTTTCCCTCCCTCTGCGGGACCTCGTGGATAGTACTCAGCGTGCTGACCACTAGACCTGCAGGCATTGGTTATAGTTCTTATACAGGGAGTTGTTTTGGTTAGTTATGCTTTTTCTAAAAAAAATTTTCTTTAAATAATATTCAAGTTTTTAAAATAAAATCTCTGCACATTTCTAAAATTTTTCACAACACTCGCGCCCTCGCGCGTAGCTACGAAACGCTACACCGTAGCTAGTAAGCTACGCCGTAGCTACCGATAGCCGATAGGTTGGTAGTTTGTCGACTCGCTTGCTAGGATCGCAATAATGAATTGATTTTGTTGGTTTTCCCATGAAAATTAAGGTATTTTTTATATATTTTTTGGAATCAGTATCGTTTGTACAACCACCCCTGAGTCGGGGGGCGCTGACCAAAGTAACAGCCTGTATATATTTATTATTATTATTACACGAACCCGGGATCAGTCCGGGTTTGAATCCCGGGTCGGGACGAGAGTGTTTGAGTTTTTCTGTCTTGAAATTACTCAGACACGGCTCCGGAGTAAGGAAGTTGGTAGTGGTAACACAACCGTGCCTCGGAAAGCACGTAAAGCCGTTAGTCCTGCGCCTGATCTGTCTACGGTCATGTTGCACTGTCGTCTCACCAAATTATGAGAGCGAAGGTACAGAGAGTGCGCCTGTGTATTGCGCACACACTTGTGCACTATACTATGTCCCGCGCAGTTGGCTAACTCTGTTGAGATAGGCCGCCGTAGTCGAAATTCGGCTAGTAGGACATTATTATTATTATTACACACCTGTTAGGTAGCCCGACGTCGGTAAGCCTCTGCAGCTGCATATCTCTGATCAGCTTCTGCATCATCACGTCGCCGACCCTCCCTGAACCAGGGTCGATGTCGTTGACATCCTGTAAAAGGGATCCAATGCTATAATAATGTAAATGTGAAAGTGTCTGTCTGTTTGTTACCGCTAGACGGTGCAAGAAATCACTGAACTGATTAAAATGTGTATAGAGATAGTTTGAGACCCTGATAAAGACATTAATTAGGGTTCGGCTCCAATGTGCTTTGTCTAAGATATATTTAAAGTTCAGTCTGTCTATTTCTCTGCTAAACAAACAAAAAGAGACAGACTAATAATTAAGAAACATCAGACTAAACAGCTGTCAGTTGCTGAGGAAATTACAGAATCCATAGACAATTTCTTCTATCAATTTAGGGATATCGTTCGAGTTAGACGAAAACACGCAACATCTTGTTAAAAAAATACGTGTGTAAGAAAGAGCATCACTTAATTTGACCTTTCTAAAATTGTATAATTGTAGTCTGTCTTTTTTAGTTTGTTTAGCAAGGAAAAAAAAACTATCTAAATTTGTAGGGTTCCGTACCTCAAAAGGAAAAAAGGAACCCTTATGAGATCACTTTGTTTTTAATAATTTTACTTAAATTTGGTATAAATCGCTATAACTACTATTAGTACTCAACCCGAGCGTGTACTAGTTTCATTGCTCCTAGTTACTTAAACTGTCAGTAATAACAGTATTTTGCAAATAAGCTTGTATAGGTTCAAGAACAAAAAACCGGTCTTAAAACTACAAGGCTGTTTGACTTATATGTGATAGGTTGGTAATTGATTCACAAGCGGACAAACATCAAGGTTAATATAATTGATATAATTATTACAGTATTGACATAGTGTTTATCACCTTAAAATTGTATACCGAATGTAAATGAAACTAACTGTCGTAATTTTTTTTTATCTAAGCTGTAATATAACTTAAAATTCAAATTTTTACCTAAAAATATGTATCTGTCTGTAATCAAGTTTTTATTCTTTGAGACACAAGATACTACTAACTAAAGTTATGTTATTATATTAAATAAATTTTTAATTAAATTAAAACTAAATTAACTTGTTAAATACTTTCGTGCTCGCTTGACTAAGTACGTAGCTATAAGCTTTCTGTGCAAAATATGCTATGCTTCAGTAATTTCTTACCAGATACATCAGTTCTTCATTGGCTGGCTGATCGTAGATCTCCAGAGAGGCTCCTAAAGCCAAAAGTAGCCCTCCCACCAGCGCCCGGCACCATATAGACCACATTCTGACAAATAATCAATGAGCTTATGTCACTTAACGACTTATACATACACATAATAAAATAAATACATAAAAATGAGAACTATTATAAAATTGGTGAATTGAAACGTTAATTTGTATAAATCCATTAATAGATAGAAAAAATATTATATTTTGCTTTAAATTAACCGCTAAGCGACGCCAACGCAAACTCAAACCACACCAACGATTATTACCTACAAAAATGTACAATTACAGGCGGATACAGCATGCTAATAACAATATCGGTACCTACCTACTTTAAGTTTGATTTAAAAATTACATAATAATATTTCAACAGACAAAAAAATTTTCATTGAAGTTACACTGAAATTTTCTTGATGCATTCAATTCACAAAACAAAAATAGACACACGCCTACGAACGCGAAAAGCGCTGTTGTTATTTTTGTACCTTCACTCAGGCTAATGACACGTGGCGTGGAAGTACTTATTCTGTGGAGAAGTGTGGTACGGGGTAAGCAATCCAACCGCCGAGTGTCATCAAGTGCCACGCTTTGCCCACTCAAACCTCAGAAAACAACAATGCTATAAATCAGAGGGCCTATTCTCGTAACTTAAAACATTTAAATTAATATTGATTTGTAAAGATGGCAAATAGTAGGTATCCGAATTTCTCTTCCGTTCTTTAAGTGACTGATTGGAAAGAACTTAAACTAGACCTGTATTGATCGTGATCGATCGAATCATTTCAATTCGGTCGCGATATATAAAGGATTGGTCGAATCACGGATCTCTAAAAGATTCAAAAACTTTTGTGCGGGTAACTTAACGAAACCTGTTTCTACAGTTCATATAAAAAATAGATTGTTTACATATTTCATAATATAAAGTGATTTTTTTAAAGTCCATATAAAATACCTTTATGTTCTGCACCCTATTTGAGACACCCGAACCTAAAATCATTCGAAACCTGAATGATCGAAATGATCGGATTTATGTCCCGATCACGACACGATTAGGTCGCGATCGACCCGGGTGACCTTTAAACCTGTGTACGATCATTTCTCATGAGAAATTAAACGACAGATAACTGCAACGATATCGAGAGCTATTCAAATTAAATATGAGAATAAGGCCTCAGTGGTCGTTTTAATGAAACTCCTGTTTTTCTACGAGTTGAGATACCCTAATCTTAAAAAGAGCTATATTTCTCGACACTCATGTACAGCTACAGCCGTAGTACGTCTAGATTTTATAGATTTGAACTACGAAAACAGCTTTTAATTGGTAGGAAATAGATGCGGTTTCAAGGTCACCATATGAACGTTTTTTTTGCTTTTGAATCTGTCAATAATACGAGTAACAAGCACGGCCACATAATGTCATAAAAGTCATTTGGGCATTTATACACGTAGACCCACATGAGGCAGACGTCCCAATCTACTGCCAGCGTAATTAAAGGCCTAGCTCTGCTTCGGGACAAATACACAACATTAGTGTAGCCTGCTAATGCCCGGTTTCCAAATACCTTTGACAGCAATTTACCTAGTAAGTACTAGGTGTTGCCCGCGACTTCGTCAATGATACAAAGAACAGTGGGCCTCACATCAACCTAACTTAATTTGTCAAATTTCCGCAAAAATATTTTAACCTTATACTGAAAAGTTAAAATATTTTTAACTTTTCAGTATAAGTTCCATATCGTTTGAGATATTTTGATAGATTTAAGTAAGTTGATGCGAATATTGTAAAGTTGATGCGACTTTACAATATTTTTTTAAAAAAATAACAGAAGAATCTTTTTAAAACCAATTTTTCGGAACGGAAAAGCACAGATTACTTGATTATTAAATTACATCTGCCAATCTCTGTCAGCTTCTATTGAACCGTGAGCTGTTATTTGATCAGGCAATTTACGTAATTATTGCATGAACAACGAGAAATTGAGTTTCGGCCCTGAAACAACATCAATTATTATTATCTACATCAGGTGCGCTGTTCGTTCATATGATATACGTGACTGCCTTGAACTGTAACTGCACTTGCCTACGCCTGCCTGATTATTTGTCTTAAAATAACTCAGACACAGCTCCAGAGTCAGGAAGTTAGTGGTGTTAACACCCCCGTGCCTCGGAAAGCCCGATAAGCCGTTGGTCTTGCGCCTGATCTCTCTACGGTCATGTCGGACTGCTGGCTCACCGAATTATGAGAGTGAAGAAACAGAGAGTGCACCTGTGGTTTGCGCACACACTTGTGCACTATAATATATCCTGTGCAATTGGCTAATGTCTGTTGAGATAGGCCGCTGTAGTCGAAATTCGGCTAGGAGGACATTATTATTATCATACCCATAGACAATGTATAGGTGATAGAGATATCAAAGGACTAGTGGTTGCTCGTGACTTCGTCCGCGCATATGTCGAATTTCCCATACCACTTAGATTAAGCATCACAACTGACGAAATTTCATACAGACTTACCCCCCATTTCTAACCCCCTTAAGGGACGAAATTCACCTCGGTAGGTACCCTATAAATAAAAGGAAGCATAATGCAAAATTTCAAGTTTCTAATCTTAGTAGTTTGAGCTGTGCGTTGATACCCATATGTCAGTCTGTCAGTACTGATACTGCTATTAATATTACTGCTAAACTAATAAAGTTATTACACTTAGTAAATCGAAAAATTGCTTTCGAAAACCCTAAGTCATTTTAACTTTAAGAGTCGGAATAGTACAAACAAAGTTAGTAGGCATGCGGGCAAGGTGGAATAAAATTCACTTTTTTATAAGATCAAAGATGTAATAATTAAATGTTTTGAAGCGTAATTAACTATATATACAACTTATTAATAAAAATTAAGATAAATGACTTAATACAACACAAAAACAAAAATTATAAAAAGGGTCCTTGTGGTAAGGTTCCTAGGATGCTGGCAGCATTACCGCGCTGGATAGCGATGCTTATACGCTGAGCAAGGTAGCTGCCAGCTCTTAGGTCACCACTGATGTTAACTAGCCTCTTGGAAATCTCTTTGAAAAAAGAGATAGCGTTGGGACCCCACGAACCCAGTGTTTCGACTCCAAACGGTACAAAGTGGTACCGGGAGTCGATCTGCCTGTACTTGTTCTTTTTAAAGTTTTCGGCACCTTTCGCAGCCAAACCAGCATCACGGCTTGTCCCGGGCAGATGAGAGGCTGCAAGTGTGTCGACACAGGTAGCGTCCCACACAAGAGCCCGACCCATCCGCCAAGGAACAAGTGACATCCCGTCTGGTCTCCTGCCATCATCACGCGCGATACCGTTCGGCTCGAGTAAAGCCGGCACGTTGATAGAGGCAAGAGATCGACGGATGATGTCGTTGATGCTGGTATGACGCGAAAAGCGGCCTGCACTTTTAATACAGGAGAGTCCGTGATGTCCCAACGAGCCGACATCAGAACCACAAGGACATCTGTGTGGAAGGCAAACCTCAGCACCAACACGCAGACCTATCGCGACTCGTAGAGTTTCTGAGTCCAAAAGGGTTCCCACGTTGGCCGAAGGATAGGCCTGAAGCCAGTATCCTGCTTCCTTGGTGGAAACTGCTTTTAGTCTGGCTAGATCCGCGTTGTCAGTGCTACTGTCAATAAGACTTTTCAAAATAGACTCACAAGAAATTTGGTCCCAACTCCTTTGAATTTTAAGATCTGAAGGGAATTTATTCGCATATGCTATATCCCAAGCATTTCTAGCCTCGTCCAGGCACGCCACTTCGAAGTTTGCAGTAGAAGGCTGCAGGATACTTGCAACGAGAGTGGACGTGCTGTAAGATGAGGATAGAAAGGCAGGTAAGGAGACAGTGGAAATTTTGCGCGTCCCAATCCCACCAAAACGGATAGGAAGGGACGCTTGATCCCAAGACCGTTCCAAAAGACGAATGTTCAGAATCTTTTCCAAATGTGTTTTAACAAGATTGTCTAAATTATTAGTCAAATTTTGGAATTTCCAAATAGGACAGCATCGAATAAGATAATTAAATTTAGGAACTAAAAGACAAGATTAAGCATAAAGAGAGCCGAATGAGCGTTGATTTCCAAAAGGCGGTCTGAACATCAAATTTAGTTACTATTTTTTGAAAATGACGGGGTATTGCATTATCGAAGATAGGAGAGCCAACGAGAATCTTAATATTGGGGGCCAAACTATGAAATTTAGAAATTATCTCAGATCTTCTTGTAAGAGGAAGATGTTCTGAAATAAAAATTTCGCATTTGTCAAAATTTAAAGAACAGCCTATTGTATGAAATTTTTGAATTATTCTAGAAAAGTCTAAAAAAACAGTGTCAGCGTCACCTCCTAGTGTCCCATCGTCTAAATACCATACATTAAATTTTGAGAATAAATTTTGAATGAAGGGGTTAATAGCCAAACTGAAAATGGCAGGGTCACCTTGTTGACAGCCTATAGCGGAATCTATTTCATTACATTTGTATAATAATTTTGAAGGGTTGTAATAACATTGATTAACGTAATTGAAAATTTCAGGAGAGTTAATTTTGACCTCGTTTAACAAGGATTTCCTGGAGACTGAGTTAAAAGCATTTTTGACATCCAATTTGAGCAACACCTCTGTCCGATTTTGTGAAAGGAGAGTGCGAAGCGCATGTACAGCTGCCTCGCAACCTCCCTTGGTACGAAATCCTAATTGGTGAGGTTCAAAATGATCCCGGAATTTATAAGTTAAAAATTTTACACATAATTTTGAAGTAATACGCCGAAAAGTGGAACCAATGGCAATCGGTCTAATACCGCCATCTTTTTTTGATAACGCAATTAAATTAGCGCCGTATAAAACTGAAGAAATTTCTGAATTTACTTTCCCAAAAAGCATAAAATTGCATAATTTTGTAATATATATTAATAGTTGCCGGCCAGCATCGCCTGCTTGAAAGGAAGTTAGGTCCTTAAGGTGCTGCGGCGATATTCCGTCCAGACCAGCAGCAGAGCCAGGCTTAAAAGAGAATATAGCCGACAGCACCTCTTTAGGATCTACTTGTAGGCAGGCAGATTCATCGGTAAGTGGTTCCGGCGGAGGAGGTGTTGCTGGAGCTGGGGGATGCTTCGAACGAACGGAATTTAGAGTGTCTGGGCTATCGGGTGAAATCACGTCGCTTGAGAAGAGGAGTCGCGCGGCACCTTTCAAATCACCATCGCTAACCTTATTCTCAACTTTTCGTATTAACTTTTCGTATTTGGTTTTGTAATAATTATTTTTATAACTTAAGCAATTTGTTTGAAGGTTTTACGAAATTAAATTAAATTTTGCTTACAAAAATTGATGGACAGTGTCATCCTGTTGAACATGTTGTTCTGTGATAAATTATTTTCAAAAATGTATACATATATATATCTACATATTTTTTAAATCCGAGACTAATTCAGGACTTATGTGCTACTGATTGCATTTGTACAGTAAATGACCGGATATGTAAACCATATTACTTACTTAGTTCGCATAAAAACGAATCGACCGTAATACAAATAATTAAACTGTGCGTACGCGCGCCCGCACACGACGGGTTTTGACAGCCTACTGATTACCGAAGTCATTATACGCATTCAATGTATGGGAACCAATATTTTTCGGATCAAAGGATAAGCCTTGGCATACTTGTTCCTTAGGTAGACAAGTGTAGAAAACGCCCAGGAGTCAGCGGCTCACTCCCCGCTGGGGGGCTGGGGGAGGGGGTGAAGTTCCCTTACTCCGCACGCACTGTGACTCGTCATAACTGCTAATTTATACCTACTAGGGCAAGTTTGGTATCGTTTTTAGCTAAATCAAAGATGGCCAATTGATTTTTGAAACAAAAACCAAGCATTTTCATACAAAAAGTGGAATTACGGCTAAAAATAAAAAAAAATAATTCAATATTTTTTTGGTAATGGCCATAAACTTTAAACGTGTACAAATATCTGCTTTTTAAAAATATAGTAAATAGCCGCATTCATACAGATTCCAAAAATATAAGCTTTGTTGAAAATATTTATAGCAAAAATGTTCAAAAAATATTTAACTCCACGCGGCAGACACGAAAATTCTTAGAAAAATACAGAACAGCAAAAAACAACTTTTATATATTGCTAAGGACCTGTATCTAGTGAGAATATAATATAGTGTTTATAGAATAGGACGTAATTTTAATGTTTTTTTGATAAAAATATATTGTATGAACCCTGTGTATAGGTTTCCCGTCTTATTTAAAAACTTATTGCTCAACTAGATTTAGTGACAATGCCGGGTGACTTGAAGGTATTTAATTAATCGATCTACATAGATATAGGAATAAAACACCCACATATATTTATATACTGTCTCTTATGTACATTTGCCCTCGGAATCGCCTTGTAAATGTGACACGCAAATAAACGATTGATTTGATTTGATCGCTCAACTCCGTGCACTTATGTTGCTGCTGCAAGCACCTGCATCTGTGGCCGCCACACTTAATTTTGCAACTGCACCTGTGCATGCGGAGTAAGGGAATTTCACCCCCTCCCCCAGCCCCCCAGCGGGGTGTGAGCCGCTGACTCCCGGGCGTTTTCTACACTAGTCTACATAAGGAACAAGTATGCCAAGGCTCATCCTTTGATCCGAAAAATATTGGTGTTGGCGTATAACAACCCAACTACGAGAGTAGGCTATTAACGCGTGCAAGTACATCGAGTGAGAGATGCCTGGTACAGGTAGCGGCACGTAGTCTGCGCATGGGTACAGTCGCGCACGAAGAAATTAATAAGTAATAATTGAAAATAATTTATTTAAATATTGCTCTTCTATATCCTGCACCTTTTTGCATAGTTTTGGCCAATTCCAAGCACCCATCAGTAAAAATTAATAAAAATATTAACTTAAAAAAAATATATAAAACATTTTTTTTTTAATTTTCTCTAGCTATAATTATCAAAATACAAATATACATTTCTTAATACTCCATTTAACATTTTTGCTGCCTACATATTGTTTTATGTCGGACCATGCCATCTCGATCGGATTTAAATCTGGGTATACCACCCAGATTTAAATCCGATCGAGGTGGCAGTCTCAGCACCTGATGACCTTGTTCAGCAAGGATTCGGTCGATACTAAAAGTTTTGAATCTTTCCTTGTTGGCTTTTGTCAAATTATACAGCTCTGGTTTTTTCAGCTGTGTCTTGTCATACTGAATCCCCTTTTCAGTGAGCCAAGCCTGCATTGCAGCTTTTTTAGCATTAGATGTTGGTGCACGATCCCACAGCTTATTATGGTAGGACGCGTTATCGACTACCACGACGGAATTGGCTGGTAAGTTTGGCATCAACTGACTTTTGAGCCATTTTTCGTAGTTTTCTAAGTTCATATTGTCGTGGTAGTCGTCACCCGATTTAGTGCCAGCTTTAAATGTCAGCAACGCATTGGGTATGAACCCAGTTTCAGATCCAGCGTGGATTATGACTACGCGCTGTCCTTTCGATATAGGTTTTTTTAGGCCTTTTGTAGTGCCATCGGTCCACGCTTTTTGTGAAGAGTGCGAGGAATCTACGTAGGATTCGTCTGTATAAACAATAGGCCTTCCTTCTTTGCGATATTGTTTTATTTTCCGTAAATATTCGATACGCTGGAAACGTATGTTTGAAGTCTCAATAAGCACTTTTCGGTTGTTTTCGGTATTTTTCCACCGAAATCCTAAACTTTTAATAATTCGCCGGAGACTTCTTTCAGAGCCTTTGTAATTTATATCTTCTTCTAACTTTTTTTCAGCTTTCTGACAGTTCATTATTTGTGTTGTGGAAGTTATGAATTATCCTTTTAATTACACCTTGATTGAAATTATCGATATTTGTCACCGGTTTTGTTTTGCAACGTTTTTTGCCAGGCGTCCTGAATACTGTGATCAAATCAGAACTTTTGGCTTGAGTGGAGATTTTCCTTACCGTGGCAATGGACGTCCTTGTAGACTCTGCTGTCCTTTTTTGGATCCCAACTCCTTCATTGAATTATTGATTATATCATTTCCCGCAGTATTTACACTTTTTAATTGTTTTAAAGAATCATTCAATTCATCAGTTTTTCGTGTTAAAAACAATGCACGTCATACACCATTTTTCGTGCTTGTCTTCTCAAAACAGTATTTCGTCTAGGCATATTCACTGTGTAAAGTTCTAAACAAACAAAATTAAAACAAACTCAAAGGAACTTAACAAAAAAAACTAAAACATAAATTAACAGCAATAACAATATAATTTAGAATTCGACTGTACACTAGGAGTGCGTGGGACGTCGCATCGGTGCGGGGACGGGGTGCGACTGCGAGAGCCAATCGGCGCTATGCTTCGTCCCTCTAGCCCCCCTGTGATGCCTTATTTTCGACTTCTGCGCAATAACGGTCAGCGCTAGACTTACCTGTCGCTACTTGTAGATAGAGGTTCGCGCTCTAGACTACCAGAGGTTGCGGTTTCAAATCCGTCAAGGGGCAAATGTCTGTGTGAACTGATAAGCACGAGCATTAATTAGTATCTAAGTTATTTAAGTAAGTTATTTAAGTATTTCAATCCGTTATCCTAGTCACCATAGCACAAGCTCACGCTTAGTTTGGGGCTAGGTAATTGGTGTGTTTGTTGAAACAATTTATTATTATTATTACTGTATATTAAAGTACCCTATTTATAAGCGCAATTTCACCCTTTGTGCCTGAGTAAGCAAGTTTAAATACTTATTTCTTAGAAACGAGAAAAGTCTTACAGCATTTGCAAAGAGATTGAGTGTGTGGGTACTATGATATATGCTTTTCCTTTCGCGTAAGCTTTAGAATCAATAAAACAAGCTACGTCGTATTAATTCTATAGGCTGGCGTCCACTAGACGGGCCGTAACGCAAAAATCTGCCTGGATGCGTTTTGTTTTGTATAAAACATCGATGAAATGAGCTGTTTCATACAAAACAAAACACATGCAGGCTGATTTTATAGACTTGGATACGATGTGAGCTTTTGGCTGCGCTGGTTTGGACACGTAGCAAGAAGTCTTCCTGAGTACGTGGGTAAGTTGTGTGTGCAGACCCAGAGGGCGACCAAAAACAAGATGGGCAGATGTGATCAAAAAAGACCTGAGGCTTTGCTATGTCTCCGCAGATGATGCGTCCGATAGGGTAAAGTGGAAATGCATCCCGCCTTAGCCCGATGCATCGCCATTGTACGATGTTACATACAAAACTAGTGTTGTAAATCTGCCGTAGTCTTCTAAATGGTTAGTTAGTCTACCGTTAGATCACTGTAAGATACGTTGAAATACATACATACATTCGTAATAAAAAAATTGATTTAACAAAATAACCAATCATTTATTTGCACTAAAAGTAAAAAATCATAATGAACATAAAAGAAAAAATATTCTAACAATTTTCTGACACAATGTCAAAATCTATGAAAATTTACTTAATTTTAAAGGGGATTGAAACCTTTGTGGCATATCGAGCCCGCCGCCATTTTTTATTTTTCGAAATTGCAGCACACGATGAAAGTGATATGTATGGTGAACATAAAATGTCAAGTAACATGGTACCCTAAAGGCTCACTATACCGACATATTTGAAGGTAAAGATCGACATATTTTATTTGAAACCTACGTTATCTACCGCATTAAAAGGTCTAATCTACCGTAGTCTACCGGTAGGCTACCTAGTGCCTTGGTAGGCTACGGTCGATTTACAACTCTATTCACTATGTGCAAGTGAGTGGTGGTGACCGTGAAATCGATCGCAGCGCGCTATGTGTGAGCAGAAATGTGCATTAACTCTGTAATGTCATGTGTGAAATAGCCATATTTTCATATAACTCCATACAACATGTATTTCTAAGTAAAAACGTTAAAATTCGCGATTTAAGTCACAGTACGCGTTGTTTTATGAAGCGTAGAAACAATAAAAAAAGTACTAAGTGCAAGTGTTATTTGTTTCCAACATCAAAATAGAAATAGAAATTAAGCGAATACAAAACATAGGCAGGCGGACTTTTGCGTTGCGATGCGATCCGCCTGATGGACGCCGGCCTTAGGGGTGCATCCCCATTAGGCTCCCAGTGAGCGGCAGTGGAACAGACAAGTTGATAACTACCTACCACAGAACTTCTTCTTTAGTGTTCAGTTTTACTTAAAATTACATAAGGTGAAATGGGTGGGGGGACTCATTAGGTACTTAAGTACAGTAAGCCTGTACTGACAAATTTTCTCAACCATATTTCAACACAGTGATCTGATTACATAGAGTTCCATATCATTTGAGATATTTTGACAGATTTGGGTAACTTGATGCGGGGCCCACTTGTGAATAATTTTTATTTTACTATCAAAATGGGGTATATGCTTACCACGAATCAAAAAGTATGCATTTGGCTGTCTTCTAATTTATCACTTTAATATTATAATATCGACGATCATCTTTGTGTAGAGTATCGCGCTCCGGAATACAAAACCAGAGGTTGCCGTTTCAAATCCCGCAAACGGCAAATGTTTGTGTGATAAGCAGTAGCATTTGTATCTAAGACGTGGATGTATACAAGCTCACGCTGAATTTGGGGTTAGGTAATTGGCGTGTTTGTTGAAATATTTTTATTCCTATTACCTATTTACTTTAGAAATAGCACAGAATAAGTACTAGTACTTCGTACAGAAGTATGACTTATCAATTGTATTCAAAGAAATGTCTACTCAATGGCGTCAACAATATGGCGTAATTTAGTTCGCCTCAGAGTCAAGCACATTTTCGTGTAGACACCGACAAAAATATATTGCAAGATAATTTCATACTTATTGCTCTGGAATATGATTCATAATACACTAAAGCTATTCAGTGACGTAATATCACGCGACGCGATAGGGTTGACTGCTACGAAAAGCTTCTAACGCCATCTAGAGCCTCTTTCTAGTACTTTATTCATTCTCGTCCAGCCAGCAACGTAGCCGCGCGGCCGCCGGTGAATAAAACGCGCGAGCGTGTCGCTGGCCCGTAGCGACACGCAACTTGTTTTAGCCCCTAAGTAAGGGTCGCCGCGCGTAGGTACGTTTTTGCTCCCTACGCGGGAAGATACACAGGCCTGGAAATAGTCAATCTAACAATCAAATTGTTTTGTGCTTAGGTACTGTAGACACGGCCGCACATCTAATTTGCTTTAAAAAAAATAAGCTTTTGTTTGTATTTGAGAATGCGATACTTGCATTGTTTTCCGCCAGATATTGTATTTATATTTATACCTCCTTACTTATAATGATCATTCCACTGCAACTTATATTAAACTTAGATACTTATAATATTATAAAGAGGAAAGATATGCAAATAAACAAACAAACAAACAATTTGTTTGTTCGTTTATTTGCATCGAATAGGCTCCGAAACTACTGGACCGAATCAAATGAAATTTGGCACCGGGATAGTTTGAGACACTGGGAAGGACTTTTTGTCGCGATATAAAATCATCAGGGGGGTGAAATGGGGGATGAAAATTTGTATGGAAAATCCGACTTTTGGCGCGGGCGAAGTCGCGGGGAACTGTTCATCATCATCAAATTTAAGAGCTAGGCTCTTGTCGGTGGAGTTTTTTAAAACTCCAAATTAGGAAAGATAGTGTGGTGGTTTCCCTCTTGCCTCTACACCGCAGTTTAAGAACCGGTTTATCCCGCATCTTAATATCCAGTCAAAAGCCCTTCTTGATACTATATCTTCGGCCTTTTGCCAGTACTGATATTGCTGCTGCACAACTCCAGGGGAACGCTTATTTGATGGCGGCGTTGACTCGCCATGGCACAGGATCGTCAATGAATATTGTAGCATTTTGTAGAGAAGTTCATCCCACTGAATTCCTACTACATTCTGGTATCCTGCCGCTGTGTGGTTGGGGACTGCTTATTCTACATATTCGCAGCTAACCACCATATCTGGTGGCCGTTCACTATCCGCCACCTGTGACCCCGTTAGTAGCCTACAGCTCAGCCCTAATTAGGGGAACTGTTAGTACTTAGATAAATATGTGACGCGAATTTGAATGGTCACCTCACTATGTCATGTCACTTATCTGTCATTTATTCCAAATAAGCCATCTCATATTTATACAAGTGTTATAGCAGTTGCAAATTCATTATTAGTAAGGGGGGTATTTTTTAAGCATTTTACAAAAGTTCACTGGCAAAATTCGCGTCCGCGAGTTTTCAATACGGGCGGACTTAGGATTCCCTGTGGTACAATAACCAATTGTCTTTACAGGTACCGAATACATGTATGCCAGAATAAGATTTTATTGGGAACAATGGGTATCGTATGGACGACAAGGTAAAGTTAGGTTTAATAATATAATACTTGTCAAGCTCAGGAAGCTGTCATGTTCATACAATTTAAGACCGATAATGTACACCCATACTTACGCAAATAGATGTATTTGTAAAGTTAACGGCGATTATATAATTCAAGGCGTTAGTAATTACTTTCTAAAGAACCTATTAAATATTAAGCGCTAGTTAAGACACAGCGGGAACCGCGCGATTTCAGAATCGCATGGAAATCGCGCGGGTCTTATTTGTATGAGTTATTAAGTAATCGTTCAGACGTACCCGCGCGGGTAATCGAGCCGCGCGGTTCCCGCAACCCAACCGCCAGAAAATAGAATCGCGCTACTCCCGCGCGTTTCTATTACTATGGAGTCTTTTACTTCGCGTTCAGTTGCATTGCGGCTACCGCGCGGTTAGCACGTCCACAGCTCGTGAGTTCGCCATGGATCGTTTCGATACTGAATTATTTATTGATGAGGTGGAGAAGAAACCTGCATTAAGGGATACGCACGCAGTGTGATGATTATTCAAAAAAAAATCAAGAACCGAGCATGTACTAATCGGTCACTTAATATTGGATGCACCCAATACCGCCTTTTTCTTTTCTTTATTTTAAGGAGCAACCACAGTAAAACACATTTCTTCGTTGACCTCCATTTTGAAACTTTTGAAACTGACGTTATACGCACGAAAATCGCATACTAACCGCGCGTGTCTGAATAGCATCACAATTTTGCGGTTTCAAACCGCGCGATTCGTAAACGCTCAATTCCCGCATGTATGAACGAACGCTAACTACTTCTAGTTACAAAGTAAATACCTTTTCACTTTCGTAAAACTGTCGAGTGACGAAGTTTATGACACCGAAGTCCATTAGATGTAAAGCTGCTGGTATTGTTAATAATAATAATTTACTGCCAGAAAAATCAAAGGATATATACTATAGATAAAATAAGGTTTTTGTAGTACATTTTATTTATTGCCTCGTAGGAAGTGTGAAAAGCAAAGTATTCTACTCGGGGATACAGATGTCTTCGTCTTGGGCGAGCTCAAATGCCTTGCTCCACTCAGGATTCTACTTTTAACTCCCTCGCTATGCTCGGAAGTAAACACACGAAGCCTGCGTCACGCTCGAGATTCAAGATGACGCCCGTGACGTTAGAAATCACTTTACCCCATTGGTGAATAATCTACTATTAAAAAACTTAAGTAAGGAAGTTATATTTATTTGCAAGAATACAGTACATGGGTTCTTATTTCATAATAGTCCAGTGCATTCGACCAATAAAATGGTACGCAAATTATAAATAAACTCTTATCATCCAACCAGTTACATAAGCAGTATACCTAATTATTTACATGTAAAACTAATTATATTATTTGTGTAGAAAATTTTACCTCAAAGAAGTCCATTCATTACTTACTTTAATTTTCGTTGTAAAATATTGGACTTGAAACCATTCAAGTTCTATTGAATACTATGAGATGAAAGGGTCCAGTATTCAATTAATCAAAAGCGAAAATAAATCAGTAGGTACTGTGGAGGTTTATTGCAATGAATAGAACTACAGTACCTACCCTTCAAGTGCTCATCATAACGCTATAATGCCGCATTGCTTCTATCAATAATTGTTCCAACAAACACACACCAATTACCTAGCCTCATACTAAGCGTGAGCTTGTGCTATGGTGACTAGGATAACGGATAGACATACTTAAATACTTTTATTAACATCCATGACTTAGGTACAAATGCTCGTGCTCATCACACAAACATTTGCCCCTTGCGGGATTCGAACCCGCAACCGCCTGGTTTAGAAGTCCGTGGCGCGAACCACTACACCAAGACGGTCGTCAATTAAGCCTACGATTTACAAGTGGAGCATCTAATATTTTTTTAAAAAATGCAGAATGCTTGCACTAAAAAAACCGGCCAAGTGCGAGGACTCGCGCACGAAGGATTCCCTACCATTATCTATACAACATTAGACAGTTTATTATGACTTCTTTTAGGGTTCCGTAGTCCTGACACGGAACCCTTCAAGTTTCGACATATGCGTCTGTCTGTCTAAGGTTTTGCTAAGAGACGTACTAGAAAGCTATAATTTTGTAGATGTATGTATACCATTCACGCCCAAACGTGGTAAATATTTATATTTAGCTCCCCTACATGTAAAGTGGGGATAACTTTTTTTTATTGACTTAGGTGTTAATAATACATTTTTTCGATTTAAATGGAGCACATTTACGAAATATTAAATTTAAAAGTGCAATTTTTGATCTAGTCTGGTCCCCCTTATAAAAGCTTAACTGCTCGCTTGAAAATTTGAAAAAAAACATGATGATAATGATAATTTGAAAAACTATAGCGGTTAAGATTGCTTTTTTAGTTTAGCAGTAATATATGTTGGGTGTTAGATAATTTTGTACCAAAAGCACAATCCTTTAAATATATTTTTTAAAGTGACTAAGATGACGATGACGATGATGTAGTTGCTTGTTAAATCCAAGAAAGTATAGTGTCTAATGTTGGATATAGATGGCACGGAACCCTTCGTGCGCGAGTCCAACTCGCACTTGGCCGGTATTTAGTTTTAACAAGAGGGGAGACAGGAGTGCGGGCGACATGAACATATTATTTCAAACAGATGCATCATCTGCCATACAGTCTTATCTAAACGGGATGTGGGGCAAAACAGTCTACTTAAAAATGCGTTTAGTGAAAAATAAAAAATATTATATATGATGAAACCGAACAAAGACCACTATTTCCTTAACATGACATTTTTTAACTTGAAACTTGAGAAACGAATTGTTATCGTAATAATGAAGGTCCGGAACTATTGTTAAAGTAATTTTTCTTTATACTTTCTGGATTTGAGTTTGTTCCACTTTCCAAGAAATAATGAAAGGTATTTTATCATTATTTCTTGTTTCAATAAAGTTTAATTGTCTAAAAATGTTCTGCACACAAAAGAACAGTTAATTCATTAGGAGCTATAATTTATTTTGTTAGAGACCCAGCAGTCGTAAAAAAACATTGGCTCTTTGTGGGATTCGTACCTGCAACCGCTCGTGTCGTTATGCAATATAAGAAAATCCAAGGCACTGTTCTATTTGAACTAATACGTCTGTCGCTATGTTTTAACGAAGCTAGAGAGGAATATTAAATTAAAGTAAGCTATTTCAGAAAATATCTTAAATTATTCATTAAAACAAAAGTTGAAAAACTTGCCAAAGTAAATGTTTTGGTCTCAAAGGAATTTCATAAAAACACTCGGTCGGACATGATTTTAAGTGTATCTTTTTCGGCTTCAGTCGGGTTTCCAACTTTTCATTTTCATTTCAAAAAGCTTTTTTCGGAGATTTTTAAAAGAAGACTATCATCTATGGTTATTTTAAAAATATTATATATTAATTCTTTTTACTTCAAGAAAATAGTTGCCGTAATTTTAAAGTACTACTTACTTTTGAATGCCAGTACATTAAAAAAATCATAACTAGCAGTTAGCTTGCAATTTTAATTTTCGCTATTACTGAACTATAAAAAATAAAATATTACTATAAAATTTGCTGGCAACTTTGAAAGAATTGATTTTCTACCTCTGCACTGAAAGTTACGTCAGTACAAGCTGACCTTTCTAATTTGATATCTCTCTCTCTCTTTCTCTCTTAATCTTTCTCTAGCTCACCAAATTTTTGCTTGAGAAAGAAAAAACAAAGATTTTTCATTAAAATAGGACATGTTTGGAACCAACCAAGCAATTATTAAAATCAGTTTGAGGTGCACATATGTACCAAATCTAAATTGTGTTGCAACGTTATGTCGCATATTTTTTTCGAACTTTAGGTGATTATTTTGCTTTCTGACGGCATTTATTTACATTTTTATATACCTTATAATACCTAATACCTTACAGATTAACGTAGATACAGGGCAAAGATTTTAAAAACCTTTTGACAGACAGACTCATAAATATTTTTCCTTGGTCATTTTATCTTGCATACTTTTTGCCAACTTTAACAGCCATAATTTGCCAAAATTCCTACGATATTTAAATTCCCTATATCTCAGACACGAGAGATATTCAACAGCACATCATTCAGTAGACATTTAAAAAATCCATAGTTGTACAATGTAAGCCGTAATTTTTAGCATTTTTTACAGATAACCTTATATAAATAACTAGCCACTTACCTGATATCAGCTCAAAACTCAGTTGAAAGAGTTCTGCCCTTGCATGAGTTGTTCCCTCGACGTCTCAGTTGACAGAAGTAAGCGCCAGGGCGGGCAGGCGTTGGGTGACTGTGCGCGCCGCCCGCCCGCCCTCGCTTATAAACCTCCCGACAACGCCGTGGGCGGCTGACGGGTACAGTTTTCTGCATGCTCCCGATGTTTCGAAATTTTTGTTTCTTACGTTTACGCGAATTGTTGAACTCAGGGAGTCTCCCTGTGACCACGATCGCTGTAAAGTGTTCGAAACGTCAGGTTTAAAATAAAATGTAAATAAATCGCGAAGTAATCCGTAAAATTGTGTTTTAATGAGTTCGAAATTTTTTTTACAGAAAAGCGGAATTTACTCGTTATTTTTAAACTCGTAAGCTGCTTTATCGTGAGAACTCACTAATAGGTATTACTGCGAACACATATGGCCAATTAACAGAAAAGTTACTACATGCAATGACAATGACAAACTGTACTCAATTTGGTGCACATTTCTAGAAGACTACGATTTGTTATGTTCAAGTCTTGAATTAAAATTACTTAAGACACAGCGGCCTCTGATGTTTTAAGTATTTACTATTCAATAAGTTCAAATAAGAAAGAACATTGTGAGTGTTAAAAAAAAATATATTAAAAACTATTTACTATTCAAATCATAATGAAAAAAAAACACTTTTCCCACGCATTCCCAGGTAAAAAAAACAACGCTACGCCTGTCGTAATTCATAAGATGTTAAGACATATCAACAAGGTAGTACCAATATTTTCGCTACTTTCCTAATAGTGAATACTGAATATCCTTTGACATTTAATGAGAAACTTGAAGCGCAATATAAAAGCAAAAACGTTAAATCCGCTACGGACTACGAGACTACGACGTAGCTCGCGGCGTAGCGCAGTGCTAGGAGAACTTTATCTATTGCAAATATTGCAATATAACTTTGTCAGTTTCCCTGATGTTTTCATTTCGTTATGCAACAAATATACAGTCTGTCCGGGTTTGGACTAGCGATAATTTAGAGGCCTTTAATTTATCAAAAGATCTTGACCAAAACTCTATAGAAACTGGGCCCACTTTGTGTCCATTACCCGGACGGCATGTCAACTCGGATCGAGATGAAAATATATAGAAAAATTAGAGCCCTATGTCCTATGAATGTGCCCTAAAAAAAAATCAGTGCCCATTAAGGTCTCAGAGTAATTTAAGAAAATAAGATGCCGCTGGAGTAATGTCTGAAAACGTTACCCCAACGGCATAATTTTTTCCTATTGGTCTTAGCCAGACTTAAAGTGGCTTAAAAGGTAGCTTATATATGTGCCCTCTCTTGGCCGAACAGCGGCATTTGTGCCCCTTGTAGATTTTGCGTAATTGAAAATGCCGCTGGAGTAACGTTTGGCGGAATTCCGTATCTGCGGAACGGCTGGACGAACAGATATAATTTTTTGTGAGCTGGTGTGTTTTAATATGTGCCGAATGTGTCCCAGAAATTATGCCAAAAAAATGCAAGGTGTATCAATAGGAGAAGATTTTCTGAAAATCGAAAATATGCTCTAGCTCTTGAACTATACAAAATAGTGGGCTATGATTTCAGTGCCCTATGCCTATTAGGTATACGTATTATCTGACAAAATTGTAAAACCCTATATCTAGTTTTCGTCGAAATAAATCAATTTTTCTAAATTTTCTAAATCGCTAAAATAACAAATTGGATGGAAAGAAATAACTTAAAAAATAAATACAGATAAAACCAAATACATTCAATTTAGTAATAAAAATGCTGAACCCCCGCAGCTATCCTTGCGCCATCGCAATGAAACCATTTCAGAAGCTACATCTGCAACTTTCCTTGGCATAGTAATAGATTCTAAACTGACTTGGAAACATCACGTTGATATGGTATGCCAAAAAATAAGCAGGTTCGTTTATGCACTTTATAGACTTACGCAGTTGGCCAGCGTTGAAGCAGCACTGATGGCATATCATGGTTATGTAAGCTCTGGGTTAAGGTATGGGCTGATTGTTTGGGGTAATTCGACGGACATGGATCGTGCCTTCATTTTACAAAAACAATGTGTTAGATCCATCTGTGGGGTGGGGCAGTTACAATTGTGTAGACCTCTTTTTAAACAACTCAATGTACTTGCATTACCATCCCTATATATTTTTGAAATTTTAATATTTGTTAAAAAGAATATGAACATTTTTGCAAATAGGCACGAACCGAGAAATGTCAAAAAAAGGTATCCATATAAGTTAAATGTACCACCATCAGCTACAGCCTGTTTTAGTAAGAACAGCTATAGCATGTGCGTTAGATTGTTTAATTTACTTCCGAACTGTATCCAATGTCTTCCTTTCACTGCTTTCAAGAAAATAATATTTAAAATTCTTATTGACAACTGTTTTTATGACATAAATGAATTTACAACTTTTTGCCGTGATGGACACATGAAAAGATTGACAAATTGTTTAAATTTATAACCATTAATATACGTACATATTTTTGACACTGTACTTTAAGGATTGACTAGCACTGCTTAATTTATTTGTGGATTCTTGACATTTTATTTTTAAATACTGACATTCTTTTTTATTAATTTTATTGTAATTTATATGTATTCAATTGATTTAATTGTATAATTTGTTTGCATGACGATGTCAAAAGATTTGCTTATCGATATATCGATTAAACATGAATGCCCTTTTATAAATGTAAGAACTTAATCTGTATTACCATGTTTAATGCAAATAAAGATTTATCTTATCTTATCTTATCTTATCTTCTTCTTCACCAGCTCACAAAAAATCATATCTGTTCGTCCAGCCATTCTGCAGATACGGAAATCCGCCAAACGTTACTCCAGCGGCATTTTCAATTACGCAAAATCTACAAGGGGCACAAACGCCGCTGTTCGGCCAAGAGAGGGCACATATATAAGCTACCTTTTAAGCTGCTTTAAGTCTGGCTAAGACCAATAGGAAAAAATCATGCCGTTGGGGTAACGTTTTCAGACATTACTCCAGCGGCATCTTATTTTCTTAAATTACTCTGAGACCTTAATGGGCACTGATTTTTTTTTAGGGCACATTCATAGGACATAGGGCTCTAATTTTTCTATATATTTTCATCTCGATCCGAGTTGACATGCCGTCCGGGTAATGGACACGCCCACTTTGCGTCAGCATGCGTCTTTACAAAATGTTCGGATAAAATATATAAATATTTGAAAGAATACACACAAAAACTATTTTTGAAAAATAATCAGGGGTTAATGAGGAATTCAATGGCAAATTAGGCATTTTGAGGTTATTTTCTGTGATTGCAATATTAATTATGTGATTAATTTATGAATTTTGTGATTAAGTGTATTTTTTAAAACCCTATTCGTTAGATTATTTAAAAAATACCAGTGCAATTACAATTCAAAACAAGATTTTTGCAATATAAACTACAAAGACGCCATCTGGGCCCGGCTTAGTTAATATCCTTTAGAGACACAATGCTAATGATTGTTGATAATTAAAATATTTAACTGTTTTAAATTTTTAGCAAGATTTCTTATAGGAACTTTCTTTTTTTACTCTATGACAGTTAATAACTTTGAATTGATTGACCCTTCAAATGAATCATTTTCATAACTTCCCGATCCATAGAAATAGCATTTTTTTTTAATAATTAAAATGGCTGCCATTTCAAGAAGGGGAGAGTTAGAACTCAACATGGGGACTTTTTGTGGATAACATTAGATGATCTAGCCCATAAATTATTGCTAGTCCGAACCCGGACACACTGTGTATTTAGTATCGGCACAGAATAAGTACTAGTCCTCCGTACAGAAGTATGACTTTGCAATGAAATTCAAAGAAATATCTACTCAATGTTGTTAACGATATGGTGTAATTCAGTTCGCCTCTGACTCAAGCACATTTTCGTGTAGACACCTACAGAAATACATTGCAAAATAATTTCATTCTTATAACTCTGAAATATGATTTATAATACACTAAACCTATTCAGTGACGTACTATAACGCAACGCGATAGGGTTGTCTGCCACAAGAAGCTACTTACGCCATCTAGCGCATCTTTCTAGGACTTTATTCACGCTCGTCCAACCAGTGTGTCGCGCACCGCCGGTAAATAAAACGCGGGAGCGTGTCGCTGCCGGCTAGCGACACCCAACTTGTTTAGTCCCTTACGTAGGGGTCGCCGCGCGTAGGTACGTTTTTGCTACCTACGCGGGAAGATACACAAGCCTGGTATCGGGCTGTGTGCGGTGTAGGGTTCTGTAGTAGCCCGTTATCACAATATAGAACGATTCTGTTGTTTGTTGCAAGTTTTTACCCGTTATATAAAAGCAACTACTTTATCTTTGTCACTATTATGAATACCATATACAACATCAATAAAAAATAAATATATAATTATAGTATTATTATGTAAAGAAAAAAAAAGATTATACAAAAACGCCTAAACCATACAACCCCTCCACCAAGTTGCTGGTACCAAGAAGTATGCAGCGTTACCCCTCTGAATGGCCAAACTCAAACGTTGGCCGAGGTAACAACCAGCCTTCTTGTCACCAGTTACGGTGACCAGCCGCTCAGCCAGCTCGGCAAAAATTTTTTTGGCTTCAGGCCCCCATGGGCCCAACGTCTCTACTCCAAATGGTGCAAAGCGGTAGCAGCTGTCTGAGGCGGAGTACTTTCTACTATTATGAATTAATCCAAAGATTTGTATTTGGTACAAAATTATCCAACACCCAAGTTCCACGAATATTACTGCTAAACTAATAGTGTTATCTTTACCGCTATAATTTTCCTTTAAAGTTTTGCAATTGCACTATTACGTTTTTTTAGGCTAGCAGTCAAACCTTTAGAGGAAGGAGGGATGCCCTACTGAAACAAAAATTGGACTTTAAAATGAATATTTCGTAAATGGAGCATTAAATAGAGAAATGTTATTAGAAACCCCGAAGTAATTTTAAAACTTACTCAACGATACCCCACACGATGGAATAGACGATGAAAAAATAACGATTTCCACTTCACATGTAGGGGACCTAACCGAAAAAAGATGTTTTCCAAAATTTTATTTTACCGCTTTGTCGGCGTAATTAGTATGAAAAAAAACTATTTTTCCGTCTAGCCACACAGCTATCAGCTCTTCTTATCAACTTGTATTTCTTTGGTTACTAGCCTTTGTCCACCTATTCGCTTGAAAGATTCGATTTGCTACAAATGTCGTTATCTCGCTTGTGAGTGTCCAATCTAAGACCCCTAACGGCACTCGGAAGCAAGTTTATATCGGTGAAAGAGTTTTTGTATTGGAGTTGACACTTCTGATCTCTCTTGACTCTCTAGACGACCGTCTTGGTGTAGTCGTTCGCGCACCGGACTTCTAAACCAGGCGGTTGCGGGTTCGAATCCCGCAAGGGGCAAATAGATAGAAAGAAAGAAAAGTAATTTTTTTGGTTCACGGACAACAAAAAATGAACATAAAAATGAAAACATTTTATTATAAACAGTGAAACCAAATTGGTTTCCACTCAGTTTTATTGCCATGGCAAGCCATGGCGCTGGTTTTCAGTAGGGACCATTGAGGTTCAGATGTCACCACCAAACCATATTAAAATTAAAATAAAGAAAAACTTAAACAATCACAAAATCCAATGTTATACATACATACTAGTACTAGGTATTATTTGATAACAAATCAGACTCAAGACAATAGTAACGCGTGAGTGGGTGTGTGTCTGACTCTGTGTGTGTGTCTGTATCTGTGTGTGTGTGTGTGTGTGTGTGTAAAACAGCTGTTTAACTTTTGACCTTTTGGCTCTCGATTTGAAAAACTCTGAGACGGTGTTTCTGTCTCTGTCTGTTCTGTTCTCTGTCTGTTCGGTAAATAAAGAATTTGAATTTCTAATCGGTGGTGGCAAGTTGTTCCAGCATTTCGTAGCAGCATAACGAAAACGACCACGAAAAGCAGCCGTTTTGAGTTGTTTGAGTTGGTACGTCGAGAAAATTCTAGCTTGTCGTAAAGGTAGGCCGGTTTTTTGTTTTAGTTTATTGTACAAATGGCGGACTTAACGCTAAAAGCACTATCTACCAGTCAACCATAGGTCCAAACAGAGAAATACAGGCGGTGCAAGATATCGTAAATTAGGAAAAAGCTAAATCCGAGAAAACCAATGCAAAATACTCTTAAGCATAGCAAAGAAGAAAAATGAACATAGCAATAGACATACATACTACATACATAAATAAAATAGACGATATACATATACACACATAATAGTAATACACAGAACACATTTCTTCCATTAAGACAGAAAAGAGAGTTCTTCCTGGTAATGAATTCTCGATGATGTTGTCAAATATTTATTCATTCATAAATATGTATGCTAATAAGTGCTATATTGCGAAAGGGAGATATCTGTACACTACAGAATTTTATAAAAGCCTTACAAGTATACCCTTATCATAATTAAGGGCCCCTAAAACGCACTTCTTGGCACTAGAAAAAGCTCAGCGAGCCTTTCTTTCAAAACAAAAAAGAACTGAGAAAATTATGAAGTGGGATCTCGAAAACCTGACCGTGAATTTTATAGACACTGGTTGCAAGTTGGATAAAAACTTTAAGATACGGTGATTCAGAAAATTTTAATAACGTTATTTTCCATCAGTAACTAAGTATGAGCACAGATAAAATACTCTTTTGATTTTACAACAATAAAGTTTAACTTGGATTCGTCAAAGGTAAAACTTCAATCTCTGTTTTGCCTATAAAATATCAGACTGCACTGATGCCTGTTTTTTTAACATATAGCCTATTGCTTGCGTGCTTTCCGAGGCACAAGGGTTTTAACACCACCCTTCCTGACTCCGGAGCTGTGTCTGAGTTATTTCAAGACAAAAAAACCCAAAACCCCTCGGCCCGACCCGGGATTCGAACCCGGGACCTCGTGGATAGTACCCAGCGTGCTGACCACTAGACCAACGAGGCAGTCAGTATAGATAGCGCGTGTCCGACTCGCTCTTACCGGGTTTTTTATGAAGCGGTATTAAGTAGAATCTACGTAGTCTCCGAAATAAATTAAACTAATTACTCGTAACTACGCGTCATACAATGTCTTAAGAAATAGTTAATTAGGAAATTTCTCGAGTACGAGTAATCCAATCGGAAAAACAGTTAAATATAGCCGGAATTAGTGTGAGCAAATAATAAGCTGATTTCATTCTTAATTGATAGTTTTTTTTTTAATCAGATTCTTTGCATACATATGAAATCAATTGCCGGCACAATGGCGTAGCAAGCACTTACAAAACTTCGTTAACTAACGACTAGTCCATTGTAGCTCAGTTGGAAGCAATCGCCCAGATATTATTATTTTTAGGCCAATGTAATGCCACGCATACAAAAAAATATTTCAAAAATAATCACCAATTACCTAGCCCCAAAACAAGCGTGAGCTAGTGCTATGGCGATTAGGATAACGGATAGACATACTTATATATACCCATGTCTCAGGTAGAAGTGCTTGTGTTCATCACACAAAATTTGCCCCTTGCGGGGCTTGAACCCGCAACCACTGGTTTTGTAGTCCGAAGCACGAACCACTAGGTACACCAAGACGGTCGTCAATACAATGCTTGACCTTAAGAATTCTGTATCTTACTTTGCCTAAATACACTCTAAGTTTTTCGTAACACCTACGAGTTTCGTGTAAAAATTACACGTTATGTTAGTATCATCTTTAGTAAATTCGATATTGACTGAAAAAGGCTTTGATAATGGATTTAAAAGACTATGTAATGACAGGGTCGTGTCTGGATCCCGATGCTCTATCACCGTTCTCTGAAAAAAGCGGGCAAGTGCATGTCTGCCGCACGGAAAATGGTTCCGTAGTATCCCTCTAACAACTACTTAAGTAGCAAAATTATTAAAAGGCTAAGGGTAGAATTCACCTACACATTTTTAATTTTTAAACAACCGTTAGAATTTTATTTCAAATATTTTGTATGAAAATTGTGTTAAATAAACCGTCAGTTTATGTTCACCGGCTGTTTTAATGTTGTTGACTCGGGTCTAAGAAGTTTAACTAAAACTTACTTTACGAATTATCTATCTAGGATATCTATCAAGCACAATACCGTTAGTAACTAAGTTTATTTAAAAAATCCATGATAGTAATCTGTATGTTTTCTTTAAATAAATAAACTAATTATTTTATTTATTTACACTACTTTACACTACTACTTTATTAGGAAGCAAACAGCTGTTAATATTACATCTAGTTTAAAGATAATGTTGAGTGTTAAAGCCTAACAAGTATCCACAAGTGGTTTATTCATAATGTTGACGAGATACAAACACGAATAGACAAGGGACACAATATTTATACCTATAAACTTATGCATAGTACTATGCTTAGATAAATTGCACTAGGATATAATACGCCCTGTAACATGAAAAAAAAAAATAGAAACACTCGAAATACAGTACCGTTACCATGAGTTCACTGCGGTTTTACCCGCTAGCGACGACGTAAAAAAAGTGTATGGAAAATCCAAAAGTAACCGATCGAGTCGCTGTGCAATTTTCCATACACTTTTTTTACGTCGTCGCTAGCGAGTAAAACCGCCGTAAACTCATGGTAACGCTACAGCACAGTTTTCTATCCTTACTTACTATCCTCCTTTTATCTTTCTGATCTTATTTAATTTAGCCGAGATCCAAAACGATTCGGCTTTCCCCTTGATCTCCATATTAGTATAATTTGTAAACGAAACTATAACGCCTTAATTCATTCTTGGGAAATTGTGTCAAATTTTTCAATAAAATACCTCATAATGTTATCGAACTACCTATTAATAAATTTAAGTTACATGTCAAAACTACCCTAATGTCGAAGGGGTATTATAAAATTCAAGACTATCTTAATGACGAGAATGTATGGACAGTCCAGCCTGCACCAAACTGATGTACCTACCTGTTTATTTTGATTTGTTTTATTTTTGGGGCAGCTAGTGGTGACTGAGTTTGTTCCGGCGTTTCTTCTCAGCACTTGCCAGATTGTCTGTGTCTTGTCTCGAAGCGCTAGTAGGGCCCAAAAGATAAGGAGACATGTTCTGCCCCATATGGGCCATAATTTATTGATATTTTGACGTTCATAAGTGGCATTTTGTGTCCTAAATTGAATAAAGAATTTTTGACTTTGACTTTGACTTTGACACGTTAATATTTTATTTTAGTACATCACTTAACAAAATACCTGAACACTTTAGTGTTTATTTTGTTACCCTATAAAGGGAATTCTGTAGCGAACTCTAAAAAGGTCAAGGTAGACCAAATAATTCATTCTCGTAACGTTATTATTAAATGCCAATCTCTTCGGACGAAAACACTCGTATAATTATGATAGAACTGCACGTACAGGTAAGTTCGTTTAATCATTAAACATTAATTACGCAGTCCGCACCATTTTAATTATTCAGGTCTTTAGAACTGTTTTTTTTAATTGGGTTAATTTCAAGCCTCTTTGTCTATTCTTTCGCTGTAATTTATTCATTGCTCACAAAACAATTGAGGTTATAATTATTGTTTTTAAGTGATAAGCATTCACTATGCAATCTAAATATATTATTGCACTTGAAAAAAAAAGTGACGTTTTTTTTTCAAGTGCAATATTTAGATTGGATAGTGAATGCTTATCACTTAAAAAACAATAATTATCTTATTTGCAAGCTTCATCTTTCGATTGTTAAATACTTGCAATAGTATTTCTTTCGAGTGTTGAGGGTATAATCCCAATAACATTGATGAAAGCAACGCGGCATTACAGCGTTAAGAAGCACTTGAAAATTTCGACAGGCTCTGCCAACGCCAGGGTGGCCGAGAGGTTAGGCAATCGCCCGGTATGCGAGAAACGCGGGTTCGATTCCCGCCTCTGGTGGTCGTTTTTTTCAAGTGCAATAATATATTTAGATTGCATAGTGAATGCTTATCACTTAAAAAACAATAATTATCTTATTTGCAAGCTTCATCTTTCGATTGTTAAATACTTGCAATAGTATTTCTTTCGAGTGTTGAGGGTATAATCCCAATAACATTGATGAAAGCAACGCGGCATTACAGCGTTAAGAAGCACTTGAAAATTTCGACAGGCTCTGCCAACGCCAGGGTGGCCGAGAGGTTAGGCAATCGCCCGGTATGCGAGGAACGCGGGTTCGATTCCCGCCTCTGGTGGTCGTTTTTTTCAAGTGCAATAATATATTTAGATTGCATAGTGAATGCTTATCACTTAAAAACAATAATTATCTTATTTGCAAGCTTCATCTTTCGATTGTTAAATACTTGCAATAGTATTTCTTTCGAGTGTTGAGGGTATAATCCCAATAACATTGATGAAAGCAACGCGGCATTACAGCGTTAAGAAGCACTTGAAAATTTCGACAGGCTCTGCCAACGCCAGGATGGCCGAGAGGTTAGGCAATCGCCCGGTATGCGAGGAACGCGGGTTCGATTCCCGCCTCTGGTGGTCGTTTTTTTTTTCAAGTGCAATAATATAAATTGAGGTTATAGTTAGTTATTTACAAAAATAAACCAACTTAGGTATTGAAACAAACACAAACAAAACAAGACATTTTACCATAATCTTGGACAATGGAGTCATCTTTTAGGCATATACGGTGTTAGGTGAAACCGCTCTGCCCTAAGACAAATTATGTAAAGACGCTATGACTATATAAACTTTATTATTATTATTTGTATCTCTCCTACGGGAAATCACGGCACATGACCGGTCCTTTTGGAAGGCGTACGTGGGGATATGGATCCAACACGAAGAGGCCCCTTTGAGATACGATAATGAGTTGGGATATGTACACCTCGTGGATAATATCTCTGCGAGCACTATTAAGAAGATACAGCCAAAGACAGCACCCGCTAGGTGCAAGGACTATTGCGGAGAAGATGGAAACTAATACTGATTCTATGGATAGGAAATTGCTGGACTGGTTGCCGGGATATTGATGAGACAACGGGACGCCTGCCATATCTAATGACTTATCTCGATAGCGGCAGAAGGTGACTCGCCGCTCACTAAATGGGCCGCCTATAATAGCTACCAGGTGGGTAGCAAGGCAGCAACAATGTTGTGAACGGCTAAGGTTGTAGAGAGGTGAGTCTGCGGGGTGCAGGTGGCCATTGCTGAGCGCACCAGCCAGCAGGCCCCCGGCGTTATGACATTTTGCACTTCCAACCTGGAGCATAGGTTTCGCTCTTGCGATCTCCACCCTTGGCCGGCCGGTTAAGCCAACCACAAGAGGCGAGGGCCATATAAGTTAAGCCGGGCCCTCGGGAGTCGAGGTACGAGGTGTCGCCACTCACCTACAGCACGCCACATGCTGCCCCTGCGCCTTTATTATTATTATTATTATTAAAAATATTTCACAAAACTGAAAAATAATGACATAAGGAAATAATTTAACAAGAGAGTTATGTTGAGTTTTACGTATTTTTAAAGTGTTTGTGTGGAAGTATGTAATATACATAAGTGTAGATGTAAGGATGAATGTGTATGATGGATCTGTGCGAGTGTTGGTGTGTAATATGAGTATGAGGAGCTGTACTTTTTATTTGTTTTGTTCATAATGTTTTTTTACGCCAGCGTGAGTGGGAGTGCCAGAGCCTTCTGGGTGAGCGCGCTCCACACCGTCGACTCTGTCTACGCCACGTCTGCTTAGTCTAGAGTCAAAAGCAAACCCTATTCAACATTTTACAACCTGTACACCTTACAATTAAACCGGCTGTGGGTCATCTATTCTATTTTGATACGGTAAGACGGCAATTCTACAGACATGATATGAGAGTCAGACTTAAGCAACAGAGAGTGCACTAGTGTATTGCGCACACACTTTTTTACAATAATAACTTCTGCGTACTTGGTTACTAATCGTTTAGACTGGACGCCATAGCCGAATTCGGAAACATAATCTATACAATGAATATACAAAAATCGTTTAGACTGGACGCCATAGCGAAATTCGGAAACATAATCTATTAATTATATCAAAATTAAAATAGATTTTATGACGACTGACATATACTAGGTGGACCGATGACCTGAGGAAGGTGGCCGGTGGTGGCTGGATGCGAGAAGTGGAGGACCGTTAAGTTGGCGCCGTCTGGGAGAGGCCTATGTCCAGCAGTGGACTGCAATAGGCTGATATGATGACATACGAGTATCAACGCACAGCCCAAACTACTAGGATTTAAAACTTGAAATTTTACACCATGCTTTCTTTCATAGTGTAGGAGAGCACTAATTTTCGAAAATTCATTTGAGGGGGTAAGTTTGTATGAAACTCCGTCAGTATTGAAGAAGAAGATCGATAAAAGTTGGTATTTAGTTAGAAATGAAGAATGACGTATTTGAGATTTTTTTTAAATTCAACCTCTAAGAGAGCGAAAAGGTAGGTAAAAGTTTTTTATAGGAAATTCGAAAGATGCGCGGACTAAGTCGCGGCACAGATTATATAATAGTTACTACGCCGCGGGCAGCCGCTAGGTTGATACTAAAACAATATCTACAAAATGTTTTCATTCGAATTAAACAATAAACAATGTTCTCGACCGCACAAAGCTTTCATTGTTTGTACAAATTGTAATTATACTCGTATCAAAGCCCAGTTGTAGTGGGGAGGTACAAAACAACATTGTTTTATTCGTTTTGTTACACATTTACTTAATAGACTTTCATTGATTCACTGTGGGAACCTCGGATACTTTAGACACTCAAATTAATTAAGGTTATAGGAAAGTTGGGTTGATAAGTGAATAGTAAGTATATATGATTTATTTACTTTATAAATGAATAGTTTCTATATACCAGTTCGCAGGTGAATTTGTATTAAAAACAATATATAGTGGTTGCCCGCGACTTCGTCTGCGTGGACTCGATGATACATATTGACTCATACTCCTATGTACAATCAAAATAACATAGTTATGAATGTTTGTTACTATTTTTGTCATATTTGCGTCGCACATAGCACCGCATTAACATTTTTACTTTAGTACTCAATTAGATGGCAATCGGTTAACTTGCATTTTATTTACGTGACCCTATATTTGATACTCACTCCTATAACTGCATTTGCATCTGCATTGACATTTAATTACTAACACCCTATGACCGTCCAGTAGGGGAAGCCCGGGCAAGGAGCATAGTGCGGGTAAAAAGAATAACTGTTTTTTCCACAAATCTATAAAACATGGCGCTGTGACAAATTTTCTAGTCGTTGAAAGTGCTGCCGGCGACGCCATGACAGTTCAACCAAAACAATACGCGAGCGCATTCTTTGTGATAATAAAAAAGAAGAAATATCGTTGATTTGTTACGATTTTTGACAAGGTTTGAAAATGGTAGCTCGTCTTGTTGGGGAGCGGCAGGTCGGTTAGTCCGGTGCGGTCCCCGGTAGTGGACTGTATTTGGGTGTGTGGTGTGCTGGCCGGTCTGAAGCTGCCTAACTGGATGTACTGGGCACTAACTATAGGGTCCTGATTGAAACACTATTGCACTATGCACTTGCAGACTTTATTCACTCACTATTGCACTTACAAAGCTGTCATTTACTATTATGGCACTTATTATTACTACTATTGTCACTACTATTGCACTGGTATTCACTGTTCACTTTCTTCTCTTCAGAGGTATTCTGAGAGCTTTTCAGAACTAAAACTTCAGAACTAAAACTTGCCATCCGGAAAAACCTTTTCCATATTAATGTGGTTCCGGGATTCTTTCTCCCTCCCTCGGATCATGCTATCTCCCTCTAATGCGAGGAAATCAGTTTTTCGCTAGTTTTCCCGAGTGGCAGTTAATATTCTTACAGAAACTTATTTTTCTAAGTTGAGTCATTATTTTAGCTATCTAGTAGTACTAAAATCATGACAATATTCTAATTAGTTTAGAAGTTATAGCTAAAAAACTGAAACGGCTTTCTTTACGGTATTGCCGCTTGCAAGGGACCTTTCGTGCGGGAAAGGGACAAAACATATCTGCCTTTCACGTTTTAGAATTTTCTTTCTGGGATTTCCAGCACTTTCATCCCCTCCCTATCCGTATCTCGAATTTTCCACCATTTTCAAGAAGATGTGTGAAGGAAATAGCTATATATGTGTAAATGGACTAGAATATATGTTTTATCCCGATATTTTCCTAACTTTCTGACTTGGAAAACTTGTTCTATGTACAAAGCATGAAACATTTTAAACCTAAACATTTCACATTATCAAATACATGCCTTCCTGACTAAGTTAACAAAATCATAATTTTTCTTTTTATAAAGCTACTTAAAACTAAGTTTTCTCGTCGCTAACAAGGTTTGTTAATTAACTTTTTGTATTACATATTAGTTATCTGTGAAATATTTTATTTATCCAATTGCACGTCTATTGAAATATTATTTGTGATAGTTACTTTTTGTTTACATACCATAATTATTTAAAGTCTTGATTTGTTTCGAATAGGAGCGATCAAGCATACTACAAATTAAAAGTACGACAAGTTCTATTGATAATCACATTGTGGTTTTATTCACATTATCCCTTAACATATTCGTCTTGCCCGGGCTTCCCCTAATCGTGGTCTCTCATTTGTACTCTGTCGTATGGTGAAGGGAGGTCACCCTGTGTCACTAAATGTATATGTATACCATATATTTTACTGTCGACTACTTACATTTAAACTGTGTTAGGTGCATCAAGATTAGCTCATCAGATTTCGAGTCTATAACAGTCAAAGATTCTAAAATGTAACCGTAATCTATTTCGTGTAAAAGAAATCTCCCTGTAACTATCGAGATGACATATGAGAGATAACACATACCCTACATTACTTAAATATTTAATTAGAACAATATAAATGTACATTAGTAATATATATACAACTTATTAATAAAAATTAAGATATTTTTTTTAACAAACACACCAATTAGGTACCTAGCTCAAAACTAAGCATGAGCTTGTGCTATGGTGACTAGGATAACGGATAGAAATACTTAAATACATATAAACATCCATGACTTAGGTATGTACAAATGCTCGTGCTTATCACACAAACATTTGCCCCTTGCAGGATTCGAACCCGCAACCGCCTGGTTTAGAAGTCCGGTGCGCGAACGACTACACCAAGACGGTCGTCTTGTTAATTATTTAATACAATACAAAAACAAAAATTATAAAAAGGTAAGGTTCCCAGGATGCTGGCAGCATTACCGCGCTGGATAGCGATGCTTATACTTACGCTGAGCAAGGTAGCTGACCTAGATTAGTACCTAGAATATACGTATTTAAACTGTGGTACGTCAAATCAATCGTTCAATTGTTTATTTGCGTGTCACATACGTACGAGTACATCAAGATTCATTCAGCAGATTTCAAGTCTTAACGTTCAAGACCCACATGTTTATTTTAATCTTTATAATACCTTGATAATCACTCTTAAGCTTTCGCGTTGCACTAAGAAAACAGATTAAAACAGGAATGAACGGGGATTTAATACTTGGCTTTATTAAACACTGTGACGCATGTGATTTGACAAAGTGAGTACTTAAAAAGTAAGCATTTAACTTGTTTTGTATAAGCGTAACTTGATAGATTACAATACAATTAACTTTTTTTTTGTCTCTATCTATCCACTAAGCAACAGTCTATCGAAAAGCGAATAACCAAAATTAGAATTCAATGTCTCTGGTTTTGTAATTATTTTGAGCTGTTTCAATTTATTTTTAGCGCTTAACGTCTATGTCCTATTCATATCAATGTAAATTGAACTACTTATCTACTTATTCAGTTTCCTTTTTTCGTTTTCTATCTGCCAATGACGTAAAACGAATTTATTTCCACTTTAATTATTTCTTGCGTGAGACCATTGACAATTTCGTTTCGTGAAACTTATTTCTTATTCAATAAAATTTCGTCTCCTACTTAAGTATTTCTTTTTCAGAGCGATGCCATCTAAAGAATGTAGCTATAATTAGTATAGGAAAGTAACGTACTATATCTACAAATCTTCAATGTAAATATTTCTGTTAATTTTGTTAGTCGTAAAATAGTCTTTAATAATGTTTTTTAAGTACATTCACTTCAACTTTTATTGATGTTGGACCTATCATGGGCTTGGTGCATAGGTTAACATGCCCATTTACTTCATTTATCTATATCTTAAAACTAACACAAGTTTTATTTTATCGTAAAAAAAACCTTTTCTATGAGGATCCTATAAAATGGACCCCGTGAAAAATATGAATTTTATACACGTCCTTTCCCATGGTAGCAAAAAGCCTCTGTTGAAATTAAACAGGGTTATATCGGGAACAGTACACAAATTTTCACATGGAAAGACGATCAAATCAAAGTTCTAATATTCATTCACCCTTTTTACGGTTCCGTAGTCCGACAAGGAACCCTTATAAGATCGTTCCGTCCGTCCGAGTCTGTCACAGCAGAATATCTTGTACGTTTATGGACTGATTTGCATGTAACTTGGTTCGAGGATACTTCACATATATTTATCATCTTAAACCGGTTTAAGCTGGAAGAGGTAATAGACAGAACGGTAGACGTACACGCATTTATAATATTAGTATGGATAGTCCATTCTCGCAAGATGGCGGGTCTATTGAGAATTTGAATCAAAATAGCTCTCACCACTGCGCCTGCAAGCTTGGGGCTTTTTCGATGGATAACTTAATAACTTGACGACGTCTTGGTGTAGTGGTTCGCGCTCCGGACTACAAAACCAGAGGTTGCGGGTTTAAATCGCGCAAGGGGCAAATGTTTGTGTGAGAGTCATGGATGATGTGCCTTACATCATATACGTGGTGTATGTAGTATAGTACCTGGGCGACCAAGATTATCTCGGTTACTACTATTTAATAAAACAGTTTTATAATATCCTGATAACTCTCAAAAAAATTTCAGCGAAATTATTTGAGTCGTTTCCGAGATTAAAAATATATATATATGTCGCAGGGATTTTGTCAAAGTCGTGATATTATAATTACTGGTTCGTATAATTTAACGGTCTCTTTTCAGTGATATTGTAATTTCACTGGGCTGCAATAGTGATATTATAATAAATCTAGGTTTATTATGAGTTAAGTTTGTGGTGGGAGCCCCGCGTGTTCTGATTGGTCAATTGAGTTAATCAGTCGCAATACATATTTATAAACATTGGAGCGGGCCTTTTTAAATATCAGTTCATTACATATTTTTTGTGTTTTATGAGGTATTTAGTTGATTATTCTAGTCAATATCTTCAAAATGAGTGATCGTGAGCATTTAATAATAATAAATAATAAATAAATTGTTTCAACAAACACACCAATAACCTAGCCCCAAACTAAGCGTGAGCTTGTGCTAGGTGGTGACTAGGATAACGGATAGGAATACTTAAATACATATAAACATCCATGACTTAGGTACAAATGCTCGTGCTCATCACACAAACATTTGCCCCTTGCGGGATTCGAACCCGCAACCGCCTGGTTTAGACGTCCGGTGCGCGAACGACTACACCAAGACGGTCGTCTGCTGCGACAAGCATTTGGAAGTGTTCAATATTTGTAGTTCAGTTGGTAAAGAAAATAGACCAATCAGCGATCGCTTTGATAATCTAACAGCTTTCTTAAACCAGTGTTATTGTTAAAATATCACTGCCTTACAATGTCACTGTATCGGTCTAGTGAAATTATAATAGCACTGAAACTAGCCAGTTAAATTGTAAGTAATGCAAACGATTGACAATAAATCAGTGTAATTATAATGTCACTAGTGAAATTATAATATCACGGATTTTATAATATCCCTGCGATATATACAAGAATTGCTCGAGATACGTAGGTAATAGTATGTTAAGTGATCCTTATTGTATTCCCTACTATTTGATTTTTATTCGTTATCTGATAGCCAGTACCGGCGACTTCGACTGCACATGCCAGTGCCAGATTTCCCATACAAACTCTTATCACCGATTTAACCCCATTCATGTTTATACGAGTGGCTTTTGTGTCAGTATCCAAAGAATATGATCTTTGACACAAAAAACTATACACATATTCTTTATCAAGCACTTAGAAACCATCCGAAAAATCGCTTAAACGGTAGACACAGCTCAAGGCCGTTTCCTCCGGCACAAGATCATCATAATAATAGCAACCCAGCTCCAATGCCTAGGGGAGGTCAGCTCAAAGCGGCCACAGAAGGCAAAGCGGCCATGTCTCTGAATAGGGTTCTATTAAATTTCATAACGAACTTTACCGGTATGTCTGACAGCTAACTACTTACCTACTAAACCTTAAAAAAGACTTACCTACCTATTTTTTTATAAAAAAATAGCTTTTAATAAATGATACTTAATGTCTGTAAAAAATTGAATACTGTTACAACTGTCACCCTGTATTTTTAACTGTATTCGGCTTTTGCGTGGTCTTTTGAAACACCCTCTCAAATATTTCACATAAGGGTTCCTGTCTTGTTTTCATAAAAGTAGAACTTAAGAGCAATGTCCTGCCTTAAGCGGGTGTTAACATTCGAAGCCAATGGGTCATCTTACACTAACTACTATCATTGGCTTCGCTATTAAGTAGGTGCACCAGAAAGTAAGAGGGGGCTATTTTCAAAACCCCCCATAATGACTTTGGATATTTTTTTACATTTTAGGACCAAAAGAATGTTTTTTAAGTTAACTTTGCAATACATTTGATGTTATTTTTCATAACCCTCTAAAATACTAAGGCCCACTTTTACGAAACTCGATAAATACACTTAGCCCTAAACATATTTAAAAACATCATTCTGTCTTTGTCAGTCATTCGACGTTGGCAGAAACGGGATGATATTTTAAACATAATTACCGTTAAACGTATTTAACGAGTTTCGTAAAAGTGGGCCTAAAATGTACTTGAGACATTACCTATAGCGGGTTTGGAAACTAGCTAGACTCCTCTAATGCAAAGTGCTTACTTGTATTCTTACATTGAAAATGAAAGTGTAAAATGGCTTATCACAATATAGGGAAAAAGTCTTAAATATTGCAATATTTATTTTATTCCTAAAGATACAGTTTTAATGAAGGGAGACTAAATTAATTTTGATTTGAAAAACCATTTAGACTGCATTTAAAGATTCTTGGAATATTGCCTGTACTGTAAGCGTCACATACGTACTTGTACCCAAGTACGTATGGAAGTATGGATCAAAACGAACAGGCGTATAGTAGGGGTCAATTCCAAACTTATTGGCTCTATTAATAAATAACTTTTTACTTCAAGAAATGATCTCCTATTAGTAGAGCCAAAGAGTTCTGAATTGACTCCTACATACATTTCGATCCATATTTTCAGGGACACCCTGTATAAGTAAGTAAGCATTCCATGATAATAATAAAGGGTCTTAATTCGCAGCTATGCCGCATGTCAAACGACTTCTGGACCAAAATATGCATCAAGTGGGTCCCTTTAAATGGAAAACGGCCACGCGGTGACACCCAGAAGACGGTGGCGTGACGAACTGGATTTGCTGGGACTGGGAGGCAGTGGCCCAAAATCGTGAAGAGTGGAGAAAGGGTAGGGAGGAATTTTATTTTGGGACACGACAGGCTCCTTATAATAATAATTAATTCGCAGTCAGTCCAAATATTGTCATCGCCTAACGAACGCCCCACATAGCATGGCGACCCTGCCAGTCAAGTGATGCGCGACCGTGTCCGTGCCTGTTGGAAGTGCTGAGCAGAAAGTTGGGAAACATAAAATACATAAACAAAACATATAATTAGTGTGATTGAGAGAAAAAAAAAGTGTAAGAAAATCAATTTTTAGAAACTGCGTTAGATATGGTTGTAAAAATTAATTAAATTCATTCAATGTACGGTTGTAGGGACTGCGCTTAGCTCAAATGGCATTTTAAATTATGTACTTACTTTTATCACTGGGATCCCCGTATAATCGATACGGCTGATACTACGGTAGCTCTACACCTCTGACTAAACCTGAAAACTACATAGATAGGTAAGCAGTCTTCCGTCAATTTTCTACTAAACTAGTAGGTAAGTTTGTTATGGCTTACTTTTGGCAAAGGTCAACATTGCTGCGACTCGTGTAGCTACGGCAATCTCAACTTGTCCAATTCAACTTAACGACGACGAACTAAACTATTCGCTTGAGGCGCAATTACATTACAGTCAACTTTTGTGGAGCAACACTGTTACGCTAACATTAGGTAAGTACCTATCTCTCTTGTGTAGCTCTTTATTGGTGTCGATGTTTCAGAGTCCAAAATATAATAGAAACTCACTAATAATGTTGCAACTAGACATGCGCAAAATCGTTCACTGAAGTGAAATGAGTGATATAGTTCAGTGGGAGCTAAAGATATGTATCACTCATCTAGTTCAATTAGTTCATTTAGTTCAGCAGATCTACTATCAAAATCTCACTCACTACGTCATTCAGTTTAAATGTATGTGTACTACAGAGAATTCTAATGACTAAAAAATAACATTTATAATATTTAGGCAGTCTAGAATTAAGAATTAAAAACATTTTCATTAATTTCGAAGAAATTGTTACACGCATTAACAAAGGATGTAAAATGTTATTATGTACGTAATGTACGTACGTTACGTATTAAAAACGTAATAATTAATACCGAAAATTTTACATAGAAAAATGCAGTGCAGTAGCAGAATACTGCAGTCTCGCTCTTGCAGTATTAACAAATATATCCGTACGTTTTACTCTCACGACACTGATTTACTGAACTAAATGAACTGCTTTAGGCTTTGGACTATAGTGAGTGAGTGATACATATGAACTAGATAGGTGAAGTAGTTCAATCGTATTATTCATTCAGGAACTACCCATGTCTAGTTGCAACACGCTAGCCACTGCGCCACCAATCCAATCCACGGTTTCTTAGCGGGAAAGGAGGTACAAAATCTGCAATATTCTGACCAAGCCGGCCTAATGCACTTGAATTGGCGCGTAAGGGGCCAGAATATGTCTCTGTTTTTGGTCCCACAGTACTAGTACTAGACTTGTGTAACTCCTGAGTGAATGACAAAAATGATATATATCTTTTCAAAGAAGCTAATCACTCACTAACTCACTTGCATCCCAAACATATCTTTAACTCTTTTGATATACGACTGCTTTTGAGCAACTGAACGAAATGAACTGGACTACTGAACTGAGTGAGACGGTGTTACTGCTCGCTAGTATGTGAAAGAGAGGATGATTCGCATCCTGTATCACTGAGTTAAAAGAGCTGA
This sequence comes from Pyrausta nigrata, assembly GCA_949316185.1. Classification (NCBI taxonomy): domain Eukaryota; kingdom Metazoa; phylum Arthropoda; class Insecta; order Lepidoptera; family Crambidae; genus Pyrausta; species Pyrausta nigrata. The sequence goes on along the minus strand of OX438946.1, from coordinate 17,230,845 downwards.
AGATATAAAAGAGTGATATATATCAGAAGCTCACAATGATATGAATCACTCTTTTCTTTTCATTGATATATTTTGCGCATCTCTAACTAGTACTCGTACTCGTACTTATTCTGTGGCCCCACTAACGCTTCGAAACAAGGCAGACAATTCACGATTTAGCCAGTGCTGAGCAGTCTTCGTGGTGATTGGGTTGTGTCACAGATTATATAATAGTTGTGGCTTTATAAGTTAGTTTCACATGGCAACATTTTTGTATATATTTTTTCTATAAGTACAGTTACACCATATTTGCCCGCCCACTCGTGAAGAGGTTTTTATGGTGATGCGTGAGCCTTTAAGGCAGTTTAGAAGGCTTTTAAACCGCTACTTAAGGCAGTAATAAAAGAACCACTGATTCCCAATGAAACTATGCCTAGTATATTCTCTTATTCCTATACTTCCTACATCAAAATGTGTTGAGAAAAATGTGTTTATTGTGTGTATTGCCCCCAGCTTAAAATAAATACGCTATCAAAATCGCTAACAAATGTCGAAATCTGTGCAAAATATGACTTTGTAATTTAAGATAGATAGATACTCTTTATTGCACACCACACATAGTATCAATTTACATAATTGCTCATAGAGAATAGTACAATTTAGGCGGTCTTATTGCTGAAAGCAATTTTTTTTCAGACAACCTTCGGGTAGAGGACTGTCCAAAATTTAATTGGGTCGGCGGGTCGACGGTGAAAACTATCAAAATAAGAGGAAATGGGTAAAGAATATAAAAAAGAAAAAGACACGATATAAGCATTCATACATATACATAAATTACTAAGGCTAATAAATGATAATAATACTAATAAATATTCTGAATATATAAACATACAATTATGCATACAAAATATAATGATACTAACATACATAAGATAAGTATACATACTATATAATATACTAAACCTAACATATTAAGATGTGCGCGACTTGACCAATTTTTAAAGGAGAAGGTAAGAATTGAAAGAAAACTCGAGGCGTGAGAGGAAGTAAGTTTTTTAATTTGCGTTTAAAGATGGGAAGAGATTCAGACTGCCTGATAGACGGTGGCAGTTCCATAAGCGCATAGATTGGACAGTAAATGATCGGGTGTAGGAACGGGAAGCGTGAGGGGGAGATATGAGGCGGTACAGGTATTAAGTTTAAATAAGTATAACATTAAAATTAAGTTATTAGGTATAATTATTATCCATACTAATATTATAAATGCGAAAGTGTGTCTGTCTGTTACCTCTTGACGCTTAAACCACTGAACCGATTGAGATGAAATTTGGGATGGAGTCAGTTCGAGATCCTGGAAAGGACATATCTACATTTTGTCGCGATATAAAAAATTAAGGAGGTGAAATGGGGGATGAAAGTTTATATGGAAAATCCAACTCTTGCGGGCGAAGTCGCGGGGAACCACTAGTTGGTTTATATTTCCGTTTGTCTTATTTCATTCTCAACAATATATCAACAACTAGATACGAGTGCCACTAGGTCCACTATAGTGTTTTGTGCATAAGTAAACGTTGAAAAATGATAAAGCACCATATTTTTTTCATTTTGGTTGCGCGGTCAAATCCATTTTTCGCAGGTCGGAATATATTGTCATTCAATGCGCCATAAAATGTATGAAATATTTATTAGTGTCCTTTCCGAACTAGGTTTATTAGAGTGGTATTAATAACATAATGACTTTAAAACTTTTATTGTTATGTTAAATTTTGTTATTGATTATAATTTCGGTGTTTTCATTTCGGTTGATTCGGTGGCCTAGATTGACCAACGAAATGAAAGAAAATTTACCGAAATAAAATATCATTTCGGTGAATTTTATTAATTTCGGTGCGTAAATTGTTCAATAGCGGTGATTGTTTTTCTCATTTCGATGACTTCATTATATTATTCCGGTGAAATCTATACACCTCAAAAAAACTTATGTAGAAACATTTAGTTGTCCGTTATTTTGTTTGACCTAGAATTATACAATTTATCAAAAAACTTACAGCACATTCAAATAATAAAATCTGAAAACAGTACAATAACTCATTTACTTTGTTACATAAACTTGTACGCAGCACCCGGGAACTCGCACAAAATCGGTTTTTAACACATATTCCCTGAGAACTTGATATTGTTATTTTTTATATTAGGACAAAAACATTCAAAGTAACTTTTACATAAACTTTATAGTGTATAGAAGTAATTTTGTTGAAGGTTTTGGGTGGGTGGATAAGTGTTTTCATTTCGGTGGCATTAAAACTTTGAGCTACTGTATCTTTTTATTTTATTAATATATTTTGATGGCGTTAGGTATGGATATAAACAATTAGAAATATCATAAACCATAGTTTGAATTCGAAAAATGTTAAAAATAAAAAAGTTCACCGAAATGATAAAAAAATCAATATAAAAATAAAATAAAAAGAGATACCATCATCTCAGTCTTTTGACGTTGTACTTAAGTCCATGAGTTACCTATAATAGTTCCACTTAAGTCAGGGGGCGCCTTAGCTAATGAAGCACTAAATTATTAAATTAAACGTAAGTAAATCAAGTAGGCCTGTTGTTTATTTAAAATTAATCTGCGTGTTAGCTCCCAAATCAATCTAGAGAACAAATCGTGCTTGATTACATTCCTAACAGTATTACTTGGTAGCGCGCAAAAGTATGGTTTCGATTCGACTGAAGAGGGTAATTTAAACTGTTGACATTTCAGTTGTCGCCAAAGATGTAGAGTTACTGGAACCGCCGCTTTCGATAGCGGAGCATTTTAGGTTAAGCTAACCTATCTATGATACGTCTTCTTCTTCACACTTCACGACCATCAGTCATTGATGCTACATCAATGACTGAGGGTCGTGATCATTATGTGGAATGAAACACACACAACGACACACGACTATCTTTGAAATTTTAATGGAGTGGTTTGCCATGGCCCATGGCCTTCTCCATTTCACACACTAGTTGACAAGTGTGCAGGTTTCCTCACGATGATTTCCTACGCCGTTAGGCAGCGATATCTTTTGGAAAAGACTGTACTTACGTTTTTATCCAAATCAGTGGTACTGTCGGGGATCGCTCAGCTATCGCGCCCTATAATACGTACCTACCCATCTACTTATTATTAAACTCCACAATTTCCTCAGACACTGAATTATTAAATTTTAATTATAATAGAGTTGAATTATGTGATATCTACTGATGATAGTACGAGCTTATTTTTCATTGACATTTATACTGGATGACTTTTTTTACCGTCAGGAAAATAATTGTGTGAGATAGGTAAATGATATAGGTGACGATGGCGTCATTAGTTTAAAAAAAAGAGAAGAATGAATAGAATTAGATGGTTAGGTGCGTAGTAATTTACAAAAAAATACATTCTTTTTTTTTAACTGATGACGCCATCGTCACCTATATCATTTACCTATCTCACACAATTATTTTCCTGACGGTAAAAAAAGTCATCCAGTATAACAGAACAGGAATACAATGAAAATAAACCATCGCCAAATATTTTCAATTTAAAATTAAACCTTATTTAAACTAGCCATTACGTTCGTAATGGTAGATCGGTAACTGTCTGAATTGAATAATTTCAATATTATTAGTAGATAACTAGTTTTTTTTTATCTATATTCTAATAAGTATAATATTGTAAACTTGTTTGTAAGAAGTGTTCTACTAAACAAATTTTGAAAATTCTTTCATCAGTTAAAAGAACCTACATTGTTGCCAATTGGCTACATTTTACTCCCGTGCGAAACCGGTGTGTTTTTTATAAAAATAAAGACACATCCAGTGTCTCTGAGTCGAAGTCTCGTCGTTATTCATTCCGAAATGTTTGTTTAGATTAGTTGATGTAGGTACCTGCAGTGAATTAGTGGGTTAGATTACGCTCTAGAAAGTTCCATTTGGTTCGAGAAGTGGAAGGGGTGACTGTAATAACTCGTGTTTTTACCGCGGAGGAAACAACTTAGTTATTAAAGAAACCCTTTTTCCTCGAGGTCACGTTTGATTGTGTCAGGACCCTCGTAACTGTTGGGAAATCTTTTACACGTGTTTAGAATTAGTACTACATTTTACCAACAATAATTTTTTTACGATCTCTCCAAAACTAAGCAGAACTTGTCTATTAGCGTTTTAGTCTCTAACTGCGCAAAAAATAGTGTCCTCACGCGTATAGCACATACTTATAACGCCAAATTTACTGAACTGGAATTGTTCGGCATATCAAAGCATACCTTAAAACGCCAAATTGTACAGGCTCTCAAAGAGCGCACTGTAGATATTAGTTAGGGTTCCTTAAGATGTACCCGTGTCCCGCCGAGGGTTCGCACTGGTGAAGCATATAGTTAACAAGCAAACATTATTTATGAAAATACGAAACACCCGACTGCAAAAATTATTATGTTTTTGAAATGGTATTTTCACTGGCTTTCATTTGATACCCATATTGCTGTGCTAAGGATAAAATCAATCCCCCTCCCCCCTTTGTTTCTGTTTGCGGGCGCCACTTTTAAAATGTATATACCCTATGTCAGTCTCACAATTTTGACAAATTCAACGACACCTAATGTGTCGAAAACTGTCCAGCCGTTTGGGCTGTAGTGCGTGCCAAACAATTATATATACATACTCTCGAAAAATATAACCCTCCTTTCGCAGTCGGGTAAATATTTGCCTATGACACTCAGGAAAAGTGCAGCATTCTACTGATAATATTATGTATATATACAGGGTGTGGCGTAAATAGTGGTCCAAAGCAAAGGTGTGGATACACTGTACACTGAAGCACCACATACCAGTATTTAAAAAAAAAATATGTACAGGGTTTTCAAAAAAAAAATTTTTTTTTAATTTTTTTAGAAATCGTTACCTTGCCTTACAAATTTGGTTATAATTTCCAAAAATGACGGTTTTTTTTATGCATTTTTTTATTATTATTGCTGATCACTTGTACTTAGTACTCCATTCGTTTTTTTTTTTTTACAAACTGAATTTAATAAAAAAAACCCTGAAAACCCTGAAAACCCTGTACATATTTTTTTTTTTAAATACTGGTATGTGGTGCTTCAGTGTACAGTGTATCCACACCTTTGCTTTGGACCACACAGAAAAAAATTACAACCCTTGTAAACCCTTGAACTTCAAATAAATTGTTTTTCTGAATTGGGCTCCTTTTTGTTTCGAAAAGCAATAACTTTTTTCCTGTAAGTCGTAACACTTATTGTTGCACCATTTTAGAATCTGCAAAAGATGGGCATTTTTTTTAAACAATGGGCACTGACAGTGTGGTACATTTTTTTTGCACCAAAAGCATTGAAAGTCAAACGATTTGCTAGCAGTGAGTATTGAATTTTGAAAGAAACTTATTTTTTTTTATTAAATTCAGTTTGTAAAAAAAAAACGAATGGAGTACTAAGTACAAGTGATCAGCAATAATAATAAAAAATGGATAAAAAAAAACCGTCATTTTTGGAAATTATAACCAAATTTGTAAGGCAAGGTAACGATTTCTAAAAAAATTAAAAAAAATTTTTTTTTGAAAACCCTGTACATAATTTTTTTTTAAATACTGGTATGTGGTGCTTCAGTGTACAGTGTATCCACACCTTTGCTTTGGACCACACAGAAAAAAATTACAACCCTTGTAAACCCTTGAACTTCAAATAAATTGTTTTTCTGAATTGGGCTCCTTTTTGTTTCGAAAAGCAATAACTTTTTTCCTGTAAGTCGTAACACTTATTGTTGCACCATTTTAGAATCTGCAAAAGATGGGCATTTTTTTTAAACAATGGGCACTGACAGTGTGGTACATTTTTTTTGCACCAAAAGCATTGAAAGTCAAACGATTTGCTAGCAGTGAGTATTGAATTTTGAAAGAAACTTAATTTTTTTTATTAAATTCAGTTTGTAAAAAAAAAAACGAATGGAGTACTAAGTACAAGTGATCAGCAATAATAATAAAAAAAATGGATGAAAAAAACCGTCATTTTTGGAAATTATAACCAAATTTGTAAGGCAAGGTAACGATTTCTAAAAAAAATAAAAAAAATTTTTTTTTTGAAAACCCTGTACATAATTTTTTTTTAAATACTGGTATGTGGTGCTTCAGTGTACAGTGTATCCACACCTTTGCTTTGGACCACTATTCACGCCACACCCTGTATATATATATATATTTTAATTCGAATGTTGAGTTTATAATTTCTTTATGGGTTTTTTCGTCAGAAACATATGAATATGGAAAGTCTTTCCTGTTTATAGTCTTAAGTATGCTTCTTCATATAGTAAATTACAGTACTTACTATAGTTAATTATAGGAATTAGTATAACTACTATTGTAATATCAACAAAATAGAATAACAAAATATTAGAGGGTAAGTACCCTCGTGTCGCGGTGAAACGTAGTGGTAAGTACCTACTAGTATAAGAAAGTTAGTTAAAAATATAAAATATGTATGGTACATAATATTTTGTTATTCTATTTTGTTGATATTACAATAGTAGTTATACTTATTCCTATAATTAATAAGATATGAGCTTTATGTTTGTTCTCGGGCCGCTAACTAATTAGTTGATTAATGAATTAACTAATAGATGAGTAGGTAGATATGATAAACAAGTGGCATTAAGTGCGCACGAGTGCAGTGGTGTACAATAATTAGTATGCATAAGTAATAAGTATCTTGTCAATGAAAGATGTCAAGTTCTTCTTTTTCCATTGTTTATTACACTCGGCCGCAGGTCTGACTATGCATGTTGAGCTTGAGTCCGCCTGTATTCCATACGTAATAAAGGCTGTTTTTGTGGTTCGGATGTGTGACCTTGCGTGCTTCCGACTGTACTTATTGTATGCTGTTATCGTTTAACCTCACAACTTTGTACAAAATGTTATGTTAAGGAAACCTAGTATTGGCCTAATAAATTAGCAGTACTTATAAAATAGCATAATTCATTGTAGCTGTTGGTTTCTTAAATAAATAGACAATGAACAGACATACTTACTCTATTTTTGCTAACCCATTTAACAAAAATACAGCTGCTTGGCGCGGGGCTCCGGTGGTAGGGTTGTATTAAGTATAACCTTTTATGATGGATATGCATTTAATTATAGAGGTAGGCTCGTACCTAGTCGTGACATTTTTATTTCGTGCGAGATTCAAACCGCAACCGTTATACAATTATATTATTATGCATCTTAGCTATACATAGTCGGGTCATAAGTTCTGTCACACAATAAAAACTTTTGAATTTAGAATGCTGGCAACAAAAAAGTTTATTGAATTTAAATTTTGAATTTTTAATAAAAATAAAAATGTGTACTTTTTAGAATATTCCTCATTTTTAAATATGGAGTGGACACTTAAAAAAGACCGTGTCGCGGTTATTGCGTTGCGTCGTTGCGGTTACGCGCCAATTCAGATTTTTAACTTACTGAAAATTTTAAATATAACCAAAAGATTCGTTTATCGTACCATAAAACGATACAATGAAGACTCTAGTGTAGATGACAGGTCAAGAAGTGGTCGCCCTCGCTCTGTTAGGACTCCAGCAGTGATAAAAGCTGTGATGGCGCGAATTTAAAGAAATCCCATACGTAAGCAGAAAATGTTGACCCTTCAGATAGGGTTAAGCAGGACCACGGTAACAAGGGTGTTAAATGAAGACTTAGGGCTTAGGGCATATCGAAGATAAACAAGACATCGTTTGGACGCTCGTTTAATGGATCTGAGACTAAAGAGATGCCACGCTTTGTTGAACCGGTACGCGGGAAAAAAGCATCGGGAAATTCTTTTTTCGGATGAAAAAGATTTCACCGTGGAAGAGAGCTACAACAAACAAAATGATAAGGTGTACGTACACAGCAGTGAAGAAGCGAGCAACCGTATTCCGCGTGTCCAACGAGGTCATTTTCCATCCTCGCTCATGGTTTGGTTGGGAGTCTCTAATTGGGGCTTAACTGAGGTACATTTTTGTGAGAAAGGCGTTAAAGCGAAAGCAGTTGTGTATCAAAATACAGTCCTCAAGAACCTTGTGGAACCTGTTTCTCATACCATGTTTAATAACAGGCACTGGGTATTCCAACAAGATTCTGCGCCAGCTCATAGAGCGAAAGCACACAAAACTGGCTGGCGGCGCGTGAAATCGACTTAATCCGGCATGAAGACTGGCCATCCTCCAGTCCAGATTTGAGTCCGTTAGATTACAAGATATGGCAACACTTGGAGGAAAGGGCCTGCTCAAAGCCTCATCCTGATTTTAAGTCACTCAAGGCATCCTTAAGGCAGCCGCCGATATTGACATGGACAACGTTCGTGCTGCGATAGACGACTGGCCGCACAGATTGAAGGCCTGTATTCAAAATCGCGGGGGTCATTTTGAATTAACTTTATTACCATATGAATCTATGTTTTATTAAGTTTATTTTGCTATATAAATGGTTACATCATTAATAAACATGTGAATTTTTTTTTATATGACAGAACTTATGACCTGACTAGGTATAGTCTAGATCAATTTTTTCCCCCGATAACCCACCCGTTTCAGAGATCACAAATAATAAATAAATGTACAAGAATTGCTAGTTTAGAGATAAAAGATATGAATATGATAAAAGTTTACAGCATGCTAGGTCCTAAAACCCAGTTCAATCCAAAAGGGGATGATTAACGGTATAATACCTAGTGGTCGTGTTAACTTCATACTCTATTCAGATTATATTAGTGTGCCTGTAGTATGTATGTACGCTCTATTATTTTGTTCCTAATCATATCGTATATAAAGTAATACTCTTTGTAATAAACATCAGTATTTTACCGATATTCAAGTGTATTATTTCGCTCCCAATTCGCAACCTGTTCATGGCGACCCTGCCGCCGTCGCGCCGGTAGCAGGAGCCTGCGTACATTCCATTACCCGAATATGGCACGGGATTCATAAACATCGTTACCAAGTTGTGATCTAAACTTTACAAGATGATTTATTCGCGCTCTATCACGCTCGACGGAGAGATTATACTTTATTTCGGTGTTCCTGTGTCCTTGTATCCTTGTATCCAAACATCAACCATGGGGAAAACCTACTCTAAAGAAGACGATAAGGTGATCATTGCCCAGAACTCGTCAGGAGGTGAAAACAACTCACATTTGGAGCAGATGCGATTCCATGCCAGCGCTAGCACTATCATCTTATTGGGAATCATCCTAATTTTGGGGATCGGAGCAATCATCCTCGTATACAAGACATACAAGAGATGCCATAAGAAATTAGTACAACGGCAGCTGAACGACTTTACTCTCATGAGATATGCCAGCTTACTTCGTGGTCGAAAGAAGGAGTTAGAAGAGTCCACCAACAATATAGTGTGAAAAAGAAGTGAACTTACTGGGAAGTGTTGCGTAAAGTGAATGTTGGCGGTACATCTACTAAGGTATTTTGTGTATTCCTTTTAGCGCATCAGTATAGCGCATATATATATATTTTAGTCATAGTAATAATGTGATATAATGTTATTCAGTACTAGATAATTAATAAGTACTTATAATGCTACCATTATATCCTATGGACACTAACCTTAATGGCCGAAGAATTGTCCTTAATTCTGCAAGAACTTAAATCAATAAGAACTTATTTAATAAAAATCGGTCCCAGTAGAAGAGTAGAAAATATTTTGAAAGTAAAGAGAGCAGAAACAAACGATGTATTAGCGAAATATAATAACTTTATTGAATGTTATAGAAAGAATTCAGAATTAGGAAAAATAAATAGCAGTGAAATTGTCTTAATTAATAAAATTTGCGAAGAGTTCAATTATTTATACTCGAATATAATAACTTTGTGTTCAACTACTGTAGAATTTTGCTTAAAATCTGAAAATATGCCTGGCGAAAGTTTTGACTTAAAAATTGCTTTAAGCATTTTACCTGTGATGACTAATGACGGTGAAAATACCAAACAGCTAATAGAAGGTAAAGAATATTATAGCTCAGTGCTAACGTCAGCAGAATGTAAATTGAAATTGATACAATTTGTACTGAAAAGTAGATTATCCCAGCAAGCGAAGTTAAGGCTTTCACAAAATTATGATTCTATCGATAAGCTTATAAAGGATATGAAAAAACTTTTACTGCCACAAAAAAGTTACACTGCATTACAAACAAAATTAATGGTATCTAAGAAAAATAATAAATCGATAGCAGATTTTGGTAAATAAATTTCAGAACTATTTGTCGACCGGACAATTTCGCAAGCCGATGGTGATTCCGATAAATACAAAGTTTTGAGGCCATTAAACGAAAAGTTGGCAATTAAAAGATTTTTAGTGATGGATTGCGAAATAGTCGGTTAAGCACGGTCATTGCGTCGCGTAATTATTCTTCATTAACAGATGCTATTCAAGCTGCGCAAGATGAAGAAATATCTTCGCCATCGACGTCGGAAGGTGTTATGGGTATGTACACAAAACCTAACAACTATAATTCTAGGAGACCTCAACATGGACAGTACGCGAGACAGCGCGGTTTTCGTAGTTTTTCTAGCAGGTCGCTATCAACCACGCCCGTACAATCAGCAGTGTCAACAGGTACATTCACCCCAAAATAGGTACCGTGGAAATAATTATCGTAGTAACCGTGGTAGGTACTTTCGCGGCCGAAACCAGTCCGCACGTGGCCACTTGAATATCATGGCAACAGAGCAGAATGTTGAATCAGATAATCCTCAAATGGAAACACTGAATCACTTTTTTCGAGACTAACTATGTACTATCATGTAATAGCTTGTGTAAAATTTCATGTTACATTAACAAGTATAGTCACGATTGGCTCGTTGATACGGGGGCATCAATTTCTGCAATCAAATATGAATGTGTCGAATGTTTGCAAATTCCACTCCATAAAAATGAAATAAGTGTCATTGGAATTGGGGGAGATATAATTTCAGTTGGACATGTCTTTCTTGAACTTAATATTAAAGGTTATATATTCAAACATACATTTTACGTATTTAAACAGTTACCATGCAAAACAGATGGTATTTTGGGACAAGATTTTTTGAAAAACTTTCGAGCAATTATGGACTTTGAATTAAATACATTGAAGTTAAACACAGAAAACAATGAGCATGTAATAATTAACTTTGAGTACACGACAACTTCTCTAAATTCACATTTAGTGATACCACCGAGATGCGAGTCAATACATTACGTTAGTACGGATATGCAAGGTGATTTATTAGTAACTTCTCAGGAATTATGTGAAGGAGTTTATTTAGGTAGTACATTCGTGAGATCAGAAAGAGGGAAAATACCTATTAAAATTTTGAATACCAGGGATAAGGAAATAAAACTAAGTTATTTCAAACTAAATTTGAGTAAACAGATCTCATTTGTAGTTTTGAAAAGCCTATTATGAATAGCGACAGAGTTAAGACACTATTTTCATTATTGAATTTAACGGGATTAAATATTGAGGAACAGGAATCAATTGAGAATATTTGTGCTAAGTTTCCCGATATTTTTCATTTACCCGGCGATAAGCTATTAACTACTCCTATTTATCTAAATATGTTAAATGACGGTATTATAGAAGAATCTAGAAGTCCTTGGTCAAGTCCATTATTATTAGTCCCAAAAAAAAGTTATTCATACAAAGAAAAGAAATGGAGAGTAGTAATAGATTACCGTAAATTAAATAACCAAGTGCAAGACAATAAGTTTCCACTGCCGAATATTAACGAAGTTTTAGATTCTCTATCAGGAGCTATGTACTTCACGCATTTAGACCTTTATCAAGGATTTTTTTAAATTAATTTATAGCATGAGAGTAGACCTTATACAGCATTTACTACGGGCAGAAATCAGTACCATATGACAAGAATGCCTATTGGACTTAAATCTAGTCCCAATAGTTTCAGCCGTATGATGACCATAGCTATGTCCGGCCTTAATTATGATAAATGTCTAGTTTACCAGGACGATTTAGTCATTTTGGAAGAAACCTTTACTCACATAATCAGAACTTAATGGACGTTTTTACTAGATTACGGAAGGTCAATTTAAAATTAAATCCCATAAAATGTCAATTTTTACAGAAAGAAATGCTATATTTAGAACATGTTATTTCGCAAAACGGTATTTTACCGGATACCAACAAAATCAAGGTACTTGAAAATTATCCAACGCCGCAGACTGCTGAGGCACCGAAGCGGTTTGTTGCATTTGCGTAACGTAAGTTTATTCCAAATTTAACGTAAGTTTATTCCAAATTTCGCAGAAATGGCACTTCCACTAAATAAAATTTCATGTAAAAATTTTGAGTTTTCCTGGACAAAAGAATGTGAAAAATCATTTCAAAAATTAAAATTAGCTTTAGTACAACCACCTGTTTACAGTACCCGGATGTTTCCAAAAACAACGAATTTTTGTTACAAACAGACGCATCAGGCAAGGCTATAGGCTCTGTTTTATGTAAAGTTAGTGACGGTCGACCTGTAGCTTATGCCAGTCGAAGTTTAAATAAGGCCGAAATTAACTACCCAACTATTGAAAAGGAACTCTTAGCAACAGTATGGAGTGTAAGATATTTTCGCCCTTATTCATACGGGAAAAAAATTAAGATACAGACTAACCATAAACCACTTATTTAGCATGCGTGATCCCTCGAGCAGGTTATTAAAATTCAGATTATTATTAGAGGAATACGATTTCTATATAGAATATATAAAAGGAACATCTAATTCCGCAGCGGATGCTTAATCTCGAATAAATATTTCATCTGACAATTTAAAAAATATTAATGCACACATATGTGTTATGACTAGAGCCCAACATAAAAACTTGGAGAAAAATAAAAATGCGATTGACAGTCAAAGCGTTTCGGCGGATAATATTGACACTAACTCGAGGCCTGATCAACCGAGAGTTGTGGAAATAATTAAAAAACCGAAACACTTTACTGAACTTTTATTATGTGATACTAGGAAAATAAATAAAATACTCAGAGAAGAAATTGTTGATAAATACAAATATTGTATGTATGTGCCCAGAAAATCTACTATATACTTAAATACAATGTCCCGATCGTCAATTACGCGAGACGAATTATGAGGGAATTGTTATTTTTATGTAAAAAATATAAGATTAATGAAGTTTGTATCCTAAGAAATGAAAAAACAAAGGATATTTTGAATGGGCTTTTAAACGCAATTAATGAATATGATAAATGGCATGATTTGCGAGTGTGTGTTTTAAACAACGCACAGAAAATAAATAACTTAGATGATAGGAAAGTAATATTGAACGATTTTCACTTGTTGCCCACAAGTGGCCACGCGGGCATCAAGCGAATGACGAACAATATTAAAAGGTACTACTTTTGGCCAAGTATGGAAAAGGATATTGTCGATTATGTATCAAAGTGTGAACAATGCAACAAACAAAAGTACTGTGTTGGCACTAAACAGCCTATGGTGATAACAACCACTGCAAACTCAGCATTCGAAAAAAAATTCTTAGATATAGTAGGTCCACTCCCTAAAGACTCTAATACCTTTAACTATATCCTAACTTTACAGTGCGAGCTAACTAAATTTACAGAGGCGTTCCCGCTTCAAGCAAAAGACTCGGTAAGTGTTGCATCAGCATTAGTTAATAATTTTATTTTAAGGTTTGGCATTCCAAAAATAATAGCAACGGATCGTGGTACCGAATTTCTATCAGCGACAATGAAAGATATATGCCAACTCTTAAAAATAAATCAAATAGCTTCCACAGCATATCACCACGAGAGTATCGGAGCCTTGGAGAATTCGCATAAAACTATGGGTGCGTATTTAAGAACATATTGTCAAAATAAAACAGATAATTGGAGCAGTTGGTTGCCGTATTGGTGTTTTGCCTACAACAACGTAGTACATTGTGAAACACAATGCACCCCTCACGAATTGGTATTTGGTAAGAGGTGTATATTACCTTGTAACTTTGATAGAGGCATTGTAGATCTTTTATACGCACATGACAATTATCCCTTAGAATTTAAATACGAGGGTCAAACTGAAAGTTCTTAGAACTGGCCACTTATAAACAATATAATAAAAAAAATATTCTAAAATTTGAAAATAGAACTCTTTGCCAATATTACTGAGTATATATTTCATTCATTTGTCATTTGTTTTACGACTTGGCGGCAAATTGAAAATTGTCTGTGTCACGTCAAAATGAATTTAACACGAGAAAATTTTCGTGCAATGATTTTTTATGACTTTCGATGTCATTTAAGTCAACAAGAAAGTTATGATAGACTACGATTGGCCTTTCACGATGAAGCCCCATCTCGTGCGACTGTTTACAACTGGTTTAATGAGTTTAAACGTGGTCGCACTAATCTCACTGATGATGTACGTGAGGGACGGCCTTCTACGGCGACGACTGAAAATAACATCTGTGTTGTGCGGCGTATGATAGAGACTGACAAAAGAGTGACCTATCAGCAGATTCGGACAAGCTTAGGCATCGGTATGAGTCAAGTGCACAAAATCCTCCACGAACATTTAGCGGTCAGGAAGCTTTGCGCCCGGTGGATACCTCATAATTTGACTAAGGCTCAAAAACTCCATCGTGTGGATTGGTGCCGTAAAATGATTGAAAGATTTAACGGAGGTGACTCAAATGCTGTGTTCGACATACTAACAGGTGACGAAAGCTGGATTTACTGTTATGATCCTGAAACCAAAAGACAATCTGCTCAGTGGGTGTTTCCTTTCGAGGAGTTGCCAACTAAAGTGAAGAGAGATCGAAGTGCGGGAAAAAAAATGGTGGCCTCGTTCTTTGGAAGGATAGGTCATTTCGCAACAATTGTGTTAGAGGATCAAAAAACAGTTTCTGCAGAATGGTACACTACCAATTGTTTGCCACTTGTCTTGGAAAAAGTTCGAGAGAAACGACCTCGCAGTAGGATCCTCCTTCACCACGACAACGCCTCGTCGCACACCGCCAAGCGAACGATCGACTATTTGGCGACATCAAACGTTGAATTACTGGGTCACCCGCCGTATAGCCCCGACCTCGCGCCTTGTGATTTTTATTTATTTCCAAAAATTAAAGAAAAACTTAAAGGAAAGCGGTTTATGAATGCTGAAGAAGCGGTGGCTGCGTATCGCGATGCCATTGAAGAGACCCCTAAGGACGAGTGGGCAAAGTGCTTTTCCCAGTGGTTCCATCGCATGCAGCGGTGTATTGACGTCAATGGACAATATTTTGAAAAGATATAATAAAACTAATAACTGGCTAATGTAATCAGTTTTTGATTTTCTAAGAACTTTCAGTTTGACCCTCGTATAGACTGCAATTGGCACAAAAGGATGCTCGGGATAATTTACTAAATAGCAAATTAAAGCGTAAAAATAAATATGTTGTTAATGTTAAGCCTGTATATTATAAGAAGAATGATCTGTTATGGTTGAAAAATCCTTCAGATAATAAGATGGATCCGATATATTTAGACCATACCTAGGTATCTTCTACTACTACTAGTAGTAGAAGATCTTGATTGTAATGTAAAAATTATCAAAAACGGCAAAGAAGATATAGTGCAAAAAAATCGTACTAAACCATATTATATAAATAAATAAATAGTTATGACAGTTTTTTTAGCATAGTTATAATAATAGCTTTTAATGATTTATAATTTCATTGCAACATTGTGTTATTTAAAGCTAACAAACGTAAAAAAACTATTTTTTTTTCTTTCTTAAATGGGTAGGTGTAGTATGTATGTACGCTCTATCATTTTGTTCCTAATCATATCGTATATAAAGTAATACTCTTTATAATAAACATCAGTATTTTACCGATATTCAAGTGTATTATTTCGCAGAGATGTTTAGTGTCGCCAATTACTGGGCACAACAAATTTAAGTCGTTTACCATCGACACGCTAAGAAGAAGTTTCTTATTACTACAAAACTAATTACCATTAGCCCAAACTTCCAAAGTTCACGTCAGTTTCATATCAATAATGTAGAAACTTGGTTACTTCTCGACTGCTACAACTCGCAGCCTTATATTGATCCGACAGAATACTTACTAATTATTTACAAACAATAAAATAGTTATCCCTTAATCAAGAAGTTAAATTCAGAAATCTTAACTTGTCTTGCAACCCATGTATAGCCAGTATATACAGGGTGTCCGGGTTTCAACTAGAGATAATTTAAGGGCCTTTTATTTACCAAATTTTAAAGACATTTTTCTAATGAAAATTTTTTTGGCAATTTTTTTTTTATTGTTTTGAGAAAAATAAACCTTTTTGGGTTTAGTTTTGTAATAGGTTTAAAAACTATTTAACTTTTTTAAATTTGAAATTATTTTTATGTCACTTAATAGGCCATAGCGAAAGAATCATTTTCATAACTTTTAGGACCTCCAGATCCATAAAAATAGCATTTTTTTATGTAATTAAAATGGCTGCCATTTCAAGAAGGGGGGAGTGAGACCCCCAACATGGGGGTTTTTTGTCGATAACATTTTATGATCTAATAGCCCATAAATTTCCGCCAGTCGAAACCCGGACACGCCGTATATAGCATACTCGTATAGCGTACCTTTCACAGATCGTATGCTCGTATTAGCACAGTATTTCTGTCAACATAATCAGTAAAAATCGTTCCAAAAAGGTTAATATAACTTTTGTAAGGAACTCCGTGCCAGCGTAAAACGTAATACACGTACATATACGAGTATACTCGTACGTAATGCTGTTGCACCAAAAAGTTCACCAAAATCCCTTTTTTTGTCGCCAATTGAAAAAAACTTTTTGGTGCGTTTTTTTGAGACGGTTGTTTTTTTACTGACGAATACTTCTTAACTGTTCTTGACCGACTATTGAAAAATCGGCCCTTAAATGCAATATTAAGAGATGAATGGGTTAATCTATTTTTGTTTAAGCTTAGGGTAAGGGGCAGGAATAAAAACATGTCAGTTAAAAGAAAAATAATATATTCAATAGTTTACAATACAAATCTCATGGCACCACATCAAGGCACATCTGACCGGAATCACTCGAACATAACAGCTACCTATTTACAATCAAGAGACGCAAAATCAAAATTTTACAAGATGTAGATAAAAAAAATTATATTAAAGTCACTTTTGAAATATGTGTGACTAGACATCTTTTAGATACGTGTTCCTTTTCATGGGTATCCCATCTTTTTTAAAAGGAGCGTTCTCTAAAAAAAGGTTTTGTACTAAAGTAGACGACCAAATGTCTTTATGTTATCAGATTAAAAGAACACGTACAGTGGGCGCCGCATCAACGTACCCAAATCTGTCTCAATATCTCAAATGATATGGAACTCTATGTGGGCCACATAAGCTTGAAATATGGCTGCGAAATTTGACAGCTCAGGGTAGGTTGATGTGTGGTCGTGGGTATATATATACTGCGACTTTTTGCAGCGACACAGCCGCGATGCACAAACAAACACTATGAAGGGTTTGGAGTCGTTACTGCATACCGTTTGTGTATCGATACTGGGCCCCAAGACGCTGCAATCTATTCTATAGCAAACTTCGCTATCGTTGTCAAAATGTATGAAACTGACATAAGCCATCGAAACATCACGTGACTTGTAATAATATTTTGACATTTCGTTGGCGATAGCGAAGTTCGCGAATAGATTGCATCTTGTCTAAGGGCTTTTTATAGTGTTTGTCTCGCGATTGTGTCACTGCAAATAACAGTCGGCTTCTAAATCGCGCGCTAAATAATCGCAGCTCAAGATTAACTAAAATTCAGGAAACCTCAAAATGAAGACAAGATTTTGAATGACTAGTTAAAATATTTTTATAATTTTGCGTCACTTTACTATAGCTTTAAGTTATTTCGTTGTATTTCATAGAAGCTTAATACTGACCTACGGTATAATAATAAATTAGTTTTACATACATACATATTATAATAATAATCACTGCGATATTTGTACGTTATTTTTTACATAAAATCACATTTTATTTTCGGAATAATTATTATTACATTTTCGATAGACAATAAAAAATATATTGATGAATTACAAGATGTTCAAAAACGATGTAAAAAACTAAACAAATAGACAGAACATAAACTATCACATTTTATGGCCGATATTATAATAACAATAAATTACATGCAGTTTGTTTAGAAAGTTATTTGAATGGAGAAAATAATTTTAGAAAACAAGTTTATTAAGTACATAATATTGTCTATAACTTATACCAAAAATGTTTCAGTAAAAATATTTGATTAAAATTATTTTATATCTGAAAGTACTTTGTGCGTTATTTTTTACGATATAAAAAGAATTGACACAGTTTTTTAAAGTATTGCTAGGACTTTACACTCAGCTGTAAAAGAAGTGCCAGAATTATAATATTATATTTAATTTCATAATTAATAAAATTAAAATATTGTGATGTCTAGTAACCATTACAATAATTCCTTTCTAAAATTAGGATCCTAAAAAAATATTAGAAAATTAAATGAAAAAAATAAATTCTCGGCGCTGTCGCAGTTAGGACAACTCAAACATATTTTATTACGTACAAATTATACGAAATGCCTTAAAAATAAAATAACAATAATAACCTAATACAATTAAATATTTATTATCATAATAATATTTAGCGTCATCACTTCTAATAAATTACCAGGTAGTTATTTTATCGTTAAAAAACTTAGTCACCATGGAAATGTTTAAGGTACATTATTAAAGATACAGTCGTACTCATATTATTAAATTGACATGTAATATTTATTACCCGACTGCGGAAGGGGGATTATGTTTTTTGAAAGTATGTATGTATGTATAATTGTTTAGCACGCCCTATAGCCCAAACGGCTGGACAGTTCTTTACATACGAGGTGTCGTTCAATTCGTTAGAATTGTAATAGTGACATAGGCTACAAGTATACATTTTAAAATGGCGAACGCAAATTACAACAAAGGGCGGGGAGGGGGCTGATTTTTTCCTTATAACAGCTAAACGGGTATCAAATGAAAGCCAGTGAAAATTTGATTATTTTTGTGGTCGGGTGTTTTAATTTTTCAATTTTTTTTTAATAAGTTTGCTTGTTTCGTCGATAGCATTCGTTATGGTTATGATATTTCGATGTAGTCCAACAAGATCGTGCGCGCGGGACCGTCTTACGGTGTGACAGACGTTGAGGCATGCATCATCAGGACTTATGCCAAAATATTTCAAGCACACATTTCTTCATGTGTAGCGATCGCATCACACGTCAAGCGACTCAAAACTGCGCACAGCATACTCAACCTTCAGTAATACTCGACCAAGTCGTTTAAAAAGCAATATTTTTACAATTAAGATGAAATGCATAAGTTTATTATAACACCATTGCTATTTCACTTTCATCGGTTTTGTCGTTGTATTCGTCGTCGAATGTCGTTTGACATTTGTCTAGTGGGCTTGGTCGGGTAGTAAATGTGCATACGACTATCTACTCTCTACAGTCGAGCCGAATCCTAATGTTACGTATGACAGCTCAACCACAGGTCGCTATAACGTTGTTACGTCGTCATCTTTTCAAATAAAAATTCAGAAATACCATTATGATAACTTTAACCTAAATAAAATTGTTTCCTAATATTATTATCATTTTAAATGCTAGAAAACATTTTATTACTCATACTGTAATATGCTCCTGCAAGGTTATATCGTTCTTACGCAACGACCTCTATGTTACACTAGACAGGCTGTTCAGAACAAACTTTGTGGTACATTGAGTTGGGGCCAGATGGAGCATCCGCGTTTAGTCTGTTGCCAGAAACTACCATGTCAACACGTCGCCTACGTCAAAAGACGAAATTAAAAAAAACTACTTAAATATGCGTTATTGAGCCATATTTTCACATAGTTTGTACGTGATATTTTTGTTTAAATGTATTAAGTAAATCTAAGTTATTCGAAGTTTCATTTGAGGCGTTAAAGTATTAATTTTAGTTTTCTCACAACTTGCATAGAAAACCAAAGATTAATGTGAAAATTCAAAACAGACATGCCAAAAGTCTTATAGGCAGAAAAGGAATTATATGTTTTTTTCTTTCAGATCAAAAGGGCCTAGGTATATATAAAAGTATAAGTAATTTATTCTAAAATGCCAACGGTTGTAAAAACAGCTCAAAATATTTCGTAGTTTTTAGTTGTTAACCAATTGAAGTTATTGTAATTTTATTATATTGTTATAACAAATCATGTGTTTTATTTCAATGTACTTTATCATGAAGAAGGCAAAATGAGGTTAATAAAATACGTTACTGAATAATATTGTAAGATAGGTTATGTTTCTGTCTAATTATGTTGTTATAATATTGGTACGCATATAACACTTTTTTGTGGATACAATATCATATTTTTTCATGAACATCATAACTCGAAATTAAACAATAGACGTACGTAGTAATATCGAAGTATAGGCAAAAACTAAAAACCAGCAACGTGTCATATCGTTCCATTACTCTTTGCTACCTTTGACAGCTCAGTGCTACCGTTTAATGGCGATTGTCTTGTTTGGTAGGAATGGAAACAAATAATAGATGAGTTTTCTTTTTGGGAAGTGTTTGTTTATTTAGTAATTAGTTTTCTCTAATGCTTGAAAATGATTTAACAAATCATGATGGATTATATTTTTTTGCTACAGCAGCTTAATATTGATTGTTCTAAGAAACACGGCAATAATTTGCATCAAATAAAAGAAATTTAAAAAAAAATGGCAACACTTCATAATTCTATCATTTTAGAAAATGTGATACAAAATTTGTTCTGAACAGCGTGTCTAGTATAAAATACATATAAGTCTATGTTCGGACGCATATATTTTATAATTGCTCGTGATGTCATCTCAAATAACAATATAGTACAATGGTAGTAATAGAATCCTGTCAATATTGAAAATAATAGTTGGCCTTCTCAAATAATAAACTTTAAAAAAAATTTGAACCATTCATCATTCTGACGATGAATCCGCATAATAAAAAATGTATAGTGTTTTAACTTTTATTTTATGTACAAAACCTGTAAAACAAAATAAAATAAAAAGAAGCCAAATAAAATAAAATAACCTGTCAATTACGTACTTAGTATCAAATAGTCACAGCGATACAAGTATAGCGTATGTTTAGATTACATCACTAGTAATGCCAAATTGACAAACGTCATACGTAACTTTAGGATTCGGCTCGACTGTAGTTAATTATAACATTAGGCACTTAACAATCACAAGTGGAATTACAGTATGTTTATGAACCGAATGTTTTTGAAATGCAATTACGATGTATAAAATCGACAACAAGGAACTAATGTCAAAGCTAGGGTTTTTAAGAATCTTAATTCGGTGCTTAATAGGTCACTAACGCACGGTGCATTTTACCTTTTGCCGTGATAACTCTGGTATAATAGGTGGACGTAACCTGCGATAGACCACCAAACTGATTAATGTAAATTTGTAGTCTGTTTATGTCACATGGCGAATATTGTAAATATTCTTGACAATCTTTATTTCCAAATTATTAATTTAAAAATAAGATATATACGAATATAACAACCTGCTATGGTAATTTATATCAAACATAATGTAACTAATAACAGGTCGTTCTAGTTATTATTTTTTATCATTAATGCTTACTTGCGCAAGTTCAGATTAGCTAATCCAGATCTGTTCAAGGCCTATGGTCTGAGTTTAAAGCCCGCTTGTGCAAGTCTGAATAACTAATGCGGAAGGTCCACTTGCGCAAGTCCGGATTAGCTAAGCCAGACCTGTTCAAGGCCTATGAACTGAGTTCAAAGCCCACTTGTGCAAGTCTGAATGAACTAATGCGGAAGGTCCACTTGCGCAAGTCCGGATTAGGTAATCCAGACCTGTTCGAGGCCTAGGAACTGAGTTCAAAGCCCGCTTGTGCAAGTCTGAATTAACTAATGCGGAAGGTCCACTTGCGCAAGCCCGGATTAGCTAATCCGGACTTGTTCAAGGCCTATGGTCTAAGTTCAAAGCCGGCTTGCGCAAGTCTGAATTAACTAATGCGGAAGATCTACTTGCGCAAGTCCGGATTAGCTAATTTGGACTTTTCAAGGCCTATGATCCGAGTTGAAAGTTCACTCGCGCAAGTCCGGAGTT
This sequence comes from Pyrausta nigrata, assembly GCA_949316185.1. Classification (NCBI taxonomy): domain Eukaryota; kingdom Metazoa; phylum Arthropoda; class Insecta; order Lepidoptera; family Crambidae; genus Pyrausta; species Pyrausta nigrata. The sequence continues at coordinate 17,208,649 of OX438946.1, read as the reverse complement.
GCGCAAGCGGGCCTAATATACTTCTTGATGCCTATGAACCTGGGATTAGTTGCTAAAGCGGCTATATTAAGCCTTTGACTGCCATGGAACTAGACACAATAGAATTATATTGTTTGGGGGTCACCGGTGCCCACCATGGCGCTCAATGTTTTAATTGTAGCGCTATAGTACGGTTACCTTAGTACATAGCTACGCGCGCGCCGACGCAGGATGGTAGGTGATGACGTTGTGCGCGTGCGTGAAGGGCGCGGGGGCGGGGTCGGGCGCGGGAGTGGGGGTGGAGGGGGTGGAGGGCAGCTGTAGCGCGCGAGTCTTCCCGCCGAGCGTGCAGCGAGTCGTGGCGCCACTTTCTACTTCGACGGCCAGTTCGACTCCTTTTAGCCTGCGGACAAACAATTATTTTATTTATTTGAGCTTACTTATACAGTAGAGCCTCGATAATCCGAACTACCAAAAAATAACCCCTGTTGGGACTCACGGAGCGTTCGGATTATAGTATGAAAAAAAAATATAGATAATATATTTTGATAAAATATATGTATTGAGGTTTACTAAGATTATTAAACCATTTTTTACACAAGGTACTTATTAATAAAGTCGTCAATTTTTGTTTGGCGGGTTCTATTTACTGACCAAACTAAGGCTTTGTTCCTGAAATTACGCAGCATCATCTTTTCGGGTAAGGACAAGTCGTCTTCATCATCCCAATCCTAACAAGTATTCGGTGCTGATATAGCTTGTGAATGAGAAACTTTATTGACATTCAAAGCAGAAATATTATTCATAAGAGACTCATCATGCTCAGTCTCGTCACTGAGTAACGAGTCAATAGCAACTAAAAATAAAAGATCAGCGGTCACCGTAAGAGACAGAAAGAGACAGCGACAGTTTTTAGGCAGTTCGGATTACAGCGGCGTTCGGATAAGCCTGGTTACGGATTATCGAGGCTCTACTGTACTTTGTATAATAGGCGGACTTAATGCTAAGAAGCATTCTCTGCCAGTTATACTTGTAATTTAACGCCTCGAGGATCATAAGACCACCCGCGGTCCCAAAACAATTAATTATTTATTGTGTCACGAAACATGGTACTTAAGAAGGAATAGTAATATTTTTTTTAAATACTCATTTTATACAGGAAGTAACATTGCAAATGGTGCCAAAATTAAAAAATAAGTTCCATAGAACAATTTAATGAAACGACTTTCTAGCAATTATTTTTACTCATCGTATTTTTTGAATAATAAAGAGATGACGCCACTTTGGCACATCATAGTGGGCTTAATTCCAATGCGCATTGTCTAAGATTAAATTAAGGTTCAGTCTCTCTCTTTCTCTGACAAAGAAACTATAATATAATAATTTAGAAACGTCAAATTAAGTGATGCGAAAGTTTTTACGTAATTTCGTCTATCTTTAGTCGTCATCGAATAACATCCCTACTAAATTGTATATAGATTCCCTAATTTCCTTAGCAACGGACAGCTGTTTAGTCTGTAAATTAAAATAGTCTGTCTGTTTGGCAGAGAAAGAAAGAGACTGAACCTAAATTTTGTCTTAGACAGGGCGCACTGGAATTGAACCCATTGACTATTAATGTACTGTACTTTTCAGTTGATCTTTACGCAGATACCGTGCATGAGTATTTTCAACGAATTAGTTACATAATCCACACATACTAATTTTAACAGCGGATAGAATTAATGATAAATAAAAACGGTTTTCTTTGCAAAAATGTCACTGATTCTAAGTCGCTTCTAAAATTTTCCCGAAACCATTGTTAAACCCTTACCCTCTTTTTTAAAAAAAACAACGCTAGTACCGAACTTACTACTACTACGGTCCTTTTAAGTCTTGAATTGTTACACCTGTGTTAAAGTTAATTCTAGAACTAAAAATAATACTTATTACAATTACAAATCAAAGACTAACGCAGGACTATTCAGTTTGTAAGATAGTCATTAGTTTAATTTATTTACACAGATTATAAGAAACAAATGTCACAATTCCATACAATCATTCATTCAACTGAAAACTTTTGTCTATACTGGCAATGCCCAAATCTCAGAAGCTATAAAAAAAGGGTACTTCAAATAAACAGTAATAAACTTTACTGACAAACACTTGCATTTTGAACCTGTTAGCGTCCTCTTGTAAACTCCTGGCGCGGCCATCAACCCCACCGGTCGTTATTGGCGGTCGGAATGCTGATCACCACTAGCACAGAATAAGTACTAGTACTCCGTACAGAAGTTTGACTTTGCAATGAAATTCAAAGTAATATCTACCCAATGTCGTCAACGATATGGTGTAATTTAGTTCGCCTCAGAGTCAAGCACATTTTCGTTTAGACACCTACAGAAATCCATCGCAAGATAAATTCATTCTTATAACCCTGGAATATGATTCATAATATACTAAACCTATTCAGTGACGTACTATCATGCGACGCGATAGGGTTGACTGCTACAAGAAGCTACTAACGCTATCTAGCGCACCTTCCTAGCACTTTATTCATGCTCGTCCAGGCAGCAACGTAGTGCCGCGCGCCGCCGGTGAATAAAACGCGCGCGCGTGTTGCTGCTTGCTCGCGACATCCAAGTTGATACCATGGCAAGATTTTTGCTACCTACGCAGGGAATTATACAAGCCTGCCACTAGTTTAAAGAAACTACTTTGTAAACTACTTACATTTTGAACCTGTTAGCCAGTACCCCGACGAGCTCGCCGACTAAGTCGTGAACTCCTGGCGCGGCCACCAACCCCACAACCAGGTCGTTGTTCGCGGCCGGAATGCTGATCACCACTAGCTGTGCGTCCGAACTCATCACTCGGACTGCACCGATCTGGGTGGATGAATACACTTATTAGAAAAAGTGTTTTGACAAACAGACAAGTGCAATTTGGACTCGCGCACAAAGGGTTCCGTGCAACTATACAACATAAGACACTATGTTATAACCCTGTTTAGTTTTGAAACGGGAAAAATACGTTTGTTGTATGGGAGCACTCTAAATTTTTTTTAATTTATCTTTTGGATATACCAATAACTATTCCGTGGATAACTTCGGTTAAGGGGACGAAGCAATGGTAGAATCTATTTTGGTACATACGGCCGCACGTCATACTACGTCGAGACCGCCTCTATTCACTACGCAATAAAAGCTGTTTTCGTAGTTCACACAGGTAAACTAACGTGCTACCGCCTGTACGTTAACAAGTGCTCTTTGTGAGTATGTATGTGTATAGAAACAACGGAATTTTAGATGTGTACGATCTTTTTTTGACTTGAAAATGTCGCATGGTGGTTGCGTGCGGGTGGTTATCTGTAGAATCAATCTACATTAGGATTATGTCTCTAAAAGGTCTTGTCCACTTTTTGCATGGAGGCTAATTTTTTTATCCAAGATATCACTAACCACCAATAAACTATATTTATCTTTAAGCTACAAAAATATAAAACACGTAACCATAGAAATCAGAATTTTAAACGCCTCCATTTTTGAGAAATAATATGTTTTGTAATGAGGCATCATCCATTGATCACTTATTTGTATTTCCTGGCTGTATGGCTATGTACCATTGCCTTTCCACTGGTGGACAAATACTACTAGGTCCTTCCACAGATTATATAATAAGTACTACTGTCAATGGAATGTCAATTTTGCTGTCAATTTTTTTCATGCGTTAATTGGTATAGGCGAAGGTGCGGTTTATGTTATTCTATAATTTTTTCCATTGATTTATTATATATAAAGATGCACTACGCCATACAAAATCAAAGCCCAAACATGCCACATGTTATTATTCACCTTATGAAGCTTCAACTGGCTAAGTTCATTCATTGCCGCTTAAGCTTCAGCTATTTAAATTGTCATGTGTAATTACGCAGCAATGGATGACGACACTACGTCATATGTCAAATATCATTCATTTGAAGATTCATAAGCCAATAATACGAACAAAGAAGTAATGGAGTAGATTGTTTGTTCATGGTTTGTATGAAATTAAGTAACTGATGAAAGTCATGACTTATATTTTATTTACTACTTTTTATAAAATAAGGTATATTATGTGTATAAGAATACGGCTATTTTTTTAATGAAGACACTTTCATAATAATCATATTTGTACATTTCTACTACACAGGTCCAAACTTGTCATACTACAACCAATAATAATTATATTGACACAATTCACCAATTCTGGGTAGGTACACTACAACTACACTAAACTACAAACTAACCTAACCTAACTCATTGAAATGCGGGGATGGTTCACATTTCGATGCTTGACAATGACACAAACGATAATGTACAAAATTAATTTTGAAGCAAAATATTCTATAGGTATTATAGTACACACACACCAACAACATGTTCCACAGATTTATAAGAAGCATAATACCTGTGGCAGTAGGCCACAGGTATTATTTTAGTTAATTAATGAGTGTAATAGTATTATAATCGGATTACTAAATTATTCTATTGAAAATGCATCTTATGCTTTGAACATTACGTTATTATTTCTCTGCAGCTGTTTTTATTTGTTAGCACGGTTTAAAAGACAAGAGTTCCAGCAGAAATTACTATTTATAAAACACTTTTTTTCGTCTTTATTTTAGCAACAGTTATTTATTATAGTGTCGTTTTATGAAAATAGTTTGATTTACTGCTAAAGTAGCTAGAAGGTTCTCTTCTAAACAGTTGGCTAACTTAATTTAAAAATGAGGTGAATAAGGTAACCTAGTTAAGTTCAGTCGGAAGTACGTCAAGGCATACATTTGAACTACAAAAACAGCGTTTATCGTGTAAGGAGTAGAAGCGGTATCAAGGTCAACACGTGTAGTCTGACTTGCGGTGTGTAAGTACACTCGGCTCACGTCAGACTACCCCACTTTTACTTTAAGACCACCCCTATTAACTACGTAATAAAAGCTGTTTTAAAGCTCACATGGAACCTGACGTACTGCTGGCTGTACTAAAATTAAAAACCGTTTCTTTAGTCAAGGTACTCGTTATACCTAACTTCTACATTGGATTTTACCGATGGCTAAGATATATGACAGTTAAACAACAAGCAAGTGAAATACAACATAAAAACATAGGCTGGGTGCCCCGTTTACTAGCCTAATTGCATCTACATCCCTTTACGCGTAGTGTAATACCTACATATCAGATTCAGAAAAAATATACAAACACACAACGCTATATTTTCCCTTCTCATAAAACTCATCGTCCTGGTTTATTGCGATAAATTTGTTTTATTTTCTTTACAAACATAATTTTGTGGAAACCTAAAAACTCAAGTATTTTATTTAACAAAAAAAAATTCACTGGCGACTCCATCCTTAAAATTGACTTTGTTCCGATGACGTCACGTATTTTGTTTCATTTTAGCTTTGGGTGTGTAAGTGATAGAAGATTGGCAATGTTTTACGTAAATAAATTAGAAAATAAAATATTAAATCAGGTTTCAAGTATTATTTCGGTTTCAAACCTTATCAATAATATTTACCTACCGATGAAACGTCATTCCATATTTTTTACGATTCATTGAGCTGTGATTTTTGCAATTTTTGACGACACACTTAGGCATGTTCGTTGTTTGACGGACCACGCGTCATTAGATACTTAATCGGCTTAAAATGGCGATCCGGCCGATTAGAGCATGTGCCATAGCAGTCAGTGTGATGAGATATCCCTATATATAATAAATCAATGATTTTTTCTATAAATCGGAGGCCTTAAAAAATATATTAATTATGCAGAAAGGCTAGTTTTTGTGAACTCTTTTATATAATATTTAGTTTATTCTGGTTAGAAATATTGACGAATAAAAACCATTAATGGACAAGTCCTTTGAAACCCAAAAGGCCCTCAAATTATTGCTAGTCCAAACGCGGACACACTGTATAGTCATACCTCAGTAATAGGCGTAGGTTTCTTCAGTGGTTTGAACGTGTTAGCGTCGAGTTTGTACACGGCCGTCTCTGTGACCAGCAGGCACCGCTCCGCCAGCTTGTTGAAGCGGTTGAACTTGTGCACTTTGCACGAGAACAGCGGCTTGCCCGACTGCTGGGTCTTTTGCAGGGTTGTCACCGCCGATTTGTACAGGGCTGGGGAGGATACATTTTATTGAACTCAATTGTACATATTCCTTTAACGTTGCTAGGATAACTCTTATTATTTTATTTTATCAACTAAATTTCGGTCAATCAAGTATGCTAGAGACATTATAGCACACAAGTGTGTGCGCAATATACAGCTGTTATTTCACTCTCATGATTCGGTGAGACGGCAATGTAAGGAACAGAGTGTGCATTTGTGTATTGCGCACACACTTGTGCACTAAAATATCTCCCACGCAGTTGGTTAATCTCTGTTGATATTGGCCGCTGCAGTAGAAATTCAACTAGGAGGACATTAATATTAATTACGAACCGTACGAAATAAGTGTTAGAGGGTCTTGTGGGGTTGTTTTTAAACAAGCTAACAGAATGGCTATTTTTATAGTGCCAAAGGGTACCTAGATTACATATAATTACGTATATAATTTAAACAATTTCTTTGCTAATCTAGCTTAATCTAGTCGCTGACGCGTGTTGTTAGATTTATAGTGTTATTATTTGTTTATATACATATTTCATATGTAAGATAGTCTGTAAGGTATTTATTCTATTGGCCTGAAATGAAATTAGTTTATTTCGAAGAATGTGGTGGAAGAAGGTGCCTGTATTACTGTGTAGTCTGTAGATAAATAAATATTATGATTATTCGCAAGTTTTTACCAAAGTAAATTTTGCACACAAAAATTGATGTGTTGCTCGTACCCACCCACAACCCTTGGCTATCCGACCGAATGCTCTTTTCAACCGAGCAACGGAGGACGTCAGTCAGTCGACGAATTTTTGTAAGCGCTTGCTACGTCAGCTCACTTAAGGCCTTCAAACCGTGTATGTATTTACTATTTTGGCAAATAAACTTTCTGATTAGTGTAGTGTAGGCGTAGTGTGTCGGCGTACTGACCGCACTTGGCGTTGTAGTCGTCAGCGGCGAGGTAGTCCCCGCGCCACGCGCGCACAAAGGTGTATGTGTAGTGTGTCGGCGTACTGACCGCACTTGGCGTTGTAGTCGTCAGCGGCGAGGTAGTCCCCGCGCCACGCGCGCACAAAGGTGTATGTGTAGTGTGTCGGCGTACTGACCGCACTTGGCGTTGTAGTCGTCAGCGGCGAGGTAGTCCCCGCGCCACGCGCGCACAAAGGTGTATGTGTAGTGTGTCGGCGTACTGACCGCACTTGGCGTTGTAGTCGTCAGCGGCGAGGTAGTCCCCGCGCCACGCGCGCACAAAGGTGTATGTGTAGTGTGTCGGCGTACTGACCGCACTTGGCGTTGTAGTCGTCAGCGGCGAGGTAGTCCCCGCGCCACGCGCGCACAAAGGTGTATGTGTAGTGTGTCGGCGTACTGACCGCACTTGGCGTTGTAGTCGTCAGCGGCGAGGTAGTCCCCGCGCCACGCGCGCACAAAGGTGTATGTGTAGTGTGTCGGCGTACTGACCGCACTTGGCGTTGTAGTCGTCAGCGGCGAGGTAGTCCCCGCGCCACGCGCGCACAAAGGTGTATGTGTAGTGTGTCGGCGTACTGACCGCACTTGGCGTTGTAGTCGTCAGCGGCGAGGTAGTCCCCGCGCCACGCGCGCACAAAGGTGTATGTGTAGTGTGTCGGCGTACTGACCGCACTTGGCGTTGTAGTCGTCAGCGGCGAGGTAGTCCCCGCGCCACGCGCGCACAAAGGTGTATGTGTAGTGTGTCGGCGTACTGACCGCACTTGGCGTTGTAGTCGTCAGCGGCGAGGTAGTCCCCGCGCCACGCGCGCACAAAGGTGTATGTGTAGTGTGTCGGCGTACTGACCGCACTTGGCGTTGTAGTCGTCAGCGGCGAGGTAGTCCCCGCGCCACGCGCGCACAAAGGTGTATGTGTAGTGTGTCGGCGTACTGACCGCACTTGGCGTTGTAGTCGTCAGCGGCGAGGTAGTCCCCGCGCCACGCGCGCACAAAGGTGTATGTGTAGTGTGTCGGCGTACTGACCGCACTTGGCGTTGTAGTCGTCAGCGGCGAGGTAGTCCCCGCGCCACGCGCGCACAAAGGTGTATGTGTAGTGTGTCGGCGTACTGACCGCACTTGGCGTTGTAGTCGTCAGCGGCGAGGTAGTCCCCGCGCCACGCGCGCACAAAGGTGTATGTGTAGTGTGTCGGCGTACTGACCGCACTTGGCGTTGTAGTCGTCAGCGGCGAGGTAGTCCCCGCGCCACGCGCGCACAAAGGTGTATGTGTAGTGTGTCGGCGTACTGACCGCACTTGGCGTTGTAGTCGTCAGCGGCGAGGTAGTCCCCGCGCCACGCGCGCACAAAGGTGTATGTGTAGTGTGTCGGCGTACTGACCGCACTTGGCGTTGTAGTCGTCAGCGGCGAGGTAGTCCCCGCGCCACGCGCGCACAAAGGTGTATGTGTAGTGTGTCGGCGTACTGACCGCACTTGGCGTTGTAGTCGTCAGCGGCGAGGTAGTCCCCGCGCCACGCGCGCACAAAGGTGTATGTGTAGTGTGTCGGCGTACTGACCGCACTTGGCGTTGTAGTCGTCAGCGGCGAGGTAGTCCCCGCGCCACGCGCGCACAAAGGTGTATGTGTAGTGTGTCGGCGTACTGACCGCACTTGGCGTTGTAGTCGTCAGCGGCGAGGTAGTCCCCGCGCCACGCGCGCACAAAGGTGTATGTGTAGTGTGTCGGCGTACTGACCGCACTTGGCGTTGTAGTCGTCAGCGGCGAGGTAGTCCCCGCGCCACGCGCGCACAAAGGTGTATGTGTAGTGTGTCGGCGTACTGACCGCACTTGGCGTTGTAGTCGTCAGCGGCGAGGTAGTCCCCGCGCCACGCGCGCACAAAGGTGTATGTGTAGTGTGTCGGCGTACTGACCGCACTTGGCGTTGTAGTCGTCAGCGGCGAGGTAGTCCCCGCGCCACGCGCGCACAAAGGTGTATGTGTAGTGTGTCGGCGTACTGACCGCACTTGGCGTTGTAGTCGTCAGCGGCGAGGTAGTCCCCGCGCCACGCGCGCGCCGCGCCCCACTCCCGCCGCCGCCCGCGCAGCGCGCTCGCCGCACAGATCTTCATCTGTACACAACATATCATTTATTTGTTTACTTGTAAGGTACACCGACGATAATATTTTTTTTTCACTTGAAAAAATGACCACCAGAGGCGGGAATCGAACCCGCGTTCCTCGCATACCGGGCGATCGCCTAACCTCTCGGCCACCCTGGCGTTGGCAGAGCTTGTCGAAATTTTAAAGAAAGAAAGAAGCATTTATTAATTTAAGACATCACAAACAAACATCGTGCAGAATTACAAAAAAAATACAAAATTACAAAGATCACAAAAAAATAATAAAAACAAAACAAAATAAAAACCACACAAACAAATTAGTAACAGTCAACGCTAGCCAAACAGTGCCTTTGTGTGTCTGTGATGTCCAAATCAAGGGGGCCTCACTCAACTTAAGCTAGGTCCCCAGAAGGCCCTGGCGCTGATTTTCAGTGGGCCCCTACCGAGTGAGGTCCACGATTTTCAAGTACTTCTTAAAGCTGTGATGCCGCATTGCTTTAATCAGTATTATTGGGATTACACCCTTAACACTCGAAAGACATACTATTGCAAGATGCTGATAGTGGGCTCTTAAAGCACTGCAAGGTTTTACCCACTCAAACTCAAGTGAAATACTCATTATTGAAAAAAACATTACTTCAACAAACAATTTAATCAGGTAATTAGGCATCCCGTGTGTACGCGCGCTGTTTGCAGCCGCAGGTATGGCAAGCGGACGGCGGATTACATTATTCCACGGCTCATAAACGAACTACCTACAGAGGTGCGTGATAATTTGAACGAAAAAAATGTTAAACTGAAACTTAAAAGGTATTTTGTTGAGAACCTAAAAAACTTGTAGGTAGTTATGTTTTAAGTTTTTATTTGGATTCTCTTCTTTAAACATATTATGCGCTTACTCATTTCCTAGTTGTAGTACATCTTGTCTAATACCTAGTTGGGTGTGTTTAAATTATATCGTTAGAAAATTATACCTACTCATATTGTCGATTCGTCGAACAAACCTTAGAGGTTTAAGTACGTGATTTTACTAACATATATTGTAATTTTTTTTACATGGTAAATAAATAAAAAATATATTGTAATGTTTTGTACATGGTAAATAAATAAAAAATGTATTGCAGCGGAACCAATATTTATGACACCATTTTATAGTCACTAGTGTCTAGCTAGATCTAGATATGCAAAAATAGAGCTTTGAAGTCGCTTTTTATCAATTGTAGTTCCGCCGCCCGACTAAGAGATGGCGCTGCATTACGTTAGATCGCGGTAGCAACCCACTCTATCTAAAAATACACTAAACTACATATAGGTATATGAGGATAAGAAGGCACCGGACTGCTGGCTGCCTGAAGGTGTCACAGTAAGTGTTTAACTAGATCTGTGTAAGCTTTAATAAACTATGTAGTTACCTTTAACTGCGGCCACTGTGCCCGAGGTATAGGCTTGAGTGTGAGGTACGCCCGCCAGCGTCTATAGGCCGCTTGAATAAGCGCGGCGTTTAATCTTCTAGGGGGTGCAGGCCACTGTTTGATGACGCCACGGTTACGCTGGAGCTGGGTCTGCAGTTCTGATATGTAGCGGCGGACGCGGTATCGTCTAAAAAATTAATACACGATTTTCTATAAATAACCAGAACCTATGAAATATGTCTCATTTGAAGGATGAATCGGGATGTAACAATCGGTGAGTGAAAAGAACAAATAACTGTAATAATAATCTTTATTTTCTCAACACATACAAAGACAATTGAATAAACATGGGGCTTGAATGCTAGGTAAAATACCTGTGTTACAGGTCACCAGCCTCCCACTACTTCGAACAGCCGTAGGTTATTCAAAAGTACCTAAGTATGAATGTTTGAATTAAAGTAACAAAAGATTATAGTAGATAATGATGTAGTTGATGGTAGACAATTAGACAATGTGTGTGTGTGTGTGTGTGTGTGTGTGTGTGTGTGTGTTTGTTTGTGTGTGTGTGTGTGTGTTTGCGTGTGTGTGTGTGTGTTTGCGTGTGTGTGTGTGTGTTTGCGTGTGTGTGTGTGTGTGTGTGTGTGTGTGTGTGTGTGAGAGAGAGAGAGAGAGAGAGAGAGAGTGTCAGTGTGTGAGTGTGCATGCTTGCGTTGTTTATGTTATGATAGTAATGAAGTCTTCAGTTCTCTCATGTAACGAAACATACTAAAACACAATAAGTTAAATCTTACTGTGCGGAAAACCTTCAGTTTTACAGAGTAATCGAGCATGAAGTTAGACTATAATGACTGTACAGCAACAATTGGCTATTTTACACCACTGATCGAGGACTTACTTTTAATTAACTGACAAAACGTCCTTCTTCTATAGATTCTATATGGGAATATCACTATGATATTACATTTCAGTATACTCAACTAATTTACTTTTCATCAAGTTAAGCGTAATTTACAATCAAATACTGCAGATAGTTAAAAATATTAACGAAAGTGTGTTTAAGACATGCATTATTTTCAAGATAAAAGGTTTCCGAATTATTTTTGGATAGTCTCAAGTACCTAATTTTTAGTTACCTACAAAACATTTTACGCTTTGCCCTTGAGGTAAGAGCTCGAACCAGCCGCATTATGCCTGCCGACTGAGTAGATTTTTACTCTTCTGAGATTTTTGACAGAGAGAAAAATAAAAGATGAGATGTGCTCCTTCAAATAATGTAAACAAAAAACCGGCCAAGCGCGAGTCGGACTCGAGCAAGAAGGGTCCGTACCATTAGCTTACAACATTAGACAGTATAGGCAAAAAAAACTTTTTTAAGTTTATACTGTTCTTTTGGAAAAAAGTAAACATTTTTATTTTATTTATAATTTCAAAAGTATTCATCACATGATACCCGAAACAATTTTAAATAAGAGTTCCCGCGCCTGTTTCTTTACGTAAGTGATTTGAAGTTTATAGGTCCAAGACTTTAGCGGGCTATATCTCGCAAATGGTAAAGCTGATAAAAAAGTGGGGGGGTGGGATGCACTCAAAAAAATAATTCTCCCCCCCCCCCCTTTACATGTATGGGGGGGTACCCTTAAGGGGTAATTTTATTTTTTTGTATTTTCAAAAATCAGTGATCACATGATCTATATGTGAAGTATCCTCGAACCAAGTTACATGCAAATCAGTCCATAAACGTAGAAGATATTCTGCTGTGACAGACTAGGACGGACGGACGGACGGACTGAACGATCTTATAAGGGTTCCTTGTCGGACTACGGAACCCTAAAAACTAGTTTAAACAATCAACGAGTAATTTGACTAGCTCGAGATTATAGGATCCCGTTTTGGTCACTTGCCCAGGCTTAAAAGATCCACAATGCATACCAAATTCAAAGTGTTATACATGAACAGTGTTGTGTATACTAACTTCCAAGTGTTGTATATGAGCAGTGCAGCCTTCATCTTGCGGTACCGGATCCGCGCCAGCGTGCCGCGCCACAGCTTCTGCAGCAACGTCACGATGGACGGGATCAGCTCTGCCCGGGCCGCTTCCAGCCCGTGGAGGGTGCGAGCCGACCTGTAAATTGTTAAATAGGTCAATCAACTTTTCGTTGCAACGTGTCCACCCTTTCTCAAAAGAAGTCATATTATGATAAGACCCGGAACGGAATAAATTTAATACTTTGCCCTCGTATTCAAAAACCCAAATTATTAACCTACCATTTACAACACTTTTCAACGTAATTTAACTTTTATAAGTATCTGCAAAGTTAGTGACTCAAGAGATGTCATTGTCCTAGGATTAGATTAAAAACGGTTTGTCCACTGGATCACCATTATTCTTTTCTATGATTTAGTATTGTTTTGAAGGTATGACATACATTACCATACCTATGTAAAGGTTACTTAAAATATGAATGCTTTTTTCACTTAACACAAGAACCTACGCTGTCAGGTAAGATGAGGTTACGCGAGAGAAAGAGAGGCAAATATGCAGGTGCTTATAGTAGGCTATTGGTGTGCCGCAGTCTTAATTGGCACTGTATTGTGTCGCAGCAAAAGTCGCTATTTACTTGAATAACTTTGCAATTATTTATTCTGTGGTTCAGGTACGTACCTAATAAACAGCTTGGTGTGTCCAAACTGCACATCGGTTAGCTGCAAATCCCTGGCTAACACCATGACGGCATCCCTAGTATTATCCCCCCGAAAGTTGGGCCACGTGTACTGGCTGAGCATCTTGTACCGCTTGAGGAAGCGGTCGTAGCGCTGGCGGGAAGCGAACCCGGCGCGGCGCACGCGCACGTTCTCCACTAAGCCTAGGTAGGCCACTTGGTGACGGACCTGCGGACAAAGAATAAAGATGATGCCACTATTTAATAATATTTATTCCTATAACCTTTTTTTAGAAATACACAACATGTTTTTGATAAGGGTTAATTAATAATTTTTAATTATCTATAAAATGGAATTTTTAATTAAACGCTAAATTCGTTAAAAAGTAAGTTGAGCACAGGAAATCGTGACCTTACCATTGTGTATTCCCATACAACATGTAGAAAAATATCGTTTCGATAGTCCTTGAAAAGTACGTCAACGTTTGACGGTGGCATATACCCTATTGTAATTAAACTAGCATATTAGACTTACTTAGTAAAACTATTTAACGAACATAATATCACACTCACTCAATATCACACATAATATGACACACTATGAGGTGCTTGTGACGCAGTGGCGGCAGCGCTTTGGTAGTGATACCAAAAGTTAAGCAACCCACGGCGCGGTCGTGATTGGATGGGTGACCATTCCGACCATGTAAGTGACGTCCATGACAAGCACCTCCGTGCTTCGGAAGGCACGTTAAGCAGTTGGTCCCGGCTTATATCTGTGGTATGTCGTTAAGCCTAGTCAGAGGCCATAGGGCGGCTTGATAACTTCTGACAGTAAGGTTTGTCACTTGCCTTACATACACCCCTCCACCAATCCGCACTGAGCCCGCGTGGTGAAGTATGGCTCGTTCCTCCTCATAGTTGAGGTGAGGCCTTTTCCCAGCAGTGGGATCTAATAGGCTGACTTATTATATATCACACTCACTAAGCAATTGTCGATAAATTCCGTTATTTTCTTGCCAACTGATAGTTGTTTAGTTTGACGTTTCTAAATTATCGTGGACTGTCGCGGAGTTTTGCGCGGGAAACAAGACAAAAAAGATGGGCTTTGTTGTGGCCATTATTGTGATTGTATAATGAAATTATTTTGATAATGTGCTGCAGAGGAGCACCAATAAAGTAAAAGAGAGAAATAGAGTAATGCACTCCAATCTGACCCAGATCATTTCCCCGCTCAAAACTCCCTTGAACATTTGACGAAAAGGAGATTTTTTTAACTGAAGACTTGGCTGTATATACTCGATCCTTTGCCTACTCGGAATAAGTGAATTAATAAAAAAAAAGTGGAAAGTCGTTTGTATATTTAGACAGAAAGAGACTGCATGAACTTAGAATGTGTCCAAGCGAGGGCTGGCGGAAATCAAGTCCCTATGTATAAATAATCTTACCAGCTGATCGTCCCAAGTGTTCGGAGTTTGCAGCGGATTCGGTTTGACGCACCGCACGTAGAAAGGCTCCTTGCTTTGTAGCCCCGTGACTAGCGCTGACATTGAGTTACGGAACAATGTGGCTGCTGATGGCGGGCGTTTTGACGTCTGCAACGAAAAAAGGATATTAGTAAAGTATGTGCGAAAAAAGTGAAAGTAATTTTCTAAGTAATGAGCGATTTCCCTAGTGTCAAAAAACAGTACTTAAAAATCCGCTTCATGGCGTTAAACAACTTAATTCAGGGAGATTTTTATTTATGAAGAAGGCTGGTTTTAGTGTTGATCTTATTATATTGACTCCATACATCCTCCTAGCGTTATCCCGGTTGTGCTCTCTTATGCGAGGGTCCAGGGTCCGCTGACCATGATCCAGGTTGTGGCAGATCAGGTAATTACAATGGAGCGACTGCCATCTGACCTCCGTGACCCTGTTACCAGGGGAACCTGATCAGTTTTGGATCTTGACTCCATAAAAAACTTTTAAAAAACAATGCAAACAGCTTGTCGCTAGCTACCGGTGGCTGTGGTCGGTGGCCCATCTGCGCGGAGCCTTAGACAGGAACAAATAAAAACCAAAATAATTACAATTATTGAAAAAATAACAATGCCGAAAAATTTTCAGTTACATAAAGACACACTCTATATATGGTCAATAGTACGTTATTACCTTCTGTATGTTGGTCCCGCCCTCAGGCCACATGTCGGCCAGCGATCTATTACCGGACGAGTGTAGGAGCCGCTTGAGGTCCTGCCACAGCGAGTCCTTGTTCTTGTCCATGAAGCCGGTGATCGCGTACGTCACGTCGCCTGCGTAGTGCCTGTACGAGTGAGTGAGTGAATGAATGAGAGCAGAATAGGACAGCTATAAAACGTTCAGACAGACCATTAAATTCATCATCATTTTAGCGTCATTCCGGTTGTGCACACGCACGCGAGGGCTCAGGGTGCGCTTTGGACCATGATCCAGAATGTGGCAGATCAGGTAATTACAGTGGAGCAACTGCCATCTGACCTCCGTGACCCTGTTAACAGGGGAACCTGACCAGTCTGAATCATGGTAAACATTCAATGTGCAGGTTTGCTCACGATGTGTTCCCTCACCGTGAGAACATCGGTTAGTCTAACCGCTTATGTAAATAACTCAGAAAAAGTTATTGGTACATGGCGGCACGTGGGATCGAGCCCGGTACCTCTCCCATGAGTGGCAACCCGCTAGCCACTACACCACAGACGCTCTGCTCTAGCATTAAACATGGACAGCCCATTCGATTATTCTATGATAATCATTAGAGCGAGGTGCTTATGGCGCAGTGGCGGCAGCGCTTTGGAAGTGATACCAAAGTTAGCAACCCACGGCGCGGTCGTGATTAGATGGGTGACCATTCTGACCATTTAAGTGACGCCCATGACAAGCATCTCCGTGCTTCGGAAGGCGCGTTAAGCAGTTGGTCCCGGCTAATATCTGTGGTATTGGTCGTTAAGCCTAGTCAAAGGCCCTAGGGCGGCTTGGTAACTTCTGACAGTAAGGTTTGGCACTTTTCTTACAGACACCCCTCCACTAATCCGCACTGAGCCCGCGCGGTGGAGTATGGCTCGTACCTCCTCATAGTTGAGGTGAGGCCTTTTCCCAGCAGTGGGATCTAATAGGCTGACTTTACAATCATTAGAGCGGGTATTGACTGATTAAAACTGATTGAACTTTAGGAACACGGTTTAGCTAGGGTGGCTTATGTCTGCCTGGTAAAAACTTTTAAAAGACCCAGTTCGCAGTCTTTAGGAAAGATATGGCTCGCATACCGGTTTTATTTATTTATTCCTTATTGCAACAACAGAGTAGTACAAATGACGGACTTAATGCCTTAAGGCATTCTCTACCAGTCAACCAGTGGGTGTGGCAGAAATAGTCGTGGCGGCGTAAAAAGAACAACATACTAATTGAACTATCATAAGACAAACAATGTACATATATTATATACCATAAAATAATATAATAAACTTACATAAACATGCATAGATATAATAATAAATCCGTACTTACTTAATGTAGATAATGTAAGGTAAACAAAAAAATATGTAAGTTGACAAAAATTCGGAAATAAAAAACAGAACAAGCGTGAGCGTCGCAAAGTTAGGTCATTAAGGAAAAGATCTCGGACAGACCTTTTGAAGGTGAACTTGGATTAAGACGTCTTGATCGCATCGGGAAGAGAGGTTTTCAAGGTATCGCCATCTTTGAGGTCCTGCGTTCGATCCCCGATCGAGTCAATATGGAAATTCACATTTTCTATATTATCTCGAGTCTGCTTGTTCTAATACCACCGTTGTTATAGATTTCCATAACACAAATGCTTGAGCTACTTTGCGGTCTGAGCAATGTATGAGATATTGTCCAATACTTATTAAAAGAAAGAAGCAAGAATGGAAATACACTTATTAACAAATGGACATCACATTACACACGAAAATAACTGTACATAAAAGGCACGAATATCATACAAAGTACATAATAAAATTAAAATTTAGGCAACACCAGTCGGACTGTGCAGTTGTGCGCCTGTGATGTCCACATTAAAAGGACCTCGCTCAGCTAGGGTCTTAGATAAATAATAAGTCAGCCTATTAGATCCCACTGCTGGGAAAAGGCCTCACCTCAACTATGAGGAGGAACGAGCCATACTTCACCATGCGGGCTCAGTGCGGATTGGTGGAGGGGTGTATGTAAGGCAAGTGACAAACCTTACTGTCAGAAGTTATCAAGCCGCCCTAGGGCCTCTGACTAGGCTTAACGACTAATACCACAGTTATTAGCCGGGACCAACTGCTTAACGTGCCTTCCGAAGCACGGAGATGCTTGTCATGGACGTCACTTAAATGGTCGGAATGGTCACCCATCCAATCACGACCGCGCCGTGGGTTGCTTAACTTTTGGTATCACTACCAAAGCGCTGCCGCCACTGCGCCACAAGCACCTTACCAGCCTGACCAGCTAGGGTCTTGCAAACTTAAATTGCAAATTTTATTTAAATAAAGATGATATTATCTCTCAGTTCTGTCTATTGTACTCACGTGATTCTGAAGTCGACTCCGTGTTTTAGTTTCTTATCCGTGGGGGCGAGCTGTCGCGAGGTGTAGTGCTTGTGCCCTCCTAGCCGCTTGTCCATCGCTTCCAGAAGCTGCTGGTCGGATATCTGTGACACGTATAGAATGACAACAATTAAGACTTTATTTGTTAAATAATTTAGACAATTTCTTTGCAAATTTTAAGAAATAATTTTCGCTCACTAAAATAAGCACACGAGCGAGCCCACAAGACAACGGTCGTCATCGACTTTGTGGGCCCGACATGAGGTCGATGAATATTTGTTAGGCGCACGTGTGGTTGTTTTTTTTAAATTGTTTTTTGGTATTACTATTCGTGTATTCCATGCTATAATCGATTTGAAAATTGAAATTACCCCTCAAAATTCCGTTCGCACTTTTATTATCCCCACCATATACGGAAATCGTATTAGTCTACTAGTCTATACTTAATATTATAAAGAGGAAAGATTTGTTTGTTTGTTTATTTGCATCGAATAGCCTTTGAAACTACTGGACCGAATCAAATAAAATTTGGCACAGAGATAGTTTGAGACACTGGGAAGAACATAGGCTACTTTTTGTCGCGACATAAAATCATCAGGGGGTGAAATGGGGGATGAAAATTTGTATGGAAAATCCGACTTTTGGCGCGGGCGAAGTCGCGGGGAACTACTAGTAATCATATAAACGCATCAGTTTATCTGTTAGCGTAAGCCAGTAAAAATAATGATGTACCTTTTTTTACACCTGCATTTTTATAGCATTTTAAGCTCTATTAGCATCACAAAAAGGTTCTGTTTCTTTACCTTGGTAGGGTTGAGGCACGCCTCATCCATGATGGCTATGATACCCTGGTGCGGCGCGTCGACCAGCTCGCAAATGATTCTGTTGTTGAAGTACTTGATGGGCGTCCACTGGATGCCTTCGCGTGCGTATTCCTCTTGCTCTTGTTTCAACACCAATTCTGAATGTGAAAAAATAATCGATTATTTTGTAGAATAATATAGATTTTTCCATAATCGAGTAGGTATTATTGAAATTGTTTTTTTTCCTCTAATGTCACATCCTTGTCTAGTTTGTAGTACATTCATACATGTGTATGAAAACAACAACTCTTTCCTTAACCCTCTGCCAGAACGTGTAGAATTTACAATTAAGGCGAAATATGCACAATGCTTTCAAATGTATGAGAAACTTAGTCAGGAAGGAGCGCGTTGAAAAAGTTCATTTTTATGATACGAATTCTATCGTGTGAGTTTCAAACTTTAGGACATCGTTCAGAAAATTATGGATCTCGAAAAACGATAATAGGAAGTTTGGTCTAGCTTTGCCCTCTTTAGGTGTTTAATATGATTGCTGGTGCCAAAATTTAGGAGCCTTCCATTTTATTTTTTCCTCAGTGCACAAAGACGAAAACTATGGCGATAAGTTTTTGCTTTGTTCAAATTTTCGACTGTGAGGAAAGTATCGATAGTGAGGCAAAAGCACTAGTATCGATAGACTATCGATAGTCTAGGCAAAAGCAATTGTATCGAGAGAATATCGATAGTATCGATAGTTGAGGCAAAAGCAATAGTATCGATAAAATATCGATTGCATAAATAGACTATCTATACCTAGTTGAGGCAAAAGCAATAGTATCGATAAAATATCGATTGTATCGACAGACTATCGATAGTTGAGGCAAAAGCAAAAGTATCGATAAAATATCGATAGTCTACCGATAGTCTACCGATAGTAATGATAGTATCGATAGACTATCGATAGTGTCAAAGTTCAATATTAAAATCACTATCGATAGCTGATACAGCTCTGACTATTGCAATAACTATCGATACTCTCGATAGTGGCCTTTTATTCAATAGTAGGAGTATAAAGTAGGAGGGAAAAGCTATTTCCCACCCGGGTATCTACACATAAAAGTTCAACTTTCCGAACAGGTAAGATGAAAATAAAATTTGATACAGATATAGTTTAAGACCCTAGGAAGAACATAGGCTCCTTTCTGCCGCGATATAACATCATCAGGGGAATGAAACGGGGGGAGAAAGTTTGTATCGAAAATCCGACTTTTGGCGCGGGCGACACTAGGAACTGCTAGTTTGTAATAAAACGCATCACCTAATTTGACGTTTCGGAATTATTATAAGCAGTCTGTAGATTAAATGAATAAATAAATTGTTTTAACAAACTCGCCAATTACCTATCCCCAAACTAAGCGTGAGCTTGTGCTATGGTGACTAGGATAACGGATAGACATACTTATATACGTTTATACATCCATGACTGATCCATGATTGTGTCAGTCTGACCAGTGTACAACTAAGGCTCACCGATGAACAGCTGCTGCAGCTTCTCGTTGCAGTAGTTGATGCAGAATTGCTCAAAGCTGTTCGTGTCGAAGATCTCGAAGCCGTAGATGTCCAGCACGCCGATCAGCGTGTTCTTGTACGTGCCGGCCGGGACATCGATCGCTTTGTTTATCTATTAAAACAATAAATAAATAAATTGTTGCAACAATGACACCAACTACCTAGCCCCAAACTAAGCGTGAGCTTGTGCCATGGCGACTAGGTTATCAGATAGACATCTTTTGACGACCGCCGACGACCGACTTCTAAACCAGGCGGTTGCGGGTTCGAATCCCGCAAGGGGCAAATGTTTGTGTGATGAGCACGAGCATTTGTACCTAGTAAGTCATGGATGTTTATATGTATTTAAGTATTTCTATCCGTTATCCTAGTCACCATAGCACAAGCTCACGCTTAGTATGGGGCGCTTAGTTGGTGTGTTTGTTGAAACAATTTATTATTTATTTATTTATTTATCTTATATACGTGTGACGACATCTTACCACTGCCGCCCACACTAGCAAGGAACTTTCAGACGCAATGCCCTGACTCGGCTCCTACAGGCTAGATGGCGCTGTTAGCCGCTCCATACAACACTAACCGCGATATGTAAGATTAGCACGAGCTTGACTACATATAGATAAACCGAGACGGTATTGTACCTTGGTCCCCGACCATAACCGGTCGGTAGGAAGCGCTTCCCTATGCCTTCCTAACACAGTTGCGCCAAATACGTTTATGATGAACATCGATGACTTTGGTACAAATGGTCGTGTTCATCACACAAACAATTGCTCTAAGCGGGATTTGAATCCGCGACCTCTGGTTTTGCTGTCTGAAACGCGAACCACTATGCCAAGATGGCCGTCTCTACGCCGAACTAACCTGTTGAACAATCCATGTGAACAGTCTGTCATACGCCGCCTTAGCCAACGCTAGCCTCGTGTAGTTCGCATCTGTTAGGTTGTGTTCCTTGCTGACTAGTTCCCCTCCAGCCGAGAGGACCCTGCCAGCCATGGCTGCTCGGAAGGCATCTTCGGACACACCCAGCGCAGAGACGCATTGCCGCAGCGGGCCGCCGATGTGAAGCTGGCCGTCGGCCGTCTCTGTGAAGGTTAGCTCGCCCTGCGAAAGAGAAAGAGGGGGTATAAAGCGCACAGAAAAATGTAGAACCACGTAAGTTATTGTTATGAAAAGGTCTTTATTTGCAATAAAATATACAATTAGTATTAAGAGCTAGTGTACGTTAATGGAATCCTAAGGATGATTGAGGACAGAATGGACTCCGTTGTCCTCAATAGGTTTACCGAGTTGCATGTTACTAAATGTGCAAATCCTATCCTGTGAACCTATCCTGCATAGCTTAATTAAAATTGTTAAAACTTTTACAGTACCAATCAACCTCCTTACTAACATAGCTTGTAACTATATTTTTGTTACTAACATATTGGACAAAATTAGTCTGAAATAAAATATTTTTATTTTATATATTAATACGAGTATTCCTAGTTCTAGTAAACATGAAGAAATAATTAGTTTTGCAGATGACAGTGTCAGTGTTTCCAACGGATTACAACTCAAAACCTTTTAGTCAGAGTAAACAGGCTTCTTGTGGGTGAGCTCGCTCCACCGTCGTCTCAGTCTATGCCACGTCTGGCTTAGTCTAAAGTCAAGAGCAAACCTATTTCAAATATAAAAAAGTGTACACCTAGCCCAATTCCGGACATGGCAGCCAATCTCAACATTTGCCAACTGCGCAGGAGATATAATGATGTACAAGTATCTAAGCAATACATATATGCACACTCTGTTCCTTCACGTTCATAGTTCGGTGGGACAAGACAACTTCTTGATTCCGAGCTGTTTCTTTCTCATTTGAAACTTTCTACCTGACCCTGCTTGAGTGGAAATCATGGGCTCAGAAGCGTCCTCCAGCAAGATCTCAGCGCCTTGATTCACAAACACTCGGAAAGTTTCCATTTTACATTCTTTCCGAACGGAGTTATCGAAAGCTAATGTCATTTGTGCCTAGTGGAAACGTCAAAGCTTTCGATTCCGACGTTTGAGAGTCGCATTTTTTTGACGTCTTCGGAAACCTGTCTCGCGGATTCGAAATCTGTAGTTTAAGACGTTTGTGAATAAGGGGTGCAG
Organism: Pyrausta nigrata; assembly: GCA_949316185.1. NCBI lineage: Eukaryota > Metazoa > Arthropoda > Insecta > Lepidoptera > Crambidae > Pyrausta > Pyrausta nigrata. The sequence goes on along the minus strand of OX438946.1, from coordinate 17,186,358 downwards.
ATGCGTTGGGAGGCCGTCATAAATAGGACCGGAGACGTATGGTGCAGATTGAAGGAGGCCTACAACTGAAGGGTCAAAACAGGTTTAAGAGGAGTCTATAACGTATCTGACGTTGAAACGGCAAGACTAGTTTATATTATTATATTTTTATAACTTAAGCAATTATTTTGCAAGTTTTTACGAAATTAAATCCAATCTCACTTACAAAAATTAATCGACTGTGTCATCCGGTGGGACTCGAACCCACGTCCCTTCGCTATCCGGGCGAGTGCTCTTACCAACTAAGCTACGGAGGACGTTAGTCAGCCGATGAATTCTTGTAAGTGCTTGCTACGCCAGTGAGCCGGCGTTCGATTTCATCAATACTTGGGGAATGTACCCGCATGTATCAAATAGAAATATTTTTACAAATATTTAACCATCAGTTAAGATGGAATCAGCTTAACTTATTATATTTTTATAACTTAAGCAATTATTTTGCAAGTTTTTACGAAATTAAATCCAATCTCACTTACAAAAATTAATCGACTGTGTCATCCGGTGGGACTCGAACCCACGTCCCTTCGCTATCCGGGCGAGTGCTCTTACCAACTAAGCTACGGAGGACGTTAGTCAGCCGATGAATTCTTGTAAGTGCTTGCTACGCCAGTGAGCCGGCGTTCGATTTCATCAATACTTGGGGAATGTACCCGCATGTATCAAATAGAAATATTTTTACAAATATTTAACCATCAGTTAAGATGAAATCAGCTTAACTTATTATATTTTTATAACTTAAGCAATTATTTTGCAAGTTTTTACGAAATTAAATCCAATCTCACTTACAAAAATTAATCGACTGTGTCATCCGGTGGGACTCGAACCCACGTCCCTTCGCTATCCGGGCGAGTGCTCTTACCAACTAAGCTACGGAGGACGTTAGTCAGCCGATGAATTCTTGTAAGTGCTTGCTACGCCAGTGAGCCGGCGTTCGATTTAGTTTATTTTAGTTATTTTCATAGTCTCATGTCATACGGCATTTTGCTATTGGGCTCGGTTGCAGATATAGATACAATATTAGTACTGCAATAGAGAGCCGTGCGGTCTATTTACAATCTTAAATCTGTCGAGTCACTAAATCAAGTGTTTAAAGAAGTAAAAATACTTACAGTATATTCACAATTTATTTATGAAAATCTGATGTATGTTCGAAGAAATTTGCACTCGTTCTCTAAAAAGAGTAATTTACATAATTGTTATATAAGACATAAAAAAAGCTTGCCGTTCCAAACTTTAGGCTTCAAAAGATTGGTCATTCATTTATAGGAAGATGTATCACATCTATACTAATATTATAAAGAGGAAAGATTTGTTTGTTTATTTGCATCGAATAGGCTTCGTAACTACTGGACCGAATCAAATGAAATTTGGCACAGAGATAGTTTGAGACACTGGGAAGAACATATGCTACTTTTTGTCGCGACATAAAATCATCAGAGGGGTGAAATGGAGGATGAAAATTTGTATGGAAAATCCGACTTTTGGCGCGGGCGAAGTCGCGGGGAACTGCTAGTTTTTTAATAAATTATCTGAAAATATTATTGAATTACCTATAGATACATTTAAATCAGTTGTTAAGAATAATATAATGTCGAAAGGTTATTATAAAATAGATGACTATATAAAAGATAAAAATTTATGGAATGACTTGTATGTACGAAACAATTGTAAAACTTTGAAAAGAGGCTATGACAATAGTGACTGAGTATCTTGCTGCTTCTTCTCAGCACTAGCCCACAATTGTCCCGAAGCAGTGGTAGGGTTAAGATTGGGACGTGTATAAGTGCCCCTAGTTGGGTCTATATGCAGAAATAAATGAATTTTATTGAATTTTATTTTAATTTTTATGGTTAAACTCACCAGGAGTATAACCCCAGCAACGATACTCCAGATGTCATCAACCACAGACGCCGCAAAGCCGAGCGCCGAGAAAGCGCTGTTGGTGACGGAGTACAGCTTCGAGTCCTGAGCGGTCGCTCTCTCGCTGCCGAGGATCTTGTACACTGCGCTGGAGTTCAGTCCGAACTTTTTTGTGTGGGCGTTGCTTGTGCTTAGTAACTGGAACAATAATACTGGTCAGCTGGAAATTCAATGAACATCTGGGAGGATACTAATGTGTTACATGATTCTTAGAAATCCCATAGAAATACTCGTAACGATCAATGCAAACAATTTACACAGCTGGGCGTAGTGGGCGTATTTCACCTGGCATCCCTCGTTGTTGAAAGCTTCGTAGTGATCAAATGAAGCCTCTGACTAACTTATGTATTCGTTCTCTAAAAAAAATATTTTTGTATTAAAAAAAAACCGGCCAAGTGCGAGTTGGACTCGCGCACGAAGGGTACCGTTTCATTAATTTACAACATTACATAGTATAGGCAAAAAAAAACTTTTGTATGGGAGCCCCCCTTTAAAAATATTTGTTTAATTTTTATTTAATTATTTAATTTAAAAGTGAAATACAACATAATTATTCGGTGAATGTTTAAAACGTCTGCCTGTTGCTATTAAACAATCGAGCAAAAATGGCAATAAAATCACGTTTGTTGTATGGGAGCCACCCTTAATTATTATTATTATTTTAATTTTATCATGTATTTTTAAAGTAAATATAAAACCTAATATCCTGTGAATATTTCATGCGTCTACCTGTTGCCGTTATTAATAGCGAGCAAAAAACGGTAAAAAAATCACTTTTGTTGTATGAGAGCCCCCCTTAAATATTAATTATTTTATTCTGTTTTAACTATTTGTTGTTAAAGCGGCAAAAGAAATACATCATCTGTGAAAATTTCAACTGTCTAGTTATCACGGTTAATGAGCAACAGCCTTGTTACAGACAAACAGTGGAGGCTTAGTAATAGGGTCCCGTTTTTACCCTTCGGGTACGGAACCCTAAAAAAACGAAAAACAAGACCGTCGTTTAAGTAACCAAAGTGTATTTTTGTGCAATTAAGTGCCCCTACACCTGCACACTTGAGGACCTGTACAACGCTACTGTGTACCTGTAATCAATGCCTGTAATGCTCTAAAAAGAAGCAATTAAGAGTCGATTTTACCAACGTCAGATAAAGAATATTCGTTGCATAGAATACAAAACGAATAATTTTTAATATTGTATAAATTTTTTATACAAATTATTTGTTCACTTATAATTATTTGAATAATTACAAATAATTTGAATTGAATAATTAAATAATTTGAAAACGTCACCTATTTGTCAGCAATCATTTAAGTAAATGTCATTTTAAAATAGGTCGTTTCATGCTTATTCCGTCAGATAAGTCTTATCTGACGTCGGTAAAATCGACTCTTAGTATAATAACAACCATCCAAGTATTTGGCCACCAGGCCAAATCATCGCGAATTTATTCTGTCATGATGACTTAATATTCTGCCGTACCAAGTATCTCATGCCAACCACACATTGCGGTAAGGTTGTGAATCGAACCGATGACTTTCGTCCAATACTGTTAACCGCAAATAGGCTATCTGTCATACTTTGAAGCACTGTGCACAAATAGAATGCTTACTATTGTTACAGCGTATTACACGGATGACATAAGACCTATTGTCTATGACTGGTGCTATTTCATCTTTCATGGTTGGGTAATTAAGCCCGTGATTGCATTAGGAATTACCGTTTTAATAGACACACGGTAAACTGATCGAAAAGGAGAATGCGGAAGGCGGAGATGTTAGGAATTGTCATTTTACATATTTAACTGTAAAATACAGGGTGTCCCGTTAATAAAGGATAATTCTTTAGGTACAGATTAGTTACATCATACCCTATTATATACCTTTTTTTTCAAGTAAAAGTGTTAACAATATTCTAGATATAAACAAATATGTAATTGTTGTATGGCCACTTCTACAATTGATGACTTTTTAAAAGTCAGTTTCTATTTTAATACTGTTGAATATTTTAAGCCCCAAAATCAATAGTAACTTTTTTCTTAAAATTTTAGTAAGGCTTCTAAAAATAATAAAAACTCAAAACCAAAATCGCAGAAATGGCTCAAAAAAAGGCATATAGTTGAGCATGCTCAACTTCTTTAATCCTTTTTCTACCCTTTTTATTTGATTATCCTTCATTGACGCGACACCCTATATATACCTGAAACATGGAATCATCTTATAAGTCGTGGAGAGTGGGCGTTAAGGCGAAATATGCTGGATGCCGTGCAAATGTATGAGAAGCTCCATCAGGAGCGCGTTGAAAAAGTTCACATTTATGATATGAGTCCGTTCGTAAAAGTTTCAACCCTATATATTACCAGAAACTTTAGAACGTTGCCATCGTTGAGGAGAAAGACCAGGCACCATTTCTCCATACAAACGTAGTCCCCTGTTTTCTCTATGGATAATGGCTAAAGGCAAAATATTTTTTTACCTTAAAACCGACATTTACCACAGCTATGCTATGTTTTTTTCTTATATTCAAATTAAGAAAGGAAATATGAGCCTTCAAAAACTAAGATAATTGCCTAATTTCAACCTCAACTTTCAGACGCTCGCCAAAAAAAACTACGCAAATAAACACTAAAACTAAAACACAGGAGCATAGGCCCACATTTTGAGAAACTATTTCAGAAGAAAATATTATCATATGTCAAATTTCGGACGAGGAAATAGGGGACTTCGAAATGCTGTTAAGGGAGTATTTATCGGTCTGAGCTCATTTGTCTCTTTCTTGCTTGGGCAGGTACCAGAGATCGCATCGAGACAGCAACAGTACAGTCGCCGTCAGATATATTGGAGCAGACAAAGTGACCAAATATTTCTGAACAGTTTAAACAGCCAATAAGTTCCATACACTACAAATTATTATCAGAACATTCAGTACTTCATTAATATCTAAGCAGATGCTAGTCAATAACTACTATACACACAACTCACCAATAATCATCTGAATACTCATAACGTCAAATGTATCTACGCAGACAGTCTTAAATATCTGAGCAATCAAGGAAAATTGCAGAAGGAAGTGCTTCCAACTTAACTATAAATGCCATTTAAAAATAGGAACCCTTTTAATAGTTTATATTATAGTAAGATAACGCTGGCAGTTTGTAACGCTTTGTAGTTTTCAGTATTGTCATCACTGTCATGAAAGTGTCATGCAATAAACGTTCTAAATTACACCTGCGTAGATATATTTGACGTCGTGAGTGTTCAGATATTATTGGTTAGTTGTGTGTATAGAAGTTATTGACTAGCATCTGCTCAGATAATAATAAAGTAATGAATGTTCTGATATTAATGGTAACTTGTAGTGTATGGAACTTATTGACATTTTAAACTGTTCAGAAGTATTTGGTCACTTTGTCTGTTCCAATATATCTGACGGCAACTGTACAGTCAGCATCAGAAGTGGATAAGCAACTCTGCTGTTCACATAGTGCTACACATTCAAAGTGACCATAATCATTTATACAATAAACGTTTTCAGATTGATGAGAGCATCCAGTGTTTCAAATGAAAGTGAGCACACAAGTTGTCAAATATTTCGTAGCAAACTGAAAGTCATAGGTATCTAAACAAACAGACTGTCAGTGGTATCTAAGTAATCTAGGTGTTCGTAATGAAATGAATTATCAAACAAGTAAAATAAATCCTATGCTCATGTGTTTAGGCTCATAATTGATTTGTATAAAATACGTAATTAAAGTCAAAGATACGAATGTGCTAAGTTTATCATAATACAAGTTATTTCGTTTGATGAAAGATCATTTTCGCTTAAAGCAGTAATAAACATTGGTGATTTTGAAGTAACACTTAGTTCGATAGTTATCGGTCTCGCGAACTTTGCCGATCCGACCCACTTCGTGAAAATGTTGTAAAAGTTATTACAATACAATGCAGTAAGATTGAAAATTTCAGTGTCATGTGTTGATGTGTCAGTGTCACATGGGATAATGTCAGTTGGCAAAATTTTAAGAACATTGAAGATTTTGTTCACAGTTCCGTAAGGGTGCGTTTACACGAACTTGTTTGTCTTATGGCGATGTGGCCGCCCGGAATTTACTTGTGTTTCTTAAAATTAAACTTTCCTTAAGTAGAGGTTAAGGAAGTTTTAATTAGGAGCATTACCTATTTAGTAACCGATTTTTTTGTTTTCACATCGCATACGCCCAGTTACTAAAACGTCACCGCGCACTCTTAGTTTAACGCCCGCTATAATATTTTCAAAATATGCTTTTTATAATTAGCATGACATCCAGTCTTACATTTAGCTACAGACTGCGACGTAAAAACATGTTAGTGAACGAGCCCTAACACCCGTTTAATTTCTTTGACGTAAATAATCAGTTGCCTAGTTACGAATTACGATGCACCGTAGTCATAGCAACAAACATGCGCCAGGGATCGGTTTTTGCTCTACGATATTCGCCTTTAGGTGGGTTGCATATTAAATTCCTTGCTGTGCAAGGAGTTTCTGATATTACTTTAAACCCGTCTTCAAACGATTCCCTACTCTTCATGTAATACTAGTACAAATTAGAAACGCTACTTTTAATTCACCATTAAATACAGAGTGACTGATACTGAACCCGCTTTAGCAAATTCGCATATACGAGTACAGGAGGTCATTTGCCAATAATTTAACCTAACTTTTTCTAGCTAAAGTTTTATAGTTTGGGAGATATGTCTATTTTTAGGGTTCCGTACCCAAAGGGTAACGGGACCCTATTACTACGACACAGTGTCTGTCTGTCAGTCACGATCAGGCTATATCTTATGAACCGTGATAGCTAAGACAGTTAAAATTTTTACAGATGATGTAAGTATTTCTGTTGCCGCTATAACAACAAATACTTAAAATAGAATAAAATAAATATTTAAGTAGGGCTTCCATATAAAAAAGTGATTTATTTGTCGTTTTTGTTCGATTTTAATAATGGCAACAGGCAGACGATTGAAATATTCATAGAATATTAAGTTGTAGATTCACTTTAAAATAAATAATTAAATTAAAATATTTAAAAAATAAGGCGAACGGCAAAAAATCACATTTGTAAGGGAGCCCAAATGTGATTTATTGCCGTTTTTAAAACTAAAAAAATGGTCATAAATAGAATCGAATGTTGTATAGATAATGGTACGGAACCCTTTGTGCACGCGTTCTACTCGCACTTGGCCGGTTTTTATATATTAAAGATGAGATTTTTTCAAAATTCGTCATAAATTTCGTATCTAAATTTTATTTTTTGTCATTTGTTGGTAGTCATAAGCATTTGCGATCTGAATACATCGGAACTACCCTCAAACTATGGTAAAAAATAAAATATAGGCACGCTTGAAAAACAATCTACTACAAAATAAGGCTTTGCGATGAAATTCAACCTTAAATAAATAAAAAGCTGCGGTGTTTCAATAATGTATGCTACTTAAAGTTCATTCTCTAATTCGTCACCTTTCTGATCCTAAAAAAAATCCAAAAAATAGTTTAATTTTTATTGTCAACCAAAGTATAGGTAGAAAATAGTGAATGTGCCAACGAAAGGTTGAAGCGAATTTCGCAAAGTATATAGGTATTATAAAAGAAATTAGGTAAGTGGTTATAGACCGAAAAGTTCATGCGCGACCCTCCAGCGGTCGCCAGAGGTGCGGAAGGCGGGGCGATGCCAATGTAGGTTCAATTACAACTAAAAATGACCTACTAAATGTGCAAATCCGCCACGACTCAGTACCAGTCACCCTGTATACCTACCTGCCTACCTACCTATGTCTATTTTTTGTTACAAGTTTGGTATTATATTAAGTTTAAATGAAACAACCTACTATGAACTATACATAGTCAACTTTGTTATTTGATTTGACTAAGACGCCTAAAAGTATTTACTTTGCCCCAGATAAAATAAAAAATCATATTAATAAAAGTTATTGTTGACGTGTTTTTGAACACTTTGGTTGCTTAGTTACATTTGATTACCTCAGTCGACAAGATAATTTAGAAGTTTTGTTTGTGTAGATATAATTGGAAGAGTGTTTAGATGATATTGACGCGTAGGATGCTTACAATAATTTAGATACTATTGTTGTGTAGATGTTATTGGTTGTTTAAGTTGTGTAGTATTTTTTGAATAGATGGCATGCTCCTATATATCTGATGGTGACTGTACCCATTCTTTAAATACCACGTGACCGCGTTTCCTCTTAAGACGATTAATTATCTCTTCTCGAAACACGATTAGATAGGACTTTGGTTAGGTAGAAAATCCACCTGAAGTTGGTCTAAATTTGCCTTCTGCGTGTTTAATCTACACTAATATTATAAAGAGGAAAGATTTGATTGTCTGCATTGACTTCGAACTACTGGATCGATTCAAATGAAATTTGGAACACAAATAGTTTGAGACCCTAGGAAGGACATAGGCTTTTGTCGCGATACGAAATCATCAGTGGTTAAAATGGGGGATGAAGGTTTGTATGGAAAATCCGACTATTGGCGCGGGCGAAGTCGCGGGGAACTGCTAGGTGTTTAATATGTTTCCTGGTGCTGAAATACCGGATACTGTTCCATACGGAACAGTTACAGATATCGTTTGCAAAACGTCAATTTCGTTGCGCACGCGCCGTTGTTGATATTAGGCCGCTTGTTTGGCGACTATTGTCACGGTTTGTTTGTAAACTCACACGCGTATTGTTTCGTTATCTGATGCCCTATGCGTGATGCGTTTGTCTTACGCAATAAAACTGGTCAGAAAAGATGATAGATGCAACTTAAGGATTATTGAGCTTGTTTTCATTAAATGATTAAATTCATTGAATTAGGGAGGACCTGATTGGAAATTGTAAAATGTTGATCTAAGCATTTGCCCAAGATCAATCGCTTTTGAAGTCATTAGATACCTAGGAGGCTGGCGTCGGCCGGCAGTATATCATAAAAATGATTAAGTAACTATGTTTTATAAAGGTTACATGGGACTTTAAAATACCAAAACCAACCAGGTCAGTCCTCTTTTTTTGGAATGATCAGAGTTAGAACAAACAAGTATAATAAGTCGGAACTCGAAAGCCTAAAGGCAGCGAGAAGTCATCGAATGTCGCCTTAGATGGTATGGCCAATGAAACGCAGCAAAGAGCACACAGTGCAGGATGCTTTAAACCTGCTAGAAGAAAAGAGAGGCAGACGCCGCCCGCCATTGACCTGGTGGACAGATATCAGGAGAGGCCTCAAGGAAGCCCAACAATCGGATGAAACAACCCAGGACAGACTAACCTCTCGCACATTAGTGAGGAGACCCGACCCCATTTAACGGGGACAGGGTTGGACAAAGATCAGAATCAGAACAAAATATTCCCTATGTAATAAATGTTAAATTTTACCACCCCCTAGCGGAACCCTCAGATAATTTACCTGTATTAAGACATAAAGCCAAATTAGGGCGGTTATGTAATTCATAACCATATAATAACCGATAGGGGAGGAGCAGACACATCGTACTGGTGGCTATGATGCCAGAGACCCTACTCTGTAAAACTTGGCCATATTTTCAAATACTGCCGTCCTGGAGCCCGATTCACGTGCCTTCGATATTATATCACATACGATATTTCTCGAAAAAACATGGTGGATATCACAAAATGTGATAATTATTGGACATTTTCATACTTCGAGAATACGCAACATAACATTTTTGTGATATCCACCATGTTTTTTCGAGAAATATCGTATGTGATATAATATCGAAGGCGCGTGAATCGGGCCCCAGGTCACTCAATCCCGCATCTCAGCGTGAGCAAAGGAGACGCCCAGGGCCGTACTGATGTGTACGTATAGGCTGGTTCCCAATATTTTGTGACTGCTCTCTAGCACACATATTTTAAGTTCATTCCGTCTCTTTCTCTGTTGAAGAAACGAAAAGGATAGACTTAACTCAGAAAACTTAACAGCTTTCGGCTGCTATTAATACAGAATCTATATGTATAGGCAATAATTTAGTAAGAATATCAAACGATGATGACTAAAATAAAAATATGAGTAATCGCATCGACAATTTGACGTTTTTAAATTACTGTAGTCTTGTCTCTTTTTGTTTGTTTAGCAGAGAAAGAGACAGAATAAAAAAAAAGTTTTAAGGGCTGCCGGGTAAGATGATGATTATCTAACATAGTAGGACCCCAGGATATTACTATGGCGCAGTGGCGTGACCGCGCGCAATCAACGTTAAAGTTTCGAAAGGGCGATGAAACCCGCGTTTCAATACATGTCCGACATAATGAATCCTAAGGAGCTCACTTCTGTAGCGTGTGTGTGATAGATGGCAAGGTTGAATACCTATTGGGTTATGATGCGCCACTGACTAATTTGAAACGAAAAACGTTTAACGAAGGAAACTTAGGGTCTTATAGAATATATCATCTTAAATTCCCATTGAAAGAAGTTTAACCTTTTTTTCCTCATATAATAATATATATAAATATTAGATTTAAATTAGTTGTTTCACTAACCGATGCTCTTACGGTGAGGGAAAACATCGTGAGGAAACCTGCACTTTCATGCGACTGAATGTGTAACTATGATCCAAACCTGGTCAGGTTCCCCTGTTAACAGGGTCACGGAGGTCAGATGGCAGTCGCTCCACTGTAATAACCTGACCTGCTACATCCTGGATCTCGGTCAGCGGACCCTGAGCACTCGCGTGCGTGTGCACAACCGGGATAACGCTAGGAAGATGATGATAATAATTAAAAATACAGTTATAAATGTTCGTTATTTAGCTGCAAACGTTGAAAACCATATTTACTTGCAATTGGTGAAATCGCGTGCTAAATAGTAAAAACACTGGCAAAATTGTCGAAAACAGTATAACCGAATTTGGTTCTTAACTATTATTTACTAATAAGTACACCATCAGTACTGTCACAAAACCGTAGAATTGAGCGGTGATATAGCTCACACGATACGAAGAACAGCGCTACAACAATACAGATTGTGTTATGTATGCAAATTCTATGTAATTAATTTATGTAAAGTATTCATCGATAACCGTAGGGCAAGCTAGTCAAGTGGGAGTCATATTCAAGAACATGTGTGGTTTTGTAAGTATAAACATCAATTACTGTTTTTCATCCTTTAGTTGTACTTATCCATGGGGTCTGTAATGTAACACTGGTTTTGTACAAAACTTAAGCACTGTCTTTTTAAAGACATCACTGTCTGACAAATTGTTGTTCAGTTATTGGTTTATGTAAAATGAAGAACTCAATGAGCGATTTTTCTAGTGTCGAAAATCAGTACTTATAAATCCGCTAGATAGCGTTGAACAACCTAAGTCAGGGTATTTTTTTTATTTAAGCAAAAGGCTAGTTTTGGCCTTTATTATGTTTAAGTTTAGCATATTTTAGATTCACGCGTGCTGACAGGCATTTTTTTACAATTTATTTAATGATCATAAAATACGTTTTTCCATAAAATTTTATTTTTACTGCATTTTTAAACTTGCGCAATTTTTAACGTAAGTAGTTCTAATACATGTCGGGACACATAATATTACAATGTAATTTTGTTTTATGCTTAATGATATCGACGCAATATTTATATAACTGAGATGAAAATTCCCATCTATCAACACAAAATGAACCAAATTTTGGATGTCAGAAAATCCCTCATTGATATCAATCATTATTGATGTCATTACATGACCGGACATAGATCAGGTGCTGGACGAAGTGCTTTTCGTTTCCGATGGAAGTACGAGGGTCAAACTGAAAGTTCTTAGAAAATCAAAAACTGATTACATTAGCCAGTTATTAGTTTTATTATATCTTTTCAAAATATTGTCCATTGACGTCAATACACCGCTGCATGCGATGGAACCACTGGGAAAAGCACTTTGCCCACTCGTCCTTAGGGGTCTCTTCAATGGCATCGCGATACGCAGCCACCGCTTCTTCAGCATTCATAAACCGCTTTCCTTTAAGTTTTTCTTTAATTTTTGGAAATAAATAAAAATCACAAGGCGCGAGGTCGGGGCTATACGGCGGGTGACCCAGTAATTCAACGTTTGATGTCGCCAAATAGTCGATCGTTCGCTTGGCGGTGTGCGACGAGGCGTTGTCGTGGTGAAGGAGGATCCTACTGCGAGGTCGTTTCTCTCGAACTTTTTCCAAGACAAGTGGCAAACAATTGGTAGTGTACCATTCTGCAGAAACTGTTTTTTGATCCTCTAACACAATTGTTGCGAAATGACCTATCCTTCCAAAGAACGAGGCCACCATTTTTTTTCCCGCACTTCGATCTCTCTTCACTTTAGTTGGCAACTCCTCGAAAGGAAACACCCACTGAGCAGATTGTCTTTTGGTTTCAGGATCATAACAGTAAATCCAGCTTTCGTCACCTGTTAGTATGTCGAACACAGCATTTGAGTCACCTCCGTTAAATCTTTCAATCATTTTACGGCACCAATCCACACGATGGAGTTTTTGAGCCTTAGTCAAATTATGAGGTATCCACCGGGCGCAAAGCTTCCTGACCGCTAAATGTTCGTGGAGGATTTTGTGCACTTGACTCATACCGATGCCTAAGCTTGTCCGAATCTGCTGATAGGTCACTCTTTTGTCAGTCTCTATCATACGCCGCACAACACAGATGTTATTTTCAGTCGTCGCCGTAGAAGGCCGTCCCTCACGTACATCATCAGTGAGATTAGTGCGACCACGTTTAAACTCATTAAACCAGTTGTAAACAGTCGCACGAGATGGGGCTTCATCGTGAAAGGCCAATCGTAGTCTATCATAACTTTCTTGTTGACTTAAATGACATCGAAAGTCATAAAAAATCATTGCACGAAAATTTTCTCGTGTTAAATTCATTTTGACGTGACACAGACAATTTTCAATTTGCCGCCAAGTCGTAAAACAAATGACAAATGAATGAAATATATACTCAGTAATATTGGCAAAGAGTTCTATTTTCAAATTTTAGAATATTTTTTTTATTATATTGTTTATAAGTGGCCAGTTCTAAGAACTTTCAGTTTGACCCTCGTATAACACCGCCAAATTTCCGAAAAACACCGAAGACCTGATTTGCAAATGTCTACTGTGTGTGATATGCAATAAAGAGTTAGTTTCCTTATATAGGGTAACTTTCGTATCCAGACATTGGGTATCATTTATAGATGCTATTTTTGAAAAAAAAAGTTAGGTCAATGTACTCGACGACCAAAATAAAAAATACGTAGGTATTTTGTTTTTGCTTCCAAATGATACTGATACAATAATTATAAATTACAAATTTAAAAAACCTCAAACGAAAGTTATAGATAGTATTTTACGAGTCAAGCTCTATCATTTGATACCTAAATTGAGAGAGTTGTAAGAAAATATGTAATCCGCCATTTTGTGGCGGCCACCATCCTGGACCGATTTTCATGAAACATGGCTAAGACCACTCGGAATAAAATTATCTATGACACAAAACAAACTAAACGAAAATCGGTTCATCCGTTTGGGAGCTACGGTACCACGGATACACAGACAGACCCGTTTAACTTATAACACCCCTCTCTTTGCGTCGGGGGTTAAAAATAACCAGTATTATATGAAGAATGCTCACCTGGTAGAAAGCGTGAAAGCTCCTTTCGCCCGGCTGCAGGCTGACGACTCTGCTCTTCTCCAGCAGGTAGTTGCTGATGTGCCCGCCCACCGGATCACCCTTGTAGTCGAAGTGGATGTCCATGTACTTGCCGAACCGCGAAGAGTTGTCGTTTCGATTGGTCTTCGCGTTGCCGAACGTTTCGAGTATCGAATTCGACTGGATCAGTACGTTTTTCACTCTGGAATATGGGGAAACTAATATAAAATATGATACTCTAGCTAAAGTCCGGCCACCTAACTGAGTCCTTGCCCGCGGTGTACAGGGGTGCGGGGGTAGATGAGAACGGGGTAAATGGACTTGAATATTGAAAAGAATGCAAATCAAATTTCAAAATTCAAGGCACTCAATCAAAACACAAGCGCCCGCCGCTCCCGCACCTCTTAGTCCTCGTTTCGTCTACCCTCCCACCCCTGTACGTCGCAGTCGAGGACTCAGTTAGGCAGTCGGGCTATAGACACAACAACCTTGTGAGTTCATCTAGAGTGATACCAAAGTTAAGTAACTCCCCGCGCGATCGTGTTTTGATGGGTGACCATTCCTATGTCTATCACAACCAACTCTGTGCTTCTGAAGGCACGTTGGCGAAGTCGTCTAGCCAACCTAAAATTTCCAATACCAAATAAATGGGAATAAACTTACCTGTCAATGTATTCTCTGTGAACTTGTGTTGTGTTGGCGGCGATGTACTTCATTATGAACTTGGAAGCCTCCGTCTTGCCCGACCCTGATTCTCCTGAGATAAGGACGCATGTGTCTCTGCCCTGTGAAAGATATTACGTCATGATGAAGATCATACGAGTACTATTGTAGGTGAAGACGGTTTTTTTATTCGATAGTCACACAAAATGGATGACAAACTATCACCACTACAATACCTCAGAAATGCCCTGGTGGCATACAGTAAGAATTAAGGTTCGAGGGTATGGACGCATGGAAAAAGAACCGCGTGAGTGAGATAGGACTTAAGTCTAGCAGTTGCCGGGAAACAATAGGAGTACCGGTTGAACATTACTGTCATATTTAGGGCAGTAAAGTGAAGGGAGCTTTGACAGATGCTGTTCGAAGAAACTTTCAGGTACTTTGTTATGGACTATATTATTATGGGTTGGACTACACGACCTCCGTAGCGGAGTGGCTCGCATACCGGTTTTCAAGGTGTCGCCATCTCTGAGGTCCCGGGTTCGATCCCCGGTCGGGTCAATATAAAAATTCTCATTTTCTATATTGTCTGTGTGTATTGTGATACCACCGTTGTTTCAGATTTCCAACACAAGTGCTTAAGCTACTTAGGGATCTCAGTATGTGATGTTGTCCAATATTTATTTATATAATTTTACATTCGGTTGCGGTACACGAGCTTGAAGTAGTAGGTAGTAGTGGATGGGAAAGTGTGGTGAGAAAAGTTCTTTTAGAATAGGAATATTTGTTATCAAGGCACTTGAATCAGTGCCGTTATATCTGAGTCTGATCAAAAGCAATGCAGGCATGAGTCGTGGCAACAATCCCGTTAAAATACTTGATAGATCAATCAAAAATCTGTTTATTTATTCATCGCAATGGCGTAATACATCACTGATACTACACAGATACTAATTAACATAGTATTGAAGTATGTAAAGCATGCAACCCTGCAAAAAGCCAAATACTGGGAGCGGAACGTACACTAGGATACTCTGTGTTACAGAGGTCCGGCCCCCCAGTTAAGGACCTGAGTAGGTAGGTACAGTAAGTACCTACTATCAATCAGGTTTGTGTTAATATTAAACAATATATACTTGTCAAAACAAAATAAGGACCACGAGGTATTTTTTCATGTGTAAATTATTAAACATTTTCATATTGAAAGTAGTAAAATATTGAGTATACAAACTCTTTGATACCTAAACTTTTTAATATTGTAGTATTCATCTAATGCTGGCAACAATTTTAAATAAAATTTGATTTAAAATTCTTTTTGAAAATTTTGTTACCATTTTCTTTGACGTTTTGCTTTCCTTAGCTTCTTGGTTTATTAGAAATTATCAAAGTTCATTGATATCTCGAGTCAGAAACATCTTTTGCAATATGCCACAAGCACGCAGGCGTCATATGGACTCGCTAACAGCAACCAGAGCCGTTACAATGATTGAAGAAGGTCATTCGCAGCGATCTGTGGGTTTGCAATTGGGATTTTCTCGAAGAGCTATTCAAAATCTGTGGAATCATTTCCAAGAGACCGGCAGTGTTAGAAGAAGACCTGGTTCGGGCAGAGTTCGCATTACAACAGCTCAAGAGGATCGTTACATTCGATTAAGTGCGCGCCGAGATCGCACAACGACGGCCCGCAAGCTGCAAAATCGTTTACGGCTTACAACGGGTACTTGTGTCAGTGACCAAACTATTCGTAATCGATTGCATGAACACCAGCAGGCATCAAGAAGGCGAGTTGTCCGTGTTCCATTAACCAGAAATCATCGTGCAAATCGTTTAAGATTTTCCCGTCAACATTTGGACTGGGACATAAACCAATGGGGCATGGTGCTCTCCACAGACGAATGCAAAGTTAAATTTTAAACGACGATCGGCGTATTAGAGTATGGAGAAGACGCGGCGAGAGATTTTCAGAAGCCTGCATCCATGGAGTTGATCGTTTTGGTGGACCAAATGTAATGATCTGGGGCGGGATAAGCTTACACGGCAAAACTGAGCTCGCTATTTTAAATGAGGGTACTGTTACTGCTCAGCGGTATATTGAGGAAGTTGTCAGATCACATGAGATCCCATTTGCCCAGCGAGCGGGTTCTGGATTCATCTTGATGCAAGACAATGCTCGTGCACACACGGCTCAAGCGACTCGGTTTGTACTGGAAGCCTCTCAAATTCAAGTCTTGCCGTGGCCGGCGAACATTCCAGACTTAAATCAAATAGAGCACATGTGGGATCAGTTGAAACGAAGAGTTAGAGACGGTGTTCAGGAAATCCACAACCAACAGTAACTCATCAACGCTGTTAAAAGGGCCTGAGAAGAGATTCCAATGGAAAATATCAGGCATTTGATTGAGAGCATGCACTCCAGGCTTCAAGAGTGCGTAGCGAAACGAGGGAGGCATACCCGTTACTAAAAGATGAGCATGGAGTATTTTCTTTTGTTTTCAGTAACTTTACATTCTTTTTATTTTTAACCTTAAATGAGTTTTTTCTTTCAAAAGCAAATAAACTTTTTAATCATTATTATTGGAATAAATTTATTGGTCTACACGTTAAAAACAACATTAGTTATCGTTATAGTGACAAAAAAATATATATTGGTATTATTATTTTAATGGTACAGACAAAATACCTCGTGGCCCTTATTTTGTTTTGAGTAGTATATTTTTTATTAAAAGACACTTGATGTCTTTCTATGGAGATTATTTTAAAATGGTATCCGAAAAACTAAGGTTAATTTTATTCGAGTAATTAATTCCTCCCACTTAGTTTAACTGCTGCTGGTCGTGGGAAGTTTTATGGGGACGCGTCGTAAAGTAGAATCAATTACATGAAATGGTGCATTTAACACCCCTTCCTTTTACGACAACAACGACACTAATGAATCGTGTCTGACGACGGAACCACAGGTCACTGAATGTTAATTAGCCGTGTTTTAAAGTCGGCAAGGATCACAAAGCCCGAGTTGTACTTGGGCAGTCAAAATGTCTACGTTTGCGTGTGATTTCTGTTATTTAGATCCGACTGCGGCGAAACCCAATAGGAGGGCTATTGCACGAAAGTCAAGGTACTCAGATTTCATTTTAGAAGGACAATGCATAGTCTGATATGCTGGCCACTGTGCTTTCTCTTAGCTGGAGTCGTGAAGTATATGAGCTTTGAGCACACATTGCATGGCCGCCTTATCTCCTACTGTCACTGTCTTCGTCGTTGGTTCTTCTGCTTGTTATAGGGTCAAAGTCAAAGTCAAAAAAAAAAACATTCAATTAAGGACAGTAAGTGCCAGTTATGAATGTCAAAGTTTTATGCAGCGAACAACGCATGTATGCCCCATTGCCTTTTTCCCCAGAGAATGGCACACCCAACGTCTTGCCCTACGTACGTATCCCTCTTTACCTGCACACGTGAGGACCTGTACAACGTTATTGATAATGCTCTATCAGTGACTGCCTCGTTGGTCTAGTGGTGAGCACGTAGGGTATTATTCACAAGGTCCCGGGTTCGAATCCCAGGTCGGGCCGAAAGTGCTTGGGTTTTTCTGTCTTGTAATAACTCAGCCACAGCTCCAGAGTCAGGAAGTTGGTGGTGTTAACTGCCCCGTGCCTCAGAAAGCACGTTTAGCCGTTGGTCCTGCGCCTGATCTCTCTACGGTCATGTCGGACTGCCGTCTCACCGAATTATGACAGTGAAGGAACATAGAGTGTACCTGTGTATTGCGCACACACTTGTACACTATAATATCTCCCGCGCAGATGGCTAATCTCTGTTGAGATCTCTGGCCGCTGTAGTCGAAATTCGGCTAGGAGGAATATTGAGCCTTAAAATATAACGCACAGTTCTAACGAAAAGAAAAAGAAAGCAAGACAGACTGTATTAACCAAGTCAGCGTGCTCTATTCCACGAAGACTTTTTACTTACGAATCAGATTACGTTTTCCAGTATGCAAGCAAACCTCACCTGCTGTCTAAGCACTCTCTGGCACGCATCAGCCACGGCATAGACGTGGGGCGGGACCTCAAACATCTCCCGCCCCCTGTACTGCGCCATGTGTTGTGGCCCATAGATGTCCAGGTTCTTGTACGGGTTCACCGACACCAGCACCTCGCCTATGTATGTGTAGATTTTGTTGTGTTGAAACCTGGCGACAAAGAAAAAAAATTAAAAGCTACTCAACATCGAGGGTAAACGATTTTCGAGTCTTTTGTTCCTTGGGATTTAAGAATAAAAGTTATTAAATAGTTTCACGTAACTCCAACCACAAATAATATTGTATCATCTTGATAACGTACGAGTATGAGTAAATAGACTCATAGTAAATGGTGCCTACTTCGTATTTTCAGAAGCTCGTATATTCTTGAACGACATTAAAGTAAACGTGCAGTATACGACAGCAGGCTCCGTAGGTAAATAAATGAGCGTAAACGCATATTTAGATGACGTTTAGTTACCATAATACGAAAACTTTGCGTAATTGCGAGACTTGCGAATCGTTAACACTCATCCCTTTATTTTTAGAACAAATCAACTCAAAAGAGGAATATGTATAATGTATATCATCGGTTTCACCGATGACGTCAAATGAATGAATGAATGAATGAATGAATGAATGCATTTATTTGCTTAAAATGTTTTTACAAATGTGTCTTGAATGTTTTTACTATTATGCTTTAAATAGATTACAACCTAGCCTAGGCTCTAGAGCCTAGACTAGGCTCTCATGACGTAACACTGAGTTATGTGCACAAATGAACTGAACGCACAACATTTAGGTCGACCATGACAGTATGCAGTATCTACAGTAGACAGTATTGCGCAAACGCATGGCTTTGCGATGGAAATCAAATCATAGCAACAGCAACACCAGTTGGAGTCACGATTCCGTCTTGGAATTTATGTTAAAGTTTGTGTACGTTGGCAAGATGAAAGGCAACAAATGAACGCAGATCAGGAAATCCGACCGTCTTGAAATATCTTCGAATATAATGGCTGGTATTTGATAGCGCTTTTAAAGCATTCCCCTCAACATTAACTAGGCCTAATTTAAGCTTAAGCGGGCTATCCCAAAATTTTATTAAAAAAGCATTTTTTTAAATACTCGCTATTTAAAACAGTATATAAAATATCAGAGGCCGCATAAAAAAACGGACATTATTGGAGGCCTCCAATTATTATTATTATTATTCATTTCAACATAATTAAGTCATACATACAATTTATAATTATGACATGAATACATTAAATTGAATTAAATTGCATACAAATAAATTACATTTATGAATTAAATTAAATTCAGTGAAAATTAATTAAAACAACCACACAATTAATAATGTCCCATCTCATACGCCATGACAGCGCGGATGCACGTGATGGCTAGTTTAAAAAAACGAACAATCTTCGTCCAGAGTAAAGCCTCTATAGGCCGTACACATTAGGAATTAATACAAAAAAAAACAGTTCCACTGACGAGCACTTGTCTATGACAAGCTAGCGATCCGCCACGCTCCGTCTGCCCATTACCGCCGGTCGCGGCTCATCGCTCGCAGTGTTCCGCACAATTAACTCATTAGACGGATTTAATCGTTCAATCAATTTGTACTGTTGAGTGAGATGTCAACGATGATCGCTGCACAGATCTTGTTTGTTTGCTAAGTAATTTTTGTAGATTTTATATCGTTTTTGGGCATGTCCTTTGAGCCGAATTTCGACCGCGGCGGCAAATCACAACCGATATTTTCCAACTGCGCGAGAGATAATTACAGTGCACAAGTATGAGCGCCACACACAGGTGCACTCTCAAAGTTTGGAAACAGCTATTCGACATGACCGGAAAGAGATCAAGCGCAACAAGATTCCCGAATCCCGAGGCACATAATGGTGTTAATAAAGTAGCGGCATCATTGTGTTTTTATCAAAACCTTATTGATCTTCAGATTCGTCAATTCGAAATCGAAAAAAGAGATGTCAAACAATTATCGCCAAACAAAAACGCATCGAATTACTTTTAATATAGGCCCCTGAATTCGCAATACATGAGTAATATTGCATAATTAATTTAAATAAAAAAGCAGTCGTGCTCGTGATACATATTTTAAATTTTGTTCATAGTTACATCAAGTAAATAATTATGTTATTTTGAAACTGAAAGTGCAATTAAAATCGCTGTGTTAAACGAAACAGTGATTAAATAAGGCGCCCGGCGCCAATTAAATAAATTGTAATTTTATACAATTACCTACACACAATGTTTCACTTTTATTCTAATCGGGACCAATTTACTAGCGCCTACATACAGATTTTTATGGCATAAGGCGAAACATCAAACTATATACGCTTACGTAGGTAGGTAGGTCCTAACTGTGCAAAGTAGGTAGGTGTCATTTATTTACTTTCGACTAGTGCCACAGAATACTAGTACTTCGTACAGAAGTATGACTTAGCAATTGTATTCAAAGAAATGTCTGCTCAATGTCGTCAACAATATGGCGTAATTTAATTCGCCTCAGAGTCAAGCACATTTTCGTGTAGACACCTACAAAAATCCATTGCAAGATAATTTCATACTTATTGCTCTGGAATATGATTCATAATACACTAAACCTATTCAGTGACGTAATATCACGCGACGCGATAGGGTTGACTGCTACGAGAAGCTTCTAACGCCATCTAGCGCCTCTTTCTAGTACTTTATTCATTCTCGTCCAGCCAGCAACGTAGCCGCGCGGCCGCCGGTGAATAAAACGCGCGAGCGTGGCTCTGGCCAGTAGCGACACGCAAATTGTTTTAGCACCTACGTAGGTGCGCCGCGCGTAGGTACGTTTTTGCTACCTCCGCGGGGAGATACACAGGCCTGCTAGTGCTAAATAAACCTATTTCTGTCTCTTTTTAAAGGCATTTTGCTAGTTACCATACAAAAGAAAAGAATATCACTTTAAACCTCATTAGCTTATGAAAGCACTCAAAATTGATCTTCGAATCATCACGCCACATTGTTGTAACTGTCTTCCAAAAACAAGAAACAAGTATTACCGTGCAAAAAGCTCCACAATTCCACAAGAGAGGCATCGTCACGTGCCAAAAACTCATAACTCATCAACCATGGCGTCAACGACCTTTGCGGTTCTACTCTGCAAGACGAAATCTGCAATTTCGACTCACACGGCATCCTCATTGATGCCAGCATGTCAGTGCGACGGACGCGACGTCTACAATGTGAATAACGAAGTTCTAATATTCTAGTAACGAATTTGAAATCGAATTTACAACAACTTTTATTAATAAACATACTTCCAAAATACTTAACAAAAACACGTTTTCATACTAAATAATTCGGTACCTCTACGATTTTAGTATAAAATGCGTAGTATACAATTTTTAAAGACTTCGATGTAGATCTCTTAGTAAAAGTTGTTGTGAATTCACTTAAAAATACGTACCTAAAATATAACAATACAACCTCGTAACATATCACATTGTATATCCAAAACACGGAAATACAGAGTAGGCCTCGGAAATATCTCGCGGCAAGCGCGACCGTGGCGAAACGACCAAAATAGTCGTCGAAAATCAATCGTAAAAGCTGCGCGAGCGCATAACGCACCAAACGCATTCAAAGCGATGTCATTCTTTTGTTGCAGCCATCGTAAAGTTTGGAGAAATTCACCACAAAGAGGCCATGGAAATTGTGCATTGTTTATACTCCATAACCTCAGGCTTAACTCTCAGTCAAGGGTTTTAGCACCAAGATGATAAAGCGAGGGTGGGCTCACACAGTAAGTATCACAGAAACAGACAAATAGCGCTGTTCATTTTCAGAATAACCTTTTCGAACTTAATCAAAACGTTAAGACGGAAAATAGAGTACAATACAGACACAGTGACATCATCCACATAATGACAGAAGAATATTACATGGCACTGTGAGTGAAGTAATCGATCATACACAAATAATGGGCGATTAATGGAGGTTATGTCAAAGCTTACTGTCAGATGTTATGAAGCCGCCCTAGGGCTTCTGACTAGGCTTAACGCCTAATACGAACAGATATTAGCCGGGACCAACTGCTTAACGTGCCTTCCGAAGCACGGAGGTGCTTGTCATGGACGTCACTTTTATGGTCGGAATGGTCACCCATCCAATCACGACCGCGCCGTATGTTGCTTAACTTTTGGCATCACTACCAAAGCGCTGTCGACACTGCGCCACAAGCACCTCTTATTATTGACTTAAGGTTGTTTATTTCGAACTGGCACTTGAAGTATCAGGTCAGTTGCAAGTTGTGCCATGTTTAGGTTCAGATTTTGTTTTCTAGTTTAATTCATCTATGGCTCTAAAGCTCTAACTAATCAGTCGGTGCAATAGGCATTATATGAGGTTATTGCTTCGGCTAATTAATAAATTCCCAAGAAACAGTTTATGCTGGGCCGCGGGTACAGAGAGGTATTTCTTAATTGCTGGCTGTATCCCGCTACGCAAATAAACAACGGTCCTAAAGCTGTACTCCGGGAATGCCGATGTGACTCTTTAATCATTGCGACTTTTGCAGCGGAGTGTGACAAGGGACGTTAGGGGTAGTAAGCATTTCTCTGTATCCCGTTTCGCAATATGTGCGAGTATGGCAAGATAGGGAGGGGTTTAGATTTCATTTATTTATTTAAGCTTTATTGCACAACTGAAAATTTTGTATAAAAGGAGAACTTAATGCCAAGTGGCATTCACTACCAGTCATATCTTTTGTCTAAGCAGAAGTTAATTTGATGTCACATCATGTCTTAATGAAAAGTTGTAATTTTACTTATTGATATATTCAATTTTTTGTTTTAACTTATAAAGATAATGCTGTCGTGGTGTGGTACAGTAGATGTCAAGTGCAGTTACACAATCGCAATGCAAAGGGACTATCCTTTACGTCACACGATAAGAGGGAAGGGGGTCAAGAAAGTGTGACATAGTGCGACGAGGGAAGTTTTTTGACTTCAACGTCAACATGTCTAAGTAGAAAGTTTTACGCAATTCTTTATAAAAGCCTTTGATCATCTATTGATCTAACTAAGATAAAAGCATTTTCTGTAACGACATGCACGCATTCTGCAGTAACGACGCAAAACGTTCATAGTATTTGAACTCAAGCGTCTCCATCGATAGTGTATCGCGACTGCATCCTGTAATACATGCACCTACTAGAGGCGATCGCTGCAAAAAGTCGCAATGCATAAAGGGCGTAAGCTCGCAAGCTGCGCGTGCCGGTGACGTCACCGCACCGCCAGCGCCCGCGCCTCTCCGGTTTGTAGTTCAAGATCAGCATCCGAGGTTAATCGTACGAGATATTTGCTGGTATACACATAGATCTTTAAGACATTTGGTCGAACTCTCCGTTTCCTGATTGTTTTAAACGCTTTTGGATCACGATTGGATAAACGAATTGGGAAGGAAGCAATTGGTCAAATCTTGATGATTGCTACTTCTCAAATAGAGTATTTAATTAATTTTACTTTTGTTATATTTTTATAACTTAAGCAATTATTTTGCAAGTTTTTACGAAATCAAATCAAATCCTACCCACAAAAACCAATCGACTGCGTCATCCGGCGGGACCCGGACCCGAACCCACGTCCCTTCGCTATCCGGGCGAGTGCTCTTACCAACTAAGCTACGGAGGACGTTAGTCAGTCGACGAATTTTTGAATATTGAATGCGGTGGTCTTGTCAGCATGCTTCACCGAGTCATAAGATAACTAACTGCCCATTAATTTCAAAACCAGGTTTTTAATATTAAGATGGGCAGTGGGATTTCATGAAATCAACTAAATACGAGTAGTAGGTCGTCGGTCATTGCCAAACGTTTTGGGTCTTTGAATCCAAACTTAACCCAAAGGATGAAGAAGATCAGGTAGGTCGTTAGGTCAGCCTGGGGTAAGGGATTTTGGAAACGGCGAATTCTCTAGGAAGATGAGACTTATTGATCATGGTAGGCAACACTAAGCCTCTATTTTTATTTTTTATTTTATGGATTACATACAAATGTGTTACAAATTGTAGTAACATTTATATATTCTATATTTATATGTTTTAACAGTTTATATGTTCTTATTAATTGTAATAAGAAGATATAAACTTATAAACTATGAGTGGTAAAATATCCTACCACGTAATCCACATAAAAGTATACAAAATTAATAAAATATACGAGGTAAAATGCGTACTTATGAAGAAGTAATATAAAAATTATATTAAAAGCTGACAGGTGGCAAAAATATGACTTATGAAAATAAGCAAGAGACATTAATACAATATTTGTGCTAGGCTTGCAGAATGTCTAAAACAAGTCTTTAAAATTTGGAAGGAGGCTGGGAAAAATCGATCAAAAGATCTGAGAAGAGCTATAAAAGGGAGCTAGAAAAGTTAATTTGCCAAAGTAATAAAATTTATTATAATGGCTACAAAGCTATCGTGACATCCCATTAATTTATGTTAATTGTAAATACCGATGTGCTGAGCTATTTGCTAAAAACATTTTCAGTATGTTGACAGTTGACTGAAATGTAACAGAACTTTGAATATTGGATTTAAAATATATATTTCGTAAAAAAACCACATAAAATTAGATTTCTATTGATTAGCATATTATATGGACTTACTTTACAATCTCTCAAACAAGCAAATCAAAAAATCAGTAGGCGCAACAGGTTTACCGATCAAAACCAGTTTCAAAGTTAAAATTGCAATATGATACGATGAAGGTTTATTCACAGTACGAACACGAAGCAGAAGAATCTTTTTCTGAGTAAGTGTACGACACAGATGGCATCTGAATGTGTACTACCTTACCTAGGTCCTACATGTTTCGAGGATATCGCAGCCAGACGGTGAAGGAAAACAAAATAAGGAAACCAATACGTAGCTAAAAAATCCGGCCAAGTGCGAGTTGGACTCGCGCACAAAGGGTTCCGTACCATTAAAATACGAAAAATAAACAATATTGTATCCCCCCTTAAATATTATAATTTTTATTTTTAAAGTGAATATACATATTATTATTCTGTGAACATTGCAAGCGTCTACCTGTTGCCATTATTAATATCGAGCAAAAAAATGCATGTTTGTTGTGTATGGGAGCCCCCCTTAAATATTTATTATCTGTTTTCAGTATTTGTTGTTATAGCGGCAACAGAAATACATCATTTGTGAAAATTTCAACTGTTCATGAGATACAGCCTGGTTACCGACAGACAGGCAGCGGGGGTACGGATCCCTAAAGACTTTAAACTTGACGACCGCATTGGTATAGACAAACTACTTGGAAAACCGGACTATTAGTAAAGTAGCCTACTGTATTATCTTCAAGCATATTATAATGGTTCGTCCTACGTAAGGACTGCGATGACTCACCGTCAGAAGTATAATTCGTAATATTCACAACAGATGATCTCGGACTATGGTGAATCATGACGATCGTCAGATAGACGACGAATGACGTCATTAATACTATTACCATTGAAGGGATAATCAAAGTAGTTTTCTTAGATATTTAATTTACTTAATAAAATATTAAATTCAAATGACGTAACTAAACAATAACTTTGAGAGCCTAGAAATTATGGGACAGGCTTTAAATAAGAATCAATAACCTCTTGTGTAACCATGATCCCAACAAAAACATAAATGAGAATAAATGCCAAGTTCTTAACGGTTTCGCTATTAAAAGAAGTGGGATCTATCAGGAAACCAAGTTCTTACAAAGTAGAGTCAAAAAACTGCTCGATAATATCACTGTAATAAAAAATTATCATGGGTGCAGACAAGTGTTTTTATCACACCTTATCGTAAGGTGTTTTTCGATTCAATTGACTGTCTTTATCAGCCGATAAGCATACTTTAGCTGAATAATAGGTTGGATTGAACATTGGAACTTATTTATTGAGCATCTGGACAAAAATACATTAATATTGATTGTTTTTCTTAGTTTCTTTGATCGTCCATCATTTTGAAATGCGTTTACATAGGATTTAAAACTTGTCACTATCGGTAGGACCAAAAATTTTTTTGTATGTGAGTGAGCTTATTAGCGGTTTACTTCTAAACGCATAAAACTAACAGCGATGTTACTTAGTAGCCTTTTTTGTAGGTATTTATTATTTTTACGCAATCATGTTCTAAATGTCTTTTCCCAAAAATTCAAAATATGTAAGTATATTAAAGAGGCCAGTGTCCAGCAGTGGTCATCTTCTGTCTTAGACGACGATTAAAACTAAACATTTTTAATTCGTCTGGAAATCGAACCTTAATTCAGTGGTTTATACTATCCAAATAGGGTTGGTCTACTGAACGTCCTTTTACTAGACGCCACTGGTGCGCGGGCGCACGTGGCGCGCATACAAACGGACACACACGCAGAACGAGAAAGCGTGTCATAGGACGGCGGACGAAACATCTGTCGGCGCCCGACTTGACCGCACCAACACTTGTTTGTTTGCTTTTGTTTTTGGTTTACAATAGATTCAGGCCTATTTGAGATAGAATCTTTAGTAGGAAAAATGGTCACACAAGCGAGATGTAACATCAAAACGGGCGTTCCTATCGGCGAAAGTGAGCGTATAGCGGAGAGGCAAATGCCTCGTGTTTTATTAATTCGGGTTAGCGATTGAAGCTTCTCTTCAGAACAAGGTTACACCACATGATATTATATGACCCTTCGTCCTTAACGGCGGCATGTGCTAAAGCTATATAAACCAGCAAAGTTTGTAAAAGCCTTATACAGAAGTAATGTTAACCATGGATGGCATGGCATGAAGTAATGAGGCATGGAGAAGCCTCTGAGAAAAGACTTGCTGTTTGTCCAGCCTTATACTTTAGCCAGTTTCAAACACTTGGGTGTAGTAGGACTTAGGCCTCCATCAATTTATGCTAACTTTTCTGGTCTTGAAAAGTTTTCATCCACTTAGTTTAGTCCCCTTAGTCCAGCTACATATCAGGTAACATTTTATGAATCTATATCTGATTTGTTACGAGTACTCGTATGTGTGCCGAGTATCTCATACATACTAGTTGGTGACATAGCACATAAGCAGACAGGCCCACATGTGTAAATAGTTTGTGTGCAATGCACACATGACGTCGCTCGCGGCATCGCTGGAGGTCACAGCAAGGGTTGAACTCGTACACTTAGGCACACCTGCTCAGGTACAACATCACTGTCTATTGTGAATGCACTCCTTCATCATACAATATCGATGTGTGATAATAATATAAAGTTACTGCATTAGCAAACTTTAACATCTCTTGGATATAATATTGCTAGAATGCATAGATGAAGGTCCGTTTTGCCTGGTTCCAGTGCCTGGATAGTGATATTTTAGCTATATTGATCTAAGTGACTTTTGTTGTTTTTCGCAATTTCGTTACCTCAAATCACTCACCCACTATTTGTGAACGAACTCCTTGATGATATATTGTAGGAAATTCTTGGTTTTATTTATTGCTTCCCACAACTTTTAAATCAAGAATCCAAACTGATTATTTTTGTATATACAACGCGAATCCTTAACAGCTCTTCAGCAGCCCTGGTCACTTATGGCATTGTTTTATCAGCGATACCAAACTTACCTAAAGAATTGATGGATCTGAGTCAATGTTGTTGTTTTGGAATGTTACGATTTATGAATTTACTACCGATGACAACCTTAAGCCGGCCACAGTCTGAATCACTTTCCTGGAGTAGGTATTGCTTCAAATGACGTGTTTCGACATATGGATTTACTAGCCTTGTACTGGTAGGTAATAAATAAGACGTGTGTTGACTTCCTCAATATAGCAGATAGCGCTGCTATTTAACTAAGCCAATATTTACATGCAGCACTGGTCATAAAATAATTAAAGCTATACGAATCAGGTGAACATGCATTCCGATATTGTGTTCCATCTTCTTAATCTTCATAGTTCTAATGCCTAGGATTTGATTAATTACACATTGGTTTCAATTGTGGCATCACCGCACATTGCGTGCAACTAAAATTCGAATGGGATTTGAAACTACAAAAGCTCCTTAATAATAATTCAAAATATAAAGAATTAATCTTAATCTAAAGAGCTCCCTCATATCAATCATATTTGTAGGATGAAATTAAAGTAAGGAATGAAAGTTGAATATGTCAAGTGACTTTTTGTAACGGAGAATTCATTCCAAATTGATTTAACAAAAATATCCGAATGTAACAACGGAGAGACAGCAAAAAACTATAAATGACAGGAATGGAAATAGACCGAATGTTTATAGCTATTAATAAACGAGTTGTGGTTATTGCGGCACGCGGACGGGCATACCAGCAGCGGCCTGTTTGAGGATCGGCGACGGAAACAACTTTACTTTTTACAAGTCACCTGTTTGGGCCTTGTCTATGTATAAAACCTCGATAGGACTACTGTCCACGACAGCTTCGTTTGACGAATGCATGCAATCTGCAGTGACGACAGGCGTAGTTTATATGTGATCGGCAAACGCGACGTCTGCCACTTCGTGGATGTTTCGTAACTAATAAGATAATATTGATTTCAGCGGATATGGAAGACGTCATCTAAAGATAACCAAACAATGCCTACGTAGGTAATTATTTATGGCCCTTTACAACACTGTTGACATAAATCATTCCTTATTTTATTCATCCAACTACGTACACTAAACCCTCTTAGATGCCAAATATCCCGGCAAATTTTGCGTAAAGGACGTAGAACGCACCGGAACTACGGAAGACACACACAACCCAAGAAATAGAATGGCTATTTCCGAGTGAAGAAAAGTCCCTATTCAGATGCCCATGTGTGAGGCAGGGTTGGCACTGTTGGCAAATTCCAAAAGATAGGTTAGAATTTGGAATTCAATCTTAAAAGTAACATTACTCGTTTCGCTTCAAAGACATTATCAGGATAACAATTCGAAGACGGTGAGAACTATGACAGAAACAAATGAGAAACTACGATTACGGACGTCGGCGATAGAAGAATGAGTCAATTTGTATTATCGAGTCCACGCAGACAAAGTCGCGGGCAGCCACTAGTTTTAAATAATTTCATTACGAGTAGAGTACTATAATATTTCGTATGATGTCTCCCACCCACCTAGAACCTCGCCTCCGCCAGCCCTATTCGGCCATGATTTGCATACGTGCCAGTGACCCGAAGGAATTGGGTGTAATTCCAGGCACGTGTCGACTGCGATACACGATAACTAACGATATCACTATCGCCAACATAAATGGATTAGCATAATCTTATGCAGGGTTTGTTAACAATAACGCTAATAACTTCCCGAATACGCCTCTGAATACCAATTCGGCATGTAAAGTAAATTTTAAGGCACATGTTTTTTTATTTTTTTCGTGAAGAAAAGACTAAATTAAGAAAGAAATTTGAGTATTTTAACTTTGTATTCAGTAGTTATTTTGTAATTAATTATTGAAAACTTGTGACGTCATAAGCATGCCTATGACGACTTTCTCTCATATTTACAGGATTGTCTTTGGAAGCAAACTTTTTTTCTCCGATGAAAACGTTCATACATGCAAATAGTAACGTCATAATGTCGATTTCCGACGCGTTTAGAGGGCAAATAAAGGATAAATTATTAACACCTTTTCGTAAAAATAATAGGTGGCATAAGTAACTGTATAGTGATTATGGGCATAAAATCTCGAAATGGTTTTAAAATTACCATAGGTTGTTTTTACTTTACACACTGAATTTGTAAGTATATTGATACAGGTGATGTTTCAAACATTGAAGCTGTTGAAATGAAACAAGCGATGAAGCCATCAGATGAAGTAAATAAAGCAAACACAATTAGCGCCGGTTTGGACGCTAGAACGCTTTTAAATGGACAACTGTGATTGTAACAACATTAATCGACAAACGGGTTATTAGGGTTCCATAGCCGATTGGGAAAAAACGGAACCCTTATAGTTTCGTCAAGTCTGTCTCGTCTGTCTGTCCGTCCGTCTGTCCGTATGTCACAGCCACTTTATTCTGAAACTATAAGCATTACACAGTTGAAACTTGGTAGGTAGATGTATCCTGTTAACCGAACTAAGCAAGTATACATTTTGAAAAAAATACATGATGTAGATCGTAACAAATAATTTCAACGAAAATTAGATCAAACTAGTAGTTTTTGAGATATAGCACATTTCAACAACTGCAAACATAACTTTGTCCTTCATACAAATACTATGAAAAACAAAGTTATATCAAAATATTGTGGTATTTTGTCTAAGTGGAAGTAAGTGGATCCTAATTCAGTTAAAGTTGGCACGGAACCCTTAGTGCGCGAGTCCGACTCGCACTTGACCGGTTTTTTATTGATGTAATAAGTTTTGTAAAACACCTTTTGAGGTTAATTTGAAAGGCATAATCGGAAGACATGATTTGTTAAGAAAGACAGGCTAATTCAAAATATATTTTCTTGGCAGATCTTATAGATTATCTCATAACGTAATACTGTGCATCACAAGTCCCGACCAACAATTTGATATCGATTTAATAAAAAGAGACAAAGTTATGTCGATCTGAGTTCGGTCATGTTTTACAGTAAGCAGTAAATCAACATTTATATTTATTAATTTATATCACAAAATCACAACGCGTTAATACTAAACATTTTGGAAAATAGCAAGCCGTCGACTCTGTCTACGCCACGTCTGGCTCAGTCTAACTAGAGTCAAGAGCAAACCCATCATCACTATCCTAGCTTTATCCCGGTTGTGCACTCGCACGCGAGGGCCCAGGGTGCGCTTAAGACCATGATCCAGGATATGGCAGATCAGGTAATAAAGTCAACAGCAAACCCATTTCAAATTAAAAAAATACCCAACGCTGCTGGCTAACACACCCCACGAAGAACTTGATTTGTTGCTTAATCGTGCAAATGATGTCTTAACATACCCATTTTACTAACTCAACCATCACCACTAATGCGTAATTTAAAACCGGCCAAGTGCGAGACGGACTTGCACACGGAGTGTTCCGTACCATTATATATATAACATTAAACACTAATTATGTCTTTAAACGTTTGTATGGGAGCTCCCTTTAATATTTATTTTATTTTTTGATGAGAATATACAACTTAATATTCTGTGAATATTTCAAGCGTCTGCAGATAGTCAGACAGCGGAGGCTTAGTAATAGGGTCCCGTTTTTACCCTTTGGATACGGAACCCTAAACTATCTGTCCTTGCATGCCTTTTAAGCAGTCTTCAATGGTGATAAATAATGGCTGCAGAGCCATCAAGGTGGAAGCAAGAGGAAAACGCTATCATCGCATTATGGCGGTTGCGTCACCGCATGAATCACTTCTCGTTGTTGTTGCTACTAGCACTGCTTGATAGGCCACATTCGGATAATATTTATTCATAATATAATTAGCGAACGTTTATTTTGGGTATGACAACACATCTGGATGTAAATCAGAATTGGTGCGTTGACGGGATTTAGACCAATTCTGTGTCTAACCCAACTCTTTGTTTACTCCAAAGCACAAAGTTTTTAGGCTGGTACCTATACACATAAATAAATTAGGGCCCACTTGCGCACGTCCGGATTAGCTAATCTGGATTTATTCAAGGCCTATTATCTGAGTTGAAGCCCACTTGCGCCATCCCTAAACTAATCCAGACTTGTGCAAGTTAACTTTCAGCTCAGAATAGGCCTTGAAAAAGTCCGGAATAGCTAATCCGGACGTGGGCAAGTGGGCCTTTAGAAGTTCGTCCGTAAAGACAATATTTCCCGCATTGCGCTATAGCAGGCCTGTTTTTCTTCCCGCCTAGGTAGCAAAAACGTACTTACGCGCGGCGACCCCTTGGTAAGGGGCTAAACAAGTTGGGCAAACAACAAGGCTTGTGTATTTTAGTTACTTTCACAGTATAATGTCTTATGGTCTTCTCTTGTGGGGTTCTGCTGCGGACATAGATACCATCTTTATTTTACAGAAAAGAGCCTTTCGTGCCATTTACAAACTTAGTCCCCGCGAATCCCTGAGAGAATTCTTTAAAGAAATTAACATCCTCACTGTCGCTTCTCAATACATATTTGATAATATAATGTACGTACGCAAAAATTTAGATCTTTTTATGAAAAAAAGTGATATTTATTCGTATAACACAAGAAATAAAAACAAACTTGTCTTTCCAAACTTCAGATTAGCCAAAACAATTAATTCATTCTTGGGAAATTGTGTCAAATTTTTCAATAATATACCTCATAATGTTATCGAACTACCTTTTAATAAATTCAAGTTACATGTCAAAACTACCCTAATGTTAGACTATCTTAATGACGAGAATGTATGGACAGTCCAGCCTGCACCAAACTGATGCACCTACCTGTTTATTTTGATTTGTTTTATTTTTGTGGCAGCTAGTGGTGACTGAGTTTGTTCCGGCGTTTCTTCTCAGCACTTGCCAGATTGTCTGTGTCTTGTCTCGAAGCGCTAGTAGGGCCCAAAAGATAAGGAGACATGTTTTTCCCCATATGGGCCATAATTAATTGATAGTTTGACGTTCATAAGTGGCATTTTGTGTCCTAAATTGAATAAAGAATTTTTGACTTTTGACTTTGACTTTTGGGTGTCGCTAGCCAGCAGCGACACGCTCGCGCGTTTTATTCACCGACAGTGCGTGACACTAGGTTGCTGGTTGGACGAGCATGAATAAAGTCCTAGAAAGATGCGCTAGATGGCGTAAGTAACTTCTTGTGGCAGTCAACCCTATCGCGTTGCGTGATAGTACGTCACTGAATAGGTTTAGTGTATTATGAATCATATTCCAGAGTTATAAGAATGAAATTATCTTGCAATGTATTTCTGTAGGTGTCTACACGAAAATGTGCTTGAGTCTGAGGCGAACTGAATTAGGTACACCATATCGTTGACCACATTGAGTAGATATTTCTTTGAATTTCATTGCAAAGTCAAATTCTGTACGGAGTACTAGTACTCATTCTGTGCCACTGCTAACACAAACGTAAAAAGAAAACTTGGCATTTGCTTCTCTATGCATTGTTATTGGATGGAATATCTGGCTTGTTCGTATTCATTGTTAGTAGTTAAATGTCCTAAATACCAGTGCCGATGCATTGCATCTATTGATAAAGATTTGTTTACTAAAATAAATAACAAATGTGTATTTGATTGAGTACATTACTCGTTATTACATCACTTTGACTATCATTCTAATATACACCTACCATTAACATTTATTTACTGACAATAAAATAACACAATGACGAATTCAAAAAGAGACCAGGAATTTCGCACGTCGATAGACTGCACGGTAGCTCAGTTGGTGAGAGCGTTGGCCTGGTTAGCGACAGGTAGTGGGTTCAAATCCTGCCTGTGTGCGAATTTTTGGCTTCTTACTTAATAAAACTTATAAAAATGAAATAAAATAGCACTGTGAGTTTAAAAAATCTTTAATATTATGGCTAGCAGAGTGGATTGTCCCATTGTAAGGCACTGGAACCGATTTTATGTCCCTGGGGCATGACTTTTGATTCTTGTGCTACTTCTACACGGCAACTTTACTGATATTTATATCATATAGCCTATACATATTAGCCTATAGGCTAAGCAGCGCTAAGTGCACTGTAACTAACAAATTCTTCAAAATTACAGAGGACCGTCTTTAATATAATAATAAAGCTTTTTTATATAAGTTTACAATCAAATGCATGTTAGGAATGTTAGTGGTTCTTGCTTATTTAAACTTTAGTCAGTGTGTTAGTATATTTTATTTATTTCGTAGCACGAACCCCTTTTGGTTACAAGCCTCCTCATTTTCATTCCATTTCTCTTTGTCTTGGGCGAATTTCATCCAGTTCTTTCCTGCTGTTTCGATTATGCCGTCGGCCCACCTTTTTTGTGGTTTCTCCTTCCGACTGGTTATTCGATTTAATATAAATAAACGTTAATTAGAAGAATGAGAGTTAATGCACCATGAAAAGAAACCATAGAACGTCACAAACCTCTGAGGCAAAAACGTGTCTGCAAATCGTGTCCTCCACGAGCCTTATCCGAAATCCACTTAACTTTTTACAGCTACTCAAAATAAACACCTTTTCGTGCCTATTGGTTTGTACTCGTATAGTTAAAACATGCCCTTGAAAACAGCAGACACAAGAACTGTAATGATCGAGTGGTTTAATCCCAAAATACCTTGAATTATAGGACCACCATCTGCCATTCTCACTTCTGTGAAAACCTAACTTTTTATAGCTACTATAAACACTAGTTCCTCAGTAACTGAAAGAGAGTGATTTAGTGGACATGAAGATCTGTACCTACTTAAAAAAATCGAGTAAATGTTAGAAATGAAGTAGTTGAAGTAATAGTTTCAAGATGTAGTAAGTATGATGTGATGTCAAATAGCTGAATGAAACCACTTTCTTTAAATTTGCACGTTGCAGTTGCTGTGTCCCACATAAAGTACCAGAAGCTAGATTCCACCATGATACGCCGGATACGCGTATGACCTCGTTGAAGCACATTTTATGTCATCTGTGGTCAAAGACATTCCATCGCACATTTTGTCAAGACCAGGAACAAAGGTGGCAAGTCATCGCATATCTTTGCATCTAAGGACCTACTCTGGTAGACATTGTCAATATTTTCGGCTCTAGCTATCTCGTTTGCTAGCACTGTCTTGATGGCATGAGTGACAGAGTCGAATAGAGTAGAGAATACAAAAGGCGTCTTACGGAGCACGATCTCAGACCCGGTCGACGGCCCCGGTAATGTTGGCTCCACTTATTGTTCATTAGACGCGCGGGCTGCGCAAGCGCACCTCGACGGTTAATTCCTTACTCTTCTGTTAGCGAGTGGATATTTACATTAGACTTGTTAAATGACGGTTAATGAGACATATTTACACTTGTTTGTGGTAAAGTTTTTGGGTTTAAAAATTTAAACGAAATTCATTCATTCAGCAGCAAAATACCTATTTTAAAAAGACATAATACATCTAGATTACAAGCAATTGTTGCTTAAATACTGATAGCGATTACCAATATAAAGCACCAAGGTATTTTATCTAATACCCTTTATAACTGAGACATCTTATCAGCTGAAGCAAAAACATCGATAAGTTAAAAGTTGATTGCGTCGCTTTCACTTCGGAATATTTAAACTATAAAAACAAAATTGTAAACGGTAGCAATGGCTCTGCTATTAAAGTAAGTGCATCTCACACTTTTAAAACAGACTCCAATGTTCATAACCCAACAGCATAAGGATTCGAAGGCACCGATAGAGGAAGATGGACTATCCATCACAAATATTATAATTATTCCTCGTGAGCTTAAACTAACGGATTTGTGACAAGCGTATAGATGAGCCATACATTCTATAGTCTATCTGTTAATTTAACGTGCCATGCGCTTGCGCGCATGCCCAATGAGAACGTTTTCAAATTAAACAAGGGAACGAACCATTTACATATTTCTCATGATGCACCGGCATTTCTAGGCTTCTAGCAGATGCACGCAACGTCTGTTCACGTTATTTTAATGTAAAAGCAATAATACCATGCATGGTTTATGACCTTTTACAATATTAATATGTTGAGTTATTTTGCTAGTCCGTTAGTGATTTGTGTTAGTGTAAGGTACAAGATTTATAATTAAGGGAAAGGTACGGACGACAGCACCTGGTACTGGCAATCACTCTGGCATGGTGGTAATTTTGTAAAAAAAAACTGTATAGTCTAATGTGCTGAAGGAATATTAAGAAAGAATATAATTATAACTCTTATGCTGTGTGTTTTCGTATGGATAAGAACGCACGACGACTTAGGAAATTGGATGTGAATGACACGTGACTGCGATACTAAGGCCTTAGCATACCCAACAATGGGTGACAACATTATCAAGAAGAAGAGGCAAGAGTTTGAAGACATACAAAAATTGGGTTTAGATTAAAAAAGATTAGGTTCCCGCAACTTTTGCTAAATGATTTCCCTCAACAAGAATAGAAATGCATAACTTATAGCCTAGGTTGGTGACTTCCTTGTATAGACAGGCCAAGTTCACGGTTTCCCTATTTTGCCATTGTTTCACAACGGGTGTGAAATAAACATAAACCAGTTCAACTGCTGTTCTAAAAGGATAACATTTTTGGATTATAGGAGTCGATATTTTCCAAGACTCCTTGTCTAAAAAAGGTCTTTCAGAGGTTCACAAACTATTGAATACAGGTTAATTTCACGTGCGTTAAAAATGCACTACTAGACATATACTAATGATAATTCGGGTCACTACTATACTAAGTTGTGATGACTGCCAGTTTTTTAATGGTCTAACGACATAAGCCAGTCAGGTTTTTTATATGATGCTTTTTTCCTATCATTGCCATGGTATTCGAAGTCTGATCGAGTTAAACGACTACTAAAGTTTCCCTGATCGGGTAGATAAAACCATTTCTGAGTCATTGTGTGATTCATCGAGGGACATATAGAGGGTTAGGTTTAGACCCTTTTGGGAAGAAGTCAGACATCAACTCCTATTTATTAGTTTTATAAAAAAGTAATATTAACAGACAATAAACACCTACAAAAGAACCAATGCAATGACAACGAAAGATGCGTTATAATTACAAAACGGAATTGAATTTACAATCGCCATGTTTTGTCTTGTAAGAATGACATCACAGCTCGAAGTGTTCTCACGGCATAATTTTAACAGCAGGTTCTAAAGCGATTCTCATGCATAATGTAAATTAACTCGGAAAGTATTTCCTACACAATAACTAGTCGTGTCGTCAAAACTAGGTGAATACGCTGGAGGCGGTATAGCGTTGCGTCAAAATATTTAAAGAGTATAATACAGTCATTTTTGTTTAAAATAAATCAGTTTATCTATATACATATATCATGAAGAGGTAAGTTTGTAGGAATCAGTAAACGCATAACTTGTAGGAAGTAAACTATTAACTACTGAATCGAATTTGAAAATTCTTTCACCAGTAGAAAGCGTCTTATTTTTGAGTGGCATAAATAGGCTATTTTTTTTAAATTGTAGCGCGTCGCTAACCTACCTACCTACTCCCTATGAACTACATCTCTACCTCTCTATACTCACTGTCTATACGTACACACACATAGGTAATTTTCAAATCAATTTAAGTGTCTGAATTTATTAACTTCATATATCTTATATTTATAATTAAAAAAGTATTGTAGGTAAGAAATAATTATTAATATTAAATTAGTTAGAACAGGCGGAACCCTAACAAGGTAATGAGAAAAGCCATCACTATTTTCAACACATTCTGGTTAAACATAACAATTATAGTGTTAGGTGGGACTTGCACGTCGGGTGGTGACTGGTCACACACACTTAGCCAAGCGCAAGCATACTTCTGAAAATGGCCTAATGATAACGGCCAGCTCATTATCTTACCTACCACTATGCCAGGTACAAACCATCCAGTTCCAAGTAACCCTTATTAGTTAGATATTTAAGTTCAAAATTAAAATATAAAAATCAACAGTCGAGGAATTGTTCACGTTATCAGTGAAACGTGACCACAGGCTATTATGTTGTAGGTTTCCAATATTAAAGGATAGTCATTGAAATACCACACAAGTAGTAAAGCATGTAATGTAAATATATCGTCCGCATTGAGTATAGAGGGATTGGTTTGTGGGCTAAGTATCATCCAAATACCGGGTGTACCAAAATGAGCGTGCCAGACTGACACTGAAGATAGCTTAGCCATATCAGCCTTTCAGATAAACTAAAAAAAAAGTTTTTTGGTTTGGGAAATAATGCCCACCTTTCAAAAAAATCTGATACTAGCTGGCTACGCTATGTAGCTTATTTTTTATATAAAGAAGTGTTCCCTAGGGATTACAACCCAAAAATCTTCAAAGACGGAGTGAACAGTCTGGCTTAGTCTAGGAGCAAACAACAAAAAAAAGTACAAAAAAGTTTCCCAAAACATAAGTCTTTAAGAAATAGGCCTCAGGATTGCACTCGCAAAATAACACCTGAAAGATTTGCGAGCCGACTATCATCGTCAAGCTGAATATATCTCATCCCACCCGTCCCGAATGTAGCACCCTTATTCACAAACTTCAGAAACAACAGATTTCGAATCCCAGGTGCAGGTTTCCGTATACGCCAAAAGCTTTGACGTTTCCATTAGGCACAAATGACATTAGCTTTCAAAAACTCCGTTCAGAAAGAATGTTTGACATTCGAATTCGGAGACACGGAAACTTTCCGAGTTTGTGAATCAGGGTGCAGGCCATTCATTCTTCCTCATCTGCCAAACGATCGCAAGAAGCTTTTACTATGCCATCTTAACGCCCCTTGCCACCTACTTAGGCATTTGGACTTTAGCCTTCGGGCATCTTATAGCCACTTCGAGGATAGTGTTAGTACTACGAGTAGTACCGCTTCCGTGATCAGTAAAAGCATTCTCAGGATTTCAGAAAGAAAGAAAAGGCATTTATTCGAAGATCGGTTGATCGGAGAACAAATCAAAACAATTTACAAATTATAAGGATGATGTACCGAAAAGGCATCCGACTCAGCATTAGTCGTGGTAGCTGAGGGCATACCATGACACTGATTTTTAGCGGATGCCTGGGGTAAATTCATTTTAAAGAGATAGAAAAATTTAAAAACATAGACCGACTAAAAATCAACAGGAATTCGATTGGGTGATTTGAATTTTGAAAAGAATGCTAATTTCTATTTTAAAATTAAAATCACACAATCAAATCACAAGCGGCCGCCATCCGCACCGCTAAGGACCCTCGCACCCCTGTACCGCGCAGGCGAGGTCTCAGATAAGGGGTCGGACTATAACCACTGTAGAATAGGTAATGGAACATTAAATCATAGCGCAATTAACAATGAATGTTAGCCCTGACTTTATTTCGGTATCAGGTATTAATCATCACCACAATAAGCTCTACGTAAACGGTTCTATTATTTAGGTATGTAGGTCTGTACTATGTATGTATGGCGTTTGGTCAACTTGACATTTTGTGGAAATGCTAACTCAGCCTTTATTTTTTTCGCGACATTTTCGTACGGTCTGCCTAGACTTGCATTATTTTCTGTAACCTATTTAGGTAGAGATGCAAAACAGAATATGCTTACGAATTCTGAAATATAAATAACCGAGGGAAGTTTACAAAGATAGCCGAGTGGCCAAGACATGAATTCAAATTATAACACTCAGAATGAGCCTGACCTACATAAATTATGTTATTTTTATCAAAAAACGTAGGATTTCGACTCATTTGCAATTTCTTCGTCACAGGAACAGGTGGAAGTAAAATGCAAAAAGTCTACGATTACGAAACCTATGCTATTTGATTCAATACTATTATTATTTTATCTTTATATTTTGTGTGGTGGGCCTTGCATCAACCTTTCCAAATGTGTCAAAATATCTCAAATGGTATAGAACTCTTTGTGATCATCATAAAGTTGAAACATGGTTGGAGAAGTTTGACAGATCAGGGTAGGTTGATGCGGGGGCCCAGTGCATAGTGACAAACCTTTGTGACCATTCACGGCACTTCAGGAACGAGTCAACTTTTTTTAGTAGTACACATTATCACAATTATTGTTTCGATAGCATTCTAATAAAAGACTTACGTGCTTCAAAATGGAAATCTAAGTCAGTCAAAGGTACTATTATTTATTCTGTGCAATGATTTAGAAATACACCTTCGAAACTATGAGGAAAAGGCCTAACGACTATATTAGAGGCCGGGGAACAGCTCAATCCTTTGTTACGGCCGCCTCCATTTGCGGTGAGAGCTGCAACATCAGCATTCACCGGTTAAATTCAGTATTAAATTAGCGGTTGACGTCTTTATCGGTGCGGTTATTCCGAGCGAAATTGTTTCCTTTGCGCGCGCGCATCCAACTCCTTCCTCGGTCAAATGGCTCGTTTCCGAAGCCAGGTCGGCCGTAAGCCAGTAACGATTTTATAGCATGCCCCATAGTTGTTTAACGATTCTTTGTCTATCTAGCTAGGTTGTGGTTCCATGGCTAGGCAATAAATAATTTTGTGCCCGTCATTGATACGCTGGCGCTACAACGACAATTCCAATACGCCATGTCTAAGATTAAATGTAAGTTCTCTCTTTCTCTGCCAAGCAAATGAAAAGAGACAGACTATATTAATTTAGAAACGTCAGACTAACCAGCTGTCCGTTGCTAAGGAAATTAGAGAACCCATAAACAATTTAGTTAGGATGTCATTCGATCACGATTAAAATTAAACGAAAACACGCAAAAACTTGTAAAATTACGTAAGCAATCTCACTACTTAATTCGACGTTTCTTAATTATTGTAGTCTGTCTCTTTTCGTATGTTTGACAGAGAAAGAGAGAGACTGAACGTAAATCTTAGACGGCGCATCGGAATTGAGCTCATTGGCGCCATCCTGCGCCTGTATGGTAATAGCGGCGCTACATTGGCGCCTTCTTATACTTAGGCCACCAATTAACGCCTTGCTCTTCCCTCTCACTCTGCATTGAAACAGAATTTGTTGTTGTGGTGTGGAATAAAAACCCGGCCAAGTGCGAGTCGGACTCGCGCGCAAAAGGTTCCGTACCATTAACTTAAAACATTAGACAGTTTAGGCAAAAAAAGTATATATTTACCCTTATAAGGGTAATTTTTTGTATTTTAAAAAATGAAATCTATATGTGAAGTATCCTCGAACCAAGTTACATGCAAATCAGTCCATAAACGTAGAAGATATTCTGCTGTGTCAGACTCAGGTCCGGACGGAACGGACGGACTGAACGATCTTATAAGGGTTCCTTGTCGGACTACGGAACCCTAAAAACAACGGGTTTTGACTTACGGATACAACATTACATGCAGCACTAGTAGACATCTGAAACCCTATTACCCTAAATGTGAATTTGATGACCTCCGGTATTTCTAACACATCAATAGGTTTCCATCTATCAAAAATCGGGAAAGGCCTAGGAAGGTGCTATTATCATTGAATAATCAGTATTTTCCCACCAATATATGACCAACAGCAGCGTAGGCGGCGGTGTTTGAGGGTTTCATTGCAAGTGGCCTTGTGATAAACTTTATCATTGAATATTATGGTTGCACTACTACATTACTTCTAGCAACAAATTGTTATAAGTTTTTTTGTTACATAGCGAGTAGTCTACGTTGTAGGGCGTCATGACGGAGGTCTAACTAATTAGTTAACAACCAAGTAAACTTAGACTAGGCCTGAGAAGTAGATGGATGATATTCGACGACCGTCTTGGTGTAGTGGTTCCCGCAAGGGGCAAGTGTTAGTGTGATGAGCACGAGCATTTGTACCTAATTCATGGATGTTTATAAATGTATATAAGTATGTTTATCCGTTATCCTAGTCACCATAGCACAAGCTAACGCTAAGTTTTGGGCTGGGTAACTAGTGTGTTTGTTGAAACAATTTATTATTTATTATATTATTGTAGATCTTGAGGAAGAGAGCGGCTCCAATGTCTTTAGAGAGATGACAATCTACTACCAGTCAATCACTTTTGAGATCCTTAATAGGGTACTTTTCTATTGCTTTCCTATTTGCAGTGAACTAATTTTAGAATATTCAGCTTAAGCACACTATAGGGCAGGGGCTACTCCAGAAGTGAACCTTGCCACCACGTTAAAAGTTATCAAAGATATCTAGATCGCCTGAATTTGCGGTATGCCGCAATATACCGCTGTATCTCCGCGTCTGATCTCAAAAACGCGGTCAAGTGGCAGTTCTGCAGTTTGTTACAGGATTTGTTGAATGAGCTAACTGAAGGCCCTTTAGGTCGCACTCTTGATCTTTTAAACTACTTACTTGTAGCTGCAATAATGTTAGAATTAATGACAATTTACTAGGTACTAATTGTATTGTTTTCGACGGAGAAATGCGGGGCGTTGCGAGTTGCACAGCTTTAAACAACTTGTACCTCATGTTTGTATCAATTCTACAATCGGGTAGTAAGCCAAGTTTTCAATAAAAAGTAAAAAAACTAAAACCCAACTACGACAAAAAACGACGCTGAAAAAGTATAAAACAAGATTTTCAGAATTTTCATGTTTGGAAAGGCGTAGTCACACGTTGTCAAAGTGCTACGGTAGGTAGGTATATGTAACGTGTGACTACGCCTTTCCAAACATGAAAATTCTGAAAATCTTGTTTTATACTTTTTCAGCGTCGTTTTTTGTCGTAGTTGGGTTTTAGTTTTTTACTTTTTATTATTTGTACTATTTTGGTGTAAAAGTGTATTGGTGGCGCATAATATTAACAAAAGTTAAATTGATGAACTAAGTATTCTGATAAGTAGTAAAGAAGCTATGAACGAAAAGATGTGAATTATATGCAATCAGCCCATTAATACAGGTAAAGTCACAAGCAAATGCTAGAAATATATATATATATATATTTAAAATGTACAAGTAAAGCGCTTACAAATGATACCAAACACGGCATATTTATCTTAACTTTATTTTTTTACTCTGTATGTTTTGTCCGCTAGAGGGCGCCACATTAGATTTTGTGAAACCCCCATCTAGCCTATAACAAGCGGACAATAAAGACGCTTCTAATGATATGTTATTTGTCGAATTCTAATAAGTAGTTCAGAAGTTACGAGGGAACAGATGAACATACATACATACATACATACATAGCCTGTCAAAATCATAGCCCTACTTTTGCTTTGCCGTAGTCGGGTAAAAATCTTAAGTCTCCAAGACACCCTGTCTTATTAGTTCTTTTTTAGCCTTGTTGGGTACTTGGGTGTGAATATGAGCATTTACCTTGGGAGTACAATGCTTTAACTCCCTCGCACGCACAGGATTCAATATCACGCCGGTAAGACACTCACCAAGAGGTGAATACCTAATTTATCGTTATTTATCTATTACCATGTCTAGTATCAATCGCTCATAGAATTCATATTTTTAACAACACTTTGCAAACTGGAACCTCAGACCCGACTAGATGACGTAGTAAATTTAATTAGGTACAATAGATGGCGCTTAATCTAAAATCTGCTGGACTTTTATACATTATACTGTTTATTGAAAATATTTTCATTTTGGACCTTTTAATTAGCCATAACGTGGTGTTTAATATAATTGTTAAATAAAAAAAAGAAATATGTCGTTCTCAGACAAATTATTGCTTTACTTTTGGTAGTGATTTTTATGACATTTTTTTTTAAATTAACTTCATTTCACACATTCTTTTTAATTTATGTACGATAAGTATGATTATTTGATAGCAAGTTGAAAATGTTTTAGAACTAGAGGATAACTACTCAGTAAGACGATATCGGTAGTTTTGGCTGTAGCCGTCCCTGTCATGCGTAATATTCCAGCATGTCAGTGCGAACGCGCGCCGACTCAAAAATACTCTCACTCTACTACACTCTCCGAACAAAACCGAAGCCAATATCAGGGCTGTCGCGCGGTAAATTTAGCACTAAATTTCCATGCAGAGGCATGATTTTTGTCGTCAGTAGGTAATATGTTTTTAATAAACATGGTAAGTTGTAACGTACAACATGAACACACTGACCTATGTAAAAGCCTAATTGGATGTAAAGACTACCTAATCGCGTGATTTGTAGACTATACAATGGATTCTGTGCTTAGGTACATTGTTTAAAAAACAATAATACTTCTCAGGCCTTAGTTTTGTTAGCAGTTAATCATAGGTTTAGGTTAGTAAAATATATTGAAGTGTTTAGGTATTTTATATTCGTATTTATCGTCTGTGTGTACCGAATTAAACAGAATGCATTACTTTAGAAAATATTCGCTTTGGTTTTAGAGGAATAACAACGTTTTTTTAACAGGTTTTTTGGTTACTACAGTCCCGGTATGCCCTCATTTGATGTTGATTTTTGAGATCGTAGTCTCCGAAATTCATTTGAGCGGATAGGCTCGACCTATTAATTAATTTTGATGCAATTGGATAACGAATATTTTTTATAAACATCACGAAAATATTTTACCTTTCGGATTTCGAACCCGCAACCACAGGTTTGGTTGAACCAAAATTTGACAAATAATAATACCTGCTTATTTCCGAAATAATTAATCAAAAGTTTGGACTATGCGCCTATGTTTTAGTTTCAGTGTTAATTCGCGTAGATTATTACAATTTGTCGAGCGACTGAAAGTTAAGTTAGAAGTTTTCTTAGTTTTTGAACGCTCACATTTTGTACAGGACGACTTTAAAGAGCGCGCGTAAAAAAGCAGTTATAATTCGTAAACAAATATTCGTATTAGCTATACTTATAGAATAGATATAGCCGCGCTCGAATACAATAGGCGCTATACATTTATAGCTACGTACGCCACAACGACCGCTGCCCGGCGCGAACTGATGACGACCTTATGGCGTACGGAATAAGGTCGGGTTTTTCGGC
This sequence comes from Pyrausta nigrata, assembly GCA_949316185.1. NCBI lineage: Eukaryota > Metazoa > Arthropoda > Insecta > Lepidoptera > Crambidae > Pyrausta > Pyrausta nigrata. The sequence goes on along the minus strand of OX438946.1, from coordinate 17,141,569 downwards.
ACGAGATGTGTACAGAGTTTTCGCGTGCATTCCCGAATCAAGGTGGGTCGACGTTGACAGCACTTTCCAGAATAAAGGCGGGACTTTTGAACTGCGCGCCGGACTTAATAAGCCGGCGGCTCGGCCGCAGTAAGCATTACAGTTTTAAATTACAGTTTTGAATTACAGTTTAGAATAGCGAATCAGTTCTCTTCTGGTAACATACCGAGTACTACAAAGAGCAGAAAAGCTCCCAGCGCCTCTGTACGAATCTCTACAGTGAATTAAATACAGTGAAGACCTCCGCATCGATTATAGGATACCGATCCCTTCTACGACTTGGATACCGTACTTCGTGAGTTTATAGCAGACTTCTACCTTCTACGAGACGACAAACAACGATCCACCCACCGTCTACAGTGTGCAGCGACTGGAGACACCGTTCACCGGAGTACCTACCTACAGTTCCGTGAACCAGCGCACAGCCTACCGTAATACAGTCCACTCCTCTCACCAACTCCAGCCGTCCCGCACACATTTCCTTTGTTAATTCGAATATGAGAAAAATCAAACAATAAGAGCTGTGGTAGATAAATGTAGATTTTACTGTAAAAAAAGTTTTGCCTTACTTAAATAAAGGAGATCATTATGTCTGTGCCAAAAAGTCAAAGGGAAAATAGGAATGTGTATATTTAGGTCCCCCGTTCCCCTCAAATAAATGACTTTAATAAAAAAACAGTATCATATCGTTTGTCCTTAATAAATGTAAAAAAAAGATAAACAAAGAAAATAAATTAAAAAAATATAGACCGGGGATCGATCCCGACACCATCAGATTTGATATCTTTCACAACTCAAAGAATTGCGCCATCCGATCATTACGTAATTAGTTGAAATGTTGATACTGTTGCCGCTGTTTGTCAACTACTACAAACCAAGAGCACAATAGACAGATTTGTTTTCGTACGGTATTTTAATAAACGCCATCTATGACTTTTAAGAGTACTAAATGAAATTTGCAACAAGCATGGAAGTCCGCTGATAGCAGACAGATAGACATTGAACAAAAATTAAAGCATTGGCTGGTTATATTAGCAACGCCATCTGGATGGTACTTGGATTTTTGTGAATTTCCGGGGAACGCTTTTTTGTATGGCGATTGTTGGTCCTTATATATTTCGTCCATGCTATTACTAATTAATATATGTATTATGAAAAGAGATAACAATTGTGAGTATGTTTATAAGAAGTAATATCTGGAACTACTAAACCGATTTCAAAAATTCTATCACCTGAAGTAAGCCACATCATTCCTGAGTGAAATACCTATTTTAACTTTTTAATAACACCTGTGCAAAGCTGAGGCGGATCGCTAGTTTACAATATACAGGCGCCATCATCATCACTCGCAGTAAACCTACCGCCTCAACGTCTATTACACAGTAAGTCCTTATGTCACCCCACATTTTTACAACAAACAAACTTTGTCTTGTCACATTCTTCCCGACAAAGACAGCGACAGATGGATAAGACAAAGCCACAAGGAAAAGGTATGAAAGGCCTCGCCGAGCCACGATGACATCATGCAAGCGCGCGCCGATTATAAAAACAAGACAATTACGAATGTAACTATTCAAACTTCTGAATAATGGCTATTTTTAAATTATTTAAAACACTGTCTTCAGTTGGGGCTTGGGGTTTAAGGAAATAAATTGTTTCAGACTTTTTAATAAAGTTTTAAAATCTTATAAGGTATTTTATTATGGTTTAACCCCTTGAGGATCATAAGACTGCCGGTGATTGGATAACAATTGATTATCTATTTCCAGTGCCTGGAAACATGATGCCTGCTGAGTGATTAAAATTTAAAAATGTTGTGTGTTTGTCAATGTAAACATAGTATTGAAATGTAACTTACAAGAGCCATACTGATCAGAAGTAAGAGAGGTAACCCATGGCCACACAATGATTCCAAAAGGAGGAAAACTGCCAAATGCATAAATTAATTAGACATCCTGCTGTGTATTTTTTTTACCACTAGTTAGTCTATTATAACACAGAATTTATTTTAATCCTAATTTTACAGAATTCTTAATGATTTTTTAGACAAGCCACTATTTTATGTACAGAGATCAGCTGATCATTAGTATTCATCAGAGATGGGATTTGTTTTGTAACCTATACTGGGTAGCATCTCCAAACTACCACTTTATAGGTTGTTTATTAATTAATTTGATAATTAAACTCCATAAAGACAAATAATTTTAATCCCCTTAAGGATCATAAGACCACCAGTGCGCGGTTGAATAGCCCTATGTTTTTTAAAATTTTTGGATGCTTCCTTCAATCAGAAAAAAAAAATAGTCTATGATTTATAAAATTAAAGTTTAAATTATAAGGTGATGAGTGACCGATAATAATAGGTGCTGGGGGGACCACTAGCATCTTAATGAGCGCCCAATATTGGGAACTGTGGGACTTCCTGGCTAGAAGAGATTGCTATGTCGGACTCCGAAATAACATTGTAGTTATGTACTTTTATAGTGTGCATTACAAAGTTGTCTCTATCCATCTATCTCTACTAATATGATAATAGCATCTATCTTACCTTTTGTTTCCATTAAAAAAAAATTCCTTGATAAATTCAATGACACACATGTACAGTACCTATGCATAAAATATTATTTTGTGTCTGGTATGCTGTGTAGATGTTTACCCAAGTGAATCCTTCAAGGTTGTGATTACTTTAAAAGCAACAACTTTGAGTCTTAGTTGGGATTTCATTAAGTACACTTTATTAACAATTTCTAGGAACCACAGTCACATTTTGGCTCAGGGAGAGGTTCTACAGTCTAAGATACTAAATCACCAATTATTTTTTTACAGTAAACTGTGTATAAATGGAGTGCATCTTTATGCATATATACCGCTTATGCAGATATAACACAGTAAAATTAAGCAGAGCTTGCTCACCTCAAATGTAAATTTTCTATGAAGTTGTCAGTCGTCAAATTGTCCAGCAGGACAAAGTCGGACAGGCCGACTTCTGGCTGGGTCGTCATCGCTGCCCACTCAACTGCAGACTGCACTATTACAACAAATAGACGAGTTCACACACAATCAACATAAAATAATTTACGCGTTTGTAAAACAATGTCAACAAACCGTTAAAATAAAACAACCCGAAACACAACTCCTGCGTCTTAACATTTCAATGAAACTGTCAAAAATTTGAAATTTCTATCACTGGTAACACAGGTAAATTATTGCCATCTACAATTATTACTTTACCCTATTTTTTATCACAATTTAATAAAAATAGAAAGCTTTGCTGTTTAAGTTTTTTACATTTGGTAATATAAACTTGGCTTTTTATATTGAATAAATTAATTTTGAGTTTAGACTAAACCACTGTTATTTTGTAATAATCCAATCTTGCTCATGCTAATGAAACCAAACGCACTCAGCGATCCGCCATTTTCCTTGTTGTAGGTGCATCAAATGTCATAATAATTTCAATTTTTCTGAAAATTATATTTTCTTTTGGCCTTTACGTTCAATCTGTGTATTATTTTACTATACTTTAAATGTATTTCAATGTGTTAATATTTTCTTGTGTAAAATTCAACGCAACCGTTATATCGCTGTGGTTTTTGTAAGGTCGTCATTTCAAGGATCCTTCATGTTCTTCAATGAGGATCATCTTCGTAAAAGGTAGCGAGTTACACGCCCACGGCAGTGTGGTGATATCGTGAATATACGTTTTTGTGTTACGGGTGTTATTGTGTTCTGTTTTGGGAAGGAGGAATGCGAAGGCGTTGTGAAGTGTGGTGACGACGTTGGCGCGGTGTGGTGTGTTGATGGGACAATGAGCGACTCGCCTGGAGTAGAGTGGCTCCCGGCGTACAGCCCTGGGCCGCCGCGCCACAGTCCCCTGGGCCCCATCCCGCGCTTTTTGTACGAGGATGTGCAGCCGTTGTCACTGCAGCAGGAAAATAACAACAAAGAAGGCGGTGAGAAAGAAAACGCAAACAAAATCAAGCATGCGAAGCCAGCATACAGGTAAAGACTTATCCTCAATTTAAACTGTTGTCTCAGCATGACTCATCTCTGTAGGTCACCTCTTGTGCTGAGTAATCATATAAGCAATAAAACACTGCATGTTCAAAGTTGCAGGGATATTTATATCTTGATTACCAAATAAAATTTAACAAAAATAGTTGCATAAAGTGTGGTTTTGCATCATAATGGAATGTAAAGTTTTTGCTTGTAGGTATATGAATAAGCTACATAAAAATTATTAAAAGATTAATGTATCATATCAAGAAGGCGCAGAGAAGGGCAGAAAGTGGAGAACGGTGGAAAAGACTCCACTCACAAGAGCAAAACTGGATGATGATGACACTAATATTCACGAAGACTTTATCATGATAGAACATAATGTAAACAGGTTTTATGATTGTTCACAGCTATGCCAGTATGATCAGACTCGCAATTAGCAGTTCACCGAATGGCAAGATGACCCTCAATGAGATTTACAACTACATATGCAATGCTTTTCCTTACTACAAAGAGGCTGGCAAAGGTTGGATGGTAAGAACAATTTTTTTTCCACTTTAAAATAGTAATGTTAGTTTAAGTAGTTATGTAGGATCTGTTGAATTTGTCATCCATCAATTACACTCTATTATTTCCCCACACCCTACTAGACAAACAGTTACTCTCAGGTGCATGATAATAATTAGGAGAATCTACAATTATAATGAATTCAATCTCTTATAATGAAAAAAAATTACACTGCTTAGTGAGCTTTACTTTCAACCACCTTATAAATAAATAAATTGTTTCAACAAACACACCAATTACCTAGCCCCAAACTAAGCGTGAGCTTGTGCTATGGTGACTAGGATAACGGATAGAAATACTTAAATACATATATACATCCATGACTTAGGTACAAATGCTCGTGCTCATCACACAAACATTTGCCCCTTGCGGGATTCGAACCTGCAACCGCCTGGTTTAGAAGTCTGCGCGAACGACTACACCAAGACAGTTGTCATAAAATGTTGTCGGTTATAAAATGTAACTGAAGGAGGGGAAATATTGTAGTAGCTCCTTGGCATCATTAACCTTCTGTTTTTGACAATAGGTTATTTTATGATAGGCAGGCAACTATGGAACCCCATTTGAGCGTAGGCTGACATGCTCTTGGCACTTGACACCAACCTTTTTTTAAACTTCTATGTAGGTACTGTAATTGTTTGGATTTTTTCATTTAAATCCAAGTAATAATTAAATTTCCTCCCTTTCAGAACTCGATCCGGCATAACCTGAGCCTAAACAAATGCTTCATGAAAGTGGCACGTAGTAAAGACGACCCGGGCAAGGGTTCCTATTGGGCGATGGACACGAGCTACAAATTGGCGGAGGTCACTCCGCGACGACGTAGGAGCCTAAGGGTCAGTGGAAAAATTCAGTTTTCTAATATTATGAACTGGCGTCCACCTGCAGTTTCGTCTGCATAGAGTCACTTCAAGTCAGTCTGTCACTTCGTGTCTTTATCCTACTCTATTTTTACTCCAAAACAGTCTGAAACCGGAAGTGTGTTCAACCAAACAAACAAACTCTTCAGCTTTACATTTTTTTTAAGTTTAAATATCTGTGTCTACACCTTAGACTTGAATAATAAACTGTGTTCCTCTTTCACCTACTATTCGTCATTATGCTATTAGGTAGGCTAATAGCATAATGACTGTACGAGTATATCTCTTTATGTTCTTATATGTAGCAGATGACCACGGTCGGTGTGTTCGCACTACACACCAACAGTCGCTCGCGTCTATAAATCCAGTGGTATTGGGTTCGAATCCCGTAAGGCACAGGTGCTTGTGTGATGAGCATGATCATTTAGGTGTAAGGAAGCTCGCGAGCCAGCCACGCCGCACTGGCATTGCTGCTCCGACGCAACGTCGCAAAACGTAATGATTTCAACGCTCTAAGTGTCACACGACCGCTGCATACATTTTCGTTTAGTGCGATGCTCCGCAGTCTCAGCGCAGCATCGCTCCCCGCCTCTTTTCCCTGGTTACTTGTCCGTTGCGATTCATGTGTAAACAACGGAGCCGCACGTCGTCGCCGTTATGCATCAATCAATAATTTGCTATGGCTTCGTTTTTGTACGAATTTGCGATTTAGGAGCAATTATTGCGCGTTTTTCCTTGGCTTTTGCAATATAGGTAATAAGCTAGCTGGTGCAAAGAAAGTTTCACATAGCCCGTGCTATCCCCATTTGCAGTAGGTAATCAGAAAGCTTTTTCTTTGCGTAAAAAAATAGTTAATGTAACGAATTAAGCCCCTGTCCACACTACATGCTGGAATCTTGCAGCTTCGTATTACTATGCGGCTCCTCGTTATGTTATGTCGTGTCCTGGTTGCTATGTTACTATAGATTTATAATTTTATTGTGATATACTAATTTTTACCTTAGACCTTAGATATTTAAACCTTAGATGTATATGCCACGGAAGATTACCCTAAGGAGGTTCTTCTTAAGCGAAAAGAATTAAAACTTAAAAAAGACCAGGAAGAAAAAAATGGATAAATAGCCTATATCAAATACGATAAACTCATAGTGAAGGATAGGGACACAGCAGTTACTAAAAGAAAACGCTCGCCATCAAACACACCACCAAAAGAAAATAACACATCGGCACTAACTCAAAGAAAATAATTAAGCCTAACATACTCAACTATGTACGTGCCAAACCATCTTCAACATCCGAACCTTCAAAAAACGAATAAACATCAATAAGAGCCGGAACCAGATTAAAACACAAAAAACAAAAGATAGCAACAAAACAAAACCTCTCCCACTACGGCTGGTCACCGCGGGAGATAAAGACCACCACCCTCTAACAAAGAATAACAACAAAATACATATTGCAACCTTGAATACTAGAACTCTCAGAACACCTGAATCACTTAACGAATTAGAAGAAGCACTGAAGACAATCAACTGGGACATAATAGGTATCAGTGAAATGCGAAGAGCTGGGGAATCTGTAGAAGAACGCCAAGACTATATATTGTTTAACAAGGGAGAAAGAGGAGGACAGAGGGGAGTTGGATTCATGGTCTAATTACATTTTAAAAAATATATTTTAGACTTCATAGGAATATCAGATCGAATCGCCATACTTAACATGAACTTACCCAACCTCAAAGGAGTAATGTCAATTTTACAAGTTTATGCGCCAACATAACAAGCTGATGAACAAGAGCACAATTCGTTTTACAACAACCTATCCCAAGCCCTTAGTGCCCACCAAAACAAAACAATCATACTGATGGGAGACTTTAATGCCCAAGTTGGAGCCAAAATGAACAAGGATGAATATGTCCTGGGAAACTTTGGTCATGGGAAGAGAAGCGCGAACGGACAACGACTGATAGCCCTCGCATTAGAACACAACCTCACCCTCACAAACAGTATCTTTAAGAAAAACGTCCACAACAAGTGGACTTGGATCTCTCCAGATGGGAAATACAAAAACGAAATAGATTACATCATTACCAACCAACCAGGATTGTTTATGGATACATCAGTAATATCAAAACTAAATTTTAACACCAACCACCGCATGGTACGAGCAACAATAAAGACCACAACACTCAAAAAACCCAGAGCGCACTTTATAACACCAAACAGCAAGGAAAATAGCAAAACCTCATTGTCGTCTATGGAAACACTCCATAGAGAAATAATTAATAGTGATTCATCAAACCTAAAAACAACATACGGCAAACTACAAAACCAGCTTATACCATGCAAACTACATAGCAAGACAAAACAGAAATATACCTTAAGTGACACAACCCTGCAACTCATACAAGAAAGAAGCATTCTTTTCAGAAACCGAATGGAAAGATATGCCATCCAAAAAATAACTGAGCTGAGTAAGAAAATTAAGGACGGAATCAGGAAAGATCGGAAAATTAAAAGACTACAGACACTGGAAAACACATTGTGACAACCGGTAGAACGAGAAAGGCCCTCAAAGAACTACGTGAATCGAATTCTTGGATACCAAAGCTGAAACATAATCACAAAAACGTCACAAACAGGAAGGACATTAATAAAGAAGCAACTATATTCTATCGTAATCTATATTCCGAACCTAGTGAGTCCGCAAACGTGAAAGAAAATTACACAGACTCGCATATCGACCCTACACACTTAGAACTCGAACCTGAAATCCTACCTAGCGAATTAAGGAAGGCAATACTGAGCCAGAAGTTAGACAAAGCCCCCGGCCCAGTCAAGATTAAGAACGAGATACTTAAAGGAAATCTGGATGAACTGGTTCCCTTGCTAACCAAGATCTTCAACGACATCTTGCTATCAGGTCAGATCCCAGAGCAATGGGCAACGTCTCACATCATACTCATATACAAAAAAGGTCCCAAGGAAGACATAGGAAACTATAGACCAATTAGTTTGATGTCAAATATTTACAAAGTGTTCTCCAAGATCATCCTAGGCAGAGTGACTACCAAATTAGATGAAAACCAACCTATCAAACAGGCCGGCTTTCGAAGAAACTTTTCAACAATTGATCATATACACACTGTCAAACAAATAATAGAGAAGTACAGAGAATACAACAAGCCGCTGTACCTAGCGTTCATTGACTATTCTAAGGCCTTCGACAGGTCATGATGCCATATGGAGGAGTCTCAGAACTCACGGAGTTAGCGCAATATACACTAACATCATAAAAGCCATCTATTCTGATGTCAAGGCCAGGGTTCAACTGGAAAGCTTAGGAGAAACATTCAAAATAGAGAGGGGTGTCCGACAAGGTGACCCATTATCCCCTAAACTATTCTCAGCTGTGTTGGAAAGCATATTCCGAAAAATGGAATGGAACCAGCTAGGACTGAATATTTATGGAAGAAAGCTGAATCACCTCAGATTCGCGGACGACATTGACTTATTTGAAGAAGATCCGCAAAAGTTAGAAAGAATGCTACAAGACCTTAGCTACGAAAGTAGTAAAATAGGCCTATTGCTGAACCCAGATAAAACAAAATTATGAACAAATGCCAGGCCATGGGAAATATTGATAAACAACCAACCTTTGGAGTACATAGAAGAGTACACCTATCTGGGACAGATTATCTCTCACCAGGACCAGACCAACAAAAAAATAAATAGAAGAATAACAAGTGGCTGGAAAAGATATTTGTCTCTAAAGGAAATACTAAAATCGACAGATCTCAGCATAGGCATCAAAAGGAAAGTCTTTAATACGTGCATCCTCCCATGCATCACATACGGTTGCGAGACATGGTCCTTGTCAAAGAGCCAAAGAGATAAGTTAGCACACTGTCAAAGAGCCATGGAAAGAAGTATGTTGGGCTTCAAAAAACAAGACAGAAAGCGGAATACCTTTATCCGAGCAAAGACTAAAGTCACAGATGTATTAACAAAGATAGACCAACTTAAATGGCGATGGACGGGTCACATGATGCGCTGCCCACTTGACAAATGGAGCAAGATAGTCACTGAATGGTACACCAGGGATGGAAAGAGAAACAGAGGCAGACCGCCAAATAGATGGGAGGACGAAATAAAACGCACTGCAGGTCCCAACTGGAGGAGAGTTGCCAGAGACAGAGTGCAATGGAAGGAGTTAGAGGAGGCCTTTGCCATGAGGCACACTGAACTAAGAGATATATTATAAAACGAACTAAAATTGTAACAGAAAAAGTTCAGGATAAAGGGCTATTGATTGATTGATACTATTTTTTTAATCAATCATTCAATTTAAAAGGTATTATACAGTCCCTTAGCCGTCCGTCCGTTACAGCTACTAGAACTCCCGATCAGTTTGACCGGTCCGGCAAAACTGTCGGATCCATCCTAGGCACCTTGAAACAGGGCATAACAACGGTAAATCCTCCCCAGATGGCACCGTACAGCCCCGAGTGCAGTTCCAACAGCAGTGGCGAGGTGGCCGCGGGGGTGCCTGGCGCGGACGCGAACCCCACCCCTCCCGCCACCCCCACCACGCCCACCGCACCCAACACGCCCACGTCTCCCACGCCCGCCATCGTCAAGGAGGAGCCCCAGGTCAAACAGGAGGTGCTGGACACAGGTAGGTATTTTTGCATGTTATTTGTCGACATATTCTTGGATCAGGATGTTCTAGCAACTAACTGCCCAGGATGCTAAATCGGGATTTACTCGAGCGTCGAAGAGACCTATTGGATTGCGAAGCTTGATGATAAGAAGAAAAAAATTTCATATAATATATACACTTTCGTCGGTGGGGGAGCGGTTATAAATTTTCAAAAATGTAAAAAAAAACAGTTGCATGGACATACTCGAGCGCGTCAGATAATAATAGCATCCATGTCCTACGTTTTTTTGAAAACGTACGTATGTTAATCTGATTGTTTCCATGATGGGGGTGGTCGCGCGTAAGGGTTGAAAACAGAAAAAAAAAATTTAATCGAGCGCGTCAGATTTTCAAAGGGGATGTTAAGTGAACCTAAAAAAAGACTCTTATGTAATAATCTGAGGATTTGGATGTGACCTAAACTCGCGGCCATTATTAGAATGTGCAAAAAAAATATCGCCATTTTGAAATACTCGAGCGCGTCAGATTAAGATATATATGGTTCATTTATATACACTAAACGTCCTGTCTCATAATCTGACGATTATCTGGAGGGATTCGCCTAACCTGACAATGGAAAGTTTTTTTTGTATTTTTTCACATCTTTTAACTTAAGAAATTAAAGAGCTGAAAAAATAGCATGCAAATAAAACAGTATATATTCTTTAAAGTACAAAACTTTTATTTATGAGAAAATAAGTATAAAAAATATATATTTTTTGGGAATTTTTATTTTTACCCTTAGTTTGGCAACGACAAAAAAAGTTGGAAATACATGAGTTTGATGAATGTAAGGCATCAAGGGTATGCTAAGAACTTTTAAAAAAAATATATGAAAAAAAATCCTGCATTTCCCAGAGTTGGGAAAAGTCGTGTCCGTCACAGTGGACACTGTCAAAGACGTCATAAATAACGAGTAGATTTGGATGTTCGCCATAAAAAAAAGGTTCATCTTATACTATTTTTTAATGAAACATGTTACAAATTGAGTTTTTGGCAAGAAAAATTAAGTAATTAAGCTTAATATTACTAATATACTCTGACAAAGAGCTATCACAATTTAAGCGCCAAAACCAATAAATTTTTCTTTTTCAGAAAATGTATGATTTCGGAATGTATCTGGACCTGCGTAAAGCAAAAAGTCATAAATGATCCCTGAAACTCCGGCCCGTACATAGTTTTTGAAACCCCACCTGTTTGGCTTATCTTTCATATATTGCTTCCTTTTGCCCGCCTTTGTTCCTTTGTAAGCTATCATCATTTCATCGATGCTATATCGGTTTAAGTTTCCTTGCTGTTTCAAACAATTCTGTCTTACTTTTTCAAGTACAGGTCTAACTTTGTGGTATCTGTCTCCATCTTCCATGTTATTATTTGCAAAATGCAGCCATCTCATAATTGCTGATACCGCTTCAAAGGCATAATCTCCGCTACCTTAGAATACTGAAATTTTTGTGACCAATAATCGTGATATGAGGGCACGCTGACTATACCCATAATACGAGGGTCAAACTGAAAGTTCTTAGAAAATCAAAAACTGATTACATTAGCCAGTTATTAGTTTTATTATATCTTTTCAAAATATTGTCCATTGACGTCAATACACCGCTGCATGCGATGGAACCACTGGGAAAAGCACTTTGCCCACTCGTCCTTAGGGGTCTCTTCAATGGCATCGCGATACGCAGCCACCGCTTCTTCAGCATTCATAAACCGCTTTCCTTTAAGTTTTTCTTTAATTTTTGGAAATAAATAAAAATCACAAGGCGCGAGGTCGGGGCTATACGGCGGGTGACCCAGTAATTCAACGTTTGATGTCGCCAAATAGTCGATCGTTCGCTTGGCGGTGTGCGACGAGGCGTTGTCGTGGTGAAGGAGGATCCTACTGCGAGGTCGTTTCTCTCGAACTTTTTCCAAGACAAGTGGCAAACAATTGGTAGTGTACCATTCTGCAGAAACTGTTTTTTGATCCTCTAACACAATTGTTGCGAAATGACCTATCCTTCCAAAGAACGAGGCCACCATTTTTTTTCCCGCACTTCGATCTCTCTTCACTTTAGTTGGCAACTCCTCGAAAAGAAACACCCACTGAGCAGATTGTCTTTTGGTTTCAGGATCATAACAGTAAATCCAGCTTTCGTCACCTGTTAGTATGTCGAACACAGCATTTGAGTCACCTCCGTTAAATCTTTCAATCATTTTACGGCACCAATCCACACGATGGAGTTTTTGAGCCTTAGTCAAATTATGAGGTATCCACCGGGCGCAAAGCTTCCTGACCGCTAAATGTTCGTGGAGGATTTTGTGCACTTGACTCATACCGATGCCTAAGCTTGTCCGAATCTGCTGATAGGTCACTCTTTTGTCAGTCTCTATCATACGCCGCACAACACAGATGTTATTTTCAGTCGTCGCCGTAGAAGGCCGTCCCTCACGTACATCATCAGTGAGATTAGTGCGACCACGTTTAAACTCATTAAACCAGTTGTACACAGTCGCACGAGATGGGGCTTCATCGTGAAAGGCCAATCGTAGTCTATCATAACTTTCTTGTTGACTTAAATGACATCGAAAGTCATAAAAAATCATTGCACGAAAATTTTCTCGTGTTAAATTCATTTTGACGTGACACAGACAATTTTCAATTTGCCGCCAAGTCGTAAAACAAATGACAAATGAATGAAATATATACTCAGTAATATTGGCAAAGAGTTCTATTTTCAAATTTTAGAATATTTTTTTTATTATATTGTTTATAAGTGGCCAGTTCTAAGAACTTTCAGTTTGACCCTCGTAATGTGAATTGCAAGAAAATCTATCAACTCCTCTTCAGTCAGTTGAATTGACGTTGTATCGACGGTATAAATCTTTTTTTCGGTGGGGGAATTCAAGACTGGGTCGATCTGACAAGTAGCCATCACAAGCCGCCATTTTTGAATTCAAGGTCAAAATTGTGTCACGGGTCAAACTTTATCGATTATTTTTCCTTACTTCGGCTTACGGAAATCGTCAGATTATGTATTATTTGTAAACTTTGAATTATTACCTTAAAAATAAATAAAAAATTAGCCACGCTCGTGAAAGTCGAGATGACGGTTTTTTTTACAAGTTTGTAACCCACCTACTTCTTATCGTCAATCGAAAATTGTCAGATTAGTGGAATATACACTTTTTAGCATATAACTAACTTACCCTACCTTAATCTGACGCGCTCGAGAATTTCAGATGATCAATTTTTTTTTACTAATCTGATCATTTATCCTTGACGCGCGGCCACATATACGGGGCTAATACCTGCTGGAGGTATTTAATGGGGTACTAGGTTCCTCCCTGTATGTTAATCTGCCGCGCTTTAGTTAATCCCCAAATCCCCTCTTGGGCTCCCCTACTACTTGATTAAGTCCCGAGTTTGAATGCCAGGTCGGGCTAAAATTTGTTTCTGGATTTTTTTGTCTTAAAGTACAACAGTATCCAAAACACTGAAGTTGATAACTTACTATAAACAACTCTGGAGTCATAAAGTTGGTGGTGTTCATACCCCCGTGCTTCGAAAAGTACGTTAACTGTTGGTCTTGTCAGGCCTGTGTACCTTCCCACGTACCTACGCGCGGCGACCCGTTGTAAGGGGCTAAACAAGTTAGGTGTTGCTAGCCGGCAGCGACACGTTCGCGCGTTTCATCCACCGGCGGTGCGCGGCACTAGGGTTGCCGGTTGGACGAGCATAAATAAAGTCCTAGAAAGATGCGCTAGATGGCGTAAGTAGCTTCTTGTGGCAGTCAACGCTATCGCGTTGCGTGATACTATCACGTCACTGTATAGACTTAGAGTATTATGAATCATATTCCAGTTATAAGAATGAAATTATCTTGCAATGTATTTCTGTAGGTGTCTACACGAAAATGTGCTTGAGTCTGAGGCGAACTGAATTACACCATATAGTTGACAACATTAAGTAGATATTTCTTTGAATTTCATTGCAAAGTCAAATATCTGTACGGAGTACTAGTACTTATTCTGTGGTCCTGTGCCTAATCTCTCTCTGGTCATGTCGGATTGCCGTCTCAACCAACAATGAGAGTGCACCTGTGTTTTTGCGCACATACTATTGCACTAATAATACCTCCTGGCCTAAATTCTGCTAGGAGGAAAACCGACGACAGCAATTAAGAATATAAGGCTTACAATAAAAACGAATGTTTTTTTTTTAATTTTGTACTAAAAGCAATACCAATTTTTGTGTCAGTGGTTCCAGACTCGAAGCACACAGACGACGCACTGAGCGCGCTTATGAATGAGGAACTGATGGCTGACGTGGACATCGCCAGAGGTGAGTGTTGCATTCTATCCAGCATCATAAACTTAAGAGTAAAGGTAGACATTAGATTTGAAAGGTTAGAGCAATTCGGCTTGCGGCCTGCGTCATAGGATTTTCCTATAGAAAGTTGCGGCCCACCAACACGTCCACTTGGCTGTACCAGACCTGTCTCACTCCCCGTACCAAAAACGTACCTACGCACGGCGTACTGCCCCTGCAGTATAATCTAGTAGGGACTCGCGAGCACGCGATGACACATGCGTGCGCTTTATTCACCGGCGGCGCGCGGCGCTACGTTGCTGGCTGGACGAACATGAGTGAAGTGCTCGTAAGGTGCACTAGATGGCGATAGTAGCTTCTTTTTGGCTGTCAACCCTATTGCGCCGCATGTTCTGACGTCCTTGAATAGGTTTAGTGTGTGAATCGTTATCCAGAGTTATAAGAATGAAATTCGCTTGCAATGTATTTCGGTAAGTTTCTGAACGAAAAGTTGACGCAGAGGAGAGTTAAAATACACCATATTTTCTACGACATTAGAGTAGACGTTTCTTTGAATACCATTGCAGAGTAATACTTCTGTACGTAGTACTAGTGTTTATTCTGTAGCTGTACTTTAACTATAGGAGAGCTGCATGCAGCAAGCCGCAAGCCGCATTACTCTGAAGTCTTACCTTTAGGCTCTTGTCGATGGAATAATCACCATTAATCTCGTTAGCTTGTTTTGATTTCCCTGTACGACATGACGTTATTTTATTATTGCACACCACACAGTATAAATTTACATAAATGCTCAGGGGCAATGGTGCAATTTAGACGGTCTTCGAAATAACTTCTCGGTCTTCCTCTTCTTCCGTCTCTCAATCTCGCTACTCCCCGATCGAGGGTAACCACCGGCGCCAGACCCAAAAGTCCTACCACCTTACTAGAAATCGCGATTGCGTTTGCAATTTCATAACAATGTCATGTCTAGAGTTATAGTCTAGCCCCTTTATTCATAACTTATCAGACTTCTAACTTATAGGTGGTTAGTTGTTTTTTTCTTATGAAACAAATGTCACATAAAAAAAGACACACGAACTTTAGTGTCAAATCCAATATAACAGTCATGTTGGACGTTTATGAATAAGACTAGTTCTTTAAGCTACATTATTTTGTAAATAACTGACTGTATCTTGTGAGCCATGAATGAAAGAAAGTTGATAAAAAATCGGTATTCCAGAGTGGTGCGACGAAGGCCGACGTCACGTGTGCGGTCTGCGACACAGCGCGCTGACGGACGACTACGGCAACTTCGTGGCGCGCCGCATCGACTGCGACTGCCCGCCGCCGCCCCCGCCTCTCTCGCCCCTCGCCCCCCTCGCGCCTCTCGCCCCCCTCGCGCCTCTCGCCCCTCTGGCACCCCTGGCCCCTCTCGCGCCCTACGCCGGGTACTGGCAGCCGGATGTGTTATAACACCGATGTGGCGATATGTAGCGACCGCCTGGGATGTTGAAAAGTGAGTGGTGATTATTGTTACGTGTTTCTTGCATGGTATGGAGATTTATGTGGATTATAAGGAAAAATACAGATCTATAGCCACTATGAATTAGTGGTGCTGTTTTTCTTGATCATTTTATTTATTTTATTTATTCAACCAAAGCAGCAGTAAAAAGCGGCCTGTCAAACAAAATCTTAGCGATGACAGCTCATAATAGTTGCAATTATTTAATGATTGCACAAAATCTACAGGTCTTAAATATACCTACGTAAATAGGTATGGTCAATTAAGAAAGTGGTCTACTAGTTTTGACAAAATGTCAGTTGTAAGTAAAATAGCGATAAGGTTGAACTCACTTATGGACTTATAACCTTTTTAACAATGAAAGAGATGCATATTATGTCAGAATATATTTGCAAAGAAAAATCAACCTGAACCGAACCGAATGATTTTCAACCTTAGGGTTGTAGATCACTTTCTTTGTCGACTCTCATGCAAAGAGTACATTTTTACATTTTAGAACTTTCAGAAGAAAATGAATAAGCACTACCAGATAATAACACACACCAGACACACTCACTCACATATATTAAAGTGTGAGTGAGTGTGTGTGGTGTGTGTTATTATCTGGTAGTGCTTATTCATTTTCTTCTAAAAGTCAGCAGTAAGAGCAGCGCAACAGCCCTATTAAATATTTAAATTAGTTATTTAATTTTTAAAGTAAATAAAATTGTAACAAATAGCATTTTGATATTTATTTCAATAATGTTCAATTGTATATTTGTTCAAACCATTTTTTTTTCAGCAAATCGCGCAAAATTCTGCACTCTACGACCTCAAGCGTCCCGGGCTGGGCAGCGCAAAATTGACGCCGAAAAGCGAATTATATCAACAGCGGTATGAAAACAACACCTTGTCTTGTTGAACAAAACCGAATTTCCAGATAAACCCTGTACAATCTTATCAATTCGCGGTATTACGGAAACGCTTATCGGTTAATGGTATAATTTGCGACATACCGGTACGTAAGGCCAGTAGCGTGATTTTACTACAAAATTGTTGTAGTAATCAAGTTTCAAAATAACCACCGCTTTTTATGGAATGAGAAAAATTCTCTCCACAGTGGCATTATTATTCAGTAATGAGCTGAAATTATAAAATTGCCAGTATGTTGGTTGGATATGTGTCAGTTTTTTTTCAACACAGCTTAATTATGTTTAAATGATTCAAGGGTATATATAACCGCGCTTAATTAAGAAATGGCGCGAAAATACGTGTTATAGTATTTGTTTATTTGGTCAGGTGACCAACACTGCCTCTGGAAGGCAATACTTTTTGTAGCGAGCGGGAAGCTAGCTCATCGTCGAACAACGTCCGACGCTGTATGTAATAAGATATACTTATTTGATATGCATATAATAAAGAATATAATATCTACATCACCATAGTTTTGTAAACAATAATAAGACTAATGAGCGAATGTAACTTTTTTTCTGTGAAAAAATATGCCACTAAAATGATATATTAAAAATCGGTAACATATCTGCCAAGTAAATTATATAGTATAGATGTAGTTACCTTTACATAGAGTAACAGTAATTTGTTAATATAAACAATGGACCACAGCGAGCGGTGAGCGTGCCGGCACGTGGCGTGGCGGCCCCTTAGCTAGACTATGCCATTTCACATCAACGCGACACAACAGGCGCGATTCCCGGCCGTCATTTTTAGGACTAATTTTAATTTCATATCGTCTTTTCTCAAATTAAGTGTTGCTACCATCATCATATGATATCCCTACTAAATTGACCATGAATTCTGAAATTTTCTTAGCAACTGACAGTTTTTTAGTTATAGTGTGACGTTTCTAAATTGTTGTAGTTGACTCGTTTTATTTATTCAGCTAAAAAGGAGACAGAATGATTTTAAAATTAGTCTTAGATATGAACCTTGGAATTGGTCCAATAGCAGAAATGGCATAATTTAATGACAAATATAACATAAGAAAACGGTATAACAGTATTGGAGCCAGAACGGTGACGAACAGATCTCAGAATGACCAGTATATTTTAATAAAAAATATTAGTGTGCTAATAATTTTATAATTTAGCTGTGCTTATACACGTTTTAGTATTTGGTTTATATTTAGTTTGAATAAAATACGGTTATATAAAAATATGAATTAGTTGGTACGAATTTATAATTTAAAATAAATATTATTATATATATTGAATATTTGAAGTCGCACCTATATACGTAAAGTATTGCTTTTAGAGAATAGAGTAAAATTTGGCCTATTGAATAAAAATATTTTAGGTTTCGCTTGCCTACATTATAACATTAGTTTTCGAGGTGGAAGTTATTATTGTTTATCGACATTTGTGCCATAAAGGAACGGACAGAGAAGCATCGGAGATGGACAGGTAGGAATTAAATTTGTCCCATATCTTATTGAAAATGTGTTCAGAAATTTTTAGAAGTTGTACCTACATACATTATTGATAGATTGTATGTACATAGTGTTATTTTAATATAACTGATTTCTTAAGATGTCTGCGGTGTATGTAATTTTTTTAACGATATTTGAAGTGCAAGTTTATATGATATTGTTGTAATGGTCATGTAAAATATCGTTTTGATACTCGACATAAGAATTATTGTCTTTTAACTGGTGAGACCTCTTTTTCAATGATACACAGCTTGATTGAAATAACAGAATCAGTTGGCACAAAATAACAAAATCATCGCCACATAACATTGCAAATGTATGTTGCAATAAAGAGTATCTATCCATCTATAATTTCGTTTACAAGTTTTGTTATTTAATCAGGTAACTTCCTTTTACCGCGCTCGGCCACTCAAACACGTTTTTCATCTAGGTACTAACATTCAAATTAATTCTCTGGTTTCATTATAATTACATCACCTACATCTAGCGTGTATAGTTTTGTTAACATACGGTAATTTTCTACATTTTCACATATTTTTTACAAGTTGTGGTCTATGAGCAGCAAAATTACCGTTTGGTAGAGAGCACTTATAAAAACTGACCTTTACGCTATTTCAAAGATCTAAGTAAAAAATAATTAACCAGAGGCACTTTACTTTTCATTCAGTTGTACGTCAAGTGGATAGATACTAATGCGGCGCCACGCAATTGCCGTGACGAAACGTAAAACAGATAATGGTACTTAAGTTGCTACAGAGTACAAAATTATACATTTATTAGTGTGTTTAATACAGGATTATTTTAAAAGTGCATAATATTATGGCATAATTCAAACAATAAAGCACCAATCGTTACCCGTCAATGTAAACGTGTATAGATCCTGTTTTATTTTACTTAAAATATTGAAGGTAACACGGAACTCGTCTCTATTACTATTACAGTAAGAGATATTCGTTAGTAAATATGTAAAGGGATCGTTTTATATTGGTTCAATCACATTCCTTAATTTGGTTAGAAAAAGTTGAATATATTTTAGGTTCTTAACATATTTTTATACAAAAATAATATAGAATTAAATTCAGTATTTATACTTATATTATTTTAGTTTAAATATATAATCTAATTGATTGACATAATAACCAATATTATTGTTTTTGTAACGTGGTGCATAATAAGTTGCCATCTTTTATTGTTTGGTAGTATTTATTTTTTCTGTGATAAATCTTTTATTTTGTAATTAAAACGTGCATAAATCAGTTTATGAATAATTATAATTAATAATACTGCAAAAATTGCGAATCGGGTGTTTCGCCTTGCGAACAAAATAAATTGGCACTAGAGGACTATTATTTAATTCTTTGGAAATTGTGAATACTGTGGGCTAATGTGTATAACTATAAAGTACATACATATCTGTGTTATTTATCTATAGTGGGAACACGTTTCTTGACGTTGGGTGTGGTTAAAAAATGGCAACTAACTGGAAGAAATAACTCACTTTTTTATATAAGCAGATTTTTTGTATATCAAGATGAAACACCCGGTGCGTGCAACGAACTTATTTCGTAAAGCAATCGTGTAAAGGTATATTACGTTGTTTCGGTTAATCACTCCGCCTATAATGATATTAACGCGGCGTTCGACACGAAATTAACTATTTTATTGTAATCAAGTTAGCCGTTTAATTTAAGAGTAGGATGTTCTACCTCTAAACAAATCATAGTTGATGTACAATATAAACTTTTAACAAAGTTCAAGTGTATTATTTATTAATTGTTAACCTACCTTACATGATTTTAATGTAGTCACGTAAGAAGATAGTATTGGCTACCGATAGTTAGTTTTTATTAATATTTATGAAAGAAACGATTCGATTGTTTGTTTGTATTGAATAGGCTCCGATACTAGTCAGACCGATTCAAATGATATTTTGGCACAGAAATAGTTGGACCCTGGGCAGGACATAAGACTACTTTTGTCGATATACAATCATCACGGGGGTGAAATGGAAAATCCTACTTTTGGCGCGGGCCAAGTCGCGGGGTACCTACTTTCCACATTTAGGCTGAACCCACATTTGGCGTTCCTCAAGCGTGTAAATGACGCTTACGCCGCGTGAGCGCCACACTGAGCTCACGTCGCGTTGCCGTTTCTGTTTTGCGATATGCGCGCTCAATGTCTCAGCTCGCTTCAGTCTTTCCAACGGATTACAACAGGCTTCTTCTGGGTGAGCTCGCTCCATCATCGACTCTGTCTGCGCCACGTCTGGCTTAGTCTAGAGTCGAGAGCAAGTAAATCCATTTCGAATTAAAAAAAATGTAGGGTTAGCCATATATCAATGGTTTCAACACGACCTTGACTGACGTTTTATCATGGCTTTTTCCGTGAACGCGTTTGCAAATTTTTTAACAATTCTGTACAAGGGATGAATAGATTTTAAATAAAATAACAATATGAAATATCAACAACTTTAATGATCGGATATATACAAGAACAATATTACAAGTGTTAACAAATATATCGCGGATGGTGCGAGCGGTCAGGCGCAGCGTGAGGCACTAAATTCTAATAACATGTTTGTATTGTCAATTTAAACTAAACATACAATTGCAAATTAAACATCGAAATGAAAAACCTTCACATACTACAAGTACCAGTTATCAAATGATATCACCATGATAGAAGAAAATGTAAAAAACAGGGTATTCATTACATAATGATTTATTGCTATTATACAACATTAGATAAATGTATATGAGATGCTCTCCAATGCATGAACCACCAATTCGTTGTAATAAAATAAAATACAACCTCCTTCACGTCACTACACGCTAAACTAATGAAAACCACTAAATTTAGTAACAACTACGACTAATTTACAATTTGCTGAACTAATATATTATCTAAATACTGTACTTCAGAAATCAATTATAGTATAAAAAAACAAGCAAACTGATCAAGGCCGCAAAATTGCACACGAAAAACGTTTTAAACTACTAAACTAGGCACCGTTCCGTGTATAGATAATTCGCGATACTATCTATCGTCTTTCCCTTTCTAATAAACGTATAGTATGAATAAAATCGCACGTTTCTCTTTCCATTGTGGGTACTTCGACATTTGGTTAAAGACGACAAAGACGATTAAGACGGTGTGATTCAGGAGCATATAATTTGAATATTGGCAAGGGGATACAGGATGACAACTCCTGAAACACATCCCACTTATCGGTGTAAGTCTTCTATATATGAAGAAAACGTACATCGCAACGTGCTATATTCATTGCATTATAATCAATCGTCCGTCCAGACGCGTCGCGTGACGATTGGCACGGCACGGACGGAGAGCGTCGGCCGATACCGTCGTTATAGCTAACCTAAATAGAAAATATAAAAAATAAAATAATAATTTAATATCGTAAATCTAATGTGACATCGTCAGCGCGTTAACAGAGAAGTAAGTAAACTTTACATATTCACAGCCCTAACAACACCCAACGGCCTCTGATCAATTGACGGCAGTATTTACACGAACTCGCAACACATCGGTCGACCAAAATAAAGGTATAAGTTCGTAGCCGACCACATGTCGCCAGCGCCGGACCACGTGTCGACGCGTCATGTCGCAACTACACGTAGCGACGTCGTGTCGCTTCAGTCATGAATACAAGCCCGACTGCAGCAAATGACAGACCGCAGCGCCACTCATTCCACAGAGTCGGCTACATTCGCAATGAGCTCGATATAAAAGTACTCGAACTATCAATTACTTTATCGACTACTTAAGTACTCGATACCATGTAATAATGCCATATAATGATTGCGGTCGCTCACAGCGCCACCCTATGGGACATAGGTACTAAAAAAGAACCTTTAAATGGGCCTCTTCCAGATTTAAATATTATATTAGAACCAGCGGTATCCCGCGACTTTCAGGTGAGACCCCTTCCTAGGCAACTTTTTGTCTATACCTCTTTCTATCTCTATATCAAAGAAGATTGGCATAAATCGACCCAATAGATAGAGACACCGTACTGAGACGCATGAATTATAAATATCACTTTATTAGCAGGATTTTATATGATTTTACTGTAATTTAAAAAGCAAGGAATTAAAATTAAAAAAAAAAATTTTTAGAATTTACTAAATTATTAACAACTAAACGTCTTCAAGGATGCCAAAAATACGGTCGATGTGAACTTTGACGTGCTAGTCATACATGAAGTATAAATATATAAAATATTTGAACACCAAATAAAATGTCGTTCAATGTAAGTTATATAATTTTTTCTCTATACAGTTTTAGGCTTTTCACTAAATACTAAAACATGCGAGCATTCGGGGCTGAGCATCAAAGAACTCTCTGCCACTCTCTATCAGGCAGTCTGAATCTCTTCCCATCGTTAAACGCAAATTAAAAACTTACTTCCTCTCACGCCTCTAGTTTTCTTTCAATTCTTACCTTCTTTAAATGTTGGTCGAGTCGCGCACTTCTTTATATATAACTTATGTTATGTTTAGTATATAGTATGTATATTTTATGTATGTATATAGTATCATCATAATTTGTATGCATAAATATTATTGTATGTTTATGTAACTCAGAATATTTATTAGTATTATTAACATTTAATAGCCTTAGTAATTTATGTATATTTATGCTTATATCGTGTCTTTTTCTTTTTTTAAATTCTATACCCATTTCCTTTTATTCTGATAGTTATCACCGCCAACCCAATTCAATTTTGGACAGTCCTCTACCTGAGGGTTGCCTGGAAGAAATTGCTTTCAGCAATAAGACCGCCTAAATTGTACCATTCTCTATGAACATTTATGTAAGTTGATACTGTGTGTGGTGTGCAATAAAGAGTATATATCTATCTATATAACTTTGCCGTTCTTCTTTCCTCTAAATCGGTTCAGTGGTTTAGACTTTGTCTGTCTTTGTTCGTCAAACAAGGACTGTAGCCATCATGACAACCGATTAATGTCAGCCAAAGAAAAAATAATACCAGCCACCTTACAATCATAAACAATGCAGTTTCTAAACCAGCCATGTTCCAGTATTCGTACCAAGATCCTTGAATTAGTAGACCCGAAGTGGGGCAGATTGTGGTAACCTGTCACCAATCGAATAAAATGAAACAGATATATGTGGATATATAGCCCCATTTCGCTCTTTTATCTTGTAAACCTATCACCTTGTGTACGCTCATAATAAGAGTTCTAGCTATCTTAAAGTTGGGTAGTTTTCTGATTGGTGGCAATTTATTTTGGATTTGGATTTGAATCTGGATAGTTATTTTGTTGATAGTACGGGCCCAGATGTTAAATAGTCATAGACAACGGACATAGAGAATTTAGGGCTGCATCACGCTGGCATGTGAGCTACAGCTTACATTTTAGTCTAACGTAGTCACGAGTGAAAAACCTAATAATATTAGATGAAAAATATAACTGTCACCTATGATGGCTGACATTGAATGACAAAAAATTCGTGCATAAAATATGACTAGCGGTTTCTCGCTACTTTGTCTGCGCAAAGGTCGAATTTACCATACAAGTTTTCACCTTCATAAAATATGATTTCTGGGATAAAAATGACAATCTTAATTATGTCGTTTTTCGGGACTCAAACTATCTCAATACCAAATTTTGTCAGCATCGGTTTAGCGGTTTAAGCGTGACGTGAAAAGCTAACAGACAAACACACTTTCGTATTTCAAATATTAGTATGGATTTGGTGGGACAGATGTCGGCGACACATCAGATCCACAAATTAGAAAGAATATGAGTACTGATCTGCGGTCGAGCGCCAGTGTGGTCTACCGCTTGACGACGTGTCGCTAGCTTCATGTCGCGAGCTACGAATGGTATTTCATAGAAATACATACAAACCAGTAGTGTCGCGTCGACACGTGGTTTGACGCCGCGACGTGTGGTCGGCTACGAACTTATACCTTAAAAGTGACACTAGCTTACGAGTCCCTCTGGCGTGGCGCTAGTATCTATGCAATATTTGACATCTACAGTTATTTTTAATTAGTTTCACAAAAATACTTAGCGCTTTTGTGAATCTAAAAAACTAAACTACACTCAACAATTTTATAATCAAAGCCTGAAACAATAATATTTTGCAATATATTGCCGTTTTCACAGTCGGCTTTCGAGGACGCTGCCCTTCTACGAATAGAGGCACGCGTGGATAAGAAATATTTCGGTTTATTTATTAGTCGTGTATACGGAACAGTAGAAGGATAGCGTCGCTCAACATCAGCTGTGGTTACACGATCGAACCATCGTCAACAAATAGAATAATACATACAATTTTAATTCAAATATGTCGCAATAAACATTCTAAACTCACTTATAATATTAATTGAAAAATAGGTTTCGGAAAGTTAACAATATTAGTAACAGTACATATTCTAAATATATTTTATTTCACTATTGAATAAGATCTAAATAATTATAACAAGTAAATTCTAAAAATATCATCGGCACGTATTTTATCTTACCTACTTTAATTTTTTGATGTATGAAATACAGGGTTATCTCGGAGACAGTGCACATTTCTTTTCCACGGTCAATATCGGTAATAGAACATATTTCGCGAAAAAAATTTGATATTTTATTACTTTTATATTTTTTAATCGATTTTAAGTAAAATGATTTTGACACCTATTTTTTATTTTGACTTTCCTAAGCCTGTTATGTAATAAGCAGGAATTTATTGGTATGATATCTCATATTTAACTACTAAGGAGTTTACTCGTATGAATTTTTATTAGTCGTGTCGTCTTTACATGCATAAAATGTGTGCAGTCTCCGAGGTTACGCTGCATTAATGCAAAAAAATATTACTCTGTCACGAAAATAAATATTTTACGTGACAGAGTAATATTTTTTTCTATTTTTAAAAGTTGTAAAATGATAATGACCTTGAATTGTGTTATTTCGTAGCGATTTAAGCGTGTGCAATAAAATTTTGTTTTTAAGTAAGGTAAGTTGTTTTATAATGCTGATCGGTATTTTGCTATAAGCCCTCAACGATTTTATCGTATACAATATTAGTAGAAGATAGAATAACGAAGAGAAATATTGACAGAGAATAATAATATACTTTTAGATGTTAGCGCGTGGTCGACAAACAAAATTAGTATCGTTTAAGCAGAGGCTTAATAACGTAGTCACGAGTAACGAAATGTATACAGAAAATATTTCATAAGCTTTATGACATTGTAATAAGGTTCCAAACCGAATGCACCTGTATACAAATGTATGCTCGTGAGTACGCTTTTGGACGATTCATTCATGATTCGAATATTTTTTGGGGGTAAGCCATACCCATACGTTTAGTGTGGGTATAGTTTAATTTTGAGTGTTATTCAGCAATCGCACGATCCAATTTCACGGCACGTTAAGTTTCCTTGAAATAAAAAGGTTACCAGATTCGGTGCCGATTTAGACAGAACCCATCTTTTTGTAATCATTTTCTCAAATCTCGGTAGGTTCTTTCGCACCTTGTTTGATATACAAGCTACCAGTAAATAATCAATTTTTATATAATCAACAAATTCAACCCTTGCAGTGCAGACGTAGACACTTTTTATATCGAGTTGCTTCTAGCGATGGGCGAATGTTCGAAAAAAATAATCGAATGAATCGACAATCGACCATTCGCACTATCGAATGTCGATTTTGTAATTCGGAAAAAATTATAATCGACAATCGAATGATAATCTATACTCGGCCCTTCGGTCGAATTGCCGCGACTGTGCGCACAGGACATGCAGCGAACGAATGATTAATCGACGCGACGAATGACGATTCATTCGTTAGTAATTAGTAGTACGGCCTACGCACCGCACGCTCCGGTATTGCTCGCCGCATAATCGAAGGATAATCGAATAACTGTGGTTGTTTATCGAATACATTCGATTACAAAGACCATTCGAATAATTCGATTAATTTAGTAATAATCGCACATCGCTAGTTGCTTCCACTTGACACACGTCTCGGACTAAAAAGTCGCCGTGGCGGTAACAAAAAGTGTCTACGTTTGCCCAGGTTCCATAACAGTGTCGGTTTTGGTGTCGGAATCGTTATCGAACGCCGTAATATCGATACGTTTGTGTGGTGTGTGGTGTGTGGTGTAGTGAACAGTGGCTCAGAGCGAGTCGCGGTGCCACACCCAGGTGCGCTTGGTGTGGTCGAAGCGATGCGCCAGCCACTGCGCCTGCAGCAGCTCGAGCCGGTCGGCCGACAGGTATAGCGGCTTGCCGCGTCTGCGCACAACGACCATTGCTTATTTTGTGAACGAATTCGTCCGAATCACCTTAAACTAGTGAAGACTGCTTCTGCCACCAATCCCCACAAGCACTTTTTCAGCAATAGAGTAAACGAGGCATGGAACAAATTTCTGGCAGAAGTGCTAGCAGCGAATTCAACGAACCAATTTAAAAACAGACTTGACAAACATATACAGGAAAGAAAGGCTAAGCTATGATAGCGAGATGCAGACTGTATCAGTTGTTTCCACTGACTGTTTGCCTAAAATAATAATAAAAATCATGTAGATCAGAAATCGAATCCTATAGCATTAGCTATATAAGGAAACCAATTGCAATGGATACGGCGAGGTTCAATCAATTAAGAATTAAAGTCTAGTCAAATCAAACATCTGTAACCTAGTCTAGAATGGGAAATCAAGTAAGTATAGCAAACACGATAAGCAAGTCTTTTGAGAAAAATATTCTATAAGCAATAAAGCTTATGTATAGTCTAACCGTTTATCGGAGACTTCGCCTGCGGGGTACAGGAATGCGGGGATTGAAGAAAAAAGGAATTTAATTAAGTGATTTAAATTTTGAAAATAATATGAAATTCAAATGTCAAAACTGAAATCACCCAATAAACATCTGTTAAGGAACCCCGTTTTCTTCTACCCTCGCACTCCTGTACCGCGCAGGCGAGGTTTACGACAAGCGGTCGGACTATAAATGCACACAAAAATCAGCTATGGTGCGTGTTATCCGGTGGGACTTGAACCCAACACTTTTCAGCCGAATGCTCTGTCCAACTGAGCTTAAAACTTAACCTAATGGAAAAAATTACATTGTTGACAAGTTACCACAAAACTGAATTGCGGAAAACGTTAGTCAGTCTACAGATTTTTTGATAACTACGCCAGAAAGTCGGCGAAGCAAGCGGTCAATCCAAGTCCCAACGGATGACACGGTCGATCAATTTTTTTGTGCAAAATTTACTTACTTTAAAAACATGCAAACAAATTTTCTTAATTATAAAAATATTTAAAAGCTAGTGCACTCACTTGAGGTCGCGGTCCTCCTCGTCGTAGTCGTCGAGGTAGAGGCTGCCCCACAGGCAGGCGCGCCGGCCGCGGATCACGATGATGTACGTGGACGTCACCACCAGGAAGATGCCCGTGCCGCCGCCGCACTCCATCGCGTGCTGTCACACATACACCTCATAATATTACAAACATACAATTTTAATACAGTACCTGGGCGACGAAAAGGAGAAAATTGTTTATCACCGAGCGAGATTCGAACCCACGTCTTCTAAGTTTTTTCAATCCAATGTCTTAAGCATTACACCACGACGACCATGGTCGCCGGGACGAAATAAGCGATCTGAATCTGCGTCGAACAATTACGAAAGGAAAACGCATGAAAACTTGAAAACACACGTTTTCCGAAACATAAGACTAATCTAAATCGATTTTTCAACCCCGATACCACATACCAGATTTAAGCGAGATCTTCAGAGCCGTTTCCGAGATCACAAATATATATATATATAAATAAATATACGAGAATTGCTCGTTTAAAAATGTAAGATACTAATAACATTAGTAATTAAAATTGAAAATGATTATGTTAGAACTGAATTTAAATTCCAGTTAAAATGCTCCGCGAAAGCTTTAAGAATGTCGCTGCCGTTAGCCCTCACCTGGTGCTTTATAGAGGTCGACGACTTACGTAAAAACATCAAAGTGACAAAAAACATTATCAGGTGATAACTTATGGGGGAATTTTAGGTTAACTATCGATGTTGAACCCATAAAAAAAGTTTTCGTATATGATGAGTACAAACACCTCGAAACTAAAAATGAGTCAGTCAGACAATTAGAAAAATACGCTTTTTTATTCAAGACCACCGATAGCCGCCGGAGCACAAGCTCACGCTTAGTTTGGGCCTAGGTAATCGGTGTGTTTGTTGTAACAATGTATTTATTTATTTACCTGCACAGCCTCGGCGACTTGCTGCTGCCGGCAGCAGGCCTGCTTGAGGCAGACCAGCGTGCCGCACAGCAGGCACACTGACGCCTCCTTCGGCACCGCGCCGCACTGCGCGCACACGCGCTCGTGGTAGTACGTGAACAGACGGTCGTAGTCGCGCGGCAGCGCTAGCAGCGCGGGCTGCGACCACTCCACGTGCATCGAGCGGAGCAGTCTGCGGACCTGCGAGAGAAACACGTTTGAGACACCGTGGACGAAACTAAAAAAATAAATCCGATCCGCCAGCTCGAGGCAGGCAGTTAGGACGTAATATTTCTTGTGAACGAGGGCAAACTGGGGTTCTATTTTTAAATCATTCGCGTGCACATTTCTATTGATTTTCGTTTATCACCTAAAAAACTTCGCATTTTTAATGATTCGATCGACTGCATTACCCACTCCAGGCCTGTGTATTCTCCCGCGTAGGTAGCAAAAACGTACCTACACGCGGCGACCCTTAGTAAGGGGCTAAAACAAGTTGCGTGTCGCTACCGGCCAGCGACACGCTCGCGCGTTTTATTCACCGGCGGCCACGCGGCTTCGTTACTGGCTGGACAAGAACGAATAAAGTACCAGAAAGAGGCGCTAGATGGCGTTAGAAGCTTCTCGTAGCAGTCAACCCTATCGCGTCGCGTGATATTACGGCACTGAATAGGTTTAGTGTATTACGAATCATATTCCAGAGCATTAAGTATGAAATTATCTTGCAATGGTTTTTTGTAGGTGTCTACACGAAAATGTGCTTGACTCTGAGGCGAACTAAATTACGCCATATTGTTGACGATATTGAGTAGACATTTCTTTGAATACAATTGCTAAGTCATACTTCTGCACGAAGTACTAGTACTTATTCTGAACCGTAACGAGTAACAGAAATCGATCAAATCGGTCTTTTAATACAGTACGATAACTGCGATTAAAATAACGTATAACTTCGTGGAATACTCTTGAACGTTTTTTCTTTCGTCATGTCAAATCAGGTGAGTGTAGATCATTATGCTTAAGCGCTTGCGTCTCTAATCTGTTAATACCTTAACACACGCGTATTTATTTTTCCAGTCCACTGCATGCCGTCCGTCACCAGCTCCAGGTAGTACGCGAGACGATACCCCACGTCGGTGGTGGTAGGCTTGTCTAGTACATGTGTTATGTACTATTAGGGCGTCACCGTCCAACATGTAAATCAGAACGAGCTAGTCTTTGTTGGTTAATTAAATCGGTCTTTTAGTAGAATACAATCCACTATGACTGTAGTGATTTAAGACCTTAATAACCTAACTTAACTAGATAGACCCTAAATAGACTTGGAACAAAGCGACTGAACTAAACTTACCATCAGCTGCCGTTATGCCATACGTAGTACTATCCAGGCGATGATATGGTGGAATGTCACATTGAACCTTTAGGAGGAAGGCGAGGAATCTCTGAAAGCGACTGGAAATAGACTCAGAACTTCACTCACCACAAGTTGCCCCCTCTGTGCGGCCGCTCCCAACTGCCTCGCCCAGGCGCGCGCAACGCGAGGGGCAGTGGGGGGCAGCGCCTGCGCCGCAGACCAGTCCGCCCACTGCATGCCGTCCGTCACCAGCTCCAGGTAGTACGCGAGGCGGACGAACTCCTGCCGCGGCGTCTGGATCTCGGGCAGCTCGCTCCCGTACAGGTGGTGGCGGAGCAGCGCCGATATGCGCACGAATGGCAGCAGGAGTTCTTGGAGCTGGGGAGAGATAGAGTGTTAGAACGCGTTCACACAGCAGTCCCTATGGTTACACACTTCTTCGTGAAAGGACACAGGCCGTTACTGACACGTTTTGTAGTATAAACTTTTACAGCTATGGCGTGACGGGTCTGTCAACACTTTCTGTGACAGTGTCACCTATAGACGTAAAAACGAAAAGAAGTTCTATAGCATCTGGGATACTATCAGCGAAAGTGTTAAACGGATTATAGTTCGACTAATAGTTTTAAGAACGAGTTCATAAACATTAATGGATCGGGAATACTATTCATGAGTTAAAAGTTCATAAAAATATAAATATGAACTCGCTAATAATTACAAAGGTGATCGGCGAATAAAATACGATAAAAAATACTGTGTGAACGTGCAGTTATTTGGACCCGTTTCCCAAATTTCTAAAATTGACTCATGGAATCGAATGATGACAATCAGGAAACGAAAAGGAACATTATAAAACTTAAAACGAAGTAAATCGCTGCTGACTATTACCAATTTAAATGTATAATTAATTTTTGATACCAAAAACTGAAACGTTTAAAATAAGACTAAGGAAGACGTTTTTTTAAATTTATTGCGTTATTACAATAAAAACATCCGTTTCGCTTGCAAACATTCTCTCATAACATTATCACACGTTCTAAAACCAATCCCATAAATGTACAATAATCAATGTTGTTATTTTATCCCAACCCGTTCTTATTGCTACAATAAAATCTTTCATATTTCCAATTCTAATCCCTGTCACTCGTATCCGCCCGCAAAAATCCAGCAAACTTCTTACACCAAAAATGTTTAGCCTCAACATACCTGCGCCTCCATCTGCGCTATGTCCAGCACCGGTTTCTCAGCGTGCGGCGAGGCAGGTCCGTCTTCAGTGAACAGGTCTGAGTCGGCCAGGGCCGTCAGCAACAGTCGGGCCGCGGCCCTGAGTCCGCCCGCCGCCGGGGTCGCAGGGCCGGACCCAGGGGTCCCGGGGCCGGATGCGGCACCTAGCGCAGCGCGACCTTCTGCGTTCGTGCTCGCGATGAACTGGCATACTATCTGATAGTATGTTAACGTGTAGAGCGCTCGCACTATGCAGGTGAAGTGTTCTGAAATGTCAAAAATACGTTTTATACGTGGCGTAATAGAAGGGTGCATTGGATTTTTTGTAAACATAGATTAATTAGTCGTAGCAGCCATCAAATTTGTCACTTTTTAGGGTTCCGTAGTCCGACAAGAAACCCTTATAAGATCGTTCAGTCCGTCCGTCCTAGTCTGTCACAGCAGAATATCTTCTACGTTTATGGACTGATTTGCATGTAACTTGGTTCGAGGATACTTCACATTTAGATCTCATTTTTAAAAATACAAAAAATTTAAATTACCCCTTTTTGAGGGTACCTCCCTTCCCAGTTGAATTCTGGCAACTACAAATATTACCGGCAGTAGTTTGAGCGACAAACCAACGTAAATCAGTACATAATACATCCGCGGCGTGCATCGAGGACATATCCTACTAGAGGAGAAATGTTATTAATTTTGTTCGAGAAAAATTCCGCCAAATCCGAAAGGTTCCGGATGAACCGACTCAATGTCAAACACCGTATTAGTGATGGCCAATAAGAAATTAGTATCGATAGTCGATGTTATTGTTTAATTTTAATGGGAACAATACTTTATTACACCTAAGGATAAACTTTTCACTAATGTGCAATATCCTAAATATAATACCTGATTCTTGTTCCTAAGAATTTTAAGTTAGTCATCAAATTAACTAAAACGAACTCTAAAGTATAAATAATAAATAAATAAATTGTTTCAACAAACACACCAAACCGCTTTGATTCGGCACAAAAATTATCTGACATTTCTTAGAGAATGTTTCGTCCAGCGTACTTGTACTATAGAGGTCAATGCGTTCGACATAGAATTGACAGATATCGTCAAAGAGGATTACAAAAACTAAAGAACAGGACAAAGTCTGTGGGGTCAGCTAGTACATAGTAAAAGTTTTAAGTTTTGTTTGCAAAACAAATTTACTTACGATACGATACGATACGAGGTGCTACTCAGCCAGGATCAAAGCCTGATCCGGTAAAACCGGCACACCGAGTAGCACAATTTTTGGGGAAAGACACGCTCTGGGATGGGAAAGGAAGACCGACTAGCCGAAGCCCGTCGGCCACAACCAACTAGATATGCATCTTAAGCTTGGTATAGGAATATAGGTAAAGACAGGTATCAGTATTAGGAATGAGCGTTGGTGAGATGGGCGTCTGGCCTTAGGTGTTTAGTGTAGGAGCTTTCCGGGCTTCTTTGTTCATGTTGTATGTTTCGGACCGGGCTGGATCATTTCTTTGTTTATGACGTGGTGCTGAAATCAGATTCGCTATCGGTATCTGCTAAGTTTAGTGTAGTAAATATTTCTTGTGCTGCTTTTCTTGGTTCTGATTTCTTTTTTGCCACTTCAATCCACTCTTCGCTAGTCCTGTTGTAGTAATTGAGGTCTTGCGCTAAGGAATCTTGCCATGTATACAGGGTGTGGCGTAAATAGTGGTCCAAAGCAAAGGTGTGGATACACTGTACACTGAAGCACCACATACCAGTATTAAAAAAAAAATTATGTACAGGGTTTTCAAAAAAAAAATGTTTTTTAATTTTTTTTGAAATCGTTACCTTGCCTTACAAATTTGGTTATAATTTCCAAAAATGACGGTTTTTTTTTATCCATTTTTTTTATTATTATTGCTGATCACTTGTACTTAGTACTCCATTCGTTTTTTTTTTTTACAAACTGAATTTAATAAAAAAAAATAAGTTTCTTTCAAAATTCAATACTCACTGCTAGCAAATCTAGTTAGCTAGCTAGTTTGAATAACCAAAATTAAAGAAAAACTAAATGATTGGTTAGAAAAAAATTACAACCCTTGTAAACCCTTGAACTTCAAATAAATTGTTTTTCTGAATTGGGCTCCTTTTTGTTTCGAAAAGCAATAACTTTTTTCCTGTAAGTCGTAACACTTATTGTTGCACCATTTTAGAATCTGCAAAAGATGGGCATTTTTTTTAAACAATGGGCACTGACAGTGTGGTACATTTTTTTTGCACCAAAAGCATTGAATGTCAAACGATTTGCTAGCAGTGAGTATTGAATTTTGAAAGAAACTTAATTTTTTTTATTTAATTCAGTTTGTAAAAAAAAAAACGAATGGAGTACTAAGTACAAGTGATCAGCAATAATAATAAAAAAATGGATAAAAAAAAACCGTCATTTTTGGAAATTATAACCAAATTTGTAAGGCAAGGTAACGATTTATAAAAAAATTAAAAAATTTTTTTTTTGAAAACCCTGTACATAATTTTTTTTTAATACTGGTATGTGGTGCTTCAGTGTACAGTGTATCCACACCTTTGCTTTGGACCACTATTTACGCCACACCCTGTATATTGGTCTACCACCTTTCAATCGCCGTGCCTTAAATTTTCTTGCACTGTGAAGAATGTGATGGACGTGTTCGCCGTAAGATGTGCCCGTAAAAGCAAAGTCTCATGAATTTGATTCGCTTTGTGATGGTCATGCCTTTTAAAAGTTGACTTACCTTTCTGTTTTTTGGTGGATTTTTACCGTGGCTCGGCATGTCTTTGAGTATGACCCTTTCGTATTGTCTGAGCATGGATCTATTTGCTTTTGTTATTGCGGCTGGCTTCAGCCCGTATCTCATTGTAGGCTCTATTATAATTTTGTAAAGTAATCAAGCTAGCTGCCACTGCATTCCTGTCTTCTTTACAAACCGAATAAGAATTTTGGAATTTTTGACACCCTGCTTGTATCTAGTTTTTACTGTGTCTTTTCTGCTGTATTGTAAGTGCCGAGGTACTTAATTTCATTTACTGGTTTGTTGAATTGCTACTGTGAAGGACTGGGCTTGTCTTGATTTATTCGATGGATCACGAACAGGAATTTTCGTTTTGGTTTCGTTAATTTTGGGCCCTACTGTTGACAAAAGTTTTTTCATCCGAAATAAAATAGTTTTCAATTTGTTAAACTCAGTTCTTATGATGATTAAGTTATCGGCGAACGATAGACATAGTGGCAGGGTAATTTTTGCATCCTGGTTTATTCTTCCAGTGTTTTCAGAACGTCGTCGAGGCGTGGTGATAGCGGACATCCTTGTTTTACACCTTTACCTTTGCTAATAAAGCTGGTTTGCTGACCGTTGCACCTGATACATGTCAGTCATTCATACACGCTTTGATAATTCTATTGGTACGAGGGTCAAACTGAAAGTTCTTAGAACTGGCCACTTATAAACAATATAATAAAAAAAATATTCTAAAATTTGAAAATAGAACTCTTTGCCAATATTACTGAGTATATATTTCATTCATTTGTCATTTGTTTTACGACTTGGCGGCAAATTGAAAATTGTCTGTGTCACGTCAAAATGAATTTAACACGAGAAAATTTTCGTGCAATGATTTTTTATGACTTTCGATGTCATTTAAGTCAACAAGAAAGTTATGATAGACTACGATTGGCCTTTCACGATGAAGCCCCATCTCGTGCGACTGTTTACAACTGGTTTAATGAGTTTAAACGTGGTCGCACTAATCTCACTGATGATGTACGTGAGGGACGGCCTTCTACGGCGACGACTGAAAATAACATCTGTGTTGTGCGGCGTATGATAGAGACTGACAA
Source organism: Pyrausta nigrata (assembly GCA_949316185.1). Taxonomy (NCBI): domain Eukaryota; kingdom Metazoa; phylum Arthropoda; class Insecta; order Lepidoptera; family Crambidae; genus Pyrausta; species Pyrausta nigrata. Next base: position 17,106,440 of record OX438946.1, on the reverse strand, counting down.
AAGAGTGACCTATCAGCAGATTCGGACAAGCTTAGGCATCGGTATGAGTCAAGTGCACAAAATCCTCCACGAACATTTAGCGGTCAGGAAGCTTTGCGCCCGGTGGATACCTCATAATTTGACTAAGGCTCAAAAACTCCATCGTGTGGATTGGTGCCGTAAAATGATTGAAAGATTTAACGGAGGTGACTCAAATGCTGTGTTCGACATACTAACAGGTGACGAAAGCTGGATTTACTGTTATGATCCTGAAACCAAAAGACAATCTGCTCAGTGGGTGTTTCCTTTCGAGGAGTTGCCAACTAAAGTGAAGAGAGATCGAAGTGCGGGAAAAAAAATGGTGGCCTCGTTCTTTGGAAGGATAGGTCATTTCGCAACAATTGTGTTAGAGGATCAAAAAACAGTTTCTGCAGAATGGTACACTACCAATTGTTTGCCACTTGTCTTGGAAAAAGTTCGAGAGAAACGACCTCGCAGTAGGATCCTCCTTCACCACGACAACGCCTCGTCGCACACCGCCAAGCGAACGATCGACTATTTTGCGACATCAAACGTTGAATTACTGGGTCACCCGCCGTATAGCCCCGACCTCGCGCCTTGTGATTTTTATTTATTTCCAAAAATTAAAGAAAAACTTAAAGGAAAGCGGTTTATGAATGCTGAAGAAGCGGTGGCTGCGTATCGCGATGCCATTGAAGAGACCCCTAAGGACGAGTGGGCAAAGTGCTTTTCCCAGTGGTTCCATCGCATGCAGCGGTGTATTGACGTCAATGGACAATATTTTGAAAAGATATAATAAAACTAATAACTGGCTAATGTAATCAGTTTTTGATTTTCTAAGAACTTTCAGTTTGACCCTCGTATATGTCTTATTGGTTCTTTTTTTTTCTTTGGTATCGGAACTTGAGTTGTTTGTGTCCATGTATTGGGTATTATATTATTTTCCTATGCTTTCCGAATATGTTTCGTAATTTCCGCGAAGATTGAATAAGGCACTCCTTTGAATAGTTCGGCTAACACTTGGTCTACTCCTGGAGCCGAGCCACGCATGCTGTTTTTAATTCTTCAATAGTAGGTGCGGCGTCCAGCTCTTCTAGGTTTTCATTCTTGTTTAGTTCAATTGCCGGTTCCTCTTATAATTCCAATTCATTTTCCCATTTTGAGATTGGTATATACTTATTTTTTCTTCTGTATTTTTCCGTCATTTTATATCTCCTGTAGTAATGGTATGTAATCCTCATCCGCTGAGATGGATGCTGGCTGTTGAGGTCCTTAAAAAAGAGCCTGGTTTCCTTGTCTTCATTTTCTTTTTCAATCGTGTGTAACCTGTTACGACATTTTTTTTTTTTTGAGGTAAGCTTGTGTTGAGAGAAAATTGGTGTTTAAATTTTTGCAAGTCCGCTAAGACAAGTCTGTGATCTCGTGATAAATTTCTATCTAGTTTTCGTACAGCGGTTGCTGATGTTTTTAAGGTTTCTATGATGTTATCCTATGTTATAGGCCTATTGAGCTGATTAGCATTCTTTATTATTTCGTTTTGATACAACTTTCTGGTTGTATCGTTCTGTAATAGCTCATAGTTTAGCTGCCTATAGTTGAACAGATGTTTGGCTTGATTCTTATTGGATTCAAACTTGCTAGTTGGACTTTTACTGTTATTGGTTGTATTGTACGTAAGCTCCGCTATGATTAGTTTATGATCAGTGGCCTCCGATGTTTTGTTGGGGAGATGTAGAGCTACTGTGAATAGTTTTCTATTGTCGTATGTTAAAGTAGCGGCCATTACGTTAGTTTGACTTATGATATCTATATTATACGACTATTTCTGCCTCACCCACTGGTTGACTGGTAGAGAGTGCCTTAAAGCATTAAGTCCGCCATTTGTACTACTCTGTTTGTGCAATAAAGAATAAATAAATAAATAAAAATATCTGTACTATCCTGTGTTTTTTAAGGCGAATGCGAAAAAATAAAAACCGGGGGTTTTTATTTTTTCCTGAAAGAAACCATTGGTAATTTCTGAATTTATACGCCTCGGTGCGCATGTGTATTTCTTGCAGGCATGCAATATCAATATAATGCTTGGTAAGGAATTTGTCTATATCAGATTTTTTTCTGAAGTCTGCGGCGCCCCTGACATTCTATGTGCCGATTCTTAGATTGTGAGGCAGTGTTTTTTTTGTCCCTTATAATTTGCCGTGGCGCCTAACAGGCGGTTCCCGGTGTCATCTGCTTACTCTTCTAAGCTTGTGCAGGGGCTGGCTAATTCGTTCATGATTTCCCCAGTTAACGGTTGGACAGTGTTGCTGTGGTGTTTTCTTCACGAGTCTTGTCGTTGTGTTGGTCCGCTGAATGTAGGTATTAGACTATCGTAGTGGGAGCCGTTATAAATGAGATTAATAGTCCCGACCTTATCATTTGGGTTCTTTGGCCTGAAGACTATTGTAGAATCGTTAACTTTTTGATGAACAATAATTTCCACGAGGTAGAAGTTTGCTGCAGCTAATTCAAAGTCAAAGTCAAAGTCAAAAATTCTTTATTCAATTTAGGACACAAAATGCCACTTATGAACGTCAAAATATCAATCAATTATGGCCCATATGGGGCAGAACATGTCTCCTTATCTTTTGGGCCCTACTAGCGCTTCGAGACAAGACACAGACAATCTGGCAAGTGCTGAGAAGAAACGCCGGAACAAACTCAGTCACCACTAGCTGCCACAAAAATAAAACAAATCAAAATAAACAGGTAGGTACATCAGTTTGGTGCAGGCTGGTGGTTACGATATCGCCCAATATGAAGATCGCTGAGTCGCTGCTCTACTTTAGTGCAATGGTTCGAAGTGCAATTGCATGATCAGTGAAAGTGACGTCAAATAGACATCTTCCTAAAAATTGTAAATCATTATTTTACCATTCCATAATCATACTTCGATTAGGTCTCATCTCCGTAATTATAGGCAATTAATGTAATTTTTATAATTAAATCTTTAATTAAATATTTCGTTAAGTAAATTTGGTTTTTTTTCGATCCTCCGACTGCAACTAACGTATTTGGCGCAGTCGGTAGGATACTCGCGGGCCGGTTCGCGAGACGGGAATAGGCTTCTTATTAACTAATTCGCGTCGCGAGTCGCCCGGGCGGCTATCAAGTCCCATCGTCGGGTATCCAGAATCTACGGACCAGTTGCAGACCCGGAGGAGAATCCAGACTTCGATTCACGACAGAACCAGTTATGAAATCTATGTGAGTACACTTGAATTGATCTCGTGTTGCTTCCTTTTTATCCTAGTGTTTTATCTTAAACTTATTTTAAATCTTAAACTTCAAGATTTATCACCCTAGAGCCAATAGTAATCGGGAGTCTGAATCGAGACAGGCTCGCCGACATTTAATAGATAATTGTAGAGATATTGATTATAACTTAGATAATTTATTTAACGTAAAAATGTCTCACGATCCAGACTCAATCTTTAAGGCCTTACGCCTCGTCCCGGACTTCGACGGGAATCCTAATATTTTGACAAGGTTTATTAATATCTGTGACCAACTGGCTGTAAAATATCTTAGTAACACGCCAGGTAGTGAATTTTCCAACTTATGTTTATTAAATGGCATACTTAATAAAATAACAGGACCCGCTGCATGTACAATTAATTCCAACGGGATACCTGACAGTTGGTTAGGTATTCGAACAGCTCTTATTAATAACTTTTCTGACCAGCGTGACGAGACGGCCTTGTACAATGACCTCTCACTTGCTACGCAGGGAAATAAGACCCCGCAGGAATTTTATGACCATTGCCAAACGTTGTTCAGTACGATAATGACTTACGTGACTTTACATGAATCAGTGTTAACTACTATAGAAGCTAAACGGGAATTATATAAGAAAGTTACTATGCAGGCATACGTTCGCGGCTTAAAAGAACCCCTAGGTTCTCGCATTCGTTGTATGCGCCCCGCTACCATAGAGAAGGCCCTGGAATTCGTCCAGGAAGAACTTAACATCATGTACCTTCAACAGCGAAATGAACCCGCTAAAACTCACTCTATCCCAAAATTATCACTGCCAGGACCGTCTTCATTTGCTCCACCACCGCGAGCACATAACTTCCCAACACCTTTGCCTAGCTGGCCTGCTCCCATAGGACAACAATCCATGAGGCCCCCGCCTCAGCCTTTTAGGTTCCCGGTTCAGAACCAACAGCCTATGCGCATGCCTACTAATACCCAAAGGATGTTTAGTGCACCACCTCCTAACTATAATCCTCGCAGTAATATGTTTCGTCTCCCGCCTCGAAACAATCCACCACAATCTCAAGCGCCCCAACCTATGAGTGGAGTCCAACGATTCACCCCTAGGGCTCTCCCGCATTCCCAAATGACAGGACATGACTGGACTAAATCAGGGAATCCGCCACCCACTAATTATTTTAAATCGCGAGAAATGAACGTAAACGATTGCGTGACATACGATGACCTACATTATTACAATAACTACGAATATGAGCCGGTGTACGATTACTACACTGACTATTCTTACTATACTAGTGATACACCCGACTGTACGTCCGAATCTAATTATTACACTATGACTGACGAAAATCAAATGTTTGAGGAGCCTCAATCACAGCCAGGCCCCAGCCATTCTGAGCAGGATTTTCGGGAAATCTCGACATTAAAAAAGCCAAAATAGAATTAAATCTTCAAACACAAAGACAGTTACCATACATTCAAATAGCTCATCCTCCTTTGAAACTTTTGATAGATACCGGAGCAAACCAGTCTTTTATCAGTCCCGAGGCTGTAGAACAATTTTTTCCCGACTTTCCCCTTAACTTTGACCCGTTTGAGGTGACAAACATACATGCAACCAGTAGAAATGACTATTCAATTACATTACCGTGCTTCCCCGAGTTCAATGATCAAGACAGTATGAAGTTATTTATATATAGGTTTCACGACTATTTCGACGGACTTATAGGATTAGACCTGTTAAGTAAATGGGAGGCGCGCATAGATCTAAAAGAAGGACAACTTATAACTCGTTCTGCTGCCAATACTATTAAGATGTATAACTCGCGAAACGTGAACCTGTACGAGGACATTATACCAGCATTTTCCTCGAAAGTCATTAAGGTCCCCCTCGATGTGACGGAAGGTAACGCCTTTATTCAGGAACAAGTTATCTGTAATTGTATCATTCACGAGTGCCTAACTAACGCAACGAGTAACCGCGGCTATTTAGAAATCGAAAACCCGACCGCGAATGATATAATATTTTCACTCGATAGACCGGCACACGCGGAGTTGCTTAATATCGAGTGCACGCGCACTCAACAACCGGATACTCGTACCAAAGACGTCATCTCGCGCTTACGTACAGACCACCTGAACGAAGAAGAAAAGGCTAACTTAGTTACTCTATGCTCTCGTTATGCAGATGTCTTTTATATAGAAGGTGAACAGTTAACTTTTACTAATAAAATCAAACATCAGATTAGGACAACTGACGATGTGCCAGTGCACGCTAAAACCTATCGTTATCCATTTGTGCACCGGGAAGAAGTCAGGAATCAGATACAGAAAATGTTAGAGCAGGGTATTATTAGACCTTCCGACTCTGCTTGGAGCTCACCCATCTGGGTTGTGCCAAAGAAAATAGACGCCTCAGGTAGACAAAAGTGGAGACTTGTAGTTGACTTCCGCAAACTGAACGAAAAGACGATTGACGACAAGTATCCCATACCAAATATAACTGACGTACTTGACAAGTTAGGGAAGTGTCAGTACTTTACCACCCTGGATTTAGCCAGTGGCTTCTACCAGGTAGAGATGGACCCCAAGGATATTTCAAAGACAGCCTTCAATGTTGAGCATGGACACTTTGAATTTCTCAGAATGCCCATGGGACTTAAAAATTCTCCATCTACTTTCCAACGAGTGATGGATAATGTCCTTAGAGGTCTCCAGAACGATATTTGCTTGGTATACCTTGATGATATAATAGTGTTCAGTACATCACTGCAGGAACACATGGTAAACCTGGAAAAGGTATTCCAGAGACTCCGAGAATCAAACTTCAAGATACAGATGGATAAATCCGAATTTTTGAAGCTTGAGACGGCTTACCTCGGGCATATAATCAGTAGGGATGGTGTAAAACCAAATCCTGATAAGATCTCAGCCATACTGAAATATCCTATCCCAAAAACAACTAAGGAAATCAAGCAATTCTTAGGTCTTCTCGGTTACTACCGAAAATTCATCCCAGACTTTGCTCGTACTACCAAACCCCTAACCCAATGTCTTAAGAAAGGCAGAAAGATCACTCTTGATCCCGAATATGTCAACTGCTTCGAAAGGTGTAAAACCTTACTCACAAACGACCCAATCCTCCAATATCCAGATTTCACTAAGGAGTTTAATCTTACCACCGATGCTTCAAACGTTGCCATTGGAGCCGTGTTATCACAAGGTCCAGTAGGTTCAGATAAACCTGTGTGTTATGCTTCCCGAACCTTAAACGATAGCGAAATGAACTATAGCACTATCGAAAAGGAACTTCTAGCAATAGTATGGGCTACAAAATACTTCAGGCCTTATCTATTTGGAAGGAAATTTAAAGTACTGACTGACCATAAACCCTTGGAGTGGATGATGAATTTGAAGGAACCAAATTCACGTCTCACCAGATGGCGACTAAGACTGAGCGAATATGACTTTACTGTACAATACAAGAAAGGCAAAATTAACACCAATGCCGACGCTCTTTCTCGTGTAGAAATCCACCTTGGTGACACTAGATCTCTAATGGAAGAAATAGACGAACTGAATTCCATGTTAGGTAATCCAGCAGAAACCATACTTACCAAACTAAACTCTTCGACCGAAACAGTACATACTAGCAACGAACACCCTATACTCGAAATCCCAATTACTGACGAACCACTTAATAAATTTAACCGACAGATATGTTTTACTGTAGTTAATGACGTCAAACGAAAACCTACCGTGACCAAACCTTTCGACACTCACACACGGACAAGCATACAACTGTCAGAAACTAACCTTGAAGAAGACGTAATAAACGCTGTAAAGGAATACGTGAATCCTAAGGTTAGGACAGCCCTCCTAATTACTCCTCGACTTGCAATGTACTCTATCATTCCCATCCTACAGGATAAATTCAAAGGCTCATCAATGAACTTAGTACTTACCAAATCTGAGATCGAGAACGTAAAAGAGTATCTTCGCCAACAAGAGATAATTCGCCATTACCATGATGGTAAAACTAACCATCGCGGCATCAATGAGTGTTATCTGGCTTTATCCCGAAAATATTTCTGGCCTAAAATGAAGGATCAGATCACTAAATTTATAAATGAATGCACCATCTGCGGTCAAGGCAAATATGACAGGAACCCCGTTAGACCACAGTTTAATGTTGTGCCTCCAGCCACTAAACCCTTCGAAATAGTCCACATGGATCTCTTTACCGTACAATCAGAGAAATATGTTACTTTTATAGATGTCTTCACAAAATATGGTCAAGCTTACCACTTGCGTGACGGCACAGCTCTCAGTATACTTCAAGCCTTACTGCAATTCTGTACTCACCATGGTGTGCCCATAACTATCATAACTGACAATGGAACAGAATTCACCAACCAGCTCTTCTTGGAGTTCACAAGATTGCATAAAATTAACCATCATAGGATTCTACCCCATTCCCCTAATGACAATGGCAGCATTGAAAGATTTCATTCCACCATCCTTGAACATCTTAGACTCCTTAAATTGCAGCATAAAGAAGAACCGGTAGTAAACCTTATGCCATATGCACTCATAGCCTATAACAGTTCCATCCATAGCTTCACGAAATGCAGACCATTTGACTTACTGACAGGACATTTCGATCCACGAGACTGCTTAGACATTGACATAACCCAACATTTATTACAACAATACCTTCAAAATCATAGGGAACAAATGAAAAGGGTCTATGACATCGTAAATAGCACATCTCTAGCAAATCGTACAGCCTTAATAGAAAACAGGAATAAGGATAGGGAACCTGAAATACAGTATGCACCCGAACAACAGATATTCATCAAGAATCCCTTAGCTAGCCGTCAGAAGACAGCCCCTCGTTATACACAGGATACAGTTTTAGCAGACTTGCCAATCCACATATATACTTCTAAAAAACGTGGCCCCGTCGCCAAATCACGCCTGAAACGTATCCCTAAAGCAGTCAATTTGTTGCAGGATACTTCTAGTAATGATCCTTCGGATCACCCGAGCTCAGGAGATAAAACTTGAGAGTTTAGCTGACGGACCAGGACTACTACCGCACAAACTTGGACCTATGAGATTGACAACTCACTATCATACGTTCATACAGTATGTACAATTACATGACATCGAAGACAAAGTTGACTCATTACAGACTCAATTAACAAGTTACAGAAATCGACTATCCAACCGCACTTACCTACTATTTGAAACACAGATTGACTATTTATCTGACAAACTTGGCAATGTAGTTAAACAGTTGAAATCTTTAGAGCCGAATAGAGTAAAACGAGGTATTGTAGATGGCCTTGGCTCGGTCATAAAGAGCATAACTGGTAACTTAGACCACACTGATGCTGAAAGATATAATAAGGCAATCAATTTCTTAAAAAATAATCAAGATAAAATAGTAACTGAATTTAATAATCATGTAAGCATAAGTAAAGAGTGGATGTCTAAACATAATAATATTTTAACGCAGTTAGTAGATAATCAGAATAAAATTAACACTACTCTTGAGCTAATATTGAATAGTAATGCCTACAAAGAAAACAGCCTGACTAAATACGCCAGATTTTCCCAACTTTTAGTAATATTAAGTGAGAACATTGAGAACCTTGCTCAAGAATTAACTAAGTTAGAAAATAGTTTAGCTTTTATTCGTGCATCAAGCACACACCATTCTATGATAGATATAGATATTCTAAATTCAATGATAGGTAAACTTAAGGACATTTATGGTGATGAACAAATAATTGATCTGGAATTGAGACAATATTACGATATAATTAAACCAGGCTCATATTATTACAGAAATCAAATAGTTTTTATATTTAAATTCCCTATCATCTCTAGAGATGTATATAATTTGTACCACCTATCAATAGTTCCTAATAAAAAAGCACAGGCTCTTATCCCAACCTATCCCTTCATAGCAACAAATGAGATTTCATTCATGTACATAGAGACAGAATGTCCGAAGCTAAACAACTGGTTTCTGTGTGAAACTACCGCCCATCATCAGCTTCGCACCAAGTCTGACTGCATCCATGAGCTCATTGTCAACCAGATCCTGAAGGAGACCTGCGAATTTTCAACAGTAATATTGAAGAAAGAAGCCATGGAAAAGCTGGACGACCAACATTACGTCCTATCATTCCCACATTCCACCAAAGTTCAACTCTTCTGCGGAAGGCAAGACTACACCACTCTCCAAGGAAGTTTCCTCTTCACTATTCCCGTTCATTGCCATTTGAAAACCACGGAGTTCACCATCACCAACGACAACGACGAAATAAAAGGACAGCCTCTGAAACTCACGGAAATCCCATTCAATACGGAAGAACCAATGAAGATATCATCTCACATCAATCTCAACTCCATTGACCTGCAAGAACTACACAGAATCCAAGGCAAGATTATGATGCAAGCCCCGATACAAATTAATAACGATCAAATTGAAACCCTATACCATACGACTATTATACCTTTCTACGTCGTATTAATAAGTGCAGGTGCACTTATCATCATCGTGCTACGCCGACGCTACAGTATCAGGACATGCAATCAATCTACAGAAGACGAACAGCCGCCGTCAACACCCGAAGACCCGAAGGATCTTAGAGCTATCCCGTCAACATTTTCACTCAACGTGCTAAAATAGTTGACGTTCTCAGGGGGGAGGAATTACGATATCGCCCAATATGAAGATCGCTGAGTCGCTGCTCTACTTTAGTGCAATGGTTCGAAGTGCAATTGCATGATCAGTGAAAGTGACGTCAAATAGACATCTTCCTAAAAATTGTAAATCATTATTTTACCATTCCATAATCATACTTCGATTAGGTCTCATCTCCGTAATTATAGGCAATTAATGTAATTTTTATAATTAAATCTTTAATTAAATATTTCGTTAAGTAAATTTGGTTTTTTTTCGATCCTCCGACTGCAACTAACGTATTTACTGTCCATACATTCTCGTCATTAAGATAGTCTTGAATTTTATAATACCCCTTCGACATTAGGGTAGTTTTGACATGTAACTTAAATTTATTAATAGGTAGTTCGATAACATTATGAGGCATTTTATTGAAAAATTTGACACAATTTCCCAAGAATGAATTAATTGTTTTGGCTAATCTGAAGTTTGGAATGACAAGTTTGTTTTTATTTCTTGTGTTATACGAATGAATATCACTTTTTTTATAACAAGATCTAAATTTTTGCGTACGTACATTATATTATCAAATATGTATTGAGAAGCGACAGTGAGGATGTTAATTTCTTTAAAGAATTCTCTCAGGGATTCGCGGGGACTAAGTTTGTAAATGGCACGAATGGCTCTTTTCTGTAAAATAAAGATGGTATCTATGTCTGCAGCAGAACCCCACAAGAGAAGACCATAAGACATTATACTGTGAAAGTAACTAAAATACACAAGCCTTGCTGTTTCAACATCAGTCAAATGTCTAATTTTTCTAACCGCAAAGGCAGCTGAAGCAAGTCTCCCAGCCAGAGCGTCAACATGTGGTCCCCACTGCAACTTCGAATCCAATGTAATGCCCAGAAAAACAGTGGAGTTTGATAGATGTAATTTTTCACCGTTGAGTAGGATTTCTGTGTTAGCTTGCTTCACGTTAGGCATGGTGAATTTAATACATTTAGTCTTTTTTGTATTAAGAAGCAAGTTATTGCTAGTGAACCAAATTAATACCTTAGAGAGAGCTCCGCTTACATTGTCAAATAATTCTTCGCCTCTTCTTGATTTGAAGACTAAAGAAGTATCATCAGCAAACAGAACTATCTCACAGGAGTCTTTGGCATAAAAAGGAAGGTCATTAATATAGATCAAAAATAACAAAGGTCCCAATATTGAGCCCTGGGGCACTCCCATTTGAAGCGGGGCACCTGAGGAGTTAGTACCATTAACGTTTACTGTTTGTAGTCTGCCTGAGAGGTAAGATTTCAACATTTTAGACGCGTTATTAGATACACCGTAATGTTCAAGCTTAATAATGAGTGTTTGGTGATCGACACAATCAAATGCCTTCGACAAGTCACAGAATACACCAATCGCATCGTGTTTATCTTCATAAGCATCCAAAATGTGTTTCACGACGAATTTTATGTCTGACACACCCCATTCACCCTCTTTGTATTGGTTAATTTTCATAGTTTCGTCATTTTGATTTTCTTCGACGTACCGTGCGATTTCCTGTCTTTCTGCACTATGGTCTAGGGTAAGGTAAAATAAATCAATTATTTGGTGAGCAATTGCCCTAAATAGGCAGTTTCCATCACCCGGAATTCTCTCGATGTATGCAGGCATTGTGATCTAAAAAGGAGAGCTTACGATCTAAACTGTTAATATTGACCTACCTATGGCTTGAGTGAGGGTTAGTCAATTGTTTTTATTATTATGCTCTCGAAAAACCCGCGCCCGATTTTTTTTAAAATCGAAACTATGGGTTGTAATAAAAGAAACCGTGGGCTAAGATAGACAATAACACCTACTATTGTTTCTAAATGTCTTTGTGTTGTAAGTTAGTCTGTTTGGCTAATTTTATGGTAGCCACATGTTATTGTTGCGCTGGGCGATATTTTTTGTTTTAAAGGGCAAGCTTGATAAGTGGTTGGTTGGCGCCAATGCAATGTTGTGCAAGGCGTGTTTTTACTTTTTTCTCAGAATATTTGCTCAGGGATAGTTTAATGATTAACATATGTGGCTATTCTGGGTTTGGGGCTGTTGATTGCGTTTTAACGCGTACGTGAAGATTGGTGTTGGCTTATTTGGTCCTAGATTTTTCAAAGATTGGTATTACCTTGTGAATAGGTAATATTACCATATGAAGGCTAGCAAAAATACGGTTCGGGAAGGTAACTAATTGAATCGCTTTTTAGAGAGGTACCTACTTTAGAAGACTTGAATAAATATAATTTTTTGATGACACGTTAAATGGACGAGTTGGTAAATATTCTATGACTTACGGTTTAGAATTTAAGACTCAATGCTTGTACGTTTTACTTATATCTAAATTTGTAGATGATACAAGTTAGTATAATGTTCTTTTAGTTAAGGTTTTAATTTTCAGAACTAATGCTTTTACGTTTAACTTATATCTATTTTATCATGCAGTTGTTCTAAATGTTTTTTTTTTAGATAAGATCGGGACGACTTTTGATATTAGTTCGGTAGGTTTAAGCAAGCACAGATCTCACACACTCACGTGATTCAAAATTTAACATGCATTTGGCGGATTTAGTTTTAATTTTGGTTCCTATAAGCACTTTGCACTTTATCTTCAAAAACCGCGGTGATTTAATTACATTTTAATTATTTTCCTTTTAATATTTAAACTAACGATTCACTGTTATGTTCCCCGCGCGCTCGTTGGGTTTGACCGAGCTTCTGATTAAGGCCTATTACTATTAGGGTTTTAGTATCCTAGATGCTATTTTGCGTAATTTCAGACTGATGCTATATTATTGTACGCCGGTAATATTTGCCTTATGAGCTAGATTGGTATATCCTATATAGTCCAGGGGCTCAGTTTATTGCGAGTTTTGATTATCTATTTGCTATGGTTCTACTATTGAGCTGCTAGTAGAGGAGGAGGTTTGCATCTAGATAACATTCCGGTCGTCGTCTTGGTGGTTTAGACTTGTTTATATTAAGCCAGGAAAGCAAGGAACGATCTCACCAAAATCTCGTTCGTTCTTATCTTTGTTGCGTTGTTGGACAGCGTGCTGTATGGATTGTCGCCGGGCTGTCGGCGATGTTACGGAGGTTGCGGCTGGTGTCCAGAAGTTGTCGTGTACCTACTGCCTGATAGCACTTAACATTACACATAAACACTATCACACACGAGCTTTTTCGAATAAACTACGAACTTAATGCGGTCTGGTAGGCGTAAGAACTCGCGGGTATTTTAGGAGAAAACGTTTATGGTACTTTGTTATTTTTACGAGAACACCCTTTTATATTACACTATTTGCACCTTACACCAAACACTTTTTGAAAAGAAAAACAAAGCACGCTATGGTTTGATCTGATTACTTTTTGGATTTTAATTAATTCTTATTTTACACCGATAACGCTAAAAGACTTTTGCTATTTGACTACGTTCTTTTTTTTTCCAATTTTATTTTGATTATGAGGTTATTTTGTTTAATTTTTACTCGAAATTGCAAGTTATTTACGAGGTTTGCGGAGAAATTACGCACACGCTAACTCCAGCGAGAAGATAAAAGGTCTGGAGACAAAAAATAGCGCAATGCAGAGCAAAATTTCTGATTTGTCTAATAGAATCAACATAATGGAACAAACAGCACGGATGAACAACATCGAAATTCAATGCGTACCAGAAAGAAAAGACGAGAACCTGTTGACCATTGTTACTGAACTAGAAAAATCCATCAATTGCCCGGTTACTCAGGACCATCTGGCTCAATATACGCGTATCGCAAAAATAAACAAAGACTCTAATCGCCCAAGATCCATTGTTGTAAAATTTAACGGTACTAGAATGAGAGATCAATTTTTGGCTGCGGCAATTAAATTCAACAAGTCTAAGCCTAATGACAAGTTAAACAGCTCACATGCCGGTGTACCAGGCGCCAAATCGCCCATCTTTATATGTGAGCACCTCTCCACGAATAATAAAGCCCTTCATGCAGCAGCTAGACAGGCAGCCAAGGACAAAGGTTATAAATATGTTTGGGTTAGAGGTGGCCGTATCTACATGAGGAAGACTGATGACTCAGACTACAAGATAATTAGAGACACTGATTCATTAAATAAGTTACCTTAATTAAGTTAAATTAGTAGTAAGTAAATACTGTATTTTGAATGTTTGTAGTATTTAAAAAACAGAATTCAATTCGCTAAATATTTACTATCAGAACGTTAAAGGCCTACGAACAAAATCTCATGCATTTTATTGTAATTCCTTGATTTGCGAGTATGACGTAATTGTCTTAACGGAAACATGGCTTGTTGAAGGTGTATTAACCTCCGAACTATTTAATAGTAGGTATGTTGTTTATAGACGGGACAGGGAGACGTCAGGCTTTCATAACACTAAAGACGGTGGTGGTGTCTTGATAGCGGTTTCACAGAGGCTTAATTCACAAAGAATTGTTAAATGGGAGTCGCAATGTGAAGACTTATGGGTATCTGTTGATGTGCCATCAAACGCGTCAAATATTAGACTGTTACTTTGCGCTGTATATATCCCACCACCGGTGAAAACATCGATAGTGAAACATTTTGTGGACAGCTGTAACTCTGTTGTCGACAGATCCAACTTTCATTACACCTGTATTGTCGGAGATTTTAACCGAGGACTGATTGATTGGTCTGCAGTAAACTCCTCCGACTTGTACTCACCTAACGATGCACCTTCGCGGCTTCTTGTAGACTTTAGCATAGTAAATAGCTTTAGACAGTGCAACATCATAACTAACAACATGAATAGATTATTAGATCTTGTTTTTACTGATTGTCCGTCTAGCCTAACAACCCATGCATCTGATGTTCTGTCCAAAATAGACCCGCTCCATCCTCCTATAGAGTTTCAACTAACAATGGTGCAAGAAAGCTGCCTTCCAGTATTCAATAGTGCAAAACCTAACTTTTATCAAGCAGATTACGAGGCTATGAACAATCATTTTCAAAACACCGATTGGAGTAAAGTGTTTCTAGGAGCTAAAGACGTTGATGACTTGACGGACAGACTAAATTTAATTATATCTGATGCAATACAAAACTTTGTACCTATCAGTAAACAGAAAAATTCGAAATATCCGCCTTGGTTCACCCGCGACTTAATAAATCGTCTACGCGAGAAAAATAAATATCGGCTCAAATACAGGAAGTACAGAAATCCACTTGATTTAATATCCCTAAAAATACTTTCCAAGCGTTGTAAGAAATTAACCACTGAATGCTACAATAAATATACTGAGACTATAGAACAGAATATTCAGAACAACCCAAAAGCATTTTGGTCATAATTAAAAGCAAAATGCAAAGGGTCAAGCAGATATCCATCTTCAATGTGGGACGGAATGACCACCTGCACCACTGCAGACGATGTTTGTAACCTATTCGCATCCAATTTCTGTTCAGTTTACTGTCCGGCAAGCCCTACTTATGACTTAACACTGGACGATGGTTTCCAAGGAGATTGCTACCCGATGATACAAGTGGATCGCAAAGATCTGCTGAAAAAGCTGGAAAATTTGGACATCTCCAAGGGAGCGGGATCAGACAATATACCTCCTATCTTGTACGCCAGATGTGCCCCCACCCTGGTCGATCCATTGTGTCTCATCTATAACAGGTCCTTGTCGACAGGTGTGTTCCCTGTTAAATGGAAGCTTGCTAAAGTAGTACCTGTCTATAAAAAAGAAGACCATCACGATGTAAGGAACTATAGACCAATTTCCATCCTTCCAGTGGTAGCTAAGGTTTTGGAATCATTGATCTGTCCTAGGGTGCAAAACTATTTTAAGAGGTTCTTGTCAGAGCGCCAGCACGGTTTCGTTCGAGCAAGATCAACCTGCACAAACCTTGTAGAATTCACTGAGCATGTAATCGGAGCAATGGATGCGAGCAAACAGGTAGACACAATCTACACTGATTTCAGTAAAGCTTTTGATAAAGTACCGCACACCGCTCTGCTCGCTAAAATGGCGCACTACGGTTTTAATGGCGCATTGCTGCAGTGGTTTAAATCTTACTTTTCCAACAGTAATTTTTACGTCGTCGTCAATGGTAGCCAGTCATCGACATATCCTATTACATCCGGGGTACCGCAGGGTTCGCATCTGGGTCCAATACTATTTAACATCTTTATTAATGACCTGCCAGCTAACTTTAGACATTCGTTCTCTTCTCTCTTTGCAGACGACCTAAAACTTTGTCGAGTAATTGAAACTCGTAATGACACTATTCTGTTGCAAGAGGATATAGACGTTTTGAGTGACTGGTGTCGCGGGAACGGATTGGACTTGAACGTTAAAAAGTGTTCCCATATCAAATTCTCCCGCAAACTATCTGTAGTGCCTTCTGTTTACAAAATCAACAGCACACCTGTGCAGGAAGTAGATGTTGTTAGAGATCTCGGAGTGATCTTAGACAAAAAACTTACTTTTGTACCACATATAGATAGCGTAACTAAGAGGGCATACAAAATGATGGGAATCGTAATAAGGAATGGTAGGGTATTTCGAAACCTTAAAACCAAGAAAATTCTATATTATAGCTTGGTAAGGAGTATTCTGGAGTACTGCAGTACGGTCTGGCGTCCGCATTTTGCCAACCACTCACTTAAAATTGAACGAGTCCAAAAAAGGTTTGTTCGTCATCTGTCGTTCTCGGTGGGCTTGGGTAATCGAAATACCGGCTACGCAGCTAGACTAAATAAACTGAAGATGACTGAGCAAGCTAAGCGTTTCAACCTGCTGGACCTCACGTTTTTGCATAAGTTGGTCAGGAGTGGCATCGACTGTCCTTCGCTCTCTCGACAAATCAAACTCAGAGTCCCACGGCGACCCCCACGAAACCCGATTAAGCCTCTGTTTACACCGAAACGGCGAACAGCATACGGCAGGAACTCACCTTTGTACCGCATTTGCAGACTATACAACGACCACAGTGTTAGCACTGACGTCTTCGCATGTTCGCTATCCGCATTCCGAAAGCAAGTTACTCTTTTGCTTAAACTGTACGAGTAAAAAAATAGTTATTTAAGTATTAGTATTAGTAAAAATAAAAAATACCATATCTAATTAAAAGAAAAAATTAAAGTTTATATTGTAATGTGTAATGTAATTTAAGTTTTCTTTCTTCGAATTTTACTTCGCATGTTATGTTTACCTATAAGTAACTGTGCATTTAATTTACAACTAATTTAATGTTTTAAAAATAAGATTTAATGTAACAGTTGTTGGTAACCTGAATAAATAAATAAATAAAAAAATAAATAAATAAAATTCACAGTATAGTTGCCTTTGCGCGCACGTGTCAGGCTTAGAGACAATAGATCTTTTTGGGGTGCGGCCGTTTGCAGAACACGTGTTGAACACGACCACTCGCTACGGCTGCCCGAAAAGAATCCCCTGTTTGCAAAACAAATTTACTTCTATAAAAACTTACAAATAAATTGCTTAAATTATAAAAAACATGAATTTACAAACCAAACACAGAGAAGTCACATTGAAATCTAAATACAGTACTTAAGTATTTTTATTAGAATGCATTTATTGTTTTCTAATTTCTAAACATTGAAAATAAGGCTCATAATTTATAATACGACAGGAAACAAGTTTCTTAAAATCAAGTTTTCCGATATATATCTACCTATTTACCTAAGCACAGAGGCATTACTTTTAAAGTTTTAAAGCCCGGACAAGGTTTTTTTTTGGAAAAATAAAAAAGACTAAGTGCGATTTCGCGCACGAACGGTTATGTACCATATCTACTTTATCTTAGTCACTTTAGAGAATTTCTTCTACCATATCTACTTCATTTAAGTCACTTTAGGACTTCCTGTGAATGAGAATGTTTCTTTACCTACCCCAAAGATGTCTGAGAGGGATCGTTTTAATAAAACCGCCTACATTATACATCTTTCTGTGTCAATTGCCTTATTTCTTTTATTGGTATGGTTTTCCATAAAGATTTTCCATCTATTTAAAGGCTCCAATTCCTTATTCGCTTCTCATTACATCTATTCATCACCTAAATTATCGTCACACACCTTACAGTAATAGATCGATACACACATATTTACATACGCAAACATCCATACACTTTGCTTTCACTATGCATCTCATTGTTTATAATCCATTAAACCGAGAAAACTATCAAACGTCATCATGTCAAGTGTCAGCGTTTTGTTATTCGCAAAAAAAAACAATAATTCTACCAAAACCTTCCTCGGTATAAGTAGGTTAATGACATTTCTGCGTAGGTATTGATTTGAGTGCGCAAGTATAAATATTTGTGTTATCGATTATATCACTATACCTCCGTGCTGCCAATGTACTAAATTAATTATTGTGTAATGTAAACTGTGAACGTAAATGTCGATAAGTCGTATAACAAATTCAGCGCAACACTAGTAACGAGTAGAATGAGATGACATTATGTGGTACCCACTTAGTGGGAGCAAGATGAGACTTAAACGTCAGTACGCATGACCGATTTATCTTGAGCCGTAGAAAAAATTTATGAACTTTTCATAATTGCATAATTACTATTACTTACCGATGAAATGACATCCCATCCGTTTTAAAATTCGATGTTTTGCTATTTTTCTCACAACACAGTATGGAACAATACAACATTATGTTAATTATTTCTCAAATCTCATTTTTTTGTAACAAATAAAGTATTCACGTTGACATACCACACAGATCAATTGTTTTTTGACATACGGTTTTGACAGAACTGACATCTTTTATTGCGGTTGTCAGCACAGATAAAGTTTCGGAGTAAAATAGTTTTTACTTCGCCTCTAGTAGGATATGTCCTCGATGGCGGCGTGACTCCAGTATGAAGTTTTATCTCTCGTCGATCGCGAAGTCAATCATCGGAGTCTTGTATGTGCACACACAAAATCTCACGTGCAGTTGGCTAAATTATTATTTATAGAAATAGAAAACATTTATTTTGCCTCACACACAAGACAGAAACAAGTATTGCCTGATTATTTAAAAAACAAAATACCCGATTGCAAAATGTAGTATATTTTTAAAATGGTCTTTTTATTAGCCTTCGTATGATTATTGTTACCTTGTTTTACCTTACCTTTCCCCCTTGTTTTTTCATTTGCCCTTTAAAAAATTTACGCAGCCGACGTCACCACCAAATTTTAACAATATTAAGGACAGATGTTAAAATCCGTCCAGCCGTTTGGGCTATAGGGCGTGCCAAAGAATTATAAATACATACATAAATACTCTCGAAAAAGTTAACTCTCCTTCCTTAGTCGGGTAAAAAAATACAACAGACGTAAATACTATTATCTAAAAAGGGTACAAACATATAAAACAAGCAGTGTTTTAAAAAAGGTTCCACTATTTAAGTGCTACTCACGTAGGTCAAGGTGTGGCGGGGAAGCGGGCGCCAGCAGTAGCAGCTGCAACAACATGGCGGCGGGGTCCCGCAGCAGCAGCGGCACGGGGCGGGACGCGGCCGCGGGCGGCGCGGGGACCGGAGCCGAGATTAGCCCGGCGGTGCTCTGTAAAACACACATACGAGGGTCAAACTGAAAGTTCTTAGAAAATCAAAAACTGATTACATTAGCCAGTTATTAGTTTTATTATATCTTTTCAAAATATTGTCCATTGACGTCAATACACCGCTGCATGCGATGGAACCACTGGGAAAAGCACTTTGCCCACTCGTCCTTAGGGGTCTCTTCAATGGCATCGCGATACGCAGCCACCGCTTCTTCAGCATTCATAAACCGCTTTCCTTTAAGTTTTTCTTTAATTTTTGGAAATAAATAAAAATCACAAGGCGCGAGGTCGGGGCTATACGGCGGGTGACCCAGTAATTCAACGTTTGATGTCGCCAAATAGTCGATCGTTCGCTTGGCGGTGTGCGACGAGGCGTTGTCGTGGTGAAGGAGGATCCTACTGCGAGGTCGTTTCTCTCGAACTTTTTCCAAGACAAGTGGCAAACAATTGGTAGTGTACCATTCTGCAGAAACTGTTTTTTGATCCTCTAACACAATTGTTGCGAAATGACCTATCCTTCCAAAGAACGAGGCCACCATTTTTTTTCCCGCACTTCGATCTCTCTTCACTTTAGTTGGCAACTCCTCGAAAGGAAACACCCACTGAGCAGATTGTCTTTTGGTTTCAGGATCATAACAGTAAATCCAGCTTTCGTCACCTGTTAGTATGTCGAACACAGCATTTGAGTCACCTCCGTTAAATCTTTCAATCATTTTACGGCACCAATCCACACGATGGAGTTTTTGAGCCTTAGTCAAATTATGAGGTATCCACCGGGCGCAAAGCTTCCTGACCGCTAAATGTTCGTGGAGGATTTTGTGCACTTGACTCATACCGATGCCTAAGCTTGTCCGAATCTGCTGATAGGTCACTCTTTTGTCAGTCTCTATCATACGCCGCACAACACAGATGTTATTTTCAGTCGTCGCCGTAGAAGGCCGTCCCTCACGTACATCATCAGTGAGATTAGTGCGACCACGTTTAAACTCATTAAACCAGTTGTAAACAGTCGCACGAGATGGGGCTTCATCGTGAAAGGCCAATCGTAGTCTATCATAACTTTCTTGTTGACTTAAATGACATCGAAAGTCATAAAAAATCATTGCACGAAAATTTTCTCGTGTTAAATTCATTTTGACGTGACACAGACAATTTTCAATTTGCCGCCAAGTCGTAAAACAAATGACAAATGAATGAAATATATACTCAGTAATATTGGCAAAGAGTTCTATTTTCAAATATTAGAATATTTTTTTTATTATATTGTTTATAAGTGGCCAGTTCTAAGAACTTTCAGTTTGACCCTCGTATAATATTAATACCCCTTTTTACTACCGACTGTGGTGAAGGTGCTTGTGGCGCAGTGGCGGCAGCGCTTTGGCAGGCCTGTGTATCTCCCCGCGGAGGTAGCAAAAACGTACCTACGCGCGGCGCACCTACGTAGGTGCTAAAACAAGTTGCGTGTTGCTACCGGCCAGAGCCACGCTCGCGCGTTTTATTCACCGGCGGCCGCGCGGCTACGTTGCTGGCTGGACGAGAATGAATAAAGTACTAGAATGAGGCGCTAGATGGCGTTAGAAGCTTCTCGTAGCAGTCAACCCTATCGCGTCGCGTGATATTACGTCACTGAATAGGTTTAGTGTATAATGAATCATATTCTAGAGCAATAAGTATGAAATTATCTTGCAATGGATTTTTGTAGGTGTCTACACGAAAATGTGCTTGACTCTGAGGCGAACTAAATTACGCCATATTGTTGACGACATTGAGTAGACATTTCTTTGAATACAATTGCTAAGTCATACTTCTGTACTAAGTATTAGTATTCTGTGGCTTTGGTAGTGATACCAAAAGTTAAGCAACCCACGGCGCGGTCGTGATTGGATGGGTGACCGTTCCGATCATTTAAGTGACGTCCATGACAAGCATCTCCGTGCTTCGGAAGGCACGTTAAGCAGTTGGTCCCGGCTAATATCTGTGGTATTAGTCGTAAAGCCTAGTCAGAGGCCCTAGGGCGGCTTGATAACTTCTGACAGTAAGGTTTGTCACTTGCCTTACATACACCCCTCCACCAATCCGCACTGACCCCCGTGGTGAAGTATGGCTCGTTCCTCCTCATAGTTGAGGTGAGGCCTTTTCCCAGCAGTGGGATCTAATAGGCTGACTTATTACTACCGACTGTGGCGTAGCAGGCCGGTTGTCTCATGCAGAAGGTACTGGGCTAGATCCGTTTTTTAAGTTATGTACATTATTTCACTATTCTTCCGCATTAATGGGTAATTAATTTTACAACTTCTACTTATATCCATGTCAAATATCGATATTTACAAGCCCTATCAAAAGGAATGAGTGACGAGGATATTGACCAAAGCTGGGCCCAGATTGCGTCTTTATAGCTTATATTTAAATAATCTTGTTTTGAATTGTAATAGCACTGCACATAGCATAAAATTCATAAATTAATCACACAATTAATTCTGCAATCAAAAAACATAACCTCAAAATGCCTAATCTGCCATTGAATTCCTCGTAAACCCCTTATTATTTTTCAAAAATATTTTTTGTGTGTTTTTCTTTAAATATTTATATATTTTATCCGAACATTTTGTAAAGACGCATGCTTACGCAAAGTGGGCCCAGTTTCTATAGAGTTTTGGTCAAGATCCTTTGTAAACGAAATAAATCAACCAAATTACACAGCAATACCTTTGGTGAAAGA
Organism: Pyrausta nigrata; assembly: GCA_949316185.1. Taxonomy (NCBI): domain Eukaryota; kingdom Metazoa; phylum Arthropoda; class Insecta; order Lepidoptera; family Crambidae; genus Pyrausta; species Pyrausta nigrata. Next base: position 17,084,170 of record OX438946.1, on the reverse strand, counting down.
TTAGAAACGGTTTACTACGATTATGATTTATAGTGAAAACTTTTGTTATTTATTTTAAGAAAAACTAACAATATAAATAGGAGAATACATTACGTACAAAGGGAAATATAATTTTCTGGCTTTTCCAAATAGTTTTTTCAATACTAAACGGGGGTATATGTGCCGTTTTGTTTTTTTACCCTAGACAGTGTTGAAGTGTGTTATTTGCGGTCACTAGGGGCGCTGCTGCATCGCGCATATAGCTAATAGTTACCGAGTCCGACGTGTCGGTGTCGGGCAGCGGCCAGGGCGCCAGCGCGCGCCACGTGTCGGCCGCGCCCAGCCCCGCGCCACCAGCAGGGTGCCTGCGGGGGGAGGTGTGTACACGCGGTGTAGTTACCGAGTCCGACGTGTCGGTGTCGGGCAGCGGCCAGGGCGCCAGCGCGCGCCACGTGTCGGCCGCGCCCAGCCTCGCGCCACCAGCAGGGTGCCTGCGGGGGGAGGTGTGTACACGCGGTGTAGTTACCGAGTCCGACGTGTCGGTGTCGGGCAGCGGCCAGGGCGCCAGCGCGCGCCACGTGTCGGCCGCGCCCAGCCCCGCGCCACCAGCAGGGTGCCTGCGGGGGGAGGTGTGTACACGCGGTGTAGTTACCGAGTCCGACGTGTCGGTGTCGGGCAGCGGCCAGGGCGCCAGCGCGCGCCACGTGTCGGCCGCGCCCAGCCCCGCGCCACCAGCAGGGTGCCTGCGGGGGGAGGTGTGTACACGCGGTGTAGTTACCGAGTCCGACGTGTCGGTGTCGGGCAGCGGCCAGGGCGCCAGCGCGCGCCACGTGTCGGCCGCGCCCAGCCCCGCGCCCGCCGCGCACAGCGCGCGCACGTGCGTGCCCGCCACCACCATCAGGGGGACTGCGGGGGAGACATACGTTAGGTACGAGTCCGATTGGAACTGTAGACAGCACTGTTCGAGATTCATAAAAACAATAAGGCTCCACGCAAACGGGCCACCGACCAAAGCCACCGATGGCTAACGACAAGCTGTTTACATTATTTTGTGAAGCAAATGACGGCCACTCGCGACCACGCCACCGGTGGCCGTCACTCGCCATTTAGAAAAACATTTAAAAGATAAGTGTCAATCGTAGCAGTTACCAACCAATTTGGTTTGCACGGAACCAAGGGCGGGACGCACAATGACGCATCTACGCAGAGCCTGCACTTAATACACCATTATATTTGTATAGCATCTTACTTAGGAAATAGGAACATGTAATCGCAGTTCACTACCTAGGTTACTACCTTCCTAATTAGGAAGCTCACGTCCAAACTAGGTTGGTGACTGGGGCCCCACTCTGTAAGACGATATCCGTAGTAGCCGACTGTAGCCGTCCCTGTCACTAATGCCAACATGTCAGTGCGAGCGAGCGCAACGGCCAGACACAGATGTGTCACAGACCAAAGCCACCGGTGGTTAGCGACAAGCTGTTTACATTATTTTTAGTACGTCGCCGCACACGAAGGGAATGAACTCGCCATTTAGAAAAAAACATATGTCAAAAGATCTATGTTCATTGTAGCGGTCACTGACCACTTTCGTTTGCGCGGGACCAAAGGGCGTGACGCGCAACAACCACCGGTGGCGCATTTGCGTAGAGTCTAAGATATTGCACTTGAAAAAATTACCACCGAGTTATTATGCAATTGCTCGATATGCGAGGAACACGGAGTCCGATCCCCGCTTCAGATGGTAATTTTTACAAAAGAAATTATTTGAAGCTAACAAAACTAAAGGACCGCAGAGATCGTGGAGACCTGATTGAGACATACAAGATCCTACATGGTCATTACGACCTTCAAAACTTTGACCAACTATTCACGCGTAACAAAAATTACCATCTAAGAGGCCACCATCTTAGACTCTGTACCGACATCTCAAAGTGTAACGCTCACAAGCATTTTTTGAGCAATAGAGTAGTCAAAGCATAGAATGGGCTTCCAGAAGATGTGGTCTCTGCCCAAAATATCAATCAATTCAAAAACCGACTTGACACTCATCTAAACTTGCTAAACCTAATGTGAAGTACCGGATACAGGCGGCTATCAGTTGTCTCAACTGCCTGCCTGATAACTAATAATAGTAATAATAAATATCTAATATTAACATTTTCAAAGTGAATGAATGTCACTCAAAAACAAAAATGTATCATAAAAAAACCAAATCTGCTAATTTTCACTTGTAAAATACTGTTACAATTTTGCTAGTGAAAGATGTTTTCTTTTATCTTTGATCTTAGGACCTCGAACATCATGTACTCAAAAAAATAAATATCAAACAATTGTATAATAAAATATAAATAATTGAACGATTTAAGTAAAATATTATTGTCATTTTAAATTTGTGTTATTTTAATAATAAGATAAATAAACTTTTTATAGATTGGCACTCAAACCGTCTTCTCGAGCACAAAAATAAAGTTTAGAAATCGTGCAAACAAAAGTAAGACTGAGTTGCACCTCCTTAATTTAAACCGTATTACCTAAAGCCTGAGGGGTATTTATTATTTTTTTAAATCAATGTACAGAATTGACATTTGTATAGTTTTATTATACATATAGAATAGCACTCACCTATACAATCGTTTCTAGGTTTATACCGCGGTGGCGGGTGGCTGACTAACGTCCCTCCCCGCTGGACCAACTCGCATTCCAGATTTGTCCTTACTAGTGACGCGACGAAGGTAAAGATGGCCGCCGGCGATGTGCCGTATCGCTGTCGAAGCTTGCTACCCGCCATGGATGTCATGTCTTCCATCGCCTTGCCCATGGATTCTGATAGGCGGCTTGGACTCTGTGAATAAGATTTTGCTTTAATACACACGTCAACACTGTCTAGGGATATACAAAACATAGTACTATTATATCCAAAATATCCCTAGACAGTGTTGATTAGTATATTTACGAACAGGCTAGTTTTGCTGTATGTAATGCAAAAAGATGGCCTTTTGCATAACATCGTGCATGCATAATATAATGGATACATCGGTCAGCAGTTATTTCCTCAAAATGTAGACAGGGGTAAGAAAGAATATGATAATCAATAACCCCTAGCGACTTCTAAATGCTGATTATAGTAGATGGTCGCTTCCCTAGCCAAAAACATAACACGGACAAAGCTTGATCTCTTCAAGAGCGATGTCATTGGTGATAGTTTGTCTGTGGCGATGCAGTCGGTGTATATTTGCACGTCAGACAGTACCCCGCACTGTCTGACTCCCTGTCCCCCCCCCTAAAATCACTGGGTTTTAGGAGGGGGGGACAGGGAGGCGGGGGGTTCATAATGGGGATAGGGGTTGTGGAAAGTAGACGTCTTGGACCGTTCAGACCTATGATTTTATGCCAATTGTATGAAAAGAGTAGTTTTTGTTTAGTTTTCGACAAGTGTAGTGTTTGTGTTTGTCGCTTATTAAAATACAGTGTGTCCGGATTTCGACAGGCAATAATTTATGGGCAACAATTTATTAGATCATCAAATGTTATCGACAAAAAACCCTCATGTTGGGTTCTAACTCCCCCTCTCTTGAAATGGCAGCTATTTAATATATTCTTTTAAATAATTTTTCTATGGATCTGGAAGTTCTAAAAATTACTGGAAAATGGTTTTTTTACCGTATGGTAAAGAATACCATATGGTAACGCTATCGCCCATAAAGTGAAATAAAGATCAATTCAAAATTATTAACAGTCATATAGAAAAAAAAAACAGTTATAAGAAATCTTATATAATATAATAAATAATAATAATGCTGTTGCTGCAACTGCCTCAGTATCTGCGCGGCGAGCTGGTCGTCGGGCGGGGAAGGCAGGTGCTGCGCGGGGGCGGGCGGGGGGCCGAGCGGCAGCACGGTGTTGGCGAGCTGATGATGGTCCATCTACTCACAGGCGCCTGGGGCCTCAGTATAGTACCTACTTACGGGCGCCTGGTGATGCAGCTGTAGCGGCGACCGCCCGGTCTGGGTTGTCAGTTGGAAGGGGGCCTTGGTAGTTGGGGTGACTGTCAGGGTGGGGGGGTTGATCTGTGGAAGGGTGTCTAGGGTTTATCTACTCACGAGCGCCTACTGCTGCAACTGCAGCTGCGGGCGGGTCTGTGAGGACATAAGAGCTTAGGGAGGGTAGGTAAAGTGTCGGCGTGGGAAACAGGGCGGAAAGGCTGTGGGGTATGTCGTGCGGGGTGATCTGTGGCTCTGGTATCTGTAGGGGGAGAGGGGGAAAGCGGGAGAATTGTAGGGGGTTTATGGGAATGGTCTATATACACACAGGCGCTTGATGCTGCTGCTGTAACTGCTTCAGTATCTGCGCGGCGAGCTGGTCGTCGGGCGGGGGAGGCAGCGGCCGAGCGGGGGCGGGCGGGGGCGCGAGCGGCAGCACGGTGTTGGCGAGCTGCCGGCACACGGGACACAGGAACTCGCCGCGGTCCACGTGCAGGTTGTGAGGTCGTTGCGGCGCCGATAGGCTACGGAGGTATAGCTGGAAAGGAAGAGCGAGTTAGTCAACACAATAAACATAGCCCGACCGCGTAATTGAATCCTCACCTGCGGGGTACGGGGATGCGGGTGTAGACGAGAAAGAAGACCTTAAGCGTAACGGCGGCGGGCGCTTGTGATTTGATTAGGTGATATTTTTTTTTATATTAGCATTCTTTTCAAAATTTATAAAAACCCAGTTAAATGATGGCGGCCCCCTGTACCCCGCAGACGAGAACTAAGTAAAGCGGTCGGACTATAGATTACTAACCAGTTATATTTTTAGCCCGCCAGAGTTATTAGCTAGGCAAATGCCCCCCCAAACTTTCCCACCGATCCCTATGCAGTGCACGAGTTTGTGATTCTGTTCAGACTACAGAAATCGTCACACTGTCTTTTCTTTGGCATCACTCAATCATATTTTTGGCAAACTCACATCTCATTCACATGTCTCATTTTCTCTCAAGAACTACCGAAACAATGGATGTTTATGAATGTATATAAGTATGTCTATCCGTTATCCTAGTCACCATAGCACAAGCTCACGCTTAGTTTGGGGCTAGGTAATTGGTGTTTGTTAAAAAAAAAAACTAGAGTAGAGAATCGACTTCGTCTCATTACCCGACTACGGCGAAGCTAAAAGGAGACTTATGATTTTGACCGATATGTATGTTTTACCTCCTCTCAAGAACTACAGAAACAATACTGAAAAATTGGACTATTATTCTAAGTAAACAAAAGCTTCTCATTACGTCACTTAAGTGAACATTCTTCTCTGCATTAGCTAACTTACGGCCGAAAACTGAAAAGCTACTCAAATATTTGACGGCTGCTCGAACAATTAAGCAGCTCCTAAACCCAGAATTCCCATACTCAAAACCAAAATGTAAGCATCTGTTAAACTTATGACCATCTCAAAATAAGTCGTGCCCAAATGCCACTCAGAAACGCAACTCAACGCTATTTAGCTGTCAAATGACTGTCATATCGATTTAAGTAGCCGCTAAATCTGAGAGTGGTCTTGAGGTCTCTCAAATCAGTTGATAGTTGTATCATGGTATAAAATAATGTCTTGTCGCCCTTTTAAAGTCTACTTTTAAATACTAGGACACAATCAGGGCTCAGTTATGCACTCGAACTCCCACAGAGACGCTTTTTGTTGTCTTACAAAGGTTTTTTCTTTGCCTCCAAAGCGGATATTACAATTTAAATTACAAACCTTCTAATTATTGTAGTATGCGTATTTTGCACATTGTTGCCCTCTCAAGAGATAGCCTAATTATTATGGATGAGAACTCCTTATTGAGGAGGAGGAGATTGTTGAGGAAGAGCCAATAGTTCAGCGTATCTGTCTTGAAATTAATCAAAACTTTGTTGTCAGCACTATGCTAATAAATATGTACACATTTTTTTCAGTAGTCATCATATAATCACAATTACATCATAAAATTATTATAACAATAAGTAGAAAGTCGAAATAAGCGAGTAGTATTCGATGTGTTCTTCTTCTTCTTCAGCATGTATCTGCCCACTACAGGGCATACTCGGCCTGTCCGAAATTTTCCACAAAAGCTCTGTCACTAGTACTTCTAGACCAAGTTGTCCCGGCAGGATCTTTTAGGTCATCGGACAATTTGGCTGATGGGTTTGATCCACCAATGTAGAACACATTAGACATACCAAATTGTTTTGTCTTCATTTAAACATTTGTATGACTATTTTATACTTGTTAATTTTCATTTTATTTTTGTTAATTGAATAGTTATTAAATACTGCACTGCACTTACCTTTTTTAAACTTATTTTAATAATATCAATTGAAATTAATTTGATTAGAACCGCGCTGTGACAAATGTCAAAAAGATTGGCAACTTTTTTTTCGTTGTCACTCGAACGTTTCATTTCACAACAATGGCGTCGTTAAAGTTTCTATCCCAAAAAAAAACAAAGAATCTATACAAACAATGCTGCGTAAAACGAATAAGCTCCTTAAAAATATAAAAAAATGTAAACGAGAACATACTTTTCAAAATGAATGTTGCCATGATGTAAACATTTCACGACTGCTAATCTAATATAGCTGCTATATATATATAGCTAATCATGGTTTCAAATTGCCTGAGTAGCGTTTGTGTATACCATTTAAATGTGAGAGACTCTCAATTTTAGGAGGCCTTCAAGTGAGTGATGGTTTTGAGCAACGTTTCAGTATTCGGCCGTTAGTCTTTCTTTCCTTTCTCACATGGCAAGGAATATGTAGTATACAACAACTAGAATTACACGGTAATCACAAGCTTGTTTATTCTTTCAAAAGCGGCGTTTTAAAAATTTATGCTTTAAAGTTTCTTAAATATTTACCTGAAAGTAGTCCCTCACTGCCAAGGTACGCATTCACTTCCAAAATACTCATTCCCAACTGCCTCGTTGGTCTAGTGGTCAGCACGCTGGGTACTATCTACGAGGTCCCGGGTTCGAATCCCGGGTCGGGTCGAGTGTTTGGGTTTTTCTTTCTTGAAATTACTCAGACACAGCTCCGGAGTTAAGTTGGTGGTGTTAACACCCGTGCCTCGGAAAGTACGTTAAGCCGTTGGTCCTGCGCCTGATCTCTCTACGGTCATGTCGGACTGCCGTCTAACCGAATTATGAGAATGAAGGAACAGAGAGTACACCTGTGTATTGCGCTCACACTTGCGCACTATAATATGTCCTGCGCAGTTGGCTACTCTCTGTTTTTTTTTTATTCAGGCTTACCTGTAAACAGCGAAGGTGTAAGTGGTGTCCACACGACTGGACGTGCACGCCCCCCTCCCAGCCCACGCTCACGCTCATTAACCATGATTCCTGCGGACAAATAACACTTATTATTAAAAGCTTCGTGGACGGCATCCACCGGCAAGTGGACAGACGTCCTTCTAAAGGTAGTAAGATCGCTACCTAGTGATAATCGTGACTAACCTAAGGTCTTACTCCGGTTGAAGATGCATATTATCCACTATAGCCATCCCTGTTACTCATGTCGGTTTCAAAGTTAATGGCTAGACTTGAAAATATAGCAACTACATAGCCTCCTTGTCTAGAGTGCCACCGGTATGAAATACTACACATCAGGTTACTACAGGTGTATAGGTGATTTGTGATATTAATGACATTAAGTCTCCGATGGCTTGCTTAATGTTTCCTTCAGCTGAACCGACTGCGAGAGTCTAGTGTCCTACCAGTATGAAATACTACATGTGTATAGGTAATTTGTGATTTTAATGAAATTAAGTATCCTTCGGCTTCCCTCACGTTTCTTCCAGCTGAACCGACCTGATCAAAACCTCCTCAACGATCACGCTGATATGGAGCGGGAGCGGAGAGCCCTGTCGGTAAGAGCGAATTTGATAGCTCGCAGGTTCGCTAGATGCTCAAAAGAGGTTAAAGCGACGCTTTTTAGAGCATATTGCACCTCGCTTTATTCGTGCAGCCTATGGGCTGACTACACGGCAAAAACCTACAGCGCTCTCCGCGTCCAATTCAACAATGCGTTCAGGGTGGTGATGGGGTTGCCCCGATTCTGCAGTGCCTCAGGAATGTTTGCGGAAGCTCGCGTCGACTGCTTGCACGCAACTATGCGCAAAAGGGCCGCATCTTTGATACGCAGAGTTTGGGCTAGCTCCAACACCGTCCTGGCGATGATAACTGCAAGACTGGACTCGTAAAATATTTGGTATTGTTGTAAAAGGCATGTTGCGGTCCCAATGCCGAAAAGAATTTATTGATATATTGAACCTGTTTGACATAGCATTTAAACATTATTTTTATTTAATTTCAAATAAATTTTTATTTGACATTTAATTTAATGCTTATTTAATTTTAAACCCAATCTAAATAATTATGTTTTGAATTTATTCGATATTTTAATTCTATTGTAAGACATTTAACTTCGATATCATTTCATTTGGTTTATTTATCTTTTTTTAGCCGGGACTAACTGCTTAACGTGTCTTCCGAAGCACGGAGATGCTTGTCATGGACGTCACTTAAATGGTCGGAATGGTCACCCATCCAATCACGACCGCGCCGTGGGTTGTTTAACTTTTGGTATCACTACCAAAGCGCTGCCGCCACTACGCCACAAGCACCTCAATCGGCTAATATCTGTGGTATTAGTCGTTAGGCCTAGTCAGAGGCCCTAGGGCGGCTTCATAACTTCTGACAGTAAGGTTTGTCACTTGCCTTACATACACCCCTCCACCAATCCGCACTGACCCGCGTGGTGAAGTATGGCTCGTTCCTCCTCATAGTTGAGGTGAAGCCTTTTCCCAGCAGTGGGATCTAATAGGCTGACTTATTATTTATCTTTTGCTGACTCCATTTATTGATCGTGTTGTGATTTAAATATTATTAAAAGTCGTCTCGAAGAAGCTTGCGGCAATCTAGAAAAGGTATTGATTTTTTCGAACGCCAAATTTCTCGATGTTTAGGCGATCAGTGGTATCGATGACGTTAGGTTTCCTTCGGCTACCTTAATGTCCGGTCTCCGTGTAACCCGCACTGACCTGGTCGAAGTGCGCGTGCAGGTCGTCGTGCGCGCGGTAGTGGTGCGCGGCGGCGGTGGTGTCGTGCTGCGCTGCGAGGCGCGCGCGTTCTGCCTCACACAGCGCCAGTCGCGCTGACCCTCCGCCTGCCGCTCGCCGGTGGCCGAGGACCGAGGTGGACTGTGGGAGAATAAACATAGTGAATGCCTTCGTTTTCTACCTATCACCAGGCCTGTGTATCTCCCCGCGGAGGTAGCAAAAACGTACCTACGCGCGGCGCACCTACGTAGGTGCTAAAACAAGTTGCGTGTTGCTACCGGCCAGAGCCACGCTCGCGCGTTTTATTCACCGGCGGCCGCGCGGCTACGTTGCTGGCTGGACGAGAATGATTAAAGTACTAGAAACAGGCGCTAGATGGCGTTAGAAGCTTCTCGTAGCAGTCAACCCTATCGCGTCGCGTGATATTACGTCACTGAATAGGTTTAGTGTATTATGAATCATATTCCAGAGCAATAAGTATGAAATTATCTTGCAATGGATTTTTGCAGGTATCTACACGAATATGTTTGCAGACATTTCTTTGAATACAATTGCTAAGTCATACTTCTGTACGAAGTACTAATATTCTGTGCTATCACGAAGAATCGATCATTATCATAATCGTGGCTCTAGTCGTTAAAGTAATCGCATTCAAGTAGACTGTAAAGACAAATTATAGTTGTAATCGTGTTATGTATTTTACAATTTTTAGCGTTCTGTTTACAAGGAACTCTTACAGAGGTAGTTTTGCCATACCTATTTGTCTGTCTGACCTTGGCCTTGACTAATATTTTCACTAGTTACCCCCCGTCCAATTTGTGATTTTGTATATGACATAAGCAAAAGTAACTAAATAGGCAATACCAGATTTGTTTTAAAACGGGATTTTCGGGCAGTGATGAATTCGGTATTCATACAGTATTATTCAGTACCTGGATTCCGTCTCACCGAACTATGAGAATCAAGGAATAGAGAACGCACCTGTTTATACCCCCACACTATAATACCCCCCCACGGAGTAGTTGAGATTGGCCGCTGGACTCGTCCAAATTTAGCTGGAGATATACCACTATTTACCTGCAGCAACACGCACAGGCCGATGGGGTCCGCATGGGAGGCGCAAGCAGTAGTGTTGCATATAACGCAGTCGTGGTGGGTAGTAAAGTACTTTACTACCCACTCCGACTGCCTGCCTACGCCTGTGTATTGAGCACTATTATACCACCCGCGCAGTAGTTGCGATTGGCCACCGTAGTGAAAATTTGGCTAGAAGGAAACTACTATTTTCATTTACCTGCAGCAACGCGCACAGGCCGATGGGGTCCGCATGGGAGGCGCAAGCAGTAGTGTTGCATATAACGCAGTCGTGGTGGGTAGTAAAGTACTTTACTACCCACTCCGACTGCCTGCCTACGCCTGTGTATTGAGCACTATTATACAACCCGCGCAGTAGTTGCGATTGGCCACCGTAGTGAAAATTTGGCTAGAAGGAAACTACTATTTTCATTTACCTGCAGCAACGCGCACAGGCCGATGGGGTCCGCATGGGAGGCGCAAGCAGTAGTGTTGCATATAACGCAGTCGTGGTGGGTAGTAAAGTACTTTACTACCCACTCCGACTGCCTGCCTACGCCTGTGTATTGAGCACTATTATACCACCCGCGCAGTAGTTGCGATTGGCCACCGTAGTGAAAATTTGGCTAGAAGGAAACTACTATTTTCATTTACCTGCAGCAACGCGCACAGGCCGATGGGGTCCGCATGGGAGGCGCAAGCAGTAGTGTTGCATATAACGCAGTCGTGGTGGGTAGTAAAGTACTTTACTACCCACTCCGACTGCCTGCCTACGCCTGTGTATTGAGCACTATTATACCACCCGCGCAGTAGTTGCGATTGGCCACCGTAGTGAAAATTTGGCTAGAAGGAAACTACTATTTTCATTTACCTGCAGCAACGCGCACAGGCCGATGGGGTCCGCATGGGAGGCGCAAGCAGTAGTGTTGCATATAACGCAGTCGTGGTGGGTAGTAAAGTACTTTACTACCCACTCCGACTGCCTGCCTACGCCTGTGTATTGAGCACTATTATACCACCCGCGCAGTAGTTGCGATTGGCCACCGTAGTGAAAATTTGGCTAGAAGGAAACTACTATTTTCATTTACCTGCAGCAACGCGCACAGGCCGATGGGGTCCGCATGGGAGGCGCAAGCAGTAGTGTTGCATATAACGCAGTCGTGGTGGGTAGTAAAGTACTTTACTACCCACTCCGACTGCCTGCCTACGCCTGTGTATTGAGCACTATTATACCACCCGCGCAGTAGTTGCGATTGGCCACCGTAGTGAAAATTTGGCTAGAAGGAAACTACTATTTTCATTTACCTGCAGCAACGCGCACAGGCCGATGGGGTCCGCATGGGAGGCGCAAGCAGTAGTGTTGCATATAACGCAGTCGTGGTGGGTAGTAAAGTACTTTACTACCCACTCCGACTGCCTGCCTACGCCTGTGTATTGAGCACTATTATACCACCCGCGCAGTAGTTGCGATTGGCCACCGTAGTGAAAATTTGGCTAGAAGGAAACTACTATTTTCATTTACCTGCAGCAACGCGCACAGGCCGATGGGGTCCGCATGGGAGGCGCAAGCAGTAGTGTTGCATATAACGCAGTCGTGGTGGGTAGTAAAGTACTTTACTACCCACTCCGACTGCCTGCCTACGCCTGTGTATTGAGCACTATTATACCACCCGCGCAGTAGTTGCGATTGGCCACCGTAGTGAAAATTTGGCTAGAAGGAAACTACTATTTTCATTTACCTGCAGCAACGCGCACAGGCCGATGGGGTCCGCATGGGAGGCGCAAGCAGTAGTGTTGCATATAACGCAGTCGTGGTGGGTAGTAAAGTACTTTACTACCCACTCCGACTGCCTGCCTACGCCTGTGTATTGAGCACTATTATACCACCCGCGCAGTAGTTGCGATTGGCCACCGTAGTGAAAATTTGGCTAGAAGGAAACTACTATTTTCATTTACCTGCAGCAACGCGCACAGGCCGATGGGGTCCGCATGGGAGGCGCAAGCAGTAGTGTTGCATATAACGCAGTCGTGGTGGGTAGTAAAGTACTTTACTACCCACTCCGACTGCCTGCCTACGCCTGTGTATTGAGCACTATTATACCACCCGCGCAGTAGTTGCGATTGGCCACCGTAGTGAAAATTTGGCTAGAAGGAAACTACTATTTTCATTTACCTGCAGCAACGCGCACAGGCCGATGGGGTCCGCATGGGAGGCGCAAGCAGTAGTGTTGCATATAACGCAGTCGTGGTGGGTAGTAAAGTACTTTACTACCCACTCCGACTGCCTGCCTACGCCTGTGTATTGAGCACTATTATACCACCCGCGCAGTAGTTGCGATTGGCCACCGTAGTGAAAATTTGGCTAGAAGGAAACTACTATTTTCATTTACCTGCAGCAACGCGCACAGGCCGATGGGGTCCGCATGGGAGGCGCAAGCAGTAGTGTTGCATATAACGCAGTCGTGGTGGGTAGTAAAGTACTTTACTACCCACTCCGACTGCCTGCCTACGCCTGTGTATTGAGCACTATTATACCACCCGCGCAGTAGTTGCGATTGGCCACCGTAGTGAAAATTTGGCTAGAAGGAAACTACTATTTTCATTTACCTGCAGCAACGCGCACAGGCCGATGGGGTCCGCATGGGAGGCGCAAGCAGTAGTGTTGCATATAACGCAGTCGTGGTGGGTAGTAAAGTACTTTACTACACACTCCGACTGCCTGCCTACGCCTGTGTATTGAGCACTATTATACCACCCGCGCAGTAGTTGCGATTGGCCACCGTAGTGAAAATTTGGTTAGAAGGAAACTACTATTTTCATTTACCTGCAGCAACGCGCACAGGCCGATGGGGTCCGCGTGGGAGGCGCAAGCAGTAGTGTTGCATATAACGCAGTCGTAGTGGCGGACGGGCGCGTCGTCCGCGTCCCAGTCCATCTGTTCGCCCGCCGCGGCCTGCACGTGCGACAGGAACTGCTGCTGGCGGCGGGCGAACTCCCGCATCAGGGCAGCTTGACGTTCCCGAGCGCGGCGAGAGCGCTCCTCTTTTTCTCGTCTCTCTCTGGAATGGGTTGTTTCATTTTAGACGACCCCACGTTTTGTTTGCTTGTATTTTGATTTCTTATTATCGTATATCATATCTTATTTCTTTGATCACTGGGTTCCAATCGATGACAAAATGATCATCTCGATTGAAATTTTTGTGTTATTTTTAGCCCTCGACGCAGCGCAGAGGGGTGTTATAAGTTTAAAGCCTATGTCTGTCTGTCTGTAGTTCTTTACGTTTATTCGTAGCGCATTAACAGATCGAGCGATTTCGATGCGATCTAAATTAATCGAGATGGTACTAGTAACGTTAATTGATGGAAATCCATCTAGTCATTGATGGAGATGGTCAACTGTCTGCCGAAACAGTAAAAGATATATGGGTGGTGTTTTGTACTAAAACAATGTACACCCTGGGCACATTCAGGTGCAATAAAAAATAGTTCTAAATTGTTAAATTTTAATTACAAATTTAAAAAATGTCCAAAGAAAAAAATAAAGGCTAACATTTAAAAGTAAAACAAATAAAGCTAGCCTATATAGATCCCATTGATGGGCAAAAGTCTCACCTCAACTACGAGGAGGTATGAGCCATGCCATACTCCACCATAAGGGCTCACTTTTTAAATGTTTGCTTTTCTTTATTTCGTTAAGCGTTTTTGAAATTCATAATTAATTAATTTCAATTGCTTCACGCATTAGTTGAGACTGATCATACCGATTGATCATGATTTAAAATAAAGTTTAAAATCCCTTAGTAACATTTCATTGTATTTATTTTTTCCTTTATTTGGTCGACACAACCAAACTAAGCGTCGCAAATGAGGTAAAATTTTAAAACCAGGCGTACCTACTGTGTTTTATTTGACGATCATTTTTAATGACTATGGAAAAATCAGCCCAATGTGACATGTGGGATATACCTGGCACGTTGTTCAGCTTGCCGCTCCCTCTGGTCGGGCCATAGCGTCTGTCTGACGTGCGCGATGGCAGCCGCGCAGCGAGCGTCCAGCTTCGCGAGCGCGCGAAGGACTTGCCCGATGAAGTGGGGCCCGTCGCCTGGGGAAGATACGACAGATTAGTGCCACGTTGTGGTACTGTAGTGAGGTGCTTGTGGCGCAGTGGCGGCAGCGCTTTGGTAGTGATACCAAAAGTTAAGCAACCCACGGTGCGGTCGTGATTGGATGGGTGACCATTCCGACCATTAAAGTGACGACCATGACAAGCATCTCCGTGCTTCGGAAGGCACGTTAAGCAGTTGGTCCCGGCTAATATCTGTGGTATTAGTCGTTAAGCCTAGTCAGAGGCCCTAGGGCGGCTTGATAACTTCTGACAGTAAGGTTTGTCACTTGCCTTACAGACACCCCTCCACCAATCCGCACTGAGCCCGCGTGGTGGAGTATGGCTCGTTCCTCCTCATAGTTGAGGTGAGGCCTTTTCCCAGCAGTGGGATCTAATAGGCTGACTTAACTAGTGCCACGTTAATGTTTGAACCTACAGCCAAGTGACTGATTCGAAATTTTAAAGATAGAAATTAGCAGGCTTACTCTTGACGAGTTCGAGTTACGATCACAATCGAGTCGACGTCGAGTCAGTAATTTGGTACTCCAATCGTATTCAAATCGATTATAGCGCCAGTCGAGTTGTGGTCGAATAGTGAACTACTTGAAATCGAAAACCGCCGTTATATACTTACCTACATACCGACATTGAGTTTTAGCTAACAGATCGCCATAATAGGTCGATCTCGACTTGATTCGATTGAGCTTGGAAGTAGGTACCCAGATTGTTAAATAGTCAACTAATTAACTGACAAGTTTTGCGCGAGTTTCATGCGGTTGCTTGAGGTGCGGGGGGTGAAGCATGCTATATATCAGCGGGAAACACTAGTCCCTGTTGTTCTGGCATTAGTGACAGTGAAAGCTACATTGGAAATACGGACATCGTCATTCGTAAGGGTTGATGGAATCGTGCGTTACTTTGCGAAAATCCATTATTAAATAGGAAAAATAAAATTATTTTGACGACGAGAGAGAGAGACGCTAGCGCAGGCACCAAAACCACACCAACCGTAACCGGGTTGAGAATTAGTTCAGGCAAATGGAGAATGCACCGCCCGCCCTCCGTCAATACGCATGCATTACAGCTAATGCAGTTGTTAGTAACCAACACCAACGTGAAAAAAACCTCGACGCGTTTCGCCACTCCACGCGGCATCCTCAGGAGATGTTGTCGCCTCAGCTGAACACGGACGACGTTCGTAAGGGTTCTGATAGCACTTACCAATAGGCTCGTCAGTCTCCGGCGCGGGCTCCTCCAAGGAGAATGAGTCGAGTCTGCCGGACAGTTGCGAGTGAAGCTTCATAAGCAGCGATATGATCGATTCGTTCACCGGTATCGACTCGTCCTGCTGTTGACTGTGTACTTGTATCTGCAGACAATGAACGAATTTATTATTTACTTGAGTAACTACATGTAACAATGACTCATGTTGTTAGTAGTGTACAATGTGGTGTGGCTTGGTTTTAGAAAATCTTGCTTTCAATAAGATCCCGATTTCTCCAGATACCATCTGAACTGAATCTCATTTCATCAGCCATCTGACTAATACCTACCACAGCGTTTATTTTTTGTATATCTCATTTTAAGTAAATTTGTAATTCTTATATGAATAAAGTTCTACAAACCGATTTAGGTGCAATGTGTGTATTTCGGATCTTAGGGAATCAGAAGAGCTCTAAGTATATTTTTAATACGCAACCAAGCTTAGTAATTTCTCAACATCATGAACCGGTGAGAGCATTTCACTTCAGCCAGGACTGTCTCACTCAGTTTTAAGAGGCGCATGACCAACAGCTTAACGTACTTTCCGAGGCACGGGGGCGATAACACTACCAAATTACGACTCCGGAGCTGTTTCCGAGTAATTTCAAGACAGAAAAAGCCTGAAAAAAAATTACCCCGACTCAGTCGAACCCAGGTTCCCGTAGTAAAAAGCCAGCGTGCCGACCACTAGACGCACTACTAGGCTGTCTGTGGTCTAGTAGTGCCCACATACGAGTATGATTAAAATGTGTATCTTTTAAACAAGCTATGGCTATTTATATGTAGACACACGTAGGTGGTTATTATTTTTGTGCATATTACGCAATTAATTAAGTTTTTTTACTATTACATTATTTTAGTTTAGACTGCCTCGTTGGTCTAGTGGTCATCACGCTGGGTACTATCCACGAGGTCTCGGGTTCCAATCCCGGGTCGGGCCGAGAGTGTTTGGGTTTTTCTGTCTTGAAATTACTCAGACACAGCTCCGGAGTCAGGAAGTTGGTGGTGGTAACACCCCCGTGCCTCGGAAAGCACGTTAAGCCGTTGGTCCTGCGCCTGATCATGTCGGACTGCCGTCTCACCGAACTATGAGAGTGAAGGAACAGAGAGTGCACCTGTGTATTGCGCACACACTTGTGCACTATAATATGTCTTGCGCAGTTGGCTAATCTCTGTTGAGATAGGCCGCCGTAGTCGAAATCGGCGCAATGTCTTGTGGGGTACTGAGAGGATGAAGATATTTTATAAATGACATTAAAGTACGAATACATTAAATAAAGTTGTACTATCATTTTAGTTTTATTGTTTACGAACCGACGCTCTTACGGTGAGTAAAAACATCGTAACGAAACCTGCACATTCAGGCGACTGAATGTGTAACCATTATCCAAATTGGTCAGGTTCCCATGTTAACAGGATCACGGAGGTCACGTGGCATGGCAGTCTCTCAACTGTAATTATCTAGCGGACCCTGGGCTCTCGTGTACGCTAGGATAATGATGAAAGCTGTATCATCATTTTAGTTTTACTTTATTCGAACTTAACTTCGTCAAAATTGTCATGTCAAACATTGATGTCAGTCTGAGGATGACGTAACAAAATGGCGGGGAAAAGACAAGGGATCAAAACGCATAAAAAGTAAACTTTTTTTATTTTTTATTAAAGTATATCAACAGCACAATGTACACATCTAATCCTTAAAACTAGTTATAGTTATGTTCTTATATATTTGCTAATCTAAGATATACATAGCATTGGCCAATTAATAGTGAGAAGGAAAGTGAACTGTCACGGCCGTGCGTGTGTCTGTAATGTGTTCTTTGGAGCAATAAAGACCATCTATCAACCTACAGGGCTTGGCCCCGCACTTATGCAGTGGCGGAGCGCCATATATTTTCGACAACCGTTTTGGTGTAGTGGTTTGTTACGGACTTCTAAACCAGGCGGTTGCGGGTTCGAATCTCGCAAGGGGCAAATGTTTGTGTGATGTGAACGAGCATTTGTATCTAAGTCATGGATATTTATAAATGTATATAAGTATGTCTATCCGTTATTCTAGTCACCATAGCACAAGCTCACGCTTAGTTTGGGACTAGGTGATGGGTGTGTTTGTTGAAATAATTTATTTATTACTAATGGTTCCCCGCGACTTCGTCCGCAGGAGTTGGATTTTCCCTAGAAACTTTCATCCCCCATTTCACCCCCTTAATATTTTCATCGCGACAAAATGTAGCCTATGTCCTTTCCAGGGTCTCAAACTGTCTCCATACCAAATTTCATCTCAATCGGTTTAAGAGTCAAGAGGTAACAGACAGACACACTTTCGCATTTATAATATTAGTATGGCTATTAATAAATGAGACTGACCTGCGTGCTGGTGGAGGGCTGCGGCTGCGGCGGGGCGGGCAGCGCGGGGCGCGGGGGGACCACGCTCACGCACCACGCGCCCGGACCCACCTCTGGGGAAAACAAGGAAACAAACAGTTGACATAACATGTCAAATCAGTCGATTCGCAAGCGATTGACGCGCAGTATATTAATAATACGACAAAAAATATTAAAAAAAAAAACAAAAACCGGACTGCAAAAATTATATTTTTTCACAAGCTTTCATTCTTCTTCTTAGCGAGTCGATGGAACACGAGAAAATTACATCGTAGCAGCCCAGAATTCAGCCACTTGTATTGCGGATCGACTGCCATCCATTAAATCCGCTGGCGTGCAGGTGTTGGGGCACGCCTGGCACGATGTTAAGTGTGCCATAGTTTGCACTGCACCACAAACACAGCTTTCATTTGATACCTTATTATATTTGATAGACATACCTACGCTCGAAAAACTCAATAAATCAGTCTAGCTATCAATCTATACAAAAAACACAGATTATTGTTATAGCTACGATAACAAGTGCGAGTCGGACTTGCGCACTAAGGGTTCCCGTACCAACTTTAACTGAATTAGGATCCACTTACTTCCCCTTAGCCGAAATACCATTATACCAATTCATAGTGTTTGTATGAAGAACGAAGTTTTGTTTGTGGTTGTTGAAAATGTACTAAATCTCAAAAACTACTAGTTCGATCTCGTTCAAACCAGTTTTCGTTAAAAGGATTTGTTACGATCTACATAATGTATATATTTTTTAAAATTTACACTTGCTTAGTTCAAAAGTTAGATGGGGAGGATGCTCATTTTAAAACTTTGGAAATGTCTATCTGAACTGTTAGCACAGAATACTAGTACTTCGTACAGAAGTATGACTTAGCAATTGTATTCTAAGAAATGTCTGCTCAATGTCGTCAACAATATGGCGTAATTTAGTTCGCCTCAGAGTCAAGCACATTTTCGTGTAGACACCTACAAAAATCCATTGCAAGATAATTTCATACTTATTGCTCTGGAATATGATTCATAATACACTAAACCTATTCAGTGACGTAATATCACGCGACGCGATAGGGTTGACTGCTACGAGAAGCTTCTAGCGCCATCTAGCGCCTCTTTCTAGTACTATATTCATTCTCGTCCAGCCAGCAACGTAGCCGCGCGGCCGCCGGTGAATAAAACGCGCGAGCGTGGCTCTGGCCGGTAGCGACACGCAACTTGTTTTAGCACCTACGTAGGTGCGCCGCGCGTAGGTACGTTTTTGCTACCTCCGCGAGGAGATACACAGGCCTGCTGTTAGTTAGAACGTTGGTAGGTTAAGTAGCAATGAAACGACCGTTTGGCTCACGAGCTCGTTTATTACTGGCAATCGTTCGCCGCCGCTTCGGAGATGATCGGTTCGACACAATACATACATATCACTATCTCTCAAACGTCTTTTAGCGAAAATGGTTTTAGGAACCTCGATGTCATTTTAAAAACCTAGCCATAGACACCGCACGCATAAATTTGTCATTTTTTTATGTTCATGTATGGGAGGCCCCCATTATTACTACTGTTGCAATGCAGCTCGGGTAGATGTCGCTGCCGTCACGCAATGACGTAAGACAAACGAGACCAAGAATTTCACACGGTTGGATGAACTGCACAGTAGCTCAGTTGGTAAGAGCGTTGGCCCGGTTAGCTAAAGGTCGTAGGTTCAAATCCTACCTGTGTGCGAATTTTTGGTTTCTTATTTAAACGATTTATAATTTATAAGAACGATCGCACCGGTAAAGATTTATAATATATAAAAAACAATAACACAAATTATTATATAATAATTTTTTAACGTACCATAATCATCAATAGGCGGCGGGGGTTCCGATTCTGGTATTGCTAATGTCATCTGTGGTTCCGTATCCATTATAGAGTCCCCTAACGCTTGCAACGCGAGCGCTTGTCGGTCCGATACGTCCTGTGAAACAAAAAATATTGTAAATTATTTTAAAAATACTCTAAATAAACAAAAACCCGAAAATTATAGGGCCCGCTATGCCATAGAAAATTAATGTAACAATGTCCCCCAATGTAACGTGTTTGTTTTATCAACACACTGAAAACTGTAAGAAATTTGATTTTGCACAGAACACATAAGATTGACGACCTTTGTGGTCAAATATTTCCAACGTAGTGTCGCCATCTCTGAGGTCCCGGGTTCGATCGTCAGTCGGGTCAATAAAGAAAACCATATTTTGAGGTGCCTGTGGCGCAGTGGTGGCAGCGCTTTGGTAGTGATACCAAAAGTTAAGCAACCCACGGTGCGGTCGTGATTGGATGGGTGACCATTCCGACCATTTAAGTGACGTCCATGACAAGCATCTCCGTGCTTCGGAAGGCACGTTAAGCAGTTGGTCCCGGCTAATATCTGTGGTATTAGTCGTTAAGCCTAGTCAGAGGCCCTAGGGCGGCTTGATAACTTCTGACAGTAAGGTTTGTCACTTGCCTTACATACACCCCTCCACCAATCCGCACTGAGCCCGCGTGGTGAAGTATGGCTCGTTCCTCCTCATAGTTGAGGTGAGGCCTTTTCCCAGCAGTGGGATCTAATAGGCTGACTTATTATATTTTCTACATTGTCTCTCGGGTTCGAGTTGTATGATGTTGTTTAAAATTTCCATAACAAAAGTGCTTTAGCAACTTACTTTGGGATCAGTCAAGCAATGTATTATTTATTTACATAGCTTTATTCAAGTCAACGTATACAACTAACTGCCACATTCAGAGACGTCAAATCGTGTAATCTTTAATTTAGTCTCGTTCTGTCACTTTCTTTGTAATTGAAATAGAAAAGGTCAGCATGATACTTAATGAAGGATAAACTTTAATTGACGTGTCCGAGTACGGCAATAAGTCTTGACTGTATATTGTATATCAGCACAACTTCTGTGTTTTTTACCTATCGCTTTTTTTAACCAGCTTCACAATAGTAGTCTCTGACAAAACAAAATAAAGTCCAGAATAGCGTACCTCCAACGCTCGCATCTGCGGCGCGTCTCCCCCCGCGTCTGACTGGTCGTCGGGCACCGAGTCCGACCGCTGAACAACCTGGTAACATAACAACTTCAATACTTTTATTACTGATCTTAAAATAAAACCATAAATGGCATAAATATCGCATAACTTAACTTGACTTTTCTAAATTATTGTAGTCGGTCTTTTTTCGTTTGTTTAGCAGAGAAAGAGACAGATTGTACTCATAGTAAGTGTTAGAGAAAATATTTTGAAATCGTGCCCAAATAAGAGCAAGAGCTGTTTTTAAATTCTAACTAATTGAGTATACTTTTGATATTAAGTCCGCCATTTGGGCAATGGACTCAATTCCAATGCGCCCTGTCTAAGATTAAATTAAGGTTGAGTCTCTCTCTTCATCTGTCAAACAAACGAAAAGAGACAGACTACAATCATTCAGAAACGCCAAATGCGTTGATGCGATTTCTTACGTATTTTTACAAGTTTTTGCGTGTTTTCGTATCTTTTTAGTCGTCATCGAATGACATCGCTACTAAATTGTCTATGGATTCTCTAATTTCCTTAGCAACGGACAGCTGTTTAGTCTGACGTTTCTAAGTGAATATAGTATGTCTCTTTTTGTTTGTATGGCAGAGAAAGAGAAAGACTGAACCTAAATCTAATGTTAGCAGGGCGCATTGGAATTGAGCCCAATGTGTTGTGTGAGCGTCACTTACATACTATTAAACACTTACACTTGCTTCCTCCCATAGTATATAAGTGTATTGTATTCCCTAATAAAGGCTCTTGACCGCAGTCAGTCTTATTACTTACATCGCCCTAACGCCCAACAGTGCAAATATCTTTCTAGCCGAATTTCTACTACAACCGCCAATCTCAACAAAGATTAGCCAACTAAGTGGAAGATATTATAGTGCAAAAGTGAGTGCAATAAATAGTCTACAATAATTTTAGTAGAACTCCTAACTACGTTATCTATATTGTCTAACCTGTAGCGGGGGCGGTACCGCCAGAGCTGTGCTGGTGGCCGGCAGACTTGCAGCGCGGGTGAGCGAGGGTAGGCGCGTCGTTTCAGACTCCGAGGGCTCCCATTCCGTGTCACCTTGGGATAAAAGGATGAATTAATGATGATTCAACAAAATTATACCAACTTTTCAAGTTCGAGTACGAAAATTCAAGCGGCATCTAGAAGTCGTTTACGTCTCTTGAAGGAATGAAGACGGTAGAAGAACAAGTGAAAGAGTCGCTATGTAGATAAGTGGCGGTAAAATTCAATATGTTTAGGGAAAAACGCCGCTTAGTTCTGCCGCACTATAGGTCTGCATTAATTGACAAAGCTGATAATAATTACCCGATCAGCACAATCCGATTGAAATTGAACAAGTGTTACTACAAGTAATTCTTCAAGTTTGTTTCGTTGTTCGACAAATAATGCCGACGGGTACTTCTGAAACCGACAGGGAGGCCAATATTCAGCGATGGACGTTCTGCTACTAGCTACACTCACTAACAGAGTGCGCAGGGCGCGGTTCGTATCGTGTATAGTTTTGGCACTAGGTTTGAGATACAAATCGCTGCATCCACCGGTAATATGGACAGGCTAATGTTCTAAGGGTTACACTAATTGTACGTCGCTTTCAAGCAATTACTTTTGAAATCGATGGAGAAGCCTATGTTCAGCAGTGGACTACCGGCTAACTATGACGCAGGTTTCACTGTTGGAGTGGTAGGGCGCGGGTGGCACGCGTGGAGCGGCTCGTGTCGACCATAAGGTCACATTAGATGCATGCAGGTCGCCAGTTAAGCATCATTTCTGAAATCGACTACCTATGTTCAGCACGGGACGTCGTACTTATAGTATACTAACTGTGGGAGAGGTAGCGCGTAGGCGGGGCTCGTGTCTGGCGTCGACAATAAGGTTTCGCTAATACAATGCTGGTCGCTTGCTTCGCATAAATTCTGAAATTGACGGCTTTTGTTTGGCAGGGGACGTCCGGCTAGAATATACTTAACGAGGAGGGCTATATTCAGCGGTAGAGGACGGAGATTCTGCGACTAACTAAGGTACTCACTATCGGAATGGTAGTGTGAAGTAGATCTCGTCGGACTATATAAAAAGCGCAGGGTGTCTCGTCCATAACAATATGGTCAAACTGGATGCAGGTCAATTGCTACGCATCACTCCTGAAACCGACGGGGAGGTCTATATACAGCAGAGGAAGTCTTATGGGTAACTCTGATATAGGTACTTACTGTCAGAGCGGTAGTGAGCGGGGTTGCGCTTGTGTCGACCATAAGGTCACACTAGATGTATGCAGGTCGCCCGCTATGCATCACTTCTGAAATCGACGGCCTATATTCAGCTGAGGACGTCCTGCCACTAGCTACACAGTACTCACTATCAGACTGGTAGTGCGTGGGGTGAGGATCGCGGCCGGGGCTGGTGTCAACAGCAAGGTTATGCATCACACTAGATGCATGCAGGTAGTGCAGTATGCATCACTTCTGAAATCGATGTCTTACCACTAGCTTCACTGTACTCAGTAGGCTAACTATGGTAGGTACTCACTGTCGGAGTGGTAGTGCGCGGGGTCGCGCGCGGGGCGGGGCTCGTGTGTCGCGTCGCGCGCGGTGGGCGGCACGCTGACGACGACGGTGCGCGCGTTGTCGCACACGGCCGCGCCGGCGAACGCGCCCAGCAAGGGCACGCCCGACACGCGAGGACCGCTTTCCGTTTCTTGCACGCAGACGTCGCGCTGTAAACGACGATCAATGCGTGAGACGAATAATTTGAACTCCCCTAGAGGGCTAATGTCTTTAGCGCACCGACCAGCGCGCGGGCCGCGGTAATAGAACTGCGTTAATCTGTCCTGACACGATTTAATTTATTTATTTAAAACTAACTGCCGACATGCTTTTTGAACAACAGTTCGTGTTAGCCTGTAATTGTGTACGTAGTGTGTGATGCGTAACGCGTTTCGCGGTTTAATCTGCGGCCACCCGTAGTAAGTTCACGGGGAACGCAAGCACGTGCCCGCGTGCGGGGGATGAGTCATGACACAGAATAAATACGTATAGAAGCATTACTTTGCAATGGTATCCAAAGAAATGTCTTCAAAAATATGGTGTTACTTGGCTCGCCTCAGAATGTCTACTACGAAAAACGAAATCCGACAAAACGATAATCGTTTTTCGTTTTGCTTACTACAAAACGCTTCGCATCCGCTATCGGAGACGAAGTTCGTTGTTTGACGTTTTGTATCGAAAATGCTACCACAAAACAACAACTGACAGACGATAGATCGTTTTTTGACGTCAAGTGTTTCGAAAATTAACCTCAAATAATACGATAGCCCTCCACGTATCGTTTAAAGTTTATGTTGCCTATAACAATTTTTATAACTTAAGCAATCATTTTGCAAGTTTTACGAAATCAAAATGATTTTCGCTCACAAAAATTAACCGACTGTGTCATCCGGTGGGACTCGAACCCACATCCCTTCGCTATCCGGGCGAGTGCTCTTACCAACTGAGTTACGGAGGACGTTATTCAGACGACGAATTTTTGTAAGTGCTACTATTAGTCAATACACTTAGAGATAAAGATGTAACGCTAGTTTTAAGTATTAAAACAAGAAGATACACATTTATTGTTCATTTTATTTGGATCTACGGTTTTCCGAAAAAGTGCGGTAAATAACATCCATATCATTTATTCACGAAAGTCATCCGAAATAATGTCTATGGATCCGATTGAAGCATCAGAATCCGTCTATCGCTTGCGTATCCTCAGTGTGTCGTATCGTCCGCAACATCGTATTTCGTTTTTCGTAGTAGACATCTAGCGTCGCTTGCGATTGGCGCTTCCTCGCTGTCACGTATTGCGGAATGCAGGGATCACGCAAGAACCTGTCGGACTATAGAGCGTACGTACCGTGTGATGAGTGGCACGTTCCGCAGCCAAATCCGCTGCCACACGCAGCAGATACACAGCGAGGGCGAGCACGTGGTCGGGGGGCGCGTGCGGGGCAGCGGGGGGCCCCGACGAGCCACTCGCCCCTCGTCGGTGCACCCCCCGGTGTAGCACGCACAGGAGGGCGCCGTGGAGGACGCCTGGGGACAAACAGGTCAATTAAAGTTGGCATCCATTATACCCGGCCCGGCGAACCTTGATCTCTATGACAGTTCATGTTAGTGATGGGTCGTGTCGATGTAACTTAATGTGATTTGGCTACCGCCCTACCACTGCCAATATAATGCTTTAAAACTTTGTTTTGATGATTGGGATCGAGACGTGCGATACGACAGCATTGTAGATAAGCCGTTTTTCATAAACGTAGGCGACAGCAGCTGCAGTTCAGATTCCGAGTTCGTGACACAAATCCTAATGTCATTATCAGATTCAGATTAAAATATATTATATAAATGATCGCTGAACAGCTTTTGTTTTATATGGTTTTGTCCTACAGTTAATTTTTTAATTCTCTTGGGTATCCAATCGTGAGTGCATGTATGCCGCGCTCCGTTCTATTCAATAGAGAATATACTAATACTTAAGTATGAAAAAGTAATGACACTCATAATTTATCACTTAATTATGCCACACATGAAAACTAATACTAATAAAATCTAATCTTAATTAAAACAAAACCTGGTGTCCCCAGAAATATTTTATAAATTTGAGTGAAATAAAAACAATTTCATGCAACTGTTTAACATTCAGCACCTATAAAATAAATGATTCTAAATCATGTACACTCGTTTCCATTATCGACATTTGTTTATCGATATTTTTCCGCACTAGTCGATATCTTCCGAACGAAGTAACTTTTGCAGGACGTAAACGTAAAGTCTGATTGAGATAATTTCTTGTAAATGTTAAGAATTGTTATAATTCCGACGGAATATCATTGTAATGCCATATATCTACCGAAATTTAATAAATGGCATTTATAGAAGCCTCCAATTCGATTCTAATGTAACGGTGACGCCACTACAATGTTGTGTCGTAGGAATAACTGTCAATGTCATAGGGATCAAGGTTCGCCGGGCCGAGTATAGTTATTTCACCAAGCCGACAATTGTCAGTGACATATGTCGGCTTACAATTGTCTAGCGACATGTGACAATTTAAAAGAAACTATGAAAATTGTAAATAAGCCAAGCATTTTTGTGACAACTGACGGTATCTTAAATTATTGACAATTGTATTGTGAAACAGGAATATTTTTTACAACTCGACATATTTGTAGAATTGTCGCGAGTTCTTGACATGAGGTCGGAGCTGTCTGTCTTGCGTGACAACTGTAGTGTTTTCGCCGTACCACAGAATAAGTACTAATACTCCGTACAGAAATATGACTTTGCAATTAAATTCAAAGAAATATCTACTCAATGTTGACAACGATATGGAGTAATTCAGTTCGCCTCAGACTCAAGCACATTTTTGTGTAGACACCTACAGAAATACATATCAAAATAATTCTTATAACTCTGGAATATGATTCATACTACACTAAACCTATTCAGTGACGTACTATCACGCAACGCGATAGGGTTGACTGCCACAAGAATCTACTTACATCATCTAGCGCATCTTTCTAGGACTTTATTCATGCTCGTCCAACCGGCAACGTAGTGCCGCGCACCACCGGTGAATGAGACGCGCGAGCGTGTCGCTGCCGGCTAGCAACACCCAACTTGTTTAGCCCCTTACAAAGGGTCGCCGCGCGTAGGTACGTTTTTGCTACCTACGCGGGGAGTTACACAGGCCTGGCCGTACATACAAACAAAAGGTACGGCTGTGATAGCAATTTAGTCGGGTTCTCATATAGAAGAAATAATAGAGAATGGATAAATATGTTGATTGAAATCAGTAACTTTACATTTAGAGAAAAATAAAGAATAAGTAAAAACATTGTAAAAATATAATAAACTAGCTGTTGCCCGCGACTTTGCCCGCGTAAACTAATATTTCTGTATCCTACAGGAACTGTGTTTTTTTTCGGGATAAAAAGTAGCCTATATGTTATTCCAGACTATAATCTATCTCTGTGCCAAATTTCATCCATATCCGTTCAGTAGTTTTTGCGTGAAGAAGTAACAAACATACACACTCACAATCTTTCGCATTTATAATATTAGTGGGATGAAATAATTTAAAAAAATATTTGATAACCTTTAAGACAATTGTCGCGCCTGTCACGTTTGGTGAAATAGGGCCCAGGTCGGGCCGCAACGCAAAAGTTCGCTTGTCTATGTTTTGTTTTCTATGAAACATAGTTAAAATGCGATGCGCCCCGCCCGGCCCCGATCCGCCGCTAGTGTAAGATGTTTCATACAAAACATAGGCAGGCGGATTTTTGCGTTGCGAATTTGCGATGCGACTCGTCCCGATTCGCCTGGGGCTTAAGTCTGCTAAGTTACACTAGTAATAAATTGAAACGTAATCGTAATTGGGATCCACACTGCCAAATTCTCCCTGTAGGTGGCGCATTGTCGATGCGCCCAAAGCTATCTGTCATTCCAGTACAGAAGTTGTGTTTTTTTTGAGTATTTTTTTGTGTTTTCAATCTACGAAAGCATAATGCCATTAAGTGCTGTGCCAGGTTGTTACAATAATGGTATTCATTTATTTCCAAAAAAAGACAATTTAAAAAAGAAGTGCGAAACGGCTATAAGAAGAAAATTTATTAATTTTAGGTAGTTTACTGGAACTATTTACATCATGATAAGCTTCTGGATCGGGAACATTCATCGTATAACTAGATTGTGAAGCTACGACACCAAAATTCCCGGTATCATCGCAGTTTCGATCGTAGAATTCTAACCTAAAAACAAACATGTACGTGTTTTATTATTTTACTTACATTTATTAAAAACCTTGTTATGTAGTTAATTTGTAACACAAATACAACAAAAACCATTTTAGCAAGCATTGAATGTAACATTTACAGTAATAAAACTGTATAAACACCCAAATGTTTACTCGCAATAAGATCGGCTTTTTTACCAGATACTTTTCATCCTCGTTTCCGAAGATCGTCTTTTAGTTCAGATAACTTCATTGACGAATACATTGTGATGAAATAAAATAAGATAGTCACGACAAACTGTAAATTAGTTACGAAAAAGCCCGACATAAACAATAGCAAAATATTTGACATAGGCGTATCTATGCTAGCGCCATCTGCATCAAGCTTTGCGTGTGGATCCCCATTGAATAGCAAGCTTTTTTTTGTTAATTGTTTCAACAAACACACCAATTACCTAGTCCCAAACTAAGCGTGAGCTGGTGCTATGGTGACTAGTATAACGTATAGACATACTTATATATACATTTATAAACATCCATGACTTAGGTACAAATTGCTCGTGCTCATCACACAAACACCTTGCGGGATTCGACCCCGCAACCGCCTGATTTAGAAGTCCGTGGCGCGAACCACTACACCAAGACGGTCGTCGTCTTTTGACAATTCGTACGGACCAAATGTCAAAATCATGCTATCCAATAACGATTTAATTAAGAGTTTAAAAGTGTAAGTTAGCAAACTTTGTCCCTTGATGGACGACGGCCTTTAGACCCACCGGCGGATTAGGTGTATAGTTGTAATACAAGAAAAAATTGCATATTTTGGAGGCACCTTTTATAACTTTACATAAAAATACTTCTCTAATTTTTAATCGGTGCTTATAGATTTCGGAAAAATAAAATAGTCTTAAACATTGAATGGTGTAAATCGATCCGATTTCCGATGAGAACGTTTCTTATTAAATTAATAGTCGATCTTGAATACCAAATACGTAAAAAATAGCAAAAACGTTTTTCTAATATATAGTAGTAAGCAAAAATGAGAATTTATGATTTATAAAGAAATCCCAGTACCTGATGCGCACAAGGCACGTGGATCTCCGGCAGCCTCAGGCGCAGGCGGGGGGGCCCGCAGCGGGGGCCACAGGGCCCCGGGCGTGCCCCCCGCCCCCGACCCAGTGCTGCTGGACGCCTCGCCGGCCCCACTACTGGCCGTACTCGTCGATCCAGTCGTCTTCTGCTTCTCACGGACGCTGGGGACAATGGTGGAATGTTTGTGTTTTCACTTCAACAGAGTGTCTATAAAAGTAAATTTGTCTTGCACACAAAAATCGATCGATCGAGTCGTCCGGTGGGATTCGAACCTACGAGCTATCGCTATCCGGGCGATTGCTCTTCCGACTGAGCTACGAAAGACGTCAGTCAGTAGATAAATTTTTGTAGATGCTAACTGCACCAGTGAGCCGGCGATTTTTGTGTGCAAAAAAATTACTTTCGTGATAACTAGCAAAGAAATTACAAAGACCTAATCACTTTATGAAGATTATTATAGTCCAACAAGTTATTGTGCGACCCTCCATTATACAATATAAAAGTCTCAATTGTAAACCTTTCTGAGTATACCCCGGTAGCTGTCTATTAAAGTACTAGTAAGAGATCGAATCCGGCGCTTAGACAGTGACCACGCGTCGAGGCACAAGTAACATTATACGAAAAAATAATAAATGGCTAGAGCCATTACTCACTAGGCGGTGAAACGCTCCATAGAAGCGTGGAAGTCCCTCCTGTGGACGGCGCGCCGCAATACATGCAGCGGGTCGTAGTACTGTTCCCACACTATCGGCTTTGGCACGAACAGACCTTGTTCCAGGTTTTCGGAGCCTTTCGGTGGCGGTCGGTACGTTGACACCTGATGAGGAAAGTTAACATAGAATCAGAAATTAACATAAATCTGGGGTTATATTGTGTACATGTTTAGTGATTTCCTCGTTGGTCTAGTGGTCAACACGCTGGGTACTATCTACGAGGTTCGAATCCCGGGTCGGGCTGACAGTGAGGTTTCCTATCTTGAAATAACTCAGACACAGCTCCAGAGTCAGAGAAATGGTGGTGTTAACAACTTTACACGTGCCTTGGAAAGCACGTTGAGGCACTGGTCCTGCACCTGGGCCCGAATGTAAGATGCAATTTACTTTAAAGCAAAGTTCGCCATCGTAACATCACGTGACTTTTGCATACCTATTTTGACATTTAGTTGGCGATAACGAAGTTTGCTGTAAAAAGATTGCATGTTGTCCCTCTTCGTGTGCCGGTCGTGTCGGACTACCGTCTCAGCGAACTATGAGGGATGTAACAGAGAGTGCACCTGTGTATTGCGCACAGACTTGTGCACTATAGTCACTTCCGCGCAGTTGGCTAGTCTCTGTTGAGATTGGCCGCTTAGTGGAAACTCGGCTAGGAGGACATTATTATTATAGCATTAGGTATAGAGCCCTGACCTCCTTGAGCACGCTTTCGAAGTTCCTCGTATGCGCGTTGCCCGACCGCTCCGGCATCAGCTCCAGCAGTTGCGAGTGCGTCTTGTCGCCCGCCGCCAGGAGTGTGCTGACTTCCAGCCGGGACTGGGTCAGTTCATCGTTTCCTGGAATCATCGTTATGAATACTGTAACGGGAACTCTAAAATAGGGGAAAATTTATATTTCAGGATCTTTTTTGATGTTTGAATTGGTTGAACTATACAAAAAGAAAAATGCTGGTGGAAAATAAATTGCTAATAGTATCTGCATTCCATAAAGCCTTATTTGATTTGATTTAATATCTGTTACTTCTAGATAATACAGAGACGAGAAATCTGACAGGAAATTCTGATAGTAAAATGCAACACAGAGGGATTAAAAGTCATAAGTTATCACTTCCATCGTTATTCCGTCGTTTGTAATCATCACAGATACTGAAGCAAGAATTGAACATTCTCTTTAATCCATTAGTATGATTTAATGACAATCATTTAACATTCTCTTTGTTTAATTGCAAGCCGATAGCACATTAATCTATATATTTGTTATAATCGTTTTCATTATTTTTTAACACTCACAGTGTTCTTTCTTAATTATACAGTGTGAGTCTTTAAAAAGTGCACATATGAAAATGGGTGAAACTAGTACCATTTTTATCAAAGGAAAAATATTTTAAAAAAATCTGAGTTTTCTTTTTTAATTTTTATAGTTTTTTTAAAGTTTAATTACCTTCTGTTGACTTATTGCAAAGAAAACGTTATAACTTTTTATCTAGGAGGTATATCCTGATGAAATGAAAACAATAATAATGGTAAATAACAGATAATACTAAGAAAATACATAAAATTCCTAGAAAACGTCAACAAGTAATAATAAAATGTTACTTTTGAGAAAAATCTGTGTTTTAATTGGTGTTTTTTTTTTATTATTTGATAAATTCCTCCAAATAATGCCCATATTACAGGTGGTTCTTATTACTTTGTGTTATTTTTCATAGTATCACCTTTGTAAAACCAAAAATTCCATGTCTCTATCCCTATCACCACTATAGCAATAAGCATTTGAACTAAGTATCTCTGGGCGCGCCATTCAACGCTTCGCTGCTAAGGGTGGCTCTCGATTTGTTTTTTTTCGTTTTCTGAGTATTTTATGTATTTTATTAGCATCACCTGGTATTTACCATCATTACTGTTTTTGTTTTATCAGGATATATCACTTAGATCCAAGGTTATAACGTTTTCTTTACATTAAGTCAACGGAAGATAATTTAAATAAAAAAATAAACATTTTTTTTATTTTTTCTGTCGATAAAAGTGGGTCCAGTTTTGCCCATTTTCATATGTGCACTTTTTAAAGACTCACACTGTATAAGTTTAAATAAGAAACCAAAATTCGCACACGGGTAGGATTTGAAGCAACGACCTTTGGTTAACCAGGCCAACGCTTTTACCAACTGAGCTACCGTGCAGTCCATCCATCCGTCCGAAATTCTTGGTCTCTTTTGAATACGTCATTGCGTGACGTCAGCGACATCTACCCAAGCTGTATTGCAACAGCAGTGGGTCAAGTAGTTATTCTTTACAGAATTAATTCAATTTGAATGATGACGCTTTCGCGATTTAATAGTTTTTATTATTTTTAAACACTCACAGTGTTCTTTCTTATTTATATAAGTTTAAATAAGCCAAAAGACGTGGGTTCAAATCCTCCCCATGTCAGGCCTGTGTATCTCCCCGCGTAGGTAGCAAAAACGTACCTACGCGCGGCGACCCTTACTTAGGGGCTAAAACAAGTTGCGTGTCGCTACCGGCCAGCGACACGCTCGCGCATTTTATTCACCGGCGTCCGCGCGGCTACGTTGCTGGCTGGACGAGAATGAATAAAGTACTAGAAAGAGGCGCTAGATGGCGTTAGAAGCTGCTCGTAGCAGTCAACCCTATCGCGTCGCGTGATATTACGTCACTGAATAGGTTTAGTGTATTATGAATCATATTCCAGAGCAATAAGTATGAAATTATCTTTCAATGGATTTTTGTAGGTGTCTACACGAAAATGTGCTTGACTCTGAGGCGAACTAAATAACGCCATATTGTTGACGACATTAAGTAGACATTTCTTCGAATACAATTGCTAAGTCATACTTCTGTACGAAGTACTAGTACTTATTCTGTGCCCATGTGCGAATTTTCGGTTTCTTATTTAAACTATATTTTTGTTGTAATTGCACAAAGAAATACTCGTGCTTTCGTTCGAGTCAAAATTAGAAACTTTCTCATTGAGAAATAGTAATGCGTGGAACTGACGAAAACACAGTTAACTCAAACAGAGTTTAACATTAGCAATAGCATCAATGATTAGCGTGCTAATTTGTGATTGTTTCAAGTTGCGAAATTTCGTGAATTCTAAAATATTGAATTAGCACGCGCCGCTCGCGAACTTAACATCAGCGCGCAGAGCGAGCGTGCGATTGCCTTCACAGACTCGTAGGCACTGGTAGGCTAGCTAGCATGCAAAGTGAATCGGGTGCGATCGGGCTATCTCGATTTTCCAAACGTAACTTGAGCGGTAAACGAATGAATGACAAAGAACGAGATTATCTGCAATTATTTTCATATTTAGCAATGCATTTACGATTTTACAATTTAATTATATGCTATTCTTTATTATCAATGAAAAATCATATTAGCATAGCAATAGCACTTAGCATGCTATCACATGAAATGAAATTAATAAAAAATAGCAATAATTTCTATAATTAAAACAGAGTAGGTAGGTAAATGTTCTTGTCGTCTCACCGAGATTGGTCCGCGAAGAGACGAGTATGGCGAGGAAGGTGAGAAGCCCCTCCACCATGGCGTCCTGCTCAGCTGCCTGGACAGGAGACATCGGTAGCATGCTCAGCCATTCGCGGACTCCGAACCTGCGGACAAACGATTTAGGGTCGAGTTCACCAACACATGTATGGGATATTTGTGGAAATTAACCGTCAATTTAGGTTAACAGTCTTTTAAAAATTTGTGAACTAGGGTCTTCTAGGTCATACTGATTAAGAAATAGAGTTTGCTTTCTAGTGGAATTACTCATGGAATTATTTAAACTATGCAATGTGTCCGAGAGAAACCTAATTTTTGGTTTACTAGATCATACAATAAGATGAAATCATTGGCCGCTCCTAGTATTTAACATGTGTCGGATGCAAGTCGTACGTGAGGGGAAAGACTATCAATGAAACGAGATTTTTAGAAAAATCACACACGAAAGCTATGGAGTACCAAATATCTGTAAGATTTGTTGCCTGTCACTTCTTACTTTTTGCTAGATAATTGGCCAGTTTGGGAGAAGGTTAGATCGGGTCTACCCTGCCATTCTACGACTACAGTAGTGCTAACCGCCGATGCCTGTCGAGTTGAGGCTGGGTATACATTGGGCATAATGTTTAGGGTAGGTAACACTCACATGTCAATACACATGTCGATGAACTGATCGGCGGGTAGGTGCGCCGCGCACACCTGCAGCCAGTAGATGTCCATATCGACCATGGAGTTGCAGAAGTTCGCCTGGATGTACGTCATGGCCTGCCCCTTGATCTGAAGGCCGTTGCGCACCCACACGCCCGCTAGGATCTCGTAGAATAGGCTCTGGAAACAAAATAAATCTGTTAAAAGTTGTAGATTAAATTGCACAGCACAATATATACGCAAAAATCACGCGTAAGTACAAACATACGTTTGAAATTATTTGGTTTCCGTTTAAGCCCTCGCGATTTTGATGTTGGTCTAAATAGTAAAAGTTGTTGTATCTAAGTACTACAATACCGCCTCGAAATCATAAGACCGGACATAAAACAATATAAATACCAAATGAATTGTGTCTGGTTTATATATAATATAAATTAAATAAAGAAGTACCTACCTAACCATTACACATCTATCCGCTGAAAAGCGATCCTTTCTAAGTTTAAGATCTATATTTAATAGATTTCTCTAAGATTACAGTAACAAGAAAAACAAAAGCAACGTCTAAACAAAATTATTCGTTCCGAGCATCGACGATAACATACGATATGTAGGTACAGCATTTAGTTCCGAGCGCTCATGAACATCGAGGCGGACACAATACAGTAATGCAAGAAAACCTACCTTCTGCGCGCACACACTACATGATTTTTAGCAGAAAAAAATAATAAAGTTATTATTTAGATTGATAAACTTTGTGCAGCTTTAGAATAGATCTGCACTTTTTAATTTAGTAACATAATTTTACGGGTTTGGGCAGTGAGTTGCACAGCTTTGTACCTTCGTACGTACATGATATTTTTTACCGTAATTAGTTATACCCTTAGGTAAATGAATAATATTGAGAGACATCTAACCTCATAGATTACGGTTGTGTATATATCTTATTTTATTTTTTGTAAATACTTATTATATCAAAATATATTTTTCATAGTTAAGGAAAGTTTTGGTTGAGTAAGCAAGCATGTATTGTCATTGTAAAACTGTATGTATTAGATCTTTATAAACCTCGTAGACTTTAGTTATATTCGTTCCTAGTTCAGTCAATCAGTAGAATCAAATGGACGGTGATTCAATCCGAACCTTCAAGGTAATTCGAACAAATACTAAACACAATGAGAATAGTCGACAATACAAAAACGTGGAAAATAAACTAACACATACATATTTTACTGCAACCTGTGCTACTCGTATCTACCAATAATAATTGTACCAAATTTCACAAGCAGTATGAAGGTACATATTCATCATATTATATTCTCTATAGTCGTGTTGTGACTAGAAGTCATGTGTACGGATCAACTTTACTATCAGATGACGAGATCAAACAACTGTATTTATGCATGCAGTAGGTGTAACTATGAGAATAAAAGGCATAATTATTATCGAAGCATTTTTTTTAAAACATCACATGACTACATAATACTTATAGTCCACAGATAAGAGTTTTAGCAGTCAAATGATACGGAACGAAACCCATTTTAAACATTCGTAACAAGCAACTATAAAAAGAAAAAAGTGAGGGCGGATGGGACGAATTGAAAGCATTCAAACAATAACGTTTCTGTTTATGAAAGGGGAACTTTTGGAGGGCTGGCATTCAGTGTTGCCAGGTTAACCTTTTTACCTGATTTTAAGCAGTATTATTTACGAATTAAACCTTTGTAATACTTTCTAAGTAAAATTTAAGCTATTTTATAAGGCACAATTTTCTGTCATTGTAAAATAAAATTAAGCCCAGCATTAAAGTGCAAACAGGTAGAACCAGTCATTTATACGAAACGGTTTTACTGGTGTGACGTGCGAAAAATATAACCTAACCAGTTTTCCCGTCTTGCTTACTTAAAATATAGTAGTTATATTACACTACAGTATTGTGTCATTTAAGAATTCGTCAAGCGTTATCGCAAAATTTAGGCATAGAAAGTGGTAAACAAAGTAAGCGAGCGGGCCACCCACACCGGCGACCTCGATCGCGCGGCCAGTGAGCCCGCGTCCTCCGCCATGACCAATCGGCGCACGCGCACGCTGCTCGCGCTCCTCGCGCTGGCTCTCGCGAACCCTACCCACGCACTCATAGACGAAACACTCGACGTCATTTTCTTAAGCAAGGAAATCGGCGAGAAAGTACTCAGCTCGTGGGACATCATAGGTAAACCGTTCAATGCCACCGGTGGCGTTGAACTACCCATCATCAAAAGGCGGGAAACACAAATCCTGTCGCGCCTGGTACA
Source organism: Pyrausta nigrata (assembly GCA_949316185.1). Taxonomy (NCBI): domain Eukaryota; kingdom Metazoa; phylum Arthropoda; class Insecta; order Lepidoptera; family Crambidae; genus Pyrausta; species Pyrausta nigrata. Next base: position 17,048,198 of record OX438946.1, on the reverse strand, counting down.
GGTGACAAAAGCCATCGAGAGACTCGAAAGGGGCCTGCAACAGAGAGACGCCGTGGCATTGATGCTGTTAAAGAACAATATGAAGAGGCCCGGCTTGGAGCTCAGACTGCACGAGCTGGCAGACTTGCTGAGCAGGGTTTCCTCAGCGAATCGGCAGATGAGAGAATATGTGCGACTCCAGCAAACATTAGAGAGGAGTACTTTAGAAAATTTCGCAGAGTGGTGCGTCTCACACGACCCTGGAGCCCTCCCAGGGTTGCTGGAAAGAGTTTATGCGCTCGTGGTGCCGCCTCATCGAAATCTTCTAGGTCGGGGTGTATTGCAGTTAATTTTGGAAGGTTTGCAGGTTTGTATGACGTCTTTACATAGTTTTCTCAGTAAACATAGCGGTTCGAACGATCTCATTGTTCTGATGGGTGGCGGAGTAAACAAAAACGCTATACATCCGACTTTTTACCGCAACATGGGATTATTCTCGGATCGTGGAGTCATTACGAAGTGATCATTACCACGACAATGTGTGCGACAAATGGACGTTGAAAGGGAGCTCGTAAAAAATGAGACGGATCATTCACAACAAATGGAGCGTTAACTGTTAGGGGTGAGTCATAAAAACAAAGTAAGCGTGTGTTAGCATCTCACCGCGAGATAACGGGGAGATTAATAGAAATGTGTTAGTAGATAATATTTTGGATCGTATCTTTATTACTTCAAAAACGATAAATATGTAATCCCATTTCGGCTAAAACGTGAGGCAGATACGAAGTATCCTGGTGTGTTTCATTAGAGGGCAAGTATTTGACGATGATTAAACAATAAACAACTTAATGAGCTGCTAATACATACAAAATAATCATGATAGTACAGTATTCTTAGCATTCTGGAAACAAATGTTAAACTTTTATCACGAATGAACAAAATAATTCATTGTTACATTAAATGTAGGTATCGCAGTGATCGTAGCCGTTACTACCCATGTATTTTCACTAGGCGATTGCAGGTATAATGCACATTTAATGTTTAATTAAATATGTTTTTTCCCAGACAACCTTTGGGTAAAGGAGAAAATTGATATAATTTAGGCGGTTCCGTCATTTAACCTCCTTTTTCGACTTCTATTATTATTTTGGAATATTTCTGTTTTTATTTATATATTATTTTGTATGGGTGTTAGTCTTTAAGGTATTTATGACATGGGCCAAAATTTTGTTTAATTATTACATAATTACCTAAAATAAACTATTATCATTATTATTTTATTTAGTACAACATTACACGCATTGCTATGATCCCAAAGTAAGTAGCAAAGCACTCGAGTCATGGAAATCAGGAACAACAGTGGTACCGCAACACCCAGACCCAATACAATATAGCAAATATAAATTGTCAATATTTACCCAACCGGGGATCGAACTTAGACCTCAGAGATGGCGACCTTAAAACCGGTGCGCGAGCCACTCAACTACGGAGGACGTCACACACTTACTTCCCTATCTTACTATACAATTGGCAACGTGCTCAGAGCCAGTTGCACTCAGTTGGTTCCCATTCACACCACATTTGCTCCATTTACTTGCATTACCACTCGAGACGTCCATTAACTCTATTCGTGATACAATACTTAAGGTTGCTATCGGTATTATTTTTATAAACCGAAGTAAGACGCATTTACGACGACCGTCTTGGTGTAGTCGTTCGCGCACCGGACCTCTAAACCAGCGGTTGCGGGTTCGAATCCCTTTATTGAAATGTAAAGTTAATATTGAAATTTAAAGCTTATACGGAATTCGGGTATTCTTCTTTGACAGAATTTAGTCAACCAAGAGAGAGTCTTATTTTGCTAATAACATTTTGGTGAATGTATTTGCTGTAAGATGTTTTACCACTTTTTTTTTGAAAACGCAGTAGATAAATCGAACCATTCAACGAATGATTGTGCCACTACCATGATATGAAATATTTTATGAGCAACATAAATGATGATCCTAAGCGTGTAACCATTCTTATCCAGTGACAAAGGTTGTCCAAAAATTTTGTAAATAGAATAACAAATAAATAAATATTTTATGTAAGTTTAATGCGATACAAGGATAATGGCTGACAATGAAGTGCGAACTAACTGTATATGAGTCATTGTGACCGACCGGGTGGGTCAAACAACTGGCTCGATTGGAACAGGCACTTGCGTAGCAGGGATATACTCGTATGGATAGGGAATTTGTCTACACTAATATTAGTATGAGGTAAGATTTGATTGATAGAAATTTGGTACAGAGATAGTTTGAGACCCTGGGAAGGACATAGGCTACTTTTTGTCGCGATATAAAATCATCAGGGGGGTGAAATGGGGGATGAAAGTTTGACGGATAATCTGACTTTTGGCACGGACGAAATCTCAGGGAACTGCTAGTCAGAAATAACGCAATTGTATCACTGAAGTGGACTCATTTAATTGTGCATTCAAAAATGGTGGATGCTACTTTATTGTTGTTCTTACATTGGTCCGTGACATAGAGTAATGTCAATAGGTATTTCGCATTTCTAAAAAGCTTTATACTGATAAATAAAATAAAATTAAATAAATAAATAAATTGTCTGATCGCTAAGTGTTTCTAAACTCAAAACTAGAGAACAGCTGGACTGAAATTCGGCATTTATTTTCCATGTTCGGTGGGGTATAAGGAAGTTTTATTATTTAGAGAAAAAAAAAGAAAATTTACGGGGGATATAGTAAAAACTTAAATCTGCCGTACAATGTACGAAGTTCGTCAGCTTTTTAAGAATAATAATACCTAAATATCAGAAGAGTACATACTTTTCCCACCACTTCCTGATTGGCCAGGCTAATGAAGACATAATTTCAAGTCCATTAAGGTCCAAGAAGCAAACAAAATCGTCTCTAACGCACACACGACCTTACTATGATGATGATGATATTCATACTTCAAAGTTTGTAACACGAGTGCAAACAGCATGGTTACATATTTATTTGTCATTGATAAGCCTTCGTTCCTGGCAATGTACATACAAACAATACACTCTATAGAGTAACGGATGCAGCATGATACGTTGTCCCATTCTAGGAAGATATAGTGATATCAATTGCAAGAGCACGTGGGAATGCAGCAATATTTTAAATTGCTTATTTTGTGCCATGTAATGCTACTTAGCCTAATTGAGCAATCCTATGCCTTCATATCCTTATGAGTCGTCATAGGTATACCGTTTACAGGGCCTTTATAATTGCATAGCTCAATCATCATCTGATGATGTAAATTGCACTTAATATCTTTTTTTTTGTTAGCCGTTTGTGTCCCACTGCCGGGCAAAGGCCTCCAACAAACTACACCACGCGTCCCTGTTGCCGGTAAGGGTTTGCCAGTCCTCATAATATTGGTCAAGATCGTCGCGCCATCGCTTTCGTGGTCTGCCTTTCGGACGGCGTCCATCGGTAGGCAGCCAATGCGTGGCGGTCTTGGACCATTTTTCAGGACACATCCTAAGAATGTGGCCCGCCCAGTTTCATTTAAGTTTTGCGGTCTTTACACGTCCTAATAGCGTAGTTAATATAAATCATGCTGTGTATACTGTTAAGGATTGCGGTCAAGTTAAATTTCTCTGTATGTATTTAATTTAGTAACGTATAGACTGTAACCCGTTTGTATACCTTTTATAAATAAATAAATAAATTGGCCGATTGCACTTAAGGTCCCCGTAAATCACGTAACTATTTATAATTAGATAATCATCAGGTATAAACAAACAATATTCTAATCAATTTGTAAACAACCACATTCAGTACTCGAGTAGAGCATATTTTGCATGTCTTATTTATAAGGGAGTGTCTCAAATACAAGTTATATTTAAATAATAAGTGTTGCAAACGTTCCCACCAATAAGAGGCCAAATATTATCCTGCCATTGGTAATCTGACTCACAAACTAGTCAAGTTTTTATGCGCGATGTGACATACGTACTCACTGTACAGATAAAACATTATAAAGTGCGTTTTAAAACCTGTTTCCGAGATCATTTGCACTGATGAATCATATACCAACAAGCCTATAGCTGACACAAAGAAATCAGCAATCGTTAGTATTTGTTTGTAAGCTTTAACAAAATATAATTTTCTTTTTAACTAAATAACTACAGTAAGCTACGTTACAGTTCAAGAGGTCAATTATTAGGCTTAGTAAATGTGATAAATTATTGATAAAAGTATCTTAAATCTCGTAAGACTCTTAGCTTGAAATGCCAAACAGCTGAAAAAATAGTGTATAAAATTATTCCTCAAATAGATATTGACAGCAGTAACAAGAAATTACAGTTGATATTAATTGAATGCTCTTTAGCAGCCGGGAGTTCATGATAACTTATATTTAAATTTTTAAATTTTAGGAATTTTGTTGGTACATACAGCCTTGATCTACAGTATTTAAACGGTGCATTTTAAGCAGTATCATGGTAAATCGTACGTACTACTTTAAAGTATCTATAAAATAGGAAAACATTGTCACTTATTTTCAACAATGTTATTTTTTATTTGCAGTTAGCGTAGGTATTTAATGCCTCGTTGGTCTAGTTGTCAGCACGCTGGGTACTATCCACGAGGTCCCGGGTTCGAATCCCGGGTCGGGCCGAGAGTGTTTGGGCTTTTCTGTCTTGAAATTACTCAGACACAGCTCCGGAGTCAGGAAGTGGTGGTGTTAACACCCGTGCCTCGGAAAGCACGTTGAGCCGTTGGTCCTGCGCCTGATCTCTCTACGGTCACGTCGGACTGCCGTCTCACCGAATTATGAGAGTGAAGGAACAGAGAGTGCACCTGTGTATTGCGCACACACTTGTGCACTATAATATGTCCTGCGCAGTTGGCTAATCTCTGTTGGCCACCGTAGTCGAAATCGGCTAGGAGGACATCATCATCATCATCAGTTATTTAATATATTTGCAGACAGATATGCAAATTGCAGGCCATGCTATTTTTGTTATTTAAGCACGTCCTAACACTTAACTCCAGAGATGGTAGCAAAAGAGCAATAGCTTATCTCAGTGAATAAAACTAATTGTTATCGTCTTATAATTTGCATTTAAAAATAATACCTACATGAAGCAAACGTGCCGATAAGGCCGCATCTTTTTCAATCTTTTTAACGAGATTAACGCTCTTCTTCTTCTACGGCCTTTGATTTTAAGTATTTTCCAAGGTTTTTTAACAAAATTCTTTGATAGCAATTGCCAAATATTAAATTCATGGCATGTGTATCTTGTATCGTAATAGCATAATGTACAGCTTGTATATTCTGTTTACGGTATATTCAATGGTAATTTTAAAGACGCCAACTTCAAAATTGCTATAGCGCCTTTTAATTATTCAGCCATAAACATTTCAATTGGTTTTCTATGAATAGCACACTTCTTTAGTGAAGAGACAAACAATGGCGTACGTACGTCATGCCACCAGACGTGCTGTCACTGCCACTTCATTACAATTGTGTTTTTTGAACAGCTTGGTGCCATTTTGAGCTTAATTGCTTTGCCAAAAGCACGTAGGAAAATACAAAAAATTAAGACATGAAAAATCAAGTTATTGATGAAAAGACAAAAATGAATATACATTGTTTACTGATAGTTAATAATTTTTATCTATTGTTTCAAAATCACGTTTATTGCCATAATGCATTTCATGTTTTCAATAGGCAACTAATTTAACTGTAGAAATTTTTGCTAGTACTTTAACGAGAGCATAACTCACTAATAGCATGCATTCAAAAATTGTCAGTAACACGACGACTTCCTAAATAAACAGTTCCTCGAACCGTAACAAAAGAAATATAAACCAGCACAGGAGTCGGGAGCCGATGACGGTCAGCTGACGCGACACCCGAGCATAATGAGCGAATAATAACAATAGCAACCAAACAACACCTTGTATGACCCAATAAGTGTTTTAATACCAAGAAACAAGAGCTATAACGAACGCAGAATAAGTTTGCAACCAGATAACAGTATTAACATGCGGGACGATAGAGATGACCGCGAATTCGAAGCGTAAATAATCGATGTCATGTCGATAAAGTTCAATGCATTGTGTTTCACTTGCATATTTTTTTTAACGTATCGACAATTATGTGTTCAATGTCAAATGAGTATTGAAAGCCGTAAAAATACAAATCAAGAAAGCTTAATTAAACAATCAAACATTTTCCTTTCCTCGCGGAATCGTCGTCTGTCGAAACAATGCAAACGCATCCGTAAAGGTTGTACGCGAGGTCGTGCGAACAATAAAATACGTGTGGCCGTACATCCCACTTTCATTACTGTCGAGTTCGCACGGCGAGTGAGTCGTCGATTGTCGATATCTGCGGCGGACGTGGCACGTCTCTAAAGCGACCCCACTCGCTCGAAGCCGCGATCCCCTCGCGGCTCCGTCAGTGTAGCTCGCGTCGCGCAACCACGCGTTTCACTTCGCCGCTTGTGACACAATGAAAGTCGCGGCGCTATTCGCGCTGCTCACCCTCGCGACAGCCGAGGACCTGTCGCCGGTGGATAATGTCAGAAAGAACTTTTACGCGTTAGAGATCGAGATGTGGCGGAACGTTAGCGATCCGATGTGGAGAGAGTCTGGCATGGGCGGAGACGTGGAGTTAACAAAGGCGTTCGTAGTGTTGGACAATCAGATCGCGTCGGTGCCGAGGCCGCCGCGGCCTCCGTTGAGCTCCTGGTTGTGGGGGAAGGCGACCGAGAAGCTGCAGATCATAGATGGGTTGTACAAGAATTTCGTGGAGTTTGCGAGACGGCAGTCGGCGCCCGGTGCGGTGCCTGCGCCTGTCAAGGACTGGCTCGACCTGGCGGAGAACATACTCATGGACCCTAAAACGTCGGCGATGCAGGCCGTGACAAAACTGCAGGGACTGCTGCAGCACGGAGACTTTTTCCGGTCCATATTACAGGTACATCAACAAAGGATGCGACCAATTTGTTGGGGCGACGAAACTGTTCGGAATTATTTTATGTTGAACGAAAGTGAGGGTCGAAGTATTGATCTGCGGGAACGTCAACAAGGAACGTCTGGGTGTTTTGCAAGCGTGTGTCAGTGACCCGTCAGTCGTGTTTATGTTCGCGGCCGGTGTTTACGAAGTGTCCGCAATAATATCCAATTTTGGGACACGCAGTGTGAAAGGAAAGCGGACCGTATTAGTGATTAAGCATTGTGGTCAAGCCAAGCCACTTTGAGCACATTTTTAATTGAAATATTCTAAGCTCGTCCGACGAACGTGTCTGGAGCGTTAATTGCACTAATTCTTTTTAATTAGACATAATTTAAACTGTTACGATGTACTTCTGGAACATTAACCTTTAAACAAAAAGATTTGATGAAATCTGCTCTATCTAATATTCAAACTGATATTTGGATATCTACCATAAATTACTAAAATAATAGGTACAATAAACTAGTTCTCATGTTTTCGTTCTAATTAGACGGATAAATGTTTATGTGTGCAATAATCACATCACCAATGATTTAATAGTAATAACAAAATGTACACACAGCTGCGATAACGAATTCACGACATTATAAAATATGCAGATTTAATTCACATTTAAACGGAAAATATTAATTTAAATAAACCATCGATCAGTCTCTAACCTTATAAAAAAATCCAACACAAACATGTAGGTGCCTTAATAAGTGGACCAATAGCTATATAATATAAAAGCGCTTACCCAATTAGAGCTCATATAGATCTTATTTGAACATTATATCGCTCATTTGAACACCTAATGTTAGTTGGGAAGTGTTTTTTTAATAGGCAGACATTTAACCGTAACCTCACCTGATGGTAAGGTCGAGGTTCTCTTTTTGCATCATAAATTTAAAACCAGGTATTAAATGCAGGAAGAATCACCAGAAGTCACTCAGACGCAGCGTGAGTTACCTAATGTTTCACCCAATACGGACAGAAAGAAAATATAATATATAAATAGTATAGCATAGCATAGGTGATTCTTATTCCGATTTATTTGAACCGTGACCTTAGTTCAACGTGAAAATCCAACCCTGTGACGAAGGCAAGCCAGATAAACAGACAAAGAAAGATTTACATACAAAATACATCCATTGTCAGTGAAATGTTCACTTTGCTACAATCTAAATATGTTTTAGAAATAACAACTTACGAGCAAGACCAGTAACTAAGTTTCTTTGTAAATTCATTGTGTAAAAATATATACAATCACTAGAAGTCCATTCGGCTAAAAATACATATTCGGTTAAAGTGCGATTGTCTTGACAATGAGTGTACGTTAATGGCCTAGAAGATATTCATTTTCGCGAAAAATCTTTGTGATGTATCAACCCTCATATCTTTATTTATGGTCATAGCAGTTTGGAGAAGGATTGAAAGTGGGGTGCTACTCGTTTCTGACGGTTAGAGTCGAAACTACGAAGAACTCATGACAACACGCACTGTCAAGTGCTAGCGAAGGCCAGAGCTGAAAACAAGCTGGTATCAAGGGTCTGATTTAACAAATTGTTTTCCAGGACGAGAACCCAGACGTATGCGAGCTGCAGTTGTCGCAGCATCAGCTGATCTATGACACATACAACACGATCTCCCTCACGGAGATCAAGGGATACGCCATGATGCAGTTCTCATGGATGCTCCTTAGGATATATGGCAAAGGTAAATGGAACTACACGACAGAACCACTCGGACTCTTTCGACCTTACTAGTATAGATCAGTGACCATGATGTGGAATTAAACACACACGACTATCTTAGCATAAGCCACCAACCAGTGCAGTTTTCTTCATTCCTGCATGTGAAGGAAATAGGATAGATTTTTTCCAGAATTACCAAATTAGGGTGGCGAAAAAGTGACGGAAGTTTTTAACGAGAAATCTCATAATTGCACAGGCGCAGGCGTTGAAAGATAGTATAGTATTTTAAAACTTGATACTTCAGTAAAATTAATGTTTTAAAACCACTGCTGTCAAACGTAAATTATGTCATCAGTCAATTTGTTAGCAGTTTCTATTGAGTCTTTGTTGGCTTCAAATAAGCAAGGTCGAGTTTCTTACGAACAACTCAAGTCTAGCTACTTGTTCAAATACCTGCTCTGTATATTTGTTTATTACTCTTTGAAACATCATATTACATAATTACTATTACGATTAAGAGTTTAATACCTTATTTATTTTTTTCGTTCTTAGTTTATCCATGCCATTAGATGTTGCATAAAACTGACAGTTGGCGAAATTCCCTCCCCTCCCTCTCTTTGATAACATTTGGGGAACTTGTAAGGCGTAGTACACTCTTTTGTAATTGTGTACGTACTATAGAAAACATGGGCAAAATTTGAACAAATTTTAAAATACCTACAACGTTATGTAAATTATAATGCATTTCGCAATGCGTAACGCAGGATGCTAACACAAATATTTACATTGTCACTTTGTGTGTCAAATGTTTGTTTGATGAGCACTGAAATAAGTAGCAGCATCATCAGCAAGATACAGAGTGAATCATAGTGTTATTGCAAATGTGCAATACGGTACGGCTGCTTGGCGGAAATAACATAGTAACTGCAATGTTACCAAGCGCAGTATTACTTAACATTCCAAACAATACTAGGTATATTATGATAGTAACAAATTCAAATCATTCAGTATCGAATGGAACATTAATTGAATGTGAGTTGTTATGAATGGAAAAACAATTTTATTACCGTGGTCAAATCATCGTAACGACGATCCATGCATTTGCACAGTTAATAGAGTGCAACAAGTTTGTTTATTGAATTTAATTAATATTGCGTAAACACATGGGTCACTAGTGACAATGACCTTTTGAACTACAGACAAATGAAAACAAAGCTTAAAAAGGTAAACTAAATGCTAGGAAAAAAAAGTTTAAAAAAATACTACCTAGACGAACGCGTTTAACTGTATCAAAGCTGCAACATGACCTTACTTATTATCACAGTACAATAATAATAACAACCGCCAGTCCGTCGTGTTCGATTGAGCACAAATAAATCGAAGTTCAAAAATCTAATATATACATATTAATTGTAGGTGGCTTTTCCAAGGTATTTTAATATTGGCCTCAGATTAAGACTACAAAAATACAGTTTGTGAATTTTTTGACTAAGATGGTGTAATATAATGTTCATCGAAGACTGAAAATCTGCTGACTTAATTTTGATGTGCATACTATAGGTTGAGCATGTATGTATAGTCTAGGGCACAACTTAGGCTATGCTTTATCTCAATACGATATGATATAAAACTGATTTCTTGTTGACGACAAAATACTACAAATAAGAGTTCACGATGACTGGTGTATGAGTCATTTAGTATCATCGTGTCTACGCAGCGAAGTTAGTCAGTAGGTCAGCTACAAGTAATCAATAATTGTGTTTTACAGGCAACTATACACAAGAGGCCAGTCTCACAAGACAGAGGTACGGAGAGAGGACTGCCCAGACAGCTGCAGCAGCCAGGGCCGCACTGGCGGTGGCCAGCAGGGACTTGTACAGATGCGACCCCCCGTTGCATAAGGAAGGTATACAACTGACTAACTCTCAAAAATATAGTTTGAAATTATATGTGTCATCATCACCCCTTCTGAATAAGTATCTGTTCTGTAAGACAAAGAGGATATTTTTAGTCTTGTTTCAACTTCTGTGATCCCACTTTCTTAAATCCGTATACCAGCAAGAAAAAAAATGCCAACCTTCCCGTTAAAGATAACAAGAATTTATTCAAAGTTAAACTGGCTTTTCGAACTAGCGAATAATTCTAGAACCATGTGGATGCAGATTTCTTGAAAAAACCTCCACACTTGAATCAATCCGTTAGATGAATTGTTTACAACCGCTTATTAGACCAACACTTTTATTACCATGTAATGATACTTTCATTCGCTGTCAGACTTCAAGGAAATCATTTCAGTATTCTGGCCGTAGTGAAAGCTTCAAAATACACTTCATTTCCAGGTGAAACGTACGCTGAAGTCACCCGTCTGCTGCAAGGGTACATCGAAAATGAAGTGGACATGAACGCGGACGGCACGTGCCGCGACAACTGCGCTGCATACACGGTAGCCGAGCGCTACGGATGCTTCAAGGATAAGTTCTGCCAGAAGCAGCCCCCCTGCAAAGGCAGGATACTTAACTGCCAGTACATCGACTCGGACATGTGGGTGTGCCCGTCGGTGAGTCAGTTTTCAACCTTCTTACCGCCTCGTTTTTTTTTTGGGTTTTTGGCTCTCTGCAACAGAACCTAACGGCCTGGTTAGTGGTGAGCACGCTGGCTACTCCGAGAAGTTTTGCTGGCTTGAAATAACTCAGAAAAAGCTCTGGAGTCATAATGTTGGCGGCTCGTACAATACGTTGGACCTGCGCCTTATTTTTCCGATCACGTCCGTATATCGTCTCACTGAACTATGAGAGTGAAGGATTAGAGAATGCACTTTTCTATTGCCTAGTTGATCATTACCATTGTTGTCGTAGCCGAAATTCGATAGGAGTTTAAATTATTCTACTGCACTTAAATATTGATTTATCCCTATTTACACAGCGATGTTTTATAGCGGAATAAATATTATAATTAAGTCACTTTTAAATCACCGCAAATAAGTGATATTTTGCGTTTTGGACTGTGCAGTACAAACTTAAAAATTTTAGATCATATCATCATATTAAAATTTATTTGTTCACCTACATTCGTTATCGTATGTACCTAAATCCACGTCATCGACAGTTGTTTTTAGCATGTCTCAGTGAGATAACTTTAAAACTTGATTTCTTTCCACAAGCTAATTTCCATGTACAAAGCAAACAGCGTAGTCATAATAACAGGCATTACATGAACAAGCGAATCTTTACGGGCATCGTGTTGATTACGCATTAAGACTTCACAAGGCAGTAGTTACCTTAATTTAAACTTTAATACGTTGTTTTAAGCTCCAAAAACAATGAAAAATTGTAATTGCAGGGTCCAACCAGTACTCGGCGGTACGAATGGATCGAATACGAGAACGGGCGCACTCTAGGCCACGTGGGCTACTGTAAGCTCGGCGCCCCCAAGGTGAGAACAATCAACGCGATATTGGATCAAAGTTTGGACCAACATTGGTCAATTGAATGCGAAATCTCGAGAAATCTTATCGTACATTATTTACTGGTTTATTTGCCTGACCTGTCAATTAATGAGGTCACTGGTTTATGAATACACGATACAGGTTGTACGTTAGTAGGAGAGTAAACAGAGACTTTATGTCAAAAGTGAGATTGCCTAGGGTTTTCTATAGCCAAAAGCCGTGTCACAGCTCACAAGAGGCCTATACCCAGCACTTAAATGATAGTCCGATTTAAACAATCGATACATCGGTAAAGAATGTTAAAGTAGCTAGTTTCCTCAGGTGGATTCGTGGTGGCGTTGGTTATTCTGGCACTGCTCCTACTGCATGTGCCTTTGCGACGACGCCAGCCAGGATTCCGACCGATACTTCAGCTTATGGGACACCACATCAGACGTCAAGAACAACAAGTTAGTCCCTTGCGTAACAGGGACGCCCGCACAATTCCAACCTTAGTTTCTATCGCCTTTTGCTTGAGCACGAGATATGACTTTAATTAGTAATTTTATGCAAAATTTTCCTTCAAAGGTTGACTCCTGGTGGAAATGGAACTTACTTCACTGCTCTTACTGCTTTTGTCTGTGCGAAGATGAGAGCAGTCAAGCAGACCGCTTCTTCAGCATGAAGGAAGTGACAGCAGATGTCGAAAAGAACAAGTCAGTACCCGGATCCGGGTAGAGGACAGGGATAGAGTAATTGTTGGGTGCTAGAAACTCTTCGCTTTGGGTCCTTAATTTGTAGCCTACCTTCACTAACAGCATGATTGTGCGGGTGTCCAATATATTCGATAAGATATTTTGATGCATGCACTTTTAGAGATATTGCATAAATCTTCGGCTACACATTTCAAGGCAGCACATGATAAAGTAAATTGTCTGTAAATTCAATATTTAATTAGGCTTTCACTAATATTATGTCAGACCATCCCTAAGCCCTAACCTAATCGTAGTTATTTACACACATTTGGGATAACACGTAAGATGTTTGGGAGAGGCCTTTGCCCAGCTGTGGGCCACCAACGGTAATATAAAAAAAACATACATGAAAACATTTTTATCGTCGTGGGATTTGAGCATACATCCTAATCTATAAGCTAATCAAAATTTGCTGTACATTTTAGAGTGGTAACCGGCCTGCGCCTAGTGAAGCTCGGAAGAGTCTTCCACCTTCAGATCAGCGAGGGCACACTCGGCGAACGAGGGTCGGTGACCCCTGGAGAGTGGGTGCCAATACAGAAGTTTGACCCTGAGGAGCCCGGCATGAGAGAGGGGGAAGACTACCACAAACTGACATACGAGAGAAGAGCCATCGACTTAGATGAGCTAGACTCACCAGCTGGACACATCTTGACAGGAGTCAGGTATGCAAATTTGAACTTCTTAGGACATAAGACAAAAGTTTACTGTTGCATTCGCTGACGGTCGTATGCTAATGATAAGCATACTTAATCAAAAACTATTTGGTCATGGGTACAAATGAGAAAATTTTCTGTGCATTTTATTCTCGAACAAGAACTTAACATACTTTGCTTTTACAGTCTAAGCTTAATTTCTAACAGAGACGACAAACCAAACAAACTGGCGTGCTATATGAATGTATGTGTCCTGAATGATTTCTACTTTCTGGACTGTGTATTATTTTTTCAGATTCCGTCTACTAGGAGCACACTTGCATTTCGAGATACGATCGACGCCTTTCAACTACGCGACCGGCAGACTGGCGCCTGAGAGGAGTCAGTGGATTAGCAACGACAACACTGACGGGGCTGAAATACCCAGGTAAGGTGCTCTTTTGAATGACTGAAGTCCAGTTCGTCAAAGAACCGAGGACACAATCAGCACGATAAAAGAGATGACCATATCAGTGGCAAAGGTGCAAAACCGACAGCCATATTTGACACGTGCCATATTTAATTAAGTCCGCACCTTATCGTGAGCGAGGAAGACGACTAGGATCCTAAATAAGGACAACAGATTAGGGATTTAGGGCGTCTACGTCCCGCTTTACACAATATGACGCCTCGCTGCTTGTTGGTTAGATTGCGGCAGATAAATCAGATGGGAGAGTGAGAGAACGGATTGGCTCAAGCTGGGGAAGGAACCAGTGGACGGTGTGTAAACTAGTTTAATGAATAGCATTGTTTATGCTTTATAGATAGACAAGATACTATACGAATATAGAAATAAAGCATAGTATCCGTTCAGCTTTTCGTACATCTTTAGCACTCTGCCTCATTCGTTATTTTCAGAAAACGTCTAGAGCTGATCACGCCAGACATCCCGACACGCAGCCGCACCCCCCTGCCGGTGGACTCCTCACACGACCAGTTCGTCGAGTTTACAAACAGTGACTACGATGCGGACGCAGCCCAGTCTACTGTGCCATTCGTCGACATACAGCCCGTCATGCCCATGAAGGGTGAGTTCTAGACTCACTTAGTGTGGATTAAAGGAATACGTAAACCTTATTTTTGCTCTCGGGCTAAGATGAAGATCAAGAGTTAGCCCATTACTTATAATCTAATCTGCCGTTAGGTCGCAAGTTTTGTTTTTATCTTTCTCCTTGGCGTAATTTGTAATCGAACCGAAATTAGAATTCGCTCCGTAAACAGCAATCCAAGCGTTTGAAATTAGGGACACAAACATGGAATAGGCAGGGACTCTCACTAATTAGGAAATCTCAGGCTACGCATTCGTTTGATTACTGTGTCTGTTTGTATGATCTTTACGCATTAACTGCTAAACCGATTTTGTATAGTTATAGTGAGTCCCGGGAAAGGACATGGGATAGTATTTATCCCAGACATCATCCTTTAAGAGGATAACGATGAGGTTGGAAGTTTATATGGGAAATGTGATATATGAGCGGACGTCGCGGAAAATCTCAACTAATGTTTTTTTTTTCAGGTGCAGGCCTAATTAGCGGGGCGGGCATCATCCACCGCGGCGCCCAAGGGTCGGGCGGGTTCATAGCCGTCAAGTTGTTCACGTACGACTTCTCCACACATATTCAGGCGGAGCCGCCCGCGAGCGAGTTCGACGCCGAGTCGGACACCACCGAGTTTGTGCCGATCGTCAACTAGTTTTAGGAATTATACTCATTTTTTTGTATGTAGCGTAATTTTTAGGAACGTTTTTTATGATAGAAAATAAAGTTTGTAAGATAAATTATATTGTTGTTGTTATTTTGTAAACGGGTTCCCGGAAAGAAAACGGCAAGGCAAGGTACAAAGGATCATAAAATTGAACAAAATCTTGTGATTATCCGGGCGAGTGCTCTTACCAACTAAGCTACGGAGGACGTTAGTCAGTCGACGAATTTTTGCAAGTGCTTGCTACGCCAGTGAGCCGGCGTTTTTGTAAGTGAAATTTGATTTAATTTCGTAAAAACTTGCAAAATTTATAAAAATATAAAACGTACTCGTCTCGTCGAGCTAGGCAGCTAGGCAGCTAGGCAGCTAGGCAGCTAGGCAGCTAGGCAGCTAGGCAGCTAGGCAGCTTGACACGTACCTGCACTCGGAGCGGGTGCACGCACAGCAGCGCGAGCAGGCGACGCGGCGGCAGCACGTCGACGGCGCGCACGCCCATGCCGCGCACGCCCGCGCACAGGAACGCCGCCAGGTACCGGTGCAGCGGGAAGTGGAACGACGCGTGCATCACCTCCGTCTGCGGGGAGCCACACGACTCAGTGATCCGTACAGAGTGTACAATACAAGTGCGCTAAATGCCGCTAGACAAATTGTAACACTCATTGAATAGCAAGATGTTGACAGTCCTACTCAATTACGGTCCTTTAGTCTAGCAAACGAAAACTTATAATCTAATCTGCCGTAAAAAACTTTTGAAACGTCATATAGTGCGAACAGCGAGAATTAAAATTAAAATATTTTAATTAAATAAATTTTAAGAGTTTTATTTCCTTTATTTCAACCCCGCTTAGGTAAAAGTTTTAAAATATTATTTCTGATCGATTTAGCAAAAATAATAAAAAACTCAAGTACTTTGTTGGCAAAAAATATTTTCACTGGCGACTCCATCCTTAAAATTGACTTTGTTTCAATGACGTCACGTGTTTTGTTTCACTTTAGCTTTGGGTGTGAAAGTGATAGAAAATTGGCAATGTTTTACGTAAATTAATTAGAAAATAAAATATTAAAGCATTTTTCTAGTGTAATTTCGGTCTCAAACCTTATCAATAATATTTACCTACCGATGAAACGTCATTCCATATTTTTTACGATTCATTGAGCTGTGATTTTTGCAATTTTTGACGACACACTTCGGCATGTTCATTGTTTGACGGACCACGCGTCACTAGATAAGAAATCGGTCTAAAATGGCGATCCGCCCGATTAGCGCATGTGCCATAGCTGTCAGTATGATGAATGTTTGAGAGTTTAAGCAGTGGATTACACGTGGAGGGCGACAATGATAGGTGGAAAATAAGTCAGGTCTGAGCACTTATAGCTAGGTACTTGCCGGTCAGGGTTCAGGTATCACTTCACAGGCCACAATCACTCGAAATGTCTGTAAGGAGCTTCACAGGATGCACACGCGGCGAAAGCGCTCTGATCGGTCTAGTACATGTGTCATAGGTAACGTCTTGATGTCGACTCGTCGTCGGGGTTCTCACGGTACGTTTTAAACAAATAAAAACAAGGCAGGTACGCGTGCGAGTGCGCACGGCGCAGTATCAATAGGGTACACAAACAAATCAAAATATTGTAGTAAACAATAAGATATCCTGATATATAATAAATCAATGTTTTATGTTTTGTCTATGGAATCCCTACGCATACACGGCCATGTTCTGTGATAACTCTGAGCTGTCAAATTGAATCTATTAGAATATTCAGACTATAACAGAGCGTATGCCGGTTGAGACACTTGTCTTAAAACGGTCCACACACATGCCAAATGAAGTGGACTAAAAGTAATTACCCTTTCCATATGAGGCGTGGTGAAGTGCACAGCATCCGGCCACTCCTGTAGATACGTCAACGCTGCCGCTATAATTCTTCCCACTATCGAAGTGCCGGTTGAAACAAGTGGCTTAGTACGGTCCAAACTCATGTCAAATTAAGTGGACTGTAAACACTTACTCGTTCCATATAGTCTACACACAAACACATAGCAAATTAAATGGGCTTAAAACACATACTCGTTCCATATGAGGCGTGGTAAAGTGCACAGCATCCAGCCACTCCTGTAGATACGTCAACGCCGCCGCTATGATTCTCCTCGCCAAAGGAGCGTGTGCCGGTTCCGACAAGTGGCTTAAAACGGTCAACACTCATGCCAAAGCACAGAATAAGTGCTAGTACTCCGTACAGAAGTTTGACTTTGCAATGAAATTCAAAAAAATATCTACCTAATGTCGTCAACGATATGGTGTAATTTAGTTGGCCTCAGACTCAAGCACATTTTCGTGTAGACACCTACAGAAATACATTGCAAGATAATTTCGGTTGACTGCTAAAAGTTACTAACGCCATCTAGTGCACCTTTCTAGGACTTTATTCATGCTCGTTCAGCCAGCAACGTAGTGCCGCGCGCCGCCGGTGAATAAAACGCGCGCGCGTGTGTCACTGCCGGCTCGCGACACGCAACTTGTTAAGCCCACGACGGTGGCCGGGCGCAGGTACGTTTTCGCTACCTACGCGGGGAGTTACACCGGCCTGGCTAAAGTAAGTGGAATTCAAACACTTACTCGTTCCATATGAGGCGTGGTGAAGTGCACAGCATCCAGCCACTCCTGTAGATACGTCAACGCCGCCGCTATGATTCTCCTCGCCAACGGAGCGTGTGCCGGTTCCGACAAGTGGCTCAGGACGGACCACATTGGGTACGCGGCCGCTTCTAGTTCGCAAGAAAACGCGGCATAGTAAGATGACGGCTCGAATTCTATGTGGCCACCCGTTTCGCGTATGTTGACGTTCATGCCTGTAGAAGGGATAGGGTATTCAATAAAAGTTTGGTCTGGATAACATACGATATCGATCGCGAACAAATTTACGTCCGAAATTAATAACCAATCGTAATCTAGATTCAAATCGATTCCGGATATCTGCATACCCATTGGCCAGTGCACGGTTGGTAGTAGTTTCAAAATGTGTTGTATGAATACGCTGATAACAGAGATTAGTCAATCTTCTATCTTGGATCGGGGACCCAAATCTAATGCTTTCGATATTATGTCACATACAATACTTAATCGGATAAACATGGCTGATATGACAAAATTTGGATTTTCTCTATTCTTGAGTTATTAAACTATTGGATATTTATCACATTTTGAATATTTTGTGATATCTGTCATGTTTTTTTTTGAGAAATAATGTCACATTATATCGAACGCTATACAACAAAGGTAATTCAAATGACAGTGACAGCTACTGTTTGATACAGCCAAGGTTGACCTCGTCCTCGGCGGTATCGTTGCTTTACCATGAGCTGAGATTGCGGTCAAATGTTTACCTATTAGTTAGAAATACTAATAACATTTATTAACCGTCTTGGTGTAGTGGTTCGCATTCTGGACTACTAAACCAGCGGTTGCGGGTTCATATCCCGCAAGGGGCAAATGTTTGTGTGATGAGCACGAATATTTGTAGTCCTAAGTCATGGATGTTAATAAACGTATATAAGTATGTCTATTCGTTATGCTGTCGAATATATTGTCGTTGTATGTCGTCATAGTACAAGCTCACGCTTAGTTTGGGGCTGGGTAATTGGTATGTTTGTTGAAACAACTTAATTAATTGACCAACTCGTCTTTTACAACTCTAGCCTATTCCCTCACCTTGCAGCATGGACAGGAACTCGAACCACATGTCGACCAGCGCATCATCCTGCAAGAACAGCAACGCCACACTTTTATGCGACAGCACGTTGTTGAAGTCTGACACCAGAGGCCAGTAGCAGTGCTCCTTCATGACCCGCCGCGTACAGTCTATGACGTAGTGGAAGTTCTGCTCTGGGTCGTGTAAGGTGTTCTGCACGAGGATCTTGCCCATCATGAGCCGGAGGGAGAGCACCATGACGTGGAGCAAGTGGAGTTGCTGGACGCAGCGGAGAGCGAGCGCCTGGAAATAAGATTTAGGTTATATGTAGGCATTGGATAACAACGAAGATTCTTATTTAAATAATAATAACTCGCCGAAATTTATGTACGTACATACGCGCATAGCTTCCGAACGACTGCACCAAATAGTTTTTTTTTTGTTTATATTGTCAGGATTTCAAGAAAAATACAGAATAAAGAAAACCATTGTAGAATATATAATAATTACAAAAAAACTTAAAATAAGATTTGTGACAATTGTCGCACCTTTCGCGTTGGTGAAATAGGGCCCTGGTATCTCAATCCGCGTCAGTGAGCAAATCCGCACGACTTTAATAACGGCCTTACTGCTATTTTATACAATATATCGTACCTCGTTGGAGAACAGCTGCACGGACATGTGGACGACGCGGTTGGACAGCGTGTCGGGGTCCGAGGCGGCCTCCAGCACGAGCGGGATCCGCGCGTAGTGCATCACGAATGTACGGGTTAGATGTTCCTGAAAAAGTGTGGAATGGTTGTTATATTGATTTGTTAATGAGACAATAAGGACTGAGTTTCTTGTTCTGCTTCTTCTCAGCACTACTCCACAATTGTCCTGATTTGTCAATAGCAGTGGTGGCATCAATATTAGGACGTATAAGTGCCCCTTGTTACACAGTATACAGTTTGTCCGGATTTGGACTAGCGATCATTTATAGCTATTGATTCATCAAATTTTATATAAATTTTATTTTAACTCCCCCCCTCAAATGGCAGACATTTTAAATATTTAAAAAATACAATTTCTATGAATCTGGAGTTCCTAAAAGTTATGAAAATGATTTATTTGAAAGGTAACGTTATCGCCTCTAAAGTGAAATAAAGATCAATTCAACATTATTAACTGTCATAAAAGAAAAAAAACAGAAATCTTGCTAAAAATTAAAAAAAGTTAAATAGTTTTTTAAACCTATTACAAAACTAAATCCAAAAAAATTTTTTTTTATTAGTATCATGTCTCTAAAATTTGATACATAAAAAGCCCTTAAATAATCGCTAGTCGAAACCCAGACAGCCTGTACTCGTATATGCAAAAATAAATTGAATTTTATTAATTTTGGTGGTTTTACCTACCATAAAAGCATAGTGACAAATGAAAGACAGATAAATACCTATGAAAACAAGGGATCGTCTATTAGGGTGTAAGGTTATAAGAAATCCAGCCATGTGGGAGTCGAACTCGCGCACGAAAGGTTCCGTATCCATTATCTTTTAGCCATTTCAAGCGTCTAGCTGTTGCCGTTATCGATATTATCGAGCAAAAAACGCCAAAACAAAGCCCCACTTGAATATTTATTTTATTCTGTTATTAGTAATTTATTGTTTGCGGCAAAAGTAATACATTTCAACTGTCTAGCTATCACGGTTTATGAGATACAGCCTGGTGACAGACAGACAAACAGTGGAGCTTAATAATAGGGTCCCGTTTTTACTCTTTGGGTACAGAACCCTAAATATAATTCAGCTTGAATCGAACAGCAGACCTACCCCTTAACTTCTGGTGTCGGAGGCACTTTGGGTCGGCAAGCTAGCTAAATGAGTACTGACTTAACATGCATTAACCTGACGTCTTACTTCGGTTGACACATGACCATATTTTTGAATGTAGCAGTCCCTTTTACTCACGAGGGAATGACAACGCGAACGAGCGTGATGGCTAGACTCGAGAGTACGGACCTTGTCAACAGGTGTAACTCTGTCCCGAACCATACCTTGTAGTCCTGATCGGGCAGCATGTTGAGCAGAAAGCACACGATGTTCTGTGGGAACTCGTACTTGAACGTCCAGAATATGAACTCGTCCAGTAATGTGTTGTGTTGTAACCGCGGCGCTAGGGCTGGCAGGTGCCGATATCTGAAAATAAACAATTAATAAATAATTAATTGTTTTTGGTAGTGATACCAAAAGTTAAGCAACCCACGGCGCGGTCGTGATTGGATGGGTGACCATTCCGACCATTTAAGTGACGTCCATGACAAGCATCTCCGTGCTTCGGAAGGCACGTTAAGCAGTTGGTCCCGGCTAATATCTGTGGTATTAGTCGTTAAGCCTAGTCAGAGGCCCTAGGGCGGCTTGATAACATCTATCAGTAAGGTTTGTCACTTGCCTTACATACACCCCTCCACCAATCCGCACTGAGCCCGCGTGGTGAAGTATGGCTCGTTCCTCCTCATAGTTGAGGTGAGGCCTTTTCCCAGCAGTGGGATCTAATAGGCTGACTTATAATTGTTTTTGACAATCACACCAATTTGCTGCCTAGTCTCAATTAAATCCATAGTGTCATTGGTGACCTCCTCATACTGCCGCATTCAGAGACGCTAATTAAATTAATCTATAATTAAGTCTCGGTCTGTTAATTTTTGTCAATGGAATAGAAAAAAGCAGGCAAGAGACTTAATGAAGAATCAAATATAATTGACGTCTCAGAATACGGCTGTAAGTCGTCTGCAGTATTTCATACATACTTTGGGAAATGTACGCGCATAAACAAAAAGCCAATCAGAGCGAAATCAATGGGCGGTTCACTGGCGCAGCATCATCTGTAGCTCAGTTGGAATGAGCAATCGCCTGGATAGCGAGAGGTCGTCATTCGAGTCGCACTAGAAGACAGCCGATGAATTTTGTGTGCGAAATTATACGAGATCGAAAATTCAAGTCGATTTCGGTTTCGTATCCATAAAAAACGTATTTTCAGCCGTTAATGTTTTAATTGTGTCAATGTATATGCAAATAATAATGATGTCCTCCTAGGCGATTTCGACTACGGCGGCCTATCTCAACAAAGAGTAGCCAACTGCGCAGGACATATTATAGTGCACAAGTGTATGCGCAATACACAGGTGCACTCTCTGTTCCTTTACTCCCATAATTCGGTGAGACGGCAGTCCGACATGACCGTAGAGAGATCAGGCGCAGGACCGACGGCTTAACGTGCTTTCCGAGGCACGGGTGTTAACACCACCAACTTCCTGACTCCGGAGCTGTGTCTGAGTAATTTCAAGACAGAAAAACCCAAACACTCTGGGCCCGACCCGGGATTCGAACCCGGGACCTCGTGGATAGTACCCAGCGTGCTGACCACTAGACCAACGAGGCAGTCGCAAAATAATAATAATAAGATACGGAATACTTATTAATGTCGGCTTTTACTTACTCATCAGGCGGCTCCGGCGCTGGAAACGAGTCGATTGCTTTCTCGTACATTTTGTTTGACTCGGCCATGTAGCAGCCATACTCTGTGTCGGGGAACGGCGGCTCCGTTAGGTTTCTGTACATCTGCAAACATCAAAGAAGTTGGACCTTATTTTTTATGGGATAATGTTTCCTATGGCTACCGTTGTATCTTTCGCAAGCAGATATCATGAGGCCATGTTTTATCACTGAGCGTTAACAGCATTTTATATTTATTATTATGTATTGAGGAAGGGAGGGTGGTGCATTCTGCATTTGCCTGAACTGGTACTCAACGCGGTTGCGGTTGGTGTGGTTTTAGTGCCTGCGCTAGCGTGTCTTAGCGGAAATTTAAAGCAAAATAATTGTATTTTATTTTTCCTATCTAGCATTTTATATCTTCTAAAATTTTAACTAGCATAGCTCTGCGATTCAAGTGGGATGGCGGCCAACTATGGTCTTTAACCGATCGTCAGAGGTCAAGTCTAGAGGTCTGTCAGATGGAGCGGAGTATGTTAGACGTAAATTTATTATTAGATCGCATTTAAAATACCGCACTGTGCTCCAGACCCCTCATCACTGACATCTCCCAGAGAGCTGCTCAGCTAAAATAGGACTGGGCCGGACATATCAGCCGCGTGTCAAACAACTTCTGGGCTAAAATATGCACCGCGTGGGTCCCTTTAAATGGAATACAGACACTCGGGAGACCAAGAAAATAGTGAATGGAGTGACGCGAGAAGCAGTGGCCTAAAATCGTGGAGAGTGGAAAAAGGGAAGAGAGGCATTTGCCCTGCAGTGTTGGACACGACATAATAATTCATTAAGGCAAGGAACAGCTAGCAACATCAAGTCACCTGTGGGTTGATGAGCGCCTTGGTCATGGCGGAACGCATGAGGTCGCCCATATTGTTGAACTCCATCAGCATCTGCACGTAGAACTCGCAGTCGTGCACCGCGATCCGGTACCCGTCAGACCGGGATTGAGCGCCCGCGGACGCGTTGAAGTTGTCACTGGAACAAGTGGAACGGCATTTAGAAATTTATTTGACTTGGTCGCAAGCTTGGACAAGTTGACAGAGCGCCTTATCTATTTAGATTATGTCTAGCCTTCTAAGCCGATGAAAAAACTATACTATCCTGCCGATAGTGTACAGGTGTTTGAGCAATGCACGGGTGCACTCTCTGTTATTTCACTCCCAAAGTTGGGTAAGACGGCATCCGACATGAATGAAGAGATAGCAGGCACAGGACCAACGGATTAACGTGCTTTCCAGGGCACGGGTGTTAACACTAGCGACGTCCTGACTCCCGAGTTGTTTTTGGGTTATTAAAAGAATTTGTTTCTGGTTTTTCTATCCACAAAAAAAATTCTACCCGACCTGGGAATTCTGCTTCAGCGAATTATTAGTTTTACATTTTCAACTCGTATTTTTATCAGAAAGAATAACAACAAGTTGTAGATTTTTGCCCAAAAACAAGTTCAAATAAATAAAGAGAAGTGGAGACCGGAGATATAATTGTTTGGACTTAGTGTTTAGACACACGCTTAATAAGTTCAATCGGCAGCAAAGGAACTTTATATCTATTTATTAGTTTGCTGCTGTATATTCACCTTAAATTTCAAATATAGTTCAGAAGAAGACTAGGCTTTTTCCACAACCCACTACATACATACACGTAAATAACATCACCATTTTCTTATTCGATGGCAATGAACGGGGTCATTCCTCCATTGAGACATTAAAAGTACATAGAACGCTAATGGAATATGTCCATGTAGTCTTCTATTATCGAGGTGCTTGTGGCGCAGTGGCGCAGTGGCGGCAGCGCTTTGGTAGTGATACCAAAAGTTAAGCAACCCACGGCGCGGTCGTGATTGGATGGGTGACCATTCCGACCATTTAAGTGACGTCCATGACAAGCATCTCCGTGCTTCGGAAGGCACGTTAAGCAGTTGGTCCCGGCTAATATCTGTGGTATTAGTCGTTAAGCCTAGTCAGAGGCCCTAGGGCGGCTTGATAACATCTGACAGTAAGGTTTGTCACTTGCCTTACAGACACCCCTCCACCAATCAACACTGAGCCCGCGTGGTGGAGTATGGCTCGTTCCTCCTCATAGTTGAGGTGAGGCCTTTTCCCAGCAGTGGGATCTAATAGGCTGACTTATAGTCTTCTATTATTAAATCTCTAGTGCTAGTAACAACTGACCGTAGTATTTAAAGTGGAAACCTTAAAAGCACTTGCGATTCATCGATACGTAGGATAGGATCAACGTAACAAGTTAAGGTTTTTTAAAGGTCGATAAAGTTCATTTACTCATATTTTTTTATAAGTTTAGGCCCAACATTGAGCCCTAAAGCACAACACCCCTGGACAACTTTCAGGTACTTATTTACTTTTAGTAAATTGGTCTCAAAATTTAAAGCTTTTAGAATATTGTAATAGTATTTTAGGACGAACACAAACGCTATGGATAAGTCACAGTAATAGTATTTTGACATTTGTTTTAGGATAGAATTATCTTTTTTGCACTATACGTGTAATACATATATCATAACTTGATAATGTCAACATAATTTTCATAACATGGAAATGTTATTATCTCCCTTGCTCCAGCTTTTCGTAACACGACATAAAATGTCCATTTCTATTCTCTTGATAGTATAAAAGCGGTAATGGTTGTTTGTCTCGATAAAATAGGTTAAATGCGCTACTTGCCCTTACAATCCACTTAGCTAGCATTAAGGAGTTTTATTTATTGACTTTCGTCACAGTTCAGTGTTACGTGTCTTCGGTGTGAACAAGTAATTTATGGGCACTTATGCTGAATTATGTGATGGCTTGAAACAATGGATGGTCAGACAAGGAAATAAAAAAATATAATTTCTGATCTCGCAAAGCAACGGCTAGAAATATGCTTTATATCAGCTGTTTTATAACATAATAATCACGGACGCTAGTATGAACTTTTTACCTTATTTATTTTCGGGATTTTTGGGCGGGTACTTTATAGCCAGTAACTAACTCTCAAATAATCATGGTCACCATAAAAATCTGCAGTACGTCTACCGCTAACCGCTTAACATAGGCCGATCACATCGAATTCCAAAATATACTGTTGAAATCCCACTGGTGAAGAACTGATGGCATTTTGGGCAGAAAGGTTTTTAATGAGAGACCATTTGATTAAGAGCGTAGCGTAGGGCATCAACCGGCAAGATAGACAGATGACCTTATAAAGGTCCCAGAATCGCACGGAATGCAGGCCGCTTGTAACATGTCACTTTGGAAATATATCTATATGTTCAGCAATGGACGTCCTGAAGCTGATGATGATGATGACTGTTGAAGCAGCCTACATCCCGCGATGCTACTGTCAAATACAAATCCCAAACCTGTTTTCCCTGAAGTGCTGCAGCAGCCGCAGTATGAGCCGCGGCATCATGGCCTCGGCGACGCACATCAGCTCCGCGGGCGCCGTGCCCGGCCGGGGGCATTTGTTGCCGTGGTTGCTGCAGAACCTGCGGATAAGAAATGTTATGCTTTAGTACAGTTCTTACCACATTAGACTACACATCAACGCCCCTATTCTATTACAGCTGCATAAGATACCAGTGTTCCGCTTAATGTGTAGTCTACATTTATAAATGCCGGTCGCATCGTGGCAAATTTCAGTACTTGCAGGAAGGAAATACTGCAATACATCGTCACTATTCCACCCCAAATCCCAATTATCTATTTGAGGCACTATATTTAGCATCAAATAACGGAGTTACGCGTCTTTCATTTTATCGGCCACAAGTTCACAACCGTTCAGAATTAGTAAAGGGATGGATTCCGATATTAGATCTTTTAGATTCTTGGGTTTGATTCAGTAAGTCGTAAGTTAAAAATAAAAAACAAAGTAACAATAAATTCAAATGCGTTTATTCCCATTATGAGAACATGATCTTATTAATAATGCTTTATATAATAAATTATTTACCCTTTTAGGTATTGCAATTTATAAGAAAATCGATAATATCGATAGTTGGCCGATTTTCAGACAAGATAACTGCAATTTTAATTCGCATAGTATTAAACCATTAAAAATAGAACCAGTACAAAAAGCGAGTTATACCCACTACCTCCGAAGATCAGAATTTTGATTTGGATTATCCTTGAGGAAATGCCACTTCCACCATTCCCTAGTCAGTTGCAAGAACAATCGGTTTCATTCGCTGCATATTTATTTCATCAACGCATAGGTATAATTAAATATGCACAATTATTTAGATCAGCACAGTTTCCTCATTTCACTCGCACACAGGCCAGTTTAGTATGGCAATGGGTAAGCAATAGGCGGTCATTGTCAAGAGCAACACGCATTAGTATTCCGGGCCGGTGCGCGGGCGCAGCCGAGTGCCTGGGTGAAAACTATTACGTAGGCGAACTGTCTGTCTGTTTAGGTTTGCCTATTGTTTTGTATCAATTGGAACTGGATCATGTTCAGGGTGTGGTTGAAAGAAGAAACGTCTACAGTAGTGTTAAGGAAAATCAATTGCAGAAGAGGAACGATAGGGATAGGGAGAGCAGTTTCAAAGCTGCATTCAAATGTTGCGGGCTTTGGACGTTTTTTTATATATTAAGACATTTGACCGCAATCTCACCTGATGGCAAGATATGATGCGGAAGGGGATGGGTCATGTCTCAATAGTTACATCCTAAAGGAAACAATTTTTTGACAATGTGTCTTGTCACCTTTGCTTCTTTTAAAATTAATAGTAGATTGTTATACGAGGGACGAAAGTGACTATTCCACTCGAGAAGTTTCTGGCGCTCGAACGAAGTGAGAGAGCCAATAGCTCGAGAGTGGAATGGGTGCTTTCACCCGAGATAAACATACTATTTTTCATTTCGACTGTGAGGAAAGTATCGATAGAATATCGTTAGACTATCAATAGTTGAGGCAAAAGCAATATTATCTATAAAATATCGATAGTGTCGATAGACTATCGATAGTGGAGGCAAAAGCAAAAGTATCGATAAAATATCAATAGACTATCGATAGTTAAGACAAAAGCAATAGTATCGATAGAATACCGATAGTATTGATAAAAAATCGAAGACTATTGATAGTTAAGGCAAAAGCAATAGTATCGACAAAATATCGATAGTATCGATAGACTATCGGTAGTTGAGGCAAAAGCAATAGTATCGATAAAATATCAATAGTATCGATAGACTATCGATAGTTGAGGCAAAAGCAATAGTATCGATAAAATATCGATAGGTAGAATAGATAGTTGAGGTAAAAGTAACAGTATCGATAGACTATCGATAGTTGAAGCAATAGCAATAGTATCGATAAAATATCGATAGTATCGATAGACTATGATAGTTGAGGCAAAAGCAAAATTAACGATAAAATATCGATAGTATCGACAGTAATGATAGTATTGATAGAATACTATCGATAGTGTCAAAGTTCTATATTAAAATCACTATCGATAGCTGATACAGCTCTGACTATTGCAATAACTATCGATACTCTCGATAGTGGCCTTTTATTCAATAGTAGGAGTATAAAGTAGGAGGGAAAAGCTATTTCCCACCCGGCTATCTACACATGAAAGTTCAACTTTCCGAACAGGTGAGATGAAAAAAAAATGCCACTACCCAACAATGTTCACGAAGTTAGTCATATTAAATGTGATAATGATGTCATGTTTCTGAACACACCTCATCTGTCCAAATTAGTTGAAGTGTGAACAAACGTGAACGTCCGGCCACGCGTTTTGGACAAAGGGACAATAACAGGCTTTTTGTCATCATAAGCACTCGTAACATTTAGGAATTTCATCTAATGGTTTCAAGTTTAATTGCAGTTTACATTTCAATTACGATATAAAAGTTTTTTTGCGCATGATTGTATTGTACGGTATGTTGCGCCGGTATTCAAAGTCTGAATTAAAAAATGAATTCGAGGTATTTTTGGGTTCCATAAAACCATCATCACTAAATTTGTCATAAGCAAGAGATAATTCCTTGTAAGTTATTCATTTAAAAGCACGAAAATAAAATCTTCTCTTGTATTAGATGTTGAATACGCTTAGTATGATAACCACCTCATCTCGTCGTCTTCATAATAGGGCGTTAGGAACAATCAGCATATTAACCAGAGCATAACCACTCACACGTCGGTGGATAGATTAGTTCCCAAAAAAAAGTACTAACTTACGTCCGTGGACAGTTTGGTATCCACACAGAGTGCTTCATGGGTGCGTGCACAAAAGTTTAAATATCGCCATCTATACAGATTGTTCCGAACTTTTGAAAGTGTTTAAAGCAAGCTGACATGTTAGATAAACTAAAAAAATACAGATGGCGTACTTAACGCTTAAAATTTGTTACAGATAATGTTTTTTCTTTAGTGCAAAACTTTTTGTGTTTCGTCGTTACTCGGAATTATGTCGTAAGTACAGTATTTCATTAGTTAATTCTATAAGTGTTATATGGCAAAACAAAATGAAAGAATAGGCCTTTCCCACACACTATTCAAAACACAGATTATATGGAAAATACTAAACTAAAGTTAACTTGAAAAGTGATTGTGTTTTTTTCGTTTCTGCATGATTTACCCTTTAAATTTTTAATGAAATTCGAATTCATGGGTTTTTTAAGACATTAATTATTATTCTGTATACTCAAACCTATCCGTAGATATTTTTCTTGTGCTTACAGCTGCAAAGGTTTAGTTTCTATGAAGCATTTATTGACGAAGGATTGAACGCGCCGAAGAGCGCGCGCCGTCACTTGCAGTGTGGACGTTATCCGCGACGTTCATCGTGCGAGTCCGGACGTGTGAGAGGATAAAGACGTGGAGTATCGTCGATGACGTCACCAGCCAAGGGCGCCGCGAAGGTCTGTCAAGTTCACGTATTAGGGTCGTAAGGGCCTTGCCTCTTGCTCGCGAGTGGACTAAATTCATATATCCGTCCCTTTCTAGTTTCGAGTGAAGGTTAGTCGTTAATTCCAGACTGTTATTGTTAGTTTCGGAGCGCATAAATCACAGATTTCTTGGTCGAGCGTGTGTCGTTTAATGTTGGATCAAGGACGGGACGAAATCTTAAACTTTTCATGCTAACTATGATTCACGCATGATGCAATATTATTAGTTATCTATCAGGCAGGCAGTTGAGACAACTGATAGCTGCCTGTATCTAGTTTTTCATATTAAGTTAAGCGAGTTTAGATGAGCGTCAAGTCGGTTTTCGAATTGATTGATATTTTGGGCAGAGACCACATCTTCTGGAGCCCATTCCATGCTTTGACTACTCTATTGTTTAAAAAGTGCTTGTGAAGGTTAGACTTTAATCTTAAGCAGAGTATTTTTAAATTTAACATTAACCACAACTCATAGTATAAATAAGCCATGACTCAATTCCAGAGCATGATTAGATTGATATGGTCAATCATGCATCACTTGCAACTTTACCGTCACTCATCATGACGACATTTTTACACATTTACTCGAATCAGCATCAATACAGCCGCTCCGCTTATGGACCAGACATAAATAATGTAATCCAACATATCCATATCACCTTTCTCGTGCTATCGCGACTTTCGTATCGTGTTATCGCGCTGCCGACGCAAGGTCAGATGCAAGGTCAAGTTCACCGTCAGATGTTGACTGCTGAGTGTTGAGTAACCCGCATTGTTTCGGCGGCACAATGCGAGCCGGCCGGGCACGTAACATAAACTGAACAGAAACATAACTCTGGTTCGGACCTAGCTAGGGCATGTAGTAACGCCGAAGTCCGGTTCTTTTTTTTATTATTATTTGAAATGGGTTTGCTCTTGACTCTAGACTAAGCCAGACGTGACACAGACGGAGTCGATGATGGAGCGAACTCACCCAGAAGAAGCCTGTTCACTCTGAGTTTGAAGGTCTTTGGGTTGTAATCCGTTGGTTCATATCCAGATAAAGGGATTACATACCAATACAATAGTGGTAAAGTAAGTAGATATGGTAAAATATGGCCAGCTGGGACGGGAATCGAACCCGCATTCATAGTACGAGTATACTGGCACATATTTTACTTTAATAGATACCGCAAGTGTCTAAGGTACGAAAGATATTCAGTGTTGATAGATCATACTTTTTTCCTTCTTTAGGGTTGTTTTCGTGTTTCTATACAGTCTGTATACCTCGTTTCAGAATTCAGACAGACTTCATAACATAATCGGTCAATAGCGTACCTCATGAATCCTTGACCAGAAAATAAACAGAATTTATAGAGGGCAAGCCGGCTTAACGTATTCTTCAAAACACGTTACCATGTTTCTGATCGAACAATCAGGTCATTTTTGGATTTGGTACGATGTTTTCAGGATTTTTGTAGGCACCAAATCTATGTAGGCGACTGCACACATACCCAGGCTCACATATCAGCTTGTAATTCATCATATGTGTCATGATGTAGTTTTTGTTACAGCACACATTATCTGTCGGGAAATTCGCTGGTAGTAAACAACGGTCAGGGCCAATCCATATTTACATCGGGCGTAGGCATCCAGACCTACTGGATGGTACGTCACAGTTGCCTACGCATTTTTTAGAGGCAATAACGACAACTTTATAGGCGAACGTTAGCTCAAAACAATCGAGCAGAGTAGAACAGCTGATGAGAGGGACTTTAGCCTGCCGTAAGTTCAACTCATATACTTACTAATATAGTCTAGAGGTACAAGTTTTTTATTTTTAAAGGGGAAGGAAAAGAGGATGACCAAGATGGTGGCAATTGGCCCAAATAAAGGAAAAGTTAGGTGTCGTGTCGTACCGAGAGGTCAAGGAGATGGCATGAAATAATAGAGAAGAATAAAGAAGACACTCCACAGACAAGTAATAAGCTCTAAAAATAAAGACAGAAGTTTTAATAAGCTCTAGGAAGATTGGTCAGTTGTCCGTGTTCAATTATTGTAAGGAACTGATGAGTGTTATTTTACTCTGCCTTGTAACATTTTGTCATAAATGAATAAAATAAAGTGATACGATGTAGAAATCTTGGATGTAGGATGGTGACATTTATGGAGTCGTTTACGAAGGAACATCATATTCCATTGAAACGTGGAACCGCAGAACAGTCATGATACATACTATCCCACTTGTGGTATTTCCGAAATATTATTCGACGTTTTAGGCCCTTCTTTGTCCTTAGCCGCCCATAACGGCAATCAAGTATTTGATCATCCTAAGCAATCAAGCCAAATATGAATGTTATATTTATTCAACAACCCATAATCTTTACGAATATGACGCACACAAATTAGAGACGCATTGGTCATAGCTGTGTGTCACGAGTATGTTATCATATGTATTCTACTACTGAATTTCAGCTACGGCCACAGTTACGGCGGAAGATATAGTACACAAGTTTGTGTGTGCTTAATACACAGGTGCACACTGTGTGTTCACTCTCATAGTTCGGTGTGACGGCAATCCGTCATGACTGGAGATAGTTCAGGTGCAGGATTAACAGCTTAACGTGCTTTTCAAGGCACGGGAGTGTAATACCTCCAACTCACCAGAAACCAGAATAAAATTTCGGAAATTTTGGGATTCGGACCCAGGACCTCGTGGATAGAAGCCATCGTACCGACCGCTAGACCAACGAGGTCCAATCTTTACTGACTTTGGTCTGTGACCTTCGAGATGGGGAATGTTAAAGATGTGAACCGGTACTTGAATATAGACAAAACGGTGCTTTGTTTATTGATCAGATACGCAAATGTTTTTAACAGTCCACCGAACCCATTCCTAGTTTAGTAGCATTAGCATAGTATAATTTTTACGGTTCCGTAGTACCTCAAAAGAAAAAATCTGGAACCCTTATAGGATCACTTTGTTATCCGTCTGTTTATCAAGACATTATTTAATATATTATTGCACTTGAAAAAATGACCGCCAGAGGCGGGAATCGAACCCGCGTTCCTCGCATGCCGGGCGATTGCCTAACCTCTCGGCCACCCTGGCGTTGGCAGAGCCTGTCGAAATTTTCAAGTGCTTCTTAACGCTGTAATGCCGCGTTGCTTTCATCAATGTTATTGGGATTACACCCTCAACACTCGAAAGAAATACTATTGCAAGTATTTAACAATCGAAAGATGAAGCTTGCAAATACGATAAATTATTGTTTTTAAGTGATAAGCATTCACTATGCAATTTTAATATATTTTTGCACTTGAAAAAATGACCGCCAGAGGCGGGAATCGAACCCGCGTTCCTCGCATGCCGGGCGATTGCCTAACCTCTCGGCCACCCTGGCGTTGGCAGAGCCTGTCGAAATTTTCAAGTGCTTCTTAACGCTGTAATGCCGTGTTGCTTTCATCAATGTTATTGGGATTACACCCTCAACACTCGAAAGAAATACTATTGCAAGTATTTAACAATCGAAAGATGAAGCTTGCAAATACGATAAATTATTCTTTTTAAGTGATAAGCATTCACTATGCAATTTTAATATATTATTGCACTTGAAAAAATTACCGCCAGAGGCGGGAATCGAACCCGCGTTCCTCGCATGCCGGGCGATTGCCTAACCTCTCGGCCACCCTGGCAGGGTTCCCGCTTTCGATTCGATTCGATTCGATTCGATTCCCGCCTCTGGCAGTCATTTTTTCAAGTGCAATAATATATTAAAATTGCATAGTGAATGCTTATCACTTAAAAACAATAATTTATCGTATTTGCAAGCTTCATCTTTCGATTGTTAAATACTTGCAATAGTATTTCTTTCGAGTGTTGAGGGTGTAATCCCAATAACATTGATGAAAGCAACGCGGCATTACAGCGTTAAGAAGCACTTGAAAATTTCGACAGGCTCTGCCAACGCCAGGGTGGCCGAGAGGTTAGGCAATCGCCCGGCATGCGAGGAACGCGGGTTCGATTCCAGCCTCTGGCGGTCATTTTTTCAAGTGCAATAATATATTAAAATTGCATAGTGAAATGCTTATCACTTAAAAACAATAATTTATCGTATTTGCAAGCTTCATCTTTCGATTGTTAAATACTTGCAATAGTATTTCTTTCGAGTGTTGAGGGTGTAATCCCAATAACATTGATGAAAGCAACGCGGCATTACAGCGTTAAGAAGCACTTGAAAATTTCGACAGGCTCTGCCAACGCCAGGGTGGCCGAGAGGTTAGGCAATCGCCCGGCATGCGAGGAACGTAGGTTCGATTCCCGCCTCTGGCGGTCATTTTTTCAAGTGCAATAATATATTAAAATTGCATAGTGAATGCTTATCACTTAAAAACAATTATTTATTATAAGACCTTATTTTTTAGGAATGCTTGGGGAAGTATCAAATTAATATTAACATCTAACGTCTGGGTCCCTTGAGGCTGTAAAAAAAGATACATCCATTTGACCCTTATTTCACTTCGGTTTATTGCACTTGACTGCCTCGTTGGTCTAGTGGTCAGCACGCTGGGTATCTACGAGGTCCCGGGTTCGAATCCCGGGTCAAGCCGAAAGTGTTTGGGTTTTTCTGTATTGAAATTACTCAGACACAGCTCCGGAGTCAGGAAGTTGGTGGTGTTAACACCCCCGTGCCTCGGAAAGCACGTTAAGCCGTTTGTCCTGCGCCTGATCTCACTACGGTCATGTCGGACTTCCGTCCCACCGAATTATGAGAGATACCTGAAGCAACAGAGAGTGCACCTGTGTATTGCGCACACACTTGTGCACTATAATATGTCCCGCGCAGTTAGCTTACTCTGTTGAGATAGGCCGCCGTAGTCGAAATTCGGCTAGGAGGACATTAATTTCACTTCGAACGTAACAGCCTACGGGGTACTGCCCATAGCACAGATTATATAATAGTTACTAAGTAACAGATAAATCACTCCAAGGAAAATCGTCCATACTTACCCTTATAATAGCCTACAATTTTTTGTCGAAGACCGCTGCGCCCGAAAATGTGCCTTAAGTTTCGAACATTACGTTATGATTCCTCTGCAGCTATGCGACCTTGGAGTAAAACTAATAAAGTAAGGGTTGCCTCTTTCGATACAAGGGCTATTTTATTTGTAGCTTGGTTTGAAATGTTTTACAATGATAAAGTGTTTTACAAAATGTTTACCTGTGCAAATTTTTCGGTTGTCCCGAAAAAAAGAATCGGAATCGTACAAACAGTTTTAATAAGTAGTAATGTGGAAAACAAGATCTAAGATGTTGTTCTGTGCTAAATTATTTTTAAAAAATGTTTTCATACATAGTTATAAAAAGCATATGTGGGAACTTACAGTCTGCCGTAAAATTATGATGACTTATTAAAAGATTTAATAAGTTCGAACATTCGAGACTCTGATAAGTCCAGTATTTCATTTAAATCTGAGACTCTTTCAGGACAAATTATGCTTCGGGTTGCATTTGTGCAGTAAATACCAGTTGTATAAAACATATTACTTAATTAGTTTGCATAAAAACGAATCGACCGTAACACAGATAATTCAACAGTGCGTACGCGCGCGCCCGTCGGTTGTTGGCAGCCTACTGATTTACGCACCGCCGTCGGTGCGCTCGAGAGTAGGCTATTATCGCGCGCAAGTACATTGAGTGAGAGATGCCTGCCCATAGGCCTAAAATCATGAAAGGCACGAAGGAAGGTCTAACTTCATAAAGGTCAAAATCAAAAAACCTAAAAAACAATGTTTTAGCCTACTTGACGGAGTTAAACGTAGGTCTCTGAACTACTCACCCATCCTCCTTCATGACAGACTTGTCGCCGCAGTCGCAAGCGCCGCCCGCCTGCGACAGGAACATGTTGAAGTCGTGCGTGGAGTGGTCGCCGCGGTGGAAGCACTCTCGACAGATGGACATGCACGGCGATATGCCGCACGTGCGGCACCGGTACGCGACCACGCGCGGTATCCACACCAGGCCGCATTTGTCGTGTTTGTCGTAACTCCTCACTGTAGGTAAAGGTCATAAATCAGTTGACTTAAATCAGCAGCAAAGAGTACAGTCACCGGCACATAGGTAGAATCGGGAAGGGGAATCGCTCTAATATTTATTACCTGACATGACTGATGAAAGATCAAGCAGTCAAAGCCCCTGGGGCCCATGAATAGAATAGCATGGTTTTGACATTTAGCCGATACTAAAACAGTCAAAATCTTGTTATTCAATTACAATTTTGCTAGTGTAATTTAGCAGACTTGGTTCTCAGGTCAATGTGTTCCACTTTATCTGACTAGCGTAGCTGACTTCCTGGGATCAGAAAACGAAGGTGGAAAGATTTAATTTGCACTATCTATCACAAGCGGACTAGAAACATCATCATTAAATCAGCGAATTAATAAACATAGTTAAAAAAAAATGGATTTAATAACGATTCAGGATCTGATGTCAGCGACTAGAGTTCATAGAAATAGCGAGCCGCAAATTTTATTAACCCTGGTCGGACTGGATCCATAAAAAGACAGAAGCTCAGATAGCGATTAGGAGAGTTAATTAGCTGGGATCTAGCCGGCTTCGATCTTAAGGGTCCGACGTATGATTGAACCAAAATAGCGTTTTGTACTGTAATAAAAAAATATAATATATATTAAATAAGAACAATAATATTAGAATATGATAAATTGATAAAAATCAGTCATTAATTGTATTAGTTATAGCACAGAATAAATAATAGGTAAATGAATGGTAATACATACACGGTCTAAAATATTTGTGCTTGGAGGGATCATGTTAGTTCTTAAAACGAAAACTAGACTTTCATTAAACTTTAATATGAATCTAGTTTAATTTATGAAAGTTAACTAGAATACACCTTACGTGGGACCCTTAACGTCGGTGTGTCGGTGTCCGGCCGAGATATTAAAATCACATTAGAGCACGTTATATGGAAAAGACTTCGTGGGGTAATGGTTAACACAAATGCGTGCGCTCGTCGCGTTATTATTTACTTTTACTAGCCTGCTACATTAACGGAGACTTTTCCTGTGATATGGCGATTTAAACGCCTCCTGGGCAGAAATATGACGTTGATAAACAAGTTGATGGTGCTTGTGGCGCAGTAGCGGCAGCGCTTTGGTAGTGATACCAAAAGTTAAGCAACCCACGGCGCGGTCGTGATTGGATGGGTGACCATTCCGACCATTAAAGTGACGACCATGACAAGCATATCCGTGCTTCGGAAGGCACGTTAAGCAGTTGGTCCCGGCTAATATCTGTGGTATTAGTCGTTAAGCCTAGTCAGAGGCCCTAGGGCGGCTTGATAACATCTGACAGTAAGGTTTGTCACTTGCCTTACAGACACCCCTCCACCAATCCGCACTGAGCCTGCGTGGTGGAGTATGGCAGCAGTGGGATCTAATAGGCTGACATTTTTTAACAAGTTGATATGGTGCATCAACTAAAGAAAGTACAGTGAGCGTCACATTCACCCATCCTAATCCGTCCAGAAACCTTACAACCTAATTAAGATTAATCACACAGTTTCCAATATTATTTAAGACTAGTGGTTCCCCGCGACTTCGCCCGCAAAAGTTGGATTTTCCATATAAACTTTCATCCCCCATGTCACCCCCTTAATGTTTTTTATATCGCAACAAAATGTAGCCTATGTTCTGCCAGCTTTCGGTAGATCTAACGCTGTATAAACAATACTCATATGCAATGGTAACTAGTCTGAAAAAGAGTATCTACACATTCTTAAGGGTTTTTCATAACAGGCAACACAAAGATTTGTCGCGCGATTTCAATTATTCATTTTGGTATAATTTCTGGCAACCGCAACCACGCTATGCTACAAACTATACCATGTACTTTATGTTATCCAGTGGGCTAACCTTAAAACAAATCTGGCTGTGATCCAAAACCCTTCTTGGTTTTATCAGATTTTCTTGTGAAAAATATCGACATTAGAGCAAAAATAAACGATTGCGAAAACATTTGCAGTGAGCGAAAAGAGAATAGATTAAGTTTAGGTCCTATCGGTTCCCAGCGACTTCGCTCGCACAAATGTGGGATTTCCTATAATAATCTCATTTCACTCCCTATGTGAAATTTTTCATTGTTTTTTGGGGAGGAGACATTTTTTTTATGAATAGTGGTTGTCAACAACAGCAGTCCTGAGAATTTTTACTTTTCTGTCATGCATTGCATATTTTTTCGATTCTGTGAAGCATGCAATACGTGTGGTCAATATCTTCATACTTATCGTTGCCAAAAGAGCCAGTCATCGGGTATGATTATACCATTTATTATTCGTTCTTTGTGTGGTCGAAAGTCGATGTATCTTAATTAGAAACTGATAATACGGTTGTAAGAAGCA
This sequence comes from Pyrausta nigrata, assembly GCA_949316185.1. NCBI lineage: Eukaryota > Metazoa > Arthropoda > Insecta > Lepidoptera > Crambidae > Pyrausta > Pyrausta nigrata. The sequence goes on along the minus strand of OX438946.1, from coordinate 17,010,449 downwards.
CAGACAATTTAGCCATTAGATACCGCATACGCAGTGATCTGCTGACTGACGCCAATAACGTCACCTCACTTGTGATACGACCTACTCGTACTACTTCATACTATTAAAATATTATTTTCCTTTCAAATTGTTCATACCTAAATACTACGGCAGCTTTTAACAGTAAAATTTAGTCATTCTAGGTTTCTGACGTCACGGTCGCCGTATTTTATATCTGCATGTGACTGAAACGTCCCTATTCCTACGATGACGTAGTAGTGAAGGGGGATATTTCATAATTTTTTGTTATTTTTTTTACTACAGAAATTCTGCGTGACATCTTTATTGCAAATTTGTCTGTGATGCTGTGCAAATGAATCACAGATGCGTTGGCGAAAGATAACGAAAACGTCTGATGTGTCCTAATTACTTGTAGAATCTATAGCAATTTCACGCCTTTTGCTTATTAAGAAAACCAGCTCGGCAAGACCACATCCACATCAAAAATAACTTGACACGATAATAACGTAAGAGACTTGAATAAGGATCTTCGTATGATCCACTAAAACAGCGGTTGAGCGATCAAATGCGATTTGACGAGGGTCCAGCTTGTTTGAAGTGTTTCTACAATATTAGATGATAATTTATAAAATCAAGTGATTTTTGAGAATATTGTTCAGCTATTTTAATAATTTAAATGTTGCCAAGTCCGACATAGTGTTTTAGTTAAGGGCTTAATATGCTCTTAAAATAGATTGAACAATGGTTACTATGAATTAAGTCAGATAAAAAAATATATTTCTAATCACAACTGTCAGAAACGGTGCATAAATCGTCAGTTGGCTAGACCAGACTGAGGCACGGCCTACAGCGCATTTGGCTCTGTATCAAAAAGAAAATTTCCACAAGATACAAACGACAGGGAAAATACGAGTACAATGCAAAAATAAATACAAATGTTTTTGTAGAATTTTTTACAGGTATGTGCATGCACGCGAGTGGAGACTAAACTCCTATTCGCGTTGTTTCTGTAAAAAGCAGCCAAAAAAACGAATAGTTAAAATTATTAGTCAGTCCTGCACCACAAGGCCTGAATATTACGTAATTTTTTTTAGTTAGACAACAGATAAGAATAATTATTGCCAACTATTCGTCTTATTACACAATAATATTGTTTTTTTTAACAAAAATAAAGATACACAAATAACCAATCAAGACATTGTACAACCACCTGCAAAATAGGCTCGATATTTATAATACTGGAATCACTCGGTTCAAAAATGCACTGAGATCCCTCAACGATGACCTCAGCTAAGCGTAACATGCCTACTACGCCATATTACAATTGTCTCGATGCCTAACCACAGAGCCTAACTTTGTGTCCAGTAAGGTACTTATTCCCATTTCTTACGCTGTTTGTTTCATGCATATGTGTAACAACCTAGGATATTAGTCTAGTTATATTGATAAATTCATTCATAGTGTCATTACTTAACACAGTTTATGGTTAATATTTGTTATGTTACCAAATAAATAAATAAATACATTCTACTTTATGTGCGAAATAGAAATCTCAAAGGCACTGACAGATTGATTCAACTGAAAGTGCCATTACTTGGAGGCACGGAGTTGGACAGGTTTAGGGTTACCTATACCAAAATATACGCATTAATCTTACGATTATTTATGCGCATAGATGTTACACTGGTGGCGAATGTAAAGTTATCAAAATTTGTTGTTTTGCAAACAAATTAACGTAACCACTACCACCAAATTGACTGTAAATGAAAAATATAAGAATGATCACAAACAACCATTAAGAACGAAGACCGAACGAACCCAGACATACAGAATGACATAAAAATTCAAAAGCAGGACCAATCAAGGCGCGCAACGAAGCGATGAGCGATCGTAAACGCATTACGCAACATTAGCCGACTGCAGCGACGCATCAATGACCCCAGCATAATGTTGCCAGGGTTATTCAGGATGACGAAGTGCATGCTAACAGCGATCCTTCGGCGTCCCGCTAAGCGGACTGAGGAACCACGCGAAGGTTTTAGTGTGTATACTTGGCAATTCGCCAAGGAGTCCCACATAACCTGCTGCCATCCCCAGGGCACCAGGTAAGCGTGATGCATTTCCTCCGCGAAAAAAAAAACGGTTATTCAGGATCTAATAAGTATGGTCGAGGTCTTTGATTGAATCTCTTATAGCCGGCAGTGATGGTGTGTACTACATCCGGCAACATAAGAATTTTTAAGAAATGAGGAAGGGTGAATGCACCGGCTTAGCAATACTCGACTAAATAGGAAGGTTCCTTTTAAGTCTAACTTTTAATAAGTACCAAGGGAGTGCGCGAAAAGGGAAATTCAACTCCATGAGAATCAAAGTTTGAGCAATATAGGATTGAAAAAAGTTTTTAAAAATTGATGACTTTAGGTTAAGGAACTAAATGCGCTCTCGTAGCTTTATATTCAACAATATATTTTAAAATGTCTGGTAGTAGAACATAGTAGGATGTCACCTAGCAGTCATATTTACACAAAAAACTTGTATAATAATATTGATAATAAGAAATAAATTCAGAGAAATTTCGAATGAATTAGGAACCCAATCACTATGAGGTATGTATAAAAAGGAACACGTCTTGTTACACTAATATATATATACTACTCAAAACAAAATAAGGGCCACGAGGTATTTTGTCTGTACCATTAAAAAAAATAATACCAATATAATTTTTTTTGTCTCCATAACGAAAACTAATGTTGTTTTTAACGTGTAGACCAATAAATTTATTCCAATAATAATGATTAAAAAGTTTATTTGCTTTTGAAAGAAAAAACTCATTCAAGGTTAAAAATAAAAAGAATGTAAAGTTACTGAATACAAAAGAAAATACTCCATACTCATCTTTTAGTAACGGGTATGCCCCCCTCGTTTCGCTACGCACTCCTGAAGCCTGGAGTGCATGCTCTCAATCAAATGCCTGACATTTTCCATTGGAATCTCTTCCCAGGCCCTTTTAACAGCGTTGATGAGTTGCTGTTGGTTGTGGATTTCCTGATCACCGTCTCTAACTCTTCGTTTCAACTGATCTCAAATAGAGCACCTTTTGGATTTAAGTCCGGACTGTTCGCCGGCCACGGCAAGACTTGAATTTGAGAGGCTTCCAGTACAAACCGAGTCGCTTGAGCCGTGTGTGCACGAGCATTGTCTTGCATCAAGATGAATCCAGGACCCGCTCGCTGGGCAAATGGGATCACATGTGGTCTGACAACTTCCTCAATATACCGCTGAGCAGTAACAGTACCCTCATTTAAAATAGCGAGCTCAGTTTTGCCGTGTAAGCTTAACCCGCCCCAAATCATTACATTTGGACTACCAAAACGATCGACTTCATGGATGCAGGCTTCTGAAAATTTCTCGCCGCGTCTTCTCCATACTCTAATACGCCGATCGTCGTTAAAAAAAATAACTTTGCATTCGTCTGTGAAGAGCATCATACCCCATTGGTTTATGTCCCAGTCCAAATGTTGACGGGAAAATCTTAAACGATTTGCACGATGATTTCTGGTTAATGGAACACGGACAACTAGCCTTCTTGATGCCTGCTGGTGTTCATGCAATCGATTACGAATAGTTTGGTCACTGACACGAGTACCCGTTGTGAGCCGTAAACGATTTTGCAGCTTGCGGGCCGTCGTTGTGCGATCTCGGCGCGCACTTAATCGAATGTAACGATCCTCTTGAGCTGTTGGTATGCGAGCTCTGCCCGAACCAGGTCTTCTTCTAATACTGCCGGTCTCTTGGAAACGATTCCATATGTTTTGAATAGCTCTTCGAGAAAATCCCAATTGCAAACCCACAGATCGCTGCGAATAACTTTCTTTAATCATTGTAACGGCTCTGGTTGCAGTCAGCGAGTCCATATGACACCTGCGTGCTTGTGGCATATTGCAAAAGATGTTTCTGACTCGAGATATCAATGAACTCTGATAATTTCTAATAAACCAAGAAGCTAAGGAAAGCAAAACGTCAAAGAAAATATATAAAAACAAAATTTTCAAAAAGAATTTTAAATCAAATTTTATTTAAAATTGTTGCCAGCATTAGATGAATACTACAATATTTAAAAGTTTAGGTATCAAAGAGTTTGTATACTCAATATTTTACTACTTTCAATATAAAAATGTTAATAATTTACACCAAAATGAAAAAATACCTCGTGGCCCTTATTTCGTTTTGACAAGTATATACTAAATAAAGGATTAAGAAGGAACTATATTCTTATCGAAGGCGTAGAAAACGCAATATCAAGTTTTCCGTAATACTAAATCGAGATGGCAACCCTATATCGAATGTGGTCTAGCGTTTGCTGAACTCGCCTATCTGTGGTTGTTGCCCCAGCGTGACGGACTCGGCTATCAAGTAATTAGTTGACACTTTGGATAATACCAATACCATCAAAACGTGGCTCCTAATCTGCGTGTCGTTGGAAGAAATCTGAATGAATCAACAGATAAAAAAGTTTTATACGATTTAGCGGATCACTCATAGGATGGTGAAAATATTTTAGGATAATATGATGATGACTAGCAAAAGAAGGTAGTTAAATTAAGTCGCACTAATAACCCTATTATAATAATCAGTGTGCAAATAAAAAGAAAAATAATCACTTTGGTCATCTTCTTCTGAGCACTTCCCGGATTGTCTATGTCTGGTCTCAAAGCGGTAGTAGGGCCCACAAAATAACACATGTCCTGGCCTCTAATTATGGGTAATTATATTCTTAAATATATTTCAACTTTTATTGTTTGTGCAGGAACTTGGTGAAGATGACCGCTAAACCTGGACTGGACTCGGACGGATCTGGTTGCCACCTGACATAATAAACTGTTATCGTGTGCCATTACATTAAACGTGCGTATGAGTAACATGTCTTTGATTCACAGCAGTCGTAAAGGCTCTTTATAGCAAACATATCCAACTTAGAGTTAGGCATATATGAAGTATCGATACAATGTAGGAGGTAATAATTAAATGTGGATTTTGTAGTAGTAGCACTGCACTGCAGCAACAGTTTGAGCATCAGCGCCATTTTGCAATTTCCCTTCCATTATTATTAAGAGGTCTGTTCCATCTGCAAGGCGACGCCCCCTACACTTTTTACGATTTTGGGCAGCTGTTTCCCAGTGTTTCTTGTTCGCATCCAGTTCATCACGCTATCGCTGGGTCTTACATAAAAATATACTAGCCAGCCTTTACAGGTTGGGGATTTTATGTATGATTAAAGAAGCTTGGCTGTAGATCCTGGCTAAACAAGAATTGTAGTGGTGGGAAAAGTCTCGATTATGAAACCCTGCAAGTGACAACCCTGCCCCCGAAGAGGCGTGCTGGAATCACGTATCGCTGGTTATTGCCCCGCGGCCCCTGTACAAGTAATTAGTTGACATTTCAAATACTACCTCGCCAGTAAACACCTAATTGAGTAAGCACGGCAAGGAATTTGGTTGAAACGATAACATTTTTAGTCCTCATTATCCTCAATTAATTTTAACTCCGACATAGGAATCTGCAAGATAACATCATGTTTTTGTCTGGATACGACGTTGCTATAAAACAGAACACGAAAGCAAAAATTAAGATACGTGCGACTGTCATAAAAAAAACAAATTTATTAACAACTAATAACTGCCACACAATTAAATTAATTCTATGTCACTTTCTTTGTCAATGAAATAGAGGAGAATGGCATGAGACTTACTGAATGATTAACTTTAATTGACGTCTCTGAGTACATCAGACATAAGACAATTTTTTAAGCAGCTGTCTAGTAACTAAAGCGCAGTCTATCCCGGATCAGTGTGTACTGTGTAGCTGTAGGATACTTAAGTTTTTTTATTATTTTCCACTCGAGCGGAGCCGGGACAGAGACTAGTGGTTTTATGAAGCAAATGCCACCGGGGGTAACGAACAGCATCGTGTCTGTCTGACGTAACAGTAAGTCATATAACACGTAGTTATTTAATAGTTAATTGTAGACAGCACCGCTAATGACAGCGCATGCAGCTACAACAGTCTATAGTTTATCCACGAGAAATGAGACACATATTATATCATGAGATTTTGATCAAAAAGTGTGATCAACAGACTTAACTACTAGACTATCTGTCTTCAGAAAAGAAGCAAGAGCAAATTGGGTGCATTTCAAATCATGAACAGACTGAGGGACATTGGGCATAACCTAACATAAGGGCATTGACGACCGTCTTGGTGTAGTGGTCCGCGGCCCTGACTACAAAACCAGAGGTTGCGGGTTTGAATCCCGCAAGGGGAAAATGTTTGTGTGATGAGCACGAGCAAGTCATGGATGTATAAACGTATATAAGTATGTCTATCCGCTATCCTAGTCGCCAAAGCTCACGCTTAGTTTGGGACTAGGTAATTGGTGTGTTTGTTAAAAATATTTATTTATTTATTATTAAAAACCAACAAACATAACATACAGCAACCCTGAACTCATACATAACCACAGTTTATATACATAACGCCGAGTAATTCCGGACAGTTGTCGTAGGTATACTTGGAATTCAATTCAGCCACAATGAGCAGCGAATAAAAGCTTAGTCGATTTTGTTTCCTTAAGTGCAACACTGCACTTCCTTACCGTACCGCGTACCGCGAATCACCAAGCGTAGGTGTCACAGTAACCGTGTGTTGGCGTAAGGCTTAATAACTACCACGTCTGATTCATTTTTGATTTAACTCAATTTTGAGGATTCAACTGGCAAAAAAAACGTATGTGTTTCACGTAAGACAAATGTGAGGGCTCGCGAATGATGCAGCTCGATTCCTTGAGGCCTATGACCTAAGCTATGCCTCTTCGGAAATCTACACCTGTGGATTGTGTGGAAGATCCTGTTGCTTCCGCATAGACTTAAACAGCCATTGACGGAGGTGTCTAACTGCATCCACTATACATAAATTGTCTGTTATTATGATGACCTAATCGTTGGGTAATTTGACAAAATGTTAGTTGTCGTCAACAAAACGACATTGGTTGGTTATGTTAAAAAGTACCTATAGTAATGGTGAGGAAAGTTTTCATCAGGATGAGAGCTCCAAAAGACATGTCCCATCAGCTGTCTTGCCCTGGCTCCTGGGCCCTATTTCACAAAACGTACAAGTCATACGAGTGTGTAACCATACCATAGTAACGCCAATTTCTGCTATGAATTGTTATGTGTTACCTTGGTAACATACTTGTATTACAAGACTTCTACGCTTTCTGAAACATGGCCCTGGTCGCGAGAGGGGTGTGCCACGGTACTGATTTCCTGGGCTTAACTGATTACTAAAATGCAGTTGCAATTTGAGTCGGTAAGAAGATCTTAGAGAAAACCTTTCAGATCCAGCAAACATCATAAAATATGACACGAATAATATTAGTTTCTAAAGCAGACTACATCTGATTAGCATAAAACATGCTGCGACAACAACCAGTTTCCATTGTCATCATTGATACCATTGTTTTGAATATTCATCAGCTCTAACAGGTTTTGCGAATTCATACTATCTTTGTAACGCTTACTGCTTGTATTAGCACTGCATTGTTGCATGAATGCACTGGTGGAATAACAAAAATATGCTTGTTAAATTTTAAAACGATGAGCTGTAATATTGGTTTTTCAGATCAAATCACTATGCAGCTACAGCATATGAATGTTATTACTTTAAACAAATACAATGGAGGTAATAAAGGCATATCTTGCTTCATTTATTTAAGACGAGATCTAGTGTGACTAATTTTCTTTTCAAGCTTTCTAGTATAGCGGCATCCCCCTGAGTATTTTCCTTTACCTTAAGTTTGTCTGGAAGTAGTAAAGCGATAAGACCGCCTACATTGTACGTCTTTCTGTGTGAATTATATATATATATAATAAGTCAGCCTATTAGATCCCACTGCTGGGAAAAGGCCTCACCTCAACTATGAGGAGGAACGAGCCATACTTCACCACGCGTGCTCAGTGCGGATTGGTGGAGGGGTGTATGTAAGGCAAGTGACAAACCTTACTGTCAGAAGTTATCAAGCCGCCCTAGGGCCTCTGACTAGGCTTAACGACTAATACCACAGATATTAGCCGGGACCAACTGCTTAACGTGCCTTCCGAAGCAAGGAGATGCTTGTTATGGACGTCACTTAAATGGTCGGAATGGTCACCCATCCAATCACGACCGCGCCGTGGGTTGCTTAACTTTTGGTATCACTACCAAAGCGCTGCCGCCACTGCGCCACAAGCACCTCCTGTGTAAATTGCTGTGCTTTTATTTTATCTATGTGTAATTGTGCTATAAAGAGTTATCTATCTAGCACGACAGACCAATTTTGGACTATAAGGTCTAGGAGTACTAATGCCATCAAGTAGACATTAGAAAATCCCTAAGCAAAATAAAAGACTCCATAGGTAGTAGTTTAAAAAAAAGTTGCAAAGTATTGCGCACTGACTGACTCACTTATAAATTTAACTCATCTAAAACACGAAATCATGATGACTTCAACTCCTATTGAAAGAGTCTTGACCACAAATCTGTAAATAGACATGACTTAACGACAATACAATCGTCTCGCACGACCAACATTAAAATCACAAAGGCAATCAGTGTTATACAGAAGAAACCCCATTTATCATATTATTATAGTTAGTTATATTTAATATAGTTATAGCATCGACGTAAGAATCATCCATGAGTTATAGTTAATAGAAACGAGTGATATTATATTCCAAGCTGTAACTAGAAAACTTGTTATATTAGCGAGTCAGTGGATTTTAACGACATTCACCCGTTAAAGTGTCATTTAAGTGCAAGATACTGAAATAGAGACGACGATAGGATGCTAATAAAGATTGCAATGCCTCTTGACTTCCAAGAACCAAGTCAAGAAAAGGTATAACATGAGAAAACGTTATTTAGGCATCAGGAACTAAAACCAAATCCTATACTTTTAAACGAGCAATTCTTGTTTATTTATATATATTTGTGATCTCGGAAACGGCTTAAATAAGTTCCATTACGTCGACGTCGTCTACGTTGAAGAATCGTAGAAAAAGTGGGTTTCATTCGAATATCGCTCGGTGACGATTTTTTTTCCTTTTGTTTTTTTGTGTGTATTTATTAAAGTTTATAGCTTTTTTTTAAACAAGATTTACTAATTATAAAGCTATATTAAATGGTAGTAACCGAGCAAACCTAGTTGCCCAGGTATAAATAAATATTGGACAATATCACATACATTGCACACCAAACTAAGTAGCTTTTACACAATATAAAAAAAATCAATTTTATATTGACCCGACCTGGGGTAAACCCGGCGCACCTTAGGGATGGCGACGGTGGTCGTCTAAAATTGACAAGGCGTCTGGTGTTCCTATAACCTTAAACGATTGATAACTCATGCACGTCTATGCGTTATTCAAATCTTGGCGGTGATTCAACCGGCTCATGATTAGTTCTCTAATGTTAATTGATTTTTAACACATTTTACATCAGATAAAAGCCCTTGTTCTCAATTTAATTTAATTATGGACAGGATAGGACTAAACTTTACTGAGACCTACTGAGACCCTACTCCGGTTCACTATGTTCGTATTTTGGAGTCTAGCCATCACGCTCTTACGCGTTATCATTCTGGCGTATGTAACAAGGACGGCTACAGTAAAAAATACGAACATCGTCAACCGGAGTAAGCCATCTGTTTTTTTAGCTTACCGTTCGAAAACGATTTGTTGTGCAGGTCAATTAATAATAAAATGTTCCAAAAATCTAACAATTACCTAGCAGCAAACAAAGCGTGTGCTTGTGCTATGGCGACTAGGATAATGGATAGACATACATGAACTTATATTATTTACGTTTATAAATATATATGCCTTAAGTACAAATGCTCGTGCTTATCACAGAAACATTTGACCTTTGCAGGATTCGAAATGACAAGCGCTCGTTCCGGAGCGCGAACCAGTACATCAGGACCAGGACGATCGTCTAAATCTATAATTGTCATGCCACTAACAGTTTTAATTCTGGAAGATACCTGCATTATTCAATAACAATGCAGTTATGGTATCGTTATGATGTCAAAGAAGTTCATTGCCATTAAATGAAAACAAGTGTGTGAATCTGCGCGCGCTACTAGTCGTGTATGGCACACCATAAAGAGGGTGTTGTTATATTTGTAACTAGCGGTCCCCCGCGACTTCGTTCGCGTAAATTTAGGATTTCCTGTAGGCATTGTTAGGAGCGGAGTATTTTTTAAAACTGTGATATTTTTTAAGATAAGAATCAAAACGCGTGTGAATAATATGAACATATTAATTATAACGGTCCCCCGCGACTTCGTTCGTGCTTTTTGATTTAACTGCTTCCCCGTTGATTTCTAGGTAGGTATCATGCATTTTATAGCTCATACAAAGCGTTCCCCGAGAATTAAGCTATCTAACACAATTTTTTTTAATCGGCTCAGCAGTTCCTGTGATTAGCATGTTTAAACAAAAAAAAGGATTCTAATGGTGAAAGAATTTTTCAAATCGGTTCAGTAGTTTCGGAGCCTATTCGTTGCAAATAAACAAACATACAAACAAATCTTTCCTCTTTATTATATTAGTATAGATGCAGGGTGGTGGGCTCGGGCCGTGACAGCCACGTGCGCGTGCGCATGCGATCAGCTGTTCGCGGGGTCGCTGACCGCTCGGTGACTAACATCGAACGAAACGCGAGTCAACGCACCACAGGGGCCCTACTGCGAAACACGTATTTTCTTGTACAGTCGTCTTTTTTCCTTACGGTTAGATAGGTGGGGTGAAAGACTGGAACGTATAACCGATATGATCGACTTAGAGAGTAGTCCCTCAGGAGTGGATCTCGGTGGCTCGCCTTCTTATTCTGGTATTGTATTAGGGTTTTTATTGCAGAATCAAATGATCTGTGTAATGGTTCGCGTGGAGTCAGACAAAGATTTTATGGTCTGTGTAAAAGCATACTAAAGTTACTAGCTCTTGACACCAGTGTATTGTGTACCATATATCTATTTATTTACTACTTGCTGCATTGCTTTGTGATTTCTGTGTAGGTGGAAGTCCACATGTGCTTTGTGCTTTAAATGTATATAAAATAAAAAACCAAATGAGGTTTTCATCTACACTAATATTATAAAGAGGAAAGATTTAATGGTTTGTTTGTTTGAATAGACTGCGAAACTACTAAACCGATTCGAATAAAATTTGGTACAGGGATAGTTTGTGACCCTGGGTCATAGGCTTTTTGTCGCGATATAAAATCATCAGGGGGGTGAAACAGGGGATAAAAGTTTAAATGGAAAATCCGACTTTTGGCGCAGGCGAAGTCGCGGGGAACTGCTAGTTACCGATAATTACGTGGACAGATGCTAAAATTTTAAGTCCTCGTGCGAGACTGCCCTTTTTACTATCAGCTCCTATAGCAGGACTGTTTTCACTACCCTGCTTTATGGCGAATAGGAAAACTCACTCCGAGGTTCAGCTTTGGAATAATAAAACGAAAAAGATAATATACTAGTGGTTCCCCGTGACTTCGCCCACAAGAGTTGGATTTTCCATATAAACTTTCATCCCGCATTTCACCCTCTTAATGTTTTTATATCGCGACAAAATGTAGCCTATGTCCTTTCCAGGGTCTCGAACTGTCTCCATACCAAATTTTATCTCAATCGGTTCAGTGGTTTAAGCGTCAAGAGGTAACAGACAGACAGACAGACAGACACACTTTCGCATTTATAATATTGGTATGGACAAGGAACCCTAATCTGATTTGAAGTTTGAACCTTGATTTCAAAAACAGACATGAGATTAGCTTAATAGATGAGGAAATGAAATAAGCAAAAGGGCATGCCCAAGGGTTTACAGATAATCTGGCAAGACGAGGATCATCCCGACAAATATAATTCCCACTATAACAAGAATGACTTTTATAGGATAATTATACCACAGAATAAATAATACTACAATACTTTGCAAATGTGACACAAAGAAAGACAATACTTTTACACATGAAAAAAGGAAGTTTGACGATTCTGAGTAAGTAGGTACTAAAATTTAATTATTGTTTTTTTGAAATAGTGTAAAGTTTAGTCAGAGAAACAATTTCTCGGTTGGGGAAAGGGATCTATAGACATCGATCAGCAATATTAGTAATCATGGAAATGGGGCGCTAATTGGAAAAATCGGGTACTCACATAATTAGGTAATTAGAACAAAAACAATATGATGGCAAACGAACTGTTTATTCTGCTAAGACAGCTCAATGGCGAGATTTTGTCAGTTTTTGAATACGTTTCCACCATGAACAAGCAAGGAGTGTGTTGGTAAAAAGTGTAAGAACCCACAGAATCACTAACTTCTTCACGTTCATACTTCACGACGACCGTCTTGGTGTAGACCACTACACCAAGACGGTCGTCGCCCGCGCCCCGGACTACAAAACCAAGCAGTTGCGGGTTCGAATTCCGTAAGAGGCAAATGTTTGTGTGATGAGCACGAGCATTTGTACCCAAGTCATTTTTTTATTTTTTTTTATTTTTAGGGATCACAAACAAATGTGTTACATTTATTAACTTATATACTATAAATGGATGTGTTACCACACATCCAACCACGTAATCCACCTAAAGGCATGCATGAATGTTTATAAACGTATATAAGTATGTCTATCCGTTATCGTAGTCGCCATAGCAAAAGCTCACGCTTAGTTTGGGGCTAGGTAATTGGTGTGACTGTTGGAACAACTTATTTATTATTATTGTTATATTTACCTAGCCTCACTCAGCGCACCTCCTGCGGAAACTACTTAGCGGACCAAGGCGAGATAAATGAAGCTTTACTATCGGTTCATATGTTTGTGTTAGAAGCACGAACATTTGTACCTAATCATGAATGTTTACGTGTATTGAAAATTTGTGTACCAAATCTTCTATTCCCGTCTCCTCAATTAATGCAAAGTTCTGAAAGATATTCAACGATGAAATTATGGAAAATCCCTATCCCTACTAATATTATATCAGAAAGTAAGAGCCTCATCTGTCTGTCTGCTTCCACGGCTAGGCCGCTGAACTTATGATTTTTATCATAAAGATATATTTTGAGATGGGACCTTGATAAAGAACATCCCAGGCTACTTTTTGTGGGGAAATAATAATTTAAAGGGTGGGAGAGAGTCTGAATACATATGGGATGTTTGAAATTTTCGTGCGGAGCCGCGGAGACTTGTTAGTCTTAAGTAAACAACCAAGATCCATTGAATAAATAGAAATGTGTTGACAGGGAATTAGCATAAATAGATTCAATATAGTTAAGATTATTTCAAGTAGCTCAAGGACTGTTATTGTAACAGCAAGGAGCATCAGTCCTACTGCATTAAAATTGTTTATCATCATGGTTTTGAATCCTCAGTGACTTAATAATGCTTCGTCATACAATCTTAATACGATCGCCATTCCAATGTGTCATTTTTAGCTATTTTGGCCCAGATGGGAAAAATAAAATACAATTATTTTGCTTTAAATTTCCGCTAAGAGACGCTAGCGCAGGCAACAAAACCTCACCAACCGCAACCGCTTTGAGTACCAGTTCAGGCAAATGCAGAATGCACCGCCCTCCCTCCCTCAATACGCATGCACTACAGCTAATGCAGTTGTTAGTTACCAACACCAACGTGTAAAAAACCTCTATTAATTATATTTTGATTCTATTAATTATATTTTGGCCCACTCGGCTTGTGTATAGCCACAACGAAACAAACCTCCGTGGTTGTTTAGTGATTTTTATTATAATTAGCATTTTCTTAGCAAGTATTTGACTGTAGTATCCCAGGAGTAATAAATCTTATGATTCCCAGCAGTGAGCAGTTAGCACCAGTCAGTATCGGTATTGCCAGTGGTAGTCCAGGAGTTCTGATATGTTCGGGCCTTATATTCGATTCCGCACTCCGGAGAACCTTTAAAACATATTCAATGAAGTGTCAAAACCATAGTCAATTGTTGTTGTTGAACCTACATAAATATTGGATTCCCCCTACTTGTAAAATTGATGGATTTGTTTTACAATAACTGGGCTAACTCTTGATCTTCATCTTAGCCCGAGAGCAAAGATAAGGTCAACATTGGAGCGAGCTTGCCCAGGAGAAGTCTATTTACACGCACCTTAAAGAGTTTCGGATTATACGCACTCGGAAAAACAGACGCAAGCAGGGCATTCCACTCCTTGGCTGTGTGCATTAAAATGATGATGAAAGTGCCATCACTTTAATGCACACAGCCAAGGAGTGGAATGCCCTGCTTGCGTCTGTTTTTCCGAGTGCGTATAACCCGAGACTCTTTGGATTTTTGATCTTTTGGATACCATCCGATCTGGTGTTCCGATGGAAGAATGGAGTTCGCATTATGAGATTACTAGTGGTTCTCCGCGACTTCGCCCGCAAGAGTTGGATTTTCCACATAAACTTTTATCCCCCATTTCACCCCCTTAATGTTTTTTATATCGCGACAAAATGTAGCCTATGTCCTTTCCAGGGTCTCGAACTGTCTCCATCACAACAACTGAACTGAAGTCATCCATATCAATCTGACAACGACCATTGCACGGAAGAACTCGCAGGAAACTCCTAGTCGATCATAATAAAATGAAAATGGTCATACCTAGATACATCTAGGCATTTGCACAAAGAGGAACGGCATGCCAAGAATATAAATTATTTCGCTAGAATTCATTACGCACTAAAAGTTTTTAATTGATGCTGGCATTCTCCGATACCAATTTACTATGATAGCGTGCGAGTGCGAGTGTATGCAAATTAATTGATTTGGGAAAACATTCGTTCGCAGAGCAATGCAACTCACGCGCAAGCAACCGAAATATAGTTTTGTCAAAGACAAGCATTGCGTATTGAATATTGTTTTTGACTGCCTTATTGGTTTAGTGACCAGCCCGCTGACTTCAGTCTATCCATGAGCCGGGTTCGACTCCCGAGTTTTTTTCTATTAATACATTTGACCGCGATCTCATTCGATAGTTAGCGACGATGAAATAACTCAGAAATAGCAAGGGGTTAGGTAGTTGGTGGTGTTACCCACCCCTTTCTTGAAAAGTACGTTAAGCCGTTGATTCTGGGCCTGATCTCTCTCCGCTCATGTCGGATTGACCCACTGAACTTTAAGAATTAAGGAACTGCACTCTGCACTTGTGCACCTTGCACACTATATCTACCGCGCAGTTGGCCGATCTTTGTTGAGAATGGATGCCATTGTCGAAAATCAAAATTCGGCTAAAGGACATTATTAAATTTGCTAACGAACCGGGATCAATTTCATCACAAAGAGAAATAAGATATGCAAAGAAACTTATTTTGGAGGAGCCAAAAGTCCTGATTTGTCTCTAACACTACACACATTCCCATGTAACCAAATCGTCCAGTCAAATTGTCACTGTCCAGTTCTTTCCCGCGTTCCTACAATCAGATATCTCGGTGTAATAGTCGACGAAAATCTCAAGTGGTCACAACATATTAACGTAATGTCTGCCAAAGCTCGCAAATAAATATTCGCATTCAAACAATTGCGTATCGCAGCTGACCACAAGCTTCTCATATCGACCTACAAAGCTCTTTGTCAATGCCTCCTAACCTACTGCATATGTGTTTAGGAAAATGCCGCTAAGACTCACATGATCCAACTCGAAAGAGCCCAGAGAGCAGTACTAAAGGTTGCCCTAGGCCTCCCCTACCGATTTCCAACAGACTAGTTATATCGTCAGGCAAAAGTGTTCCCTATACGTAAGCTATTCACTTTACTCACTTTAATTAGATTCCACAACAAAATATTTCCGCACACCCCTTTAGAAAAAAGAAGAGTCCTCAGGTACAACATTCCCATAACTCGGTCCACACTATCAAAACGACACTTTTTACACATGGCACCATGATTATACAATAAACTACTCTTATTAAATAAAGACATTACACAATTTACTTCCAGGTCACTAATACAACATATTATAAAATGGCTCGACCAATACACATACGACAGCTTAGAAAAGCTGATCTACTCAATCACTGGCTACACCTAGAACTGCCACAACACCCACAACCAAACTCACCCACGCACACACACACACAAACACACACACACACACACATACACACGCGCGCATGCACACATACCACATATTTTTTTGTTTTTCAGTACTTTAATAATATATACATTTTTATTATGATAGAACACTTGTAAACTAAGAATAAGTTATTGAGGAGGAGCCTGTCTCTCGTAACACAGGGAAACCTTATACCAGAGCCGTTCAAACACTGTGTTAAATTTAAGTGTTTTTTAATAAATAATATTTTCATTTTCATTTTGTTTATATGCCAGAATGTTGGTCCTTTTTGCTCACTGCAGAGTCATGTAGGTATCCTTCCCACTGACCACTGGCGGTATCAATCATCAGCTGATACCGCCAGTGGTCAGTGGGAAGGATACCTATATTATTCGTGAGATTCTATGAGGAATTATATTTTTATAACTTAATTAATTTTTGTAAGTGAAATTTGATTTAATTTCTATGAGGAACAGTAGTTACAGAACAGGTCAAAAAGAACAAGAAAAATAGAACAGTCACATGACTAAATACGGGTACAGACTTAAAAAATAAATAACTCATCTTAGATAGATGACGAGATAAGTTTTAGTGTTGTAAACCGAAATAAATGGCGAATATTTTATCAAATGCCATCATCTTTGCGAGTTCAGTGCGGATGGCGCACATATCTGTCTTAGCGTTTCATTTATTCAGTTTTTCTGTAGCATTCCAAGTTTTTAAATTAATTATTCGCAGTATACACAGGTGACCTTGCAATGGCTGAATAATAAGTTGCAAATAGGCGTTTTTGCGGCGTCCTTTGTTCTTACTTGACAAGAGCAAAGCAAGGTTTTATCGACTCGAAGCTTGACGGATGGTAATGTACCTAAATACCGATGATGTTAACGTTAAAGCAGACAGGATAGGAAATGCCAGCAAATACCTGAGTCTTATAGCTCACTGTACGTACACTGGAATATAATCGAATATACGCCGAGCGAGATCATCAGGTGGCCCGCCAAATTCCATCCTAGGTCAATAACCAGCAGGCAGCGCTCGTCGCTGCGCGGGCGCACCGCGTAGCTCAAAGGCTGATGCTATCAATTTGACATCGTTTATAAATTTGCCAGTTGGCATTTAGGTCAAGCGCAGGCTATGAGGCTACGACATTGGCGAGCGAGCGAGACAGGTGGCAAAAAAACGCGATGGCGCCTGCATCCACTAATAACCACTATGAGGCATACTTTATCCAAGTTTCCTATAATGGATTCATAATTATAATACATGGTTACTATAGCAGGCACGCGCTCGAGGCTGATCGCATGTGCAATTTCGTATGATAAACTTATTTGATTATATGTGTGCAATATAACATCTTGATGCGACCGTATCGGTTACCGTAACCGTAATTCAGCGTATGACGCTTAATATCATAATTATTAATAATAAGCAAGTATTATATCGATAGTTCAGCTGGAACTATTGTTCTGTAAGTTAATAAAAATATGAAAATACGCAGAAGTTTCTTATGGAAAATTTTCACAAGGATTTTTTAAAGTTAATAACTTTAATCATAATTATTCAAAATCTGGATATGGAATCGGAATCTTTCTTATCAGATGTTTATTACAAAAATCTAAAGAGTAACTATAATGAAACACAAAAATTATCCAGTAACTTGAAAACCTGGACTGGGCAACTTCTGACTTAGCAAGGAAGAGCATACTAACACATGTAAGTCCAAGTGCAGTACAGGTACCTAACTCTGATTGATTACTGTCCTAAGGTTATACTCATACATAACACATTCAGAAGACTAAAAATATTTAAATGATCATCATGGCTGATTAATTTACAGAATTCCACTTCAATTTTCTGTGAAGATAATATCATGATTTTCTTAATTTTATCTTTACAGAAAATTGAATGTTTTAAAAGGTAAATGTATTTTAAAGAAAGTTAATGGACTTTTTAAATAATACTGGTAAGAACCTTCATGGTTTTGAGATACTATTATGGAACTTTATATTGTATGTGTTTTACTTTGATAAATAAATTTAAAAAAAAAGATAGTCAAAACAGAATTAAAATTACCAAAACTCTTTTGAAAATGTTATGTTAAAGGTAAGGCAAAATTTATTAATAATGTAACTTAAGCTAGACAGAGCCAGATGGAGAGATTTCTGTAGAGTTGAGACCGCGAGCAAAAAATTAAATTAGGAATTTTATAACTTTGGTGCTGACTATAGACACACTAAGTGTGTCTATAAGTATAAGTCTTATAAACCTTCATAGGTAACAATGACTGTTCAATGAGATAAGCAGTCAAAATATTTACAATGCTTTCATATCCAAATTATCTAATCAGGCAGGCTTGACACTAGTTGGTAACAGTGCTTGTGGTAACGAATATTGTTATTTTTAATAACAACAAAATAAATTATATAGACCCACAGAATAGCCAGATAACTTGCCCTACTAATAAAAGTATTTAAAGACATGTATTGGATTTAATTACAGAATTTATTTGTCACAAGAGTCACATGTTTTAAAACTACATAAGAAAACCACATTGTAAGATCTTTAAGGAAACTGGCAAACTTAATTATATGCTAGATTTTTAATTATAAATGGGTATGATTGTAATAACAGCAACAACAGTGTAGGGTAAAGATACCAGTTATCGGTCAGTTAAGCAACTTGTTGACTTCAGAGTTGATTTCTATTACACTGCTGTACCTCAAGGCTTTTTTAAAAATAAGTCATTTGACCCTACAATAGTCTAGTTTCATAAAGCCTGACGTTTATAGGCGTAGGAGTGATACATCATTTTAAAATATATGATTTTCATAAAAATAGCGAATATACCGGTTATCGTCCACCAGTTTACTGGTTATCGGCCACCTGATTCAAGGTAGAAAAACGAGTCTTATTTGATAACTCATAAGGTTTATAATAGTACGATAGTTAACAATTAATACTTTAAAAGGGTTGGTATAGTTTTACTCTCTTCTGCGACTTAAAACACAATTAGGTAACAGATTAAAATCTCGAGTCAAACAAATAGCTATTTTTGCCGTTGGACGAAGGTTTAGTGGCCGATAACCAGTAAAAACAAAACCTGTTTCCGGCCGTCTAAAATAATTATAACTTCATGTTTGAATTTAATTTTTATACGATTCTGTTGTGGGATGTTCATTGATTAAATATCACCTAAAACAATCATATAATAAAACACCGTAAAATTATAACTTTTTTAAACGACCGGAAATAGGTAGAGTTTTTACTGGTTATCGGCCGCTAAACTTTCGGTATTTTGAAAGGTCATATCTCAGAATCTATGAAGTATACTGGCGGCCGGAATCTAGTGGTCAATTTACAAAATTCTAGCTGTTCACTAATATAATGAAGTCAATGTTGGTGAATTTAAGGTTTTAGCAATACAGGCAAACAGAAATGACGTGATTAAACCGGTTTGCGACAACCCGGCCGGAAAGCGGTTTTTGACATAAATCGAAACCTATTGTCCGACCACTAAAAATATTACAGATTATGAAATGTTTGGTGAGTTTGGGCATTGGAATATGAAATTTTAACATGTATTTAACACACAAACCATAAACAGTCACCAATAAAATAATAGTAACACTTAAAAACTTAACTTTAAAATTCATCCACCTGCTATTTTTTTTGTTAAATCTGCCACACATCCACACACCAAATTTTGAAATGACGACCGAGGGCTTAACACGCAAATGACGAGGTCATGCTTAAGGATTATGAAGCGTAAAATTTGTCCGGGTTGAACGGCGCAAAATTAGAAAGGAGCTGTCTATTAACCTACCAATTATTCAAAATAATGTGCAAAGTGGCCGAAAAGGGGTATGTTTACCCTATATAGATATAATATGTAGCTAACCTATTAAGATGTACATTAGTAGCATTGTGTATATGTAGGAATTAGGAAGACTGATAAGAAGTTGGTCTATCAGTGCATTTCATTTTGCCAAATTACAATAGAAAACTGCATTTTTTTTCTTGTTAGTTCAAAGGTCATTGAGAACCCATCAATTCAGTTTACTTGCTGATCAATAAATAATGTGCCACTGTGTATCTCAATATCTTCAAAAGTCCAAACATTAAAAATACCTTTAATGTCCAACTTCACAACTGGCTTCTTGCAATTACAATAATAAGTTGCAATATGAATCACACAGACTCCATGTTGGATCACAAGGCCGCACAGCATCTGGGTGACATTGCAATGCTAAAATTGGCAATTGTTTACCGACATGATTGTTATGGTCAGCTATAACTTCTTATAGTCAAACATTTATTATCTAAGGACCAACAGGACCAAAAAGTAGTATTTAAAGCATTCCTGGAAAGTGCCATCATATCTATAGGATTTGTGTCATGCTATGCCAAATGTATTTTTACAAACATGACAAATGCAGCCCATTTACCAAATTCACAGTGATGATCACTGCATAAAATAAATTTAACTCATTTGCATTGTTATAAAACATAAAATCCATAAGAAGTAGCAGCTTCTGGAGTCTTTATTTTGTAATACAAATAAAAATAAAAAAATAATTAAAAGCCTTGACAATACCTCCAGGACAACTCATTAGATTATTGCTTTTTCTACTATATTTTGTGACTGACAATACCAGTGCTATAGTTCGACCAGATATCTGAGACCTCGCCAGCGGGGCACAGGGTTGCAGGGGTAGACGAATACAGGGATATGATTTAGTGATTTGAATTTTGAAAGTAAAATCATACAAAAAAGTTTTAAGGTTTTTAAGATGGACAAACATAATAACATGTAAATAATCATATTTGCAGTTTGAATGTGTATGAAGATATGACCCAGTTTGTTAGTTTTTTTGAAATTACCTGTGCAAATTGCACAAACTGAACAGAATTCCATGAACCTATAAATTTTGTATACTCATATTTTACAAGAGAGAAATGAAAATACAAGACACAACCTTCATGAACCTATAAATACAAGACACATCTGTGCATTTCAGTTGCAAATAGCAATGAACACAAGCATGTCACAGACAACAGAAGGCCAATTTGTGTACACTTAAACTTTCAAGTGAACCAGACAATATCATTGTTACGAGAGATCCGCTATTCGTTGGGTTGATGATGATCATAACCTAGAAAATTTGTATGTACAGTTAGAACACAAAAACACTCACCGATAGTGGCGAATTCGTCCGGGGTCCTCCCTCCGGCCAGCAGCCAGCGACACCAATCTATCGTCTCCCACTCGTCGATGGCCTTGCTAGGATTCAGGAGCACGTCCAGTAACGGACCCAAGTGCTGCGGAGAATCACTAGCACAATCATAGTGGATATATGCGGCTGCCCCACGTTTACCCTTCTTCATCAACACTTGCGCCGTCGCATTCGACATCTTCACACTTTTTTAACCACCGCCAGCATATAACAATCACAATACACACATAAGTCACCGTATTATTTCGGTCACTCACGGAAGAAACACCATTTCGAGTTTTACATAAGGCAATGAACTGTGGTCCGTAACGCCTTCGACGTGCAACATGGTTTACGAGCACGAAAACACGGTTAACAGGACACACATAGTCTAAACTGAATTTATGACCTAAATAAATTAAACAGAAAGAGGTTTTGACAATTTTCTAAAAATTCACAAGAAATAATTCAATGTTGAAGAAACAACTCGGCCATTCATTCGGTGTTAACAACAGTAAAAATATAAATAACTACCAATCCTACTAATGATTGTTGCTAGCTTTCACGTTAACATTTTCGAAATGGTAGAATATTGAAATCGTGTTTCGACACTATCAATAAGCCAATCTTACTTTAGAATAAAATAAAAACTGTGCGAATATCATCAAAAAAAGAAGATCATGAAATACAAAACATGTTTTATGATTCTACCCGACCAAGCCAACGAAACGACGATTTACGACGAAAATAATTATATAACAATGTTGTTTTTAAAGATCTATTGAAAAGAAAATACCTGACTGTTTGTCAAATGACGTCTGTGCTGACCAAGACAGTAGTTGGCAAAGCCTAAAAGAAATAATTGTGCAGACCGCCAAAAATAATACGCTAGCAAAATTTTCTATGAGACCGTTAATTTCTGCTGAAACAGCTGACCTTATTACTCGAAGAAGAGAGTTGAAGGAGAAAGGTCTAAGGATGCAAGAGAACAGGCAACTATACGAACAACTAAACGCCCAGATCCAGAAACGGTGTCGCCAAGACTACAGCGAGTATATCAATAACATCTGTGCGGATCTTGAATGGAACTCGGCTACAAACGAGACAAGAGATCTTTTTTTTGTAAAGTTAAAGAATTATCTAAGTCTCGCAGTGCGAAAACCTTCACCATAGCAGACGAAGCTGGTAATATCCTCACTGAAAAGGACCAGGTGCTAGAACGGTGGCAACGGTATTGCTCAATGCTGTATGATGCAGAAATGCTTATAGTAGAGCTGTCCCGGCCAGTGTCGGACCAGCGTGAACCCGATATACTACAATCTGAGGTAGAACACGCCATCTCTAGGCTTATAGTCAAAAAGTCTCCCGGCAAAGATGGGACCCCCGCTTAACTCCTCAAGAACCTGGGTTCTAATGGTGTGCGACATCTGTTGAGAATCTGCAACCTTATATGGGTGACTAGAAGGTGGCCTGTGGAGTGGACGAATTCGGTGTTTATTCCGCTACATAAGAAAGGTTCTACAAAGGATTGTGGCAACTACAGAACGCTTGCCCTTATTCCACATATGTCAGTAAAATACTCCTGTACATAATTAATTGCAGGCTCAAACACTTCCTGGAGCGGCAAATCCCAGAAGAACAAGCGGGGTGCGTTGCAGGTACAAGGGAGCAAATCTTGAACGTTCGCCAAATAATTGAGAAAAGCTGCGAATTTAACACTCCTGTAATACTATGTTTTATTGACTACACAAAAGCTTTTGACTGTGTACAGTGGGATAAACTGTGGGGGGTGCTGCATGAAATGGGCACACCTCAGCACCTTGTGGAACTGATCCACAACCTCTACGTTCTACGTTCGCTCTTACGTCAGACTGGACACTGTTCGAACGTATTTTTTACCAAGAAGGGCGTCAGACAGGGATGCATTCTCTCGCCTCTACTCTTTAACATATACGGAGAATATATAATTCGCAAAGCTCTCGACGACTGGAAAGGGGGTTTCGCTGTTAGTGAGAAGCGTATCTGAAATTTGCGGTATGCGGATGATACAGTCCTTCTTGCGACCTCCTTTACAATATGAAACAGATACAACATAGGTTAGAGATAGAGAGCGAGAGGCTTGGTCTGTCAGTAAACAGGCAGAAAACCAAAGTAATGGTAGTAGATCCTGCGGGAAAGCTGTCAGACATCCAAAACATCGCGGGCATTGACATTGTGGAAAATTTCATCTACTTGGGGTCAAACATAAATAATAACAGAAGCTGTGTCCAAGAGATCAGACGCAGAATTGCCATGGCTAAAGATGCTTTGACACGCCTCCAGAACATCTGGAAAAACCGAGGAATTAGCTACAAAACGAAGGCTCATTTAGTCAAAGCCCTAATTTTCCAGATCTTCCTCTATGGAGTGGAAACCTGGACAATAGTAGCAAGAGAGAGACAGAGAATAGATGCATTCGAAATGTGGTGCTGGAGGCGAATGCTCAAAATACCATGGACGGCCAAACGCAAAAATGTTTCTATTCTCTTCCAACTAGGCATAGAGACCCGACTGTCCACCACATGTCTACATAGCATACTCTCTTATTTCGGCTACGTTATGCGTAAAAAGGATGGCAACCTCGAAAAGTTGGTCATCGTTGGTAATACTGAGGGTAGGAGATCACGAGGTCAATCACCGACCCGTTGGACTGACTAAATAAAAGAGGCCTCCTCTTCATCTAAATTCTACCATATGGTGAAGGCTGCTGCAGACCGGCCAGCCAAATTGTCCGTTTGAGAGGCTCGAGTGACCACGATCCTTAGTAATGAGGGACCGACTGGAGAGTTGTTTTAAAATTAACAAAAGTTTTTTATTACGATCGGTATTTTCTGCGTAGTCATCGCTTTTTGAAAGAAAGAAAAGAGAGAAAAATGCTTTATTAACTTAGGACATCACAAACACACACACACATGCTTACAAAAAAACCATAATAATTAATACAAACAGCACACAAAAAAAAAATCAAACAAAAAATAAAATTAAACAGGAAAAGAAAACGTCTATGCCAACTGTGCCGCTGTGTGTCGGTGACGTCCAAATCAAAAGGACCTTACTCAGCATAAGCCAGGTCCCCAGGAGGCCCCGGCGCTGTTTTTCAAAATCGACATTAAAATTGGAGCCGTTTCTCAAGTTAGGTACCTAAAATTTACGCGGTACTACATAACACGAGAAACTATAGGGTAGTTCCCCCGGGGGCAGTAATGACGTCATCAATTTTAGTATGGAATTTGAAAATTCTTTGTTCAGAAACCTATATGTGTAGTATCAAATGAAAGGACATTATAAGCCTATACCAAAAATATTTATACTGCACTATTACGTTTAGGCCACATTTTTTCTTAAAATCAAATAAATATTTTTAAAACATACCAAATGAGGTGCTACTCCAGGTAGGAGACGGCTTAATATTATTTTGTAAATCATACACCAATTGTTTCTTAATATACTCATATCTAACCATAAAAGGGCGATTTGTAAAATATCAATAATTCCTTTTTTTCTTTATCATAAAGTTTGTGATTCAGAATTATCGAAAAAAATATCAAACTGTATTGTGTGTATTGAACTATACTGTGTTTGATGGTATTATTATTAGTGAACATTATTTAATCTGTGTCACTAGACTAACGAGGCAAGGAAGACGAACTGCCTGTGCATTATTGACAACATGTAGGTAGATAAAAAACAATGACAAATTTTGTATGGACAGTGGTGCCTTTTTATTTTCGCGCGGCCATTAATCAAACTTAGTTTTTTGTATTCAAAATAAGGTTAAAAAATCTAAATATGACAAGTTTATAACTATAATCTTTAGAGTAGATAGAATTACTACTAGATTTTAACTACTTTAAGCTATTATCAGTCGGGGCCGAGCTATGAGGGTTTGAAGTTAGAAATAAAAGATATCTTTTGTGGTATACATGGATTGCTCGCCAACGCCACACCTCTTTTCGACTTCCACGTATGGTGTTGGGCGACGACATGGTGTTGTACAGTCGGCAGCACGTCAGGTTGGCCATTTAAACTACGAAAACAACATTAGAATGCTATCGAGGCGCTAAACATGCCTTCAGCAAGGCGGTATGCTCACTCATTCATTGTCTCTGTTTACTAGGATTGGGTGATCAACCTTGATCCAAGTGTGCCACCTCTGATGCGGTTGTGGCAATACACAACATGTTTTTACTAGTTTTTGCTGAAATACAAGCTTTAAAACATAGCAATGATCGATCTATTGGCCAAAAAAATCATTTTATTTTGTAACTTCAAACCCTCATAGCTCGGCCCGGACTGATAATAGCTACATACACGTCACAATAAAATGTTATTTTTACATGTTTTTGAATACAAAAAACCAGGTGTGGTTACTGGCCGCGCGAAAAACAAAGGACACCATTTTTACGCATTGCCTTTTACTCGTGTGACATTCAAGAGGTTCCATGAGATAATCAAAGAGGTCTTGATCACCGACATTAACAGGGAGTCTTAACCAAGCAAAGTTGTTTTCTTAATTATCTCTACTATAACTTATGAATGACGCATATACAAAAGTCTAATAAAAGTCAAAACGAGTACTATCAGCTCTAAAAGTATTGGTATCTAATTTGTTAGCACTAGAGACGGGCCGAGTACTCGGTTAATACTCGGTACTCAACATACCCGGCGGGTTTTTTAATACTCGTACTCGTTCTCGGATGAATAACTCGGTTTTCATGCCGAGTATACTCGGTTTAAGTAAAGCAATATATTTTGATAGATATTATTAAAAAACAATGTTAATCAAACCTTCCCTTATACCCTTGCCCTCCTTCTGACGCAGTTGGGTAAAAAAAATTCATTATTAATTCGACAAATCTTTAACAATCTCAATTATGATAATGAATGATAAATCACCTAAACTATTCTACCTTGATGTCCATAATAATAATACATACTATAGTAGCCTAGTTAAATTTTAAAAAAAGTTTACAAAATCTTACCAAGCCTTGTAGATTAAATAGCGGTCTGATTCTAAAGCAATGGGTCTTTTAGGCTCATTGCGCTCTAATGGCTGGATATAAGCTAAGTCTTCAAAGCAATCCCAGAAAGATCCATGAGGATCTTGTGAATGTCGTAATCGTCCAGATTCGTTTTTTTCACTGCTGCTAGTACTTATGTAATCTGTGTTAATACTCTCTGAAATGTCACTTATTTTTACTGATTCTAAAAATTGTTTAAATAATCCTTCTCAATTATTTATAGTTCTTTGGATGACCGCGCAACCTGTTTCTTCTTGCTTACGCACCCGAAACAGGACTTTGACTGAACCAAGTTACTCGGCCAAGTACTTGGTTGGAAGAAAATTGAACCGAGTAAAAGTCGGTACTCGTTACTCAAAAGTGCTACTCGGCGCATCTCTAGTTAGCACCTTATATTTTTTTAATGCATGACTTGACTACACATAACGTAACTATTATAGTAGTGGTTGATGGATTTTCCATATAAGCTTTTATTTCCCATTTCACCCCCTTAATGATGCGACAAAATGTAGCCTATGTCCTTTCCAGGGGCTTGAACTGTCTTCATACCAAATTTCTCCTCAATCGGATTAGTGGTTTAAGCGTCAAGAGGTAACACACAGACAGACAGACAGAAACACTTTCGGATTTTTAATTAGTATGGATATCAGTGGTGACCCAAGAGCTGGCAGTTACCTTCCTCAGCGTATAAGCATCCAGTAATGCTGCCAGCATCCTGGAAACCTTACCGAGGACCCTTGTTATAATTTTTTTTATTGTATTAAACAACTAGCTGTTGCCCGCGACTTCACCCGCGTAAACTACTATTTCTGTATCCTTTAGCAACTGTGTTTTTTTTTCGGGATAAAAAGTTGCCTATATGTTATTTCAGACTATAATCTATCTCTGTGCCAAATTTCATCCATATCCGTTCAGTAGTTTTTGCGTGAAGAAGTAACAAACATACACACTCACAAACTTTCGCATTTATAATATTAGTGGGATTATTGGGATGTATCTTATTTTTTATTAATAAGTTGTATACCTATATGTTACTATTATAGTTTAGTTAATACTTTTGAATTAAATTATATAATCTGAGCCATAACAATTTACAGTGTAGTCTGATTTGGATAATTCACTAAGCTCTGTGACAATCAAGATTAGGTAAAGATAAGCCAAGTACAATATTATGCTTCCTAAGGACTAAAAGTTTATAAAAAAACCGATTGGTGAAATCTATTATTATGGCACGAATGCACATGGCAAAATTGAAGCATACATAGGACGAATGGTTTCCCATAGAACATGCGCAAAGGACCATCTCTACCTAGCCTTTATCACAGATTATATAATTATATTCCATTTATAAATATTGTAAAACAATCAAGGAGCACTAGGAAATAACAAAGTATGTCAGCTGCGAGAATACAGCATGCCTGTGCTTCTTCCAGAAGAATCCTTCACCAGAGGGCTTGGTGCGGGTTTTCATTTGTCAGTCACACGCGCTAACGATCGACTACGTGTCGGAAATTTCTATAGGAAAAAAACAGGTTTCGCAAACGTGTCGCAAGAGGCGCTGACCAAATTTTCGTCACACGGACGAAGGTGAGAGCATGAAAAACCTCGCACTAGGACCTCAGCACATTTTGCTTATAATATAGTAGGTCACGACCGGTCCTTGATTATGAATACGACCCATACCATAGACCATGATATCAACCCTTAATCAGCCTGTCAAGAAGTAAAAAAAAAACATTTCTGCTGTGTCTATGGAATATGTGGTTCTTGTTATGGATGTGAGATTGAGAGCTTAATTGAGAGTAAATATAAGATTATTTAAGAAAATTCGATTATTCACTAAAATAATCGAAAGTGAAAGTATTGAATTTGAAAGCATGCCTTATTATACCATATACACAACTTAACAATAATTAATAATATATAGAAGAAGAATACATAGTTATATAATATGTAGACAGTACAGTACAACATAATATGTAGAAGAAATACATATGTATTTCTTCTACATATTATGTTGCACTTAGTGAGATGACTTAAAAATCAATAATATTGTATTAAATAATGGATCTTAATTTTTTATTGTTAAGTTGTGTATATGTTACTATTATAGTTTAATTAATTATAAATAAATGTTTACATTAGTATATCTTATCTTACCACAAGGACCCTTTATAATATTATTTATTTTTCAGTATTGGTGATTTTTTACAATTCGATTTTTTACAACTTAGACGTTAGTTTGCTAACTTGCTTAAGCACAAATTTACAATAACCTAAATATATGCACAAAAACTTAAAAATTGACTTATTCTTCTTACTCATCAATCGGTGATTTTTTTAGTAATGAAAAACCGGTCAAGTGTTTTTTTTTAATACTTAAATCTTGAATAACTTAGAAATAAAAAAGTTTCGGACAAAGTGCCATATTATGTCTTAAATGACTGCAAATAAGCACTATCTACACTTCAACTTCTATCAATGATTGTTTCGCATTTCCTGTCATCCTGTCTTCCGTTTTTATTGATGATGTGGATTGCGGATGGAATAAAATCGTCAGAGAAATGAAATAAAAATTTAAATAAAGATTGAATGGTTGGATGTGTGTGTGTGGTATGATCGATTCAAATATTTTTTTGACATCCCTAGTTTTTATCTAAAAATGGCTGGCTTTTGTCACTACCTCTCTGACCTCTGTAGTCTCTGTCGCGTAATGTATCTGTGATGATATCATAGAGTAAAGTTATATACTCCGGATGATATTCTTCTTTGTCTGTGGTGTGGTGGTGTTTGGGTTTGGTGTTTCGAAAAACGTGACAATATTTTATTTTTCTTGAAATAACTTGTGTACCTATTTCTTTTTACGTGATTGTCCAGGTGATTATTAATCAAATTAATTGGTGTCATCATATCATATCACTAAATAATTTATTTTCAAAACGAACTATATAACATGGACGACGAAAAGAAGGTTATGTTTCATGAAATGGAGTTGGATGATCGAATTTTGAAGGTAATAACAGTCTTAGATTTCTGCTTCCTGACGGTGTTAACTTATTTGAGCCATATCTGTGTATAATTACTAACGTTGTTGTGTTTGTAGGCTATATCCCAGCTAGCATGGCGTGAACCCACATTGATCCAAGAAACTGCTATTCCTTTGTTATTAGAAGGTAAGGATGTGCTCATGAGAGCTCGAACAGGCTCGGGAAAAACCGCTGCCTTCACAATACCCGTGATCCAGAAGATATTGAACTTGAAAAATACAAGTCGGCACCAGTGTATAAAAGCTTTGGTTTTGTCACCAAGTAAGGAGTTATGTGGGCAGGTATGTTGTATGAATTTTATTATAAGAGCTATCACAGAATTTTGTCTGGAATGCAGTGAAAATACTCATTAAATAGATAATCAAACAAGAAAATTTACAGTTCAGGAGACTATGTCGTGGGAATTGGCTGATTCTTAAGAACAAATACAGATAAATATTACTTTTTTATTAAAGCATTGTTCTTTTTGTAGATTACATCGGTAATAAATGACTTGACAATAAAATGTGCAAGAGAGGTCAGATGTGTAGACATTTCTGCCAGCGGAGACATGCAGACTCAAAAATCCTTACTAATGGACAAACCTGACATAGTTGTGGCAACACCATCAAAAGCATTGGCACATTTGAAGGCAAATAACATGAGGTTGAAAGATGAATTGGCTATGCTAGTAGTTGATGAAGCAGACTTAATATTCTCCTTTGGGTATGAAGATGAAATTAAAGAATTGTTAGGGTAAGTTTTAAATTAATTACTTACTTTAACTTCTCTGTGTAAACTCTATACAAAATGACTCATACCTCCATCACCATCTACCAGGTTGTGTTCTGGATAACACTTGTTCAAATTGTGATATGAGTAATTCAGTTTACCATAAAGAACATACATACATACAGAAAAAAAAAAACATTTTTGCACTCCACTGACCAGAACTTAGATCTGGGGGGTATTTTTAATTTATTAAAAATAAATCAATCAGATTTTGACATTTTAGTTTTATTATAGTATAGAAAAAGTCTCACTGCTGGCACTGTCAAAGTCAATCATAGCTTATTTTTCTGTTTTACAGTCATTTACCAAAAATCTACCAAGCTGTACTTGCATCGGCAACACTTTCAGATGATGTTCTGAGCTTAAAGAAGATTGTACTCCGCAATCCTGTCACACTGAAGCTGGAGGAACCGGAGTTGGCTCCGTCATCACAGTTGCAGCATTATCACTTGTTTGCGGAGGAAGATGATAAAGCTGCCATATTGTATGCATTGTTGAAACTGAACCTTGTCAGAGGAAAAAGCATCATTTTTGTAAGGACAGTTGATAGGTGCTACAAGTAAGTTTTTTATTGCATTATTTTTGCAGTGATAGTAGAATTGACAGCAAACTGTCAAAAATCTATCTTGTGCAGATATTTTATGTATAATTTTGCATCAAAAATATGATGTCCTGGCTTATTTACTCAACTTGAAAGTTACTTTATTATACATTAAAGTCTTATGACTTTAATGTATAATAAAGTCAAAAAATGCCCAAACTTTACGACATGTGTTGCTCATCATATAAAATAGTGATAATCCCGACCTATCGCTGATCTCATAATACCACGGCCCGTCTGAGAACAAGACAACTCTAAAACATCAAAATTTAAGTAATAGTTTCGCAATTTTGTGAATAAAACAGATTTAGTTATTAAAATAAATTTTCTTTTAATTTACGTATTGAAAGTCTTTAAGCAGTTACTTGGTTTTAATTTAAAAACTCGGTTAATTGACATTACTTTTACCATAAATATAAACACAATGATTAGAAATTACATTTTTTCCATAAAGAATTAACAGTAGTTGACCATTCATAGATATTTATCATTATATAATTTTGACTCCGAAAATGATAAATTATGACTTATTGCACTTAACCGTTAGTGGTTTGAAAGGTCAGGGGTGCTATACCTGTACGAGTCTTATGACTTTAATGTATAATAAAGTCAAAAAATGCCCAAACTTTACGACATGTGTTGCTCATCATATAAAATAGTGATAATCCCGACCTATCGCTGATCTCATAATACCACGGCCCGTCTGAGAACAAGACAACTCTAAAACATCAAAATTTAAGTAATAGTTTCGCAATTTTGTGAATAAAACAGATTTAGTTATTAAAATAAATTTTCTTTTAATTTACGTATTGAAAGTCTTTAAGCAGTTACTTGGTTTTAATTTAAAAACTCGGTTAATTGACATTACTTTTACCATAAATATAAACACAATGATTAGAAATTACATTTTTTCCATAAAGAATTAACAGTAGTTGACCATTCATAGATATTTATCATTATATAATTTTGACTCCGAAAATGATAAATTATGACTTATTGCACTTAACCGTTAGTGGTTTGAAAGGTCAGGGGTGCTATACCTGTACGCTATTTTGTAATGGCTCACCCAATGTGGCATGATTAGATTTTTTTAATTTACGAATTTCGGAAGTGTTCACATGTTATTATCAGTCGTTATTTTTTGGAAAGTTTCTGTTATTGTTCTTTGTTACGTATGTGTTTGTTTTATTTTGTCGCTGTTTTCTCCATTCTTTACTTATTATAAGTGAAGATTTCCATTTTGACCTGAGAAGAATAAAAAGAGGCGTAAAAGAATCCTCGAGCCGCAAGCAGGTTAGTTTGTATAATTTACCTTTACAATATGTTTTGCTATCATCGTAGGTAATTCCATTTGAACACAAGTTTGAACGATGTTTTTAAGTATAAAGTGATCGTTAGAGCTTTTACACACGAACAGCAGTTTGCTGTCGACGTATGCAACTGCAGCCGACGTTAGAAGTCGGCAGCTAGTTGTCGACATGCCGTCGACGTGCTGTCGACGCATTGGCGGCTGCCGCCGGCTTATGTTGACAGCTAGCCGCGTCTGTCATTTGACCGTCGAATGCAGTTAGTCCAGGAGCTAGGATGTGCACAAAATGAGCTTAATAGAAGAAATTGCGAAAAGCGAGTCGTTGCTCCGCTGAAATACTTTTTCACATGATGGTATCTCGGCGAGATAGTGAATTTTTTAAAATGGTCGTCAGCTCATCAAAGATGTCTTAGACGACTTACACAGCTAACTATGCATTGACATCTAAGCTAAACCTGTATACAAAATTTCAGCTCATCGGTTTAAGATATCTGCTTTCAAATTGAGCTGCAATAAGTATTTGTGACATGACTTATAACCCGACTGGGTACAATACCTTGTCTTGGGTGTTAAAGAATAGGAGGAATGCGCCGCGTAAGGCATAAGTTAGCTTCAAGCTAATTACTGTAATTTCAAGCTAAGCCTTACGCAGCGTAAACACAATTCCAGTTTGATTTGAAGTTATCCTTCTCCTAGACAGCCAAATCAATGCTGTTGAGGCATATCTCACCAAAATGTAACTCGTCAAAGTTTACCTATCGATGCTTCAGACTCAAAACATTCAACCTCAATAATTATAATCGAGAACTCCAAGAAAACCCCTTTTCTTCACAGTCGTATATGACTCTCATGACTGAGGGTCGTAATCATTATGTGGAATGAAACACACGACTTTCTTGGCAATATTTATTGAAATGGTTTGCCATTACCTTCTCCATCTCACACACTAGCCACTAGTGTGCAGGTTTTTCCTCACGGTGTTTTCCTTCACCGTTTTCACCGCATGGGTTTTAACACGCCTTTTTTTCACGCAAAAAAAAAAACCCAATACACCAAATTTCTAAACGGATCGGAGCAACGGAGTTAAACTCGCATGCTTATTCTCTGCAAGTCCTTTCGTTTGCTTCCCATATTGCAGGAAAGATAAAAAAAACTTAGACGGCCATCTTTAGGAGTCCGCCATATTGGATTTGGAATGACGTCACCCTATTTATTGAGTTATTTTCAGCAAGCATTTTTATTTCGTATTCATACCCATATTGTAGAAATGCATTGAAAATAACGAGCCCGCCATCTTGGATGCTCCGCCATGTTGAATAAAGAATGACGTCACACATCTTACCATGCATTGTCATCTAAACTAAACGCGTATGCAAAATTTCAGCTCAATCGGTTAAAGATATCTGCTAAAAATTGAATTTTTGAATAATACATACCAACTGCTCCCGCGATAATAACGCTGGGTATAGAAAAATATTTTTTTTTAATTCATACTGAATGATGCAACTATGTCCAGTTGCATAAAATGTCGACTGTCCCTCAGCATATTGCTTGTTTTGTAATGCAGTAGCCAAATGTTTGTAATACATGTCAATTTTTCGGGTCAAGGTCGTCTCGTACCAATAAACGTTTGTTTACACAGACTTCCATCGCTACGCCTTGTGTTATGGTTCGCCGCGATCCCGTATCGGCGTGCAGTGGTACAAGTTTAAATGGCACGGAGTGTTAAGTTAACCTTTCGTATCCAATAAAGTCATTTATTTATGTATGTAGGCCCACAGGGGGCACTTATACACGGCCTAACATATTTTTTTAAGCCCTACCACTGCTTCGGGACAAATTGTGGGCTCGTGCTGAGAAGCAGCGCAAAAAGCTCAGTCACTATTGTCAAAGCCTCTTTTAAAAAGAATGTTTAGATACAGAAATTGTACTAGTGCGAGCTGGGAGCAATGTGGATCCACGCAAAAATTCAATTGTCATCCATTGTCTGGAAATATACGGCAGATGGCAGTCGCTCCATTGTAATTAACTGATCTACCATATCTTGGTTCACGATCCAAAAAGCGGACCCTGGGACCTCGCGTGTGAGTGCACAACCGGGAAAACGTGATGATGTTGTCTGGAAATATCAGCATACAAGTAGTTACATATTGCTTGTCCTCTATATCCAATGCTAATCCACAATACAATATGAACTTTTCAATTTCAACAGTTTTTTCTTACAGGCTTAAACTTTACCTGGAACAGTTCAAAATTGGGTCCTGCGTGTTGAACTCGGAATTACCTGCAGCTGTCCGGTGTTTGTCAGTAGACCAGTTCAATAGGGGAAGGTACCAGATAATCATTGCATCAGACGAGAAGGCACTGGAGCAGCCAGATGGTGGATTGCTAGCTCCTGAAGATCAAATTAGAACAAAGAAACATAAAAGAGAAAGGGTATGGATTTTTAATTTTTTAACTTGGGTTTTGTAAGATCCTTAAGATTTATTTTTATTATTATTATTTTAGACAAACAGGCAGTTGAAATTGTTTACCCCTATAATATCTGCTGATATTCCACATCTTTCATTTATTATCTAAAACACAACAATACATCTACTATACTGCTCGAAAAAATACTATTGATGAAAATAACCTTATCTTGGCTTGTTGGTTACTTATGTCTCGCAAGGCAACTAATGCAGCCTATATTTCTTTAAATATGTAAAAACAACTGAGTCTGTAAAAACTGACTCCATCCATCCTTTTCACCCCAACAGCAAACGTCGAAGCGCAAAAGAGACAAAGAGTCGGGTGTGTCGCGTGGCATAGATTTCCAAAACGTGTCGAATGTGATCAACTTCGACTTCCCGCTCGACGTCAACTCGTACGTGCACCGCGCCGGCCGCACCGCCCGGGGGACTAACCAGGTGACTATACTACTGTCTCGCTTCACTCTAGCGGCAGACGTCCAAGCGTAAAAGAGAGAGTCTGCGTGTCGTACGTGTCTCTTGCCGGCCGGGACTTCTGTCTCGCTTTACTCTAGCGGCAGATGTCCAAGCGTAAAAGAGAGAGTCTGCGCGGCGTACGTGTCTCACGCCGGCCGGGACTTCTGTCTCGCCTCACTCTAGCGGAAGACGTCTAAGCGTAAAAGAGAGAGTCTGCGTGTCGTACGTGTCTCACGCCGGCCGGAACTTCTGTCTCGCCTCACTCTAGCGGAAGACGTCTAAGCGTAAAAGAGAGAGTCTGCGTGTCGTACGTGTCTCTTGCCGGCCGGGACTTCTGTCTCGCTTCACTCTAGCTCTTCGACTTCCCGCTCTAAGTCAACTCGTACGTGCACCCCGCCGACCGCACCGTCCGGGGTACTTACCAGGTAACTATACTAACATAGTCAGACAATTCCGCCATGAGGGGGTTAAGGCTTACTAGATGTCAGTGGGGACAAGTAGTGAACGAGAAAATGAATTTCCTAACGTGCATGGATTTCCTAACGTTTCCTAACTTCCTGGCGTGAAGTTCCACGGCCCGCCGCAGCGAGGCGCAGGAGGCGAGCATGTAGTAGCCAATGTAATGATTCACAAGAGCCAGACACAAGCACTTATCATTTACCTACCTAAAAGTTGTTACTGGACTAACAACAAGGGTATTGCTATAAGTCACTCGGCTCCAGATAATCCAACTAATTTATAAGTTGGTGTAATCGGGGGAAAATTTCTTTGGTAATTTAGAGTAAGTAAAATTGCGGGGAACTTCACTGAAGTTATTATTTATGTGCTTACTTAATAAATTACTGAGTACGTACACATTTTTAGGGATCAGTGCTGTCGTTTGTGTCAATGCGAGAGAAGCCTTTGATGGACGCTGTAGAAGAACACCTGTCCAAAGGATTCAACAACCAGAAAGTTCTACAGTAAGTGTTACTATAACTATTTTTGTTACTATAACTACATTACTATAACTATTTTTGGTAGCTTCTATGATTGGCAATTGCATATACAATTTACTGTTTAGCCAGCTATATACGGGTGTTCAAACGCACTTCTTACATGTTAGAGGTGCTTGTGGCGCAGTGGCGGCAGCGCTTTGTTAGTGATACCAAAGTTAAGCAACCTACGGTGTGGTCGCGATTGGATGGGTTACCATTCTGACCATTTAAGTGACGTCCATGACAAACATATCCGTGCTTCTAAAGGCACGTTAAGCAGTTGGTCCCGGCTAATATCTGTTGGTATTAGTCGTTAAGCCTAGTCGGAGGCCTTAGGGCGGCTTGATAACATCTGACAGTAAGGTTGGTCACTTGCCTTACAGACACCGCTCCACCAATCCGCACTGAGCCCGCGTGGTGGAGTATGGCTCGTACCTCCTCATAGTTGAGGTTAGGCCTTATCCCAGCAATGGGAATCTATAAAGGCCGCCATTTACATGTTTAGTCACGTCATTTGTAGGAGACTAGGAGTGGTTGCACCGATAGAAATATACAAGTAAACTTGCCTCTTTATGTAGACTTCCGTACCCGAATAGTGCCCATAACGTAACCCTATTTATTACTGAAGTACGAAATAGACTAGCAATAAAACTTGCAGAAGTTGACTTCTACAAGCTGTTACCACTGTGTAAACCGGTACAAGCTAGAAGTTTTACATGTAAGGTCTGTTTGCCAATCTAAACCTTGCTTAATATCCCCGTCCGATTGTCAGTCTATGGCACATGGGCTATATTACAAACTAAATACTACTATAGATAGCCACCTAGCTAGGAATAGGACAGTAGCAATACCCTGGACCCTGTGGTTGTGCAATAAAACCACAGGGTCTCTATTCCTACTAGAACTTCTAGGTTTTTTGGCCACATACAAACCCCGCTACCCTATGGCTACTGCCCCTCGCCCTCCCTGCCCATATGGACCATTATCTAAACAATGTTATAATTTCCAGAAAGTACGAATTCGCCCTGGAAGAAGTGGAAGGCTTCAGGTACAGATCCCGAGACGCGTGGCGCGCCGTCACCCGCATCGCGGTGAGGGAAGCCCGGTTGAAGGAGATCAAGCAGGAACTTCTCAACTGCAAGAAGCTGCAGGTGAGACCTTGACAGATGGGATACAGGACTGCCCTCTCATCGAACTATGAGAGTGAAGCAACAAAGCGTGCAACTGTGTACTGTGCACACACTCCATCACGTTATCCCGGTTGTGCATTCGCACGCGAGGGCCCAGGGTCCGCTGACCATGATCTAGGATGTGGCAGATCAGGTAATTACAGTGGAGCGACTGCCATCTGACCTCCGTAACCCTGTTACCAGGGAAACCTGACCAGTTTGGATCATGGTTTCACATTCAGTCGCCTGAATGTGCAGGTTTTCTCACGATGTTTTCCCTCACCGTACTGTGCACACACTGCAGCACTATAATATCTACCGCGCAGTTGGCTAATCTCGGTCGAGATTGGTGGCCGCTGTAGTCAAAGTTCGGCTAGGAGGACATTATTGTTGCAGGTAGCTAGTTCAGAAAACATAGTATAAATTTATCTCTCACACACGCGCCTTTCAGAGAGAGACGGATAAACATTTAGAAGTGATAGGTAAAAGAAAGACAAAAATCCTGTGGCAAGAATCTTGCGTTTATAGAATACTGGGTGATTACCTAGACCACTCGGCCACCCAAACGTTGCAAAAAAAAAGTACAATACAACCTGAGAGACATATTATACGCGCATCGTTAGAGCAATATCTTGTTTTATTGTCGTCTCCTGGTCCCCACATCACAGTACATTCCCAAAGGATTGATGAAATCGAACGCCGGCTCACTGGCGTAGCAAGCACTTACAAAAATTCGTTGACTGACTAACGTCCTCCGTAGCTCAGTTGGTAAGGGGGTTATAAGACTAGGTATTCAGATAGTCTGACTAAGACTCAGCGTAGTGTAATAAGAGTTAGCCTGTAAGTCTGTCCGCCCCACCTCGCTCTTTCACATGATGAAAGAGCGAGATGGGGCTTAAACTTTCTTCGTAAGAGTGTCTGAATATCGTCTAGTCTAATAACCCCCTAAGAGCACACTCACTCTCTCGCTATTATTATCTACAACAGCCAAAACATACCATTTTCTAATGATGAAAACAAACCAACATAACACGTTGATGAACGACTAATCTTCTCCCTGATCTATCCCCTTATAAACCCCCCATAACTCGCTATCAACCCCGACTGAATACCAACTCCTTGCAGGGCTACTTCGAAGACAACCCCACAGACCTGATCGCCTTGAAGAGGGACAAGGCACTCCACACGGTGAGGCTCCAGCCCCACTTAGCTCACGTGCCGGAGTATCTGCTGCCAGCGGCTCTGAGGAGTGAGGAACCGGAGCCGGTGGAAACTGAGGATGCGCCTCAACCTCCTCAGAAGAAGAAGAAGCATAATAAGGAGTACGGGAATGTTAAGAAGTTAAAACGGCAGGTTGGTTACTGATTTTTGCTATTTTAAATTATATTTTAGGCAAAAATCCCCGTACTAACATGGCCCGACGCATGTATAGTCCGCCCGCGTAACTGAGTACTCGTCTGCGGGGTACAGAGGTGCAGGGGTAAACGAGAATGGCGACAGTGAGCGGTGGGATTTGATTGAATTTAGAAATTAGCATTATTTTCGAAATTCCCGCAGGCAAGAACTTAGTCGGGCTATAAGTGTGCGATTCGATGCCATGGCTCGTCCGCCATGCTGCCGTCCTCGAAACTTGTGAAACACGACTCTAACTAAATAATTAAAATATATATATTAATGAGTGGTTCGCGCTCCGGACTACAAAACCAGAGGTTGCGGGTTCGAATCCCGCTAGGGGCAAATGTTTGTGTGATGAGCACGAGCATTTGTACCTAAGTCATGGATGTATAAACGTATTTATGTATATCTATGCACAAGCTCACGCTTAGTCTGGGGCTAGGTAATTGGTGTGTTTGTTGAAACAATTTACTTATTATTATTTAGTTATAAACACAGTAGTTTTAGTTCAATTGAGAGTGAAGGCACAGAGTGCACTTGTGTATTACCAAAGTAGTCTTAGAGATTAGCATCTCTATTGAAGGTGGCCGCCGCAATTCTGTGGTAGGATTATTACTTACTAGATCTTGTTTTTCGCCTTAACCTTTCGCATGCCGTGGATCCACGCAAAGAATCAATTGTCATAAGTTGTGTCTGGAAATGGCGGCATACGATCGGTTAAATAGTAGATTATTAGTTCAAGTTTCTTAAATACTTACTTATTTGTTACAGGCACGCCAGAAAGACCCTCTCAAAAGCCTTGCGACCAAAAAGACAGCGGTCGCGGATACGTAGCGCCTGTTAGTATTTCCAGAGAATCTGTTATATAATCCTATTTTTATATAGACACTGTAAATCTTGAATAAACAGCTGTTCATTCCTGTTTAACGATGTGTTTCTTTGTTTTGTAGCGTCTGGCGCATCGGCGTTGTTATTGGTTAGAAGCTTCGGTTAGTAAATGTGGTATTGTGGTTGAGATGTATAAACTGTCCTGAATATTACAATTTCGGTCTTTCGGTCCAAGTGAAGGAGGATGCTTGTAGTTAACTTCATAATTAATAAGGAATTAAACTTATTACAATTCGCATAGTTTATATAAGTATTTATAAAGGTACACCAACAATAAATCACATTGTACATACAACATCATGAAAAAAAAGTATAATACATTTATTTTGCCAATTAATATTACACCATATCTATTTAGATAGATAGATACTCTTTATTGCAAACCACACACAGGATCAATTTACATTAATGTTCATAGAGAATGGTACAATTTAGGCGGTCTTATTGCTAAAAGCAATTTCTTCCAGGCAACCTTCGGGTAGAGGACAGTCCAAAATTAAATTGGGTCGGCGGTGAAAACTAACAGAATAAAGGGAAATGGGTAAAGAATAAAGAAAAAGACACGATATAAG
The DNA here is from genome assembly GCA_949316185.1 of Pyrausta nigrata. NCBI lineage: Eukaryota > Metazoa > Arthropoda > Insecta > Lepidoptera > Crambidae > Pyrausta > Pyrausta nigrata. Next base: position 16,970,360 of record OX438946.1, on the reverse strand, counting down.
CATACATATACATAAATTACTAAGGCTATCAAATGTTAATAATACTAATAAATATTCTGAGTTACATAAACATACAATAATAATTATGCATACAAATTATAATGATACTATATACATACATAAAATATACATACTATATACTAAACATAGCATAAGTTATAAGGTGTGTGCGACTTGATCCACATTTAAAGGAGAAGGTAAGAATTGAAAGAAAACTAGAGGCGGTTAAGGCAATATGTTTTTGGAAGTTCATAGCATGCTGATAATATTAGCAAAACAAGTTTCTAAAGGTAATATTCAGAGGACAATTACTCAAAACCCAATGGTTTTATCATAATCACATCATACATCAGAAAATGGATTTCTATTAAGTTCAACCAGATGATAATCATGAATCAAGTCTAGTAGGAAACGTTTATTGAGATGATGTCACTTCGGGTAACGATTGGAGTTGAACTACTGAGGTCAAATTTTATTAAGTGATGACATCTCAATGTAATGTCCTCCTCCTCCTGTCCTAACAGAGATTAGCCGACTGCGCGGGGGATAGTGCACAAGTGTGGCGCATTACACAGGTGCACTCTCTGTTCCTTCACTCTTATAATTCGGTGAGACTTGACCGTAGAGAGATCAGGCTCAGGACCAACGGCTTTACGTGCTTTCCGAGGCACGGGGGTGTTAACACCACCAACTTCCTGACTCCGGAGCTGTGTCTGAGTTATTTCAAGACCGAAAAACCCAACATTTTCGGCCCGACCTCGGATTCGAATCGGGACAGCGTGCTGACCACTAGACCAACGAGGCAGTCAAAACATCTCAATTTATCATCTCTATGAAACAGCTAGAAGCTAGTATTGCTTTGGTTATTGAGGATTTGATAATGGATAATTTAGATGACCAGACCAGAGTCACATTTATTAAAGGCCATCACAATAATGGACTGCGCAGTACGCTAGTCCAACTACCAAAAATTACACGTACGACGTACCCCACTAGTGGGATAGTCACAGGCAGGCGGACTCCAACCGCAGTGCAATGGCTGGTGCCTGCCCGGGGCAACCGCCTTCCTGATCACGGTACACCCTACGCAAGGTTAGTATGCTCCCACTACCTGCCCCGGGGTATTTATTGCCACATAGAAGCAATGTCACATCGCGACTCAAAAGCGATCACTGCCATCTATTGGTGAAAATTGGTAACTACTGACAGTGGTAGAGTTGTCAGTATAAACAGTTAATGCGTTTGATCTCTATGGTCATGATATGAGATTAACTAAAACGGTTTTATGTACAGTAGGCCCCACACATCGAGCATTTTGTGCTCGGTGGCCCCACATCAACCTACCCTGATCTGTCAAATTTCCGTGGCTATATATCAACCTTATGCTGATCACATACAGTTCCATATCATTTGAGAATTTGACATTTAAGAAGGTTGATGCGAGGCTCACTGTACAGTCACGAGCATCAATATGTATACATCTGTATTCGATTTGAGACCTTATTACAATGTCATAAAAACGTATTATTTGTATACATTTTATTGCTTGTGCTGTATGTCGTTCGTAAGTTTTTGACGGGTTAAATATTTGAGATGCGCAATGGATAAATCAAACAGCGGAGTGGGTTTCGATTTTATTTCGTTATAAAATCTTTTTACACGGATTTAGAATATCGTCTCTTCTTGAGCGGTTCTTTGATGAGTACTTGTGAGTCGCTGGATGCCCTCCTAAGGGTCATGGCCTGATGCCGCCCGTCGAGGGCAGTGGCGGACTGGAGAGAGGTCAGGGGCCTGTTCAGGTAGTACCCGTAGGGGCCCATCTCGCGACGTTGCCAGGGGCTCGTTGTTATCCTACAGATACAATAAAACGTTCAGTGATTTGAGCCTTATGTTCTGATGACAGTGGCAACAGAACTAACTAGCTAGGGCTTCAGTCACTTCAGTAACCTTTTAATGTTAAGGGTACTTATGTTGAATGGTATTATATAGGGTTACATTGCAAAGAGTTGCTAAATTTCCAGGAGCAACTCGTAATCAGCCACATAACTTTGCAAAGATTTTTTTTACGTTTAATTATTCCTATCCGCTGTTTAAAATCGTACGCATGGAGAATTTAAGATAATCGTGGAAAAATACGCACGTACGATATCTGCGCCACATTCTACTGAAAAATTGCAATACACTAACAGCCATTTTGGCGAGGCTAAGTTGCGTATTATCTATATTTACTTTATTTTTGGATAATTTATTTATTTTAGGAAAACCAGGGTTTTTAAATTGTACCCTAGGGTACAATTTAAAAACCCTGGTTTTCCTAAAATAAATAAATTACATTCCTAAAATAAATAAATTAATACCTATAGCTATACAATATACACGGTAAGATCTAGATCTTACCGTGTATATTGTATAGCTATAGGTATAGGTAGACCGCCTTGAGTCCTCGCCTGCGGGGTACAGGGGCGGGGGTAAGAGAACGGGGAGAGGTTGGCCGGCCGGCGAGCTCTCTCCCAGTCCCTGTACCTCTGCATTAGGGATGTTATGGAGGTGATTATATCGGAACCGAAGTCGGGGCCATAGTTTAATTAATAACAGTCGGACTTTATGCTTGTCGTGTGGGGCATAAACCAGTTCGTACGCGGCTCCGATTCTCAATAATACAACCGTAATATCAATCGGAAGTTCCGTCTTTTCGGAATTGGAGTCTTCGTAACGTCAGTGCTCTGCAGAGGCGAGGACTCACATCACACAAACTAAAGACCGCACATTTATGCTCAATTAACCATATCATAAGCGGTGGAGTCTCCGGCCTCGGCCTGGTCTCCATGTAGACCGCCAGCGGCGCCAGGCCCAGCATCCACACCAGCCATTGCTGCAACAGTTTCCTGCCTTCCAGCTGCTCTTCTGACGGTATCCAGGTTTCCTGTGTAGGCAGTAATATCTTTTATAACTATTTGTATTTCTATAAGTCGAAAAGTTTGGATACTCCTGGATGTCTTTAGACAGTTGTCCCACTGCCGAGTAAACTAGTATCTAACTATCGGCTATTTTCTCGCTCAAGAAATGTACAATAGATATACATTCCATGTAAACAAAAAAAACGCATATATTAATAGTTTTTCGCTGACTGTTCACACTGCCGGCGAGGACTTGCTTTACTAGTTTTGACAAGAACTATCAAAGATAACAGACCCTCGATCAGAACTCACGCTGAGCCACCAACTAGCGGATAAATTAAATTCCAAATTCAAATCGCCGATTGCCCAAAACACTCGCTTATAGCCCAGCGAAACTATCGGAACTACAAAATTGCTTCCCGCTGCTCGCCAACTCGTTTCTAAATCCTAGCTTTACTCGCTTCTCGCTGGTCGTTGCCGGTCAGACAACTGACTTATAGATAGAAATTCGAGAGCTCGAAGGTACGTATAGACATAGGTATTAGGCTGCGTATTCACCAGATATGTGCGATGTGCGTTGTGCGAGGATGTTTAGTGAGGGATGTGTCGCTAAGAAGAACCATTAAAATCGTTTCACTTACCTGGCCTCACTTACCGCAACTTCTGTGGTAACGCCTTAGCGGAGTGGAATAGATTGTTATACAAGGGCTGAAAGTGACCCATTTCACTCGAGAAGTTTCTGGCGCTCGAACGAAGTAAGGGCGCCAATAGCTCAAGATTGAAATGGGTGCTTTCACCCGAGATATTATTTTTCATTTCGACTGTGAGGAAAGAAACAGCGCATTTCTTTGTTTTTGTGGGGCAATAGAAAGTGCGTTCCATTTGATATCCGCGAAGCGGCTGACGTTTCACTTGGTCCGCGAGCGGCGCCAAAGTGCCCGGCTGCAGTTGTCGCTGATGGCACCCCGACAACTTTTTTTTGGAAGTGTTGGTTTCAAGGCTTTGGGCAATAGTGGGTCCACACTTACGTGGCAGGCAGGAAAAAGCTATTTGCCTCCCGGATATCTACACATGAAAATTTAACTTTCCGAACAGGATAGATGAAAAAGATCTTTACTTACATCGTTGTAGCAGTACTCGACGAGTATCTTCAGGACCTCCACCATCACCACCCAGAAGTGAAGGCTGTATATCACCATCCACAAGAACAGCAGGTTCTGTAGGCAAAACAGTTCACGAGTTATCCACATTTCAGAAGTTAACATCAATGTGGAAAAAGCGTCTTAGCTCTCGTCAAGACTCAACTTCAAGTAGGCCTAAATAAAATAAAAAAATAATTGTTTTAACACCAATTACATACCCCGAAACTAAGTGTGAGCTTGTGCTATGTCGAGTAGGATCAAGTAGGATAATAAATATACATACTTCATCCGCGAGTTGGGTACAATAATGCTCGTGCTCATCACATAAACATTTGTACCTTGCGGGTTTTGACCCGCAACCTCTGGTTTTGTAGTTCGGAGTGCGACCGTCAAAGGTGTAAGCATTTACAAATGCACAATCCAATTAAGAGTTAAACTTAAACTCAAACGTTTATTTGCCAAGAACACAGTAAACAAAGATAACATATAAAAGTAAGTAGCGCATGTGTTCAGTCTGTTCGCAGACGTGCAAAAATTCCATTATAATGTTATACATAAATATATTATTGCACTTGAAAAAATGACCACCAGAAGCGGGAATCGAACCCGCGTTCCTCGCACACCGGGCGATTGCCTAACCTCTCGGCCACCCTGGCGTTGGCAGAGCCTGTCGAAATTTTCAAGTTCTTCTTAACGCTGTAATGCCGCGTTGCTTTCATCAATGTTATTGGGATTACACCCTCAACACTCGAAAGAAATACTTTTGCAAGTATTTCACAATTGAAAGATGAAGCTTGCAAATACGAAAATAAATAAAATTTAATGTTATACATAAGAAAATAAATTACATACACTTCAGGATTTAGGTAGGTAAGTACTATCAGCTTGTCATACTTATATCAGTAGTGGAGCAGACAACATAATTAGTAGCAGATCAGGGAGTAAGTGGTAAGTAGGCTCACAGGACCTCCCATTTTGCCAAGAACAAGCTAAAGTCGAGGGAACATACCACACATATCGCCATGTACCTACAATGGTCCTCCGTATGACGATTTCTGTATTTTCGCGTCTATCCATCTCTATCATGCTGGTGCTGTTATGCTAGCATGAATGACGGCGATGATTACAGTCGGAAATAAAAACATTTCATCCAGAGTAAAACCTCTGCACCAAACCGACCGAAACAAGTGGCGATATCTTAGTCCGACCGCCTAATGAAATCCTCGCTTGCGGGGTAAGAGTCGTACCCGCATTCTATATTCATCCCTATTACAACTGCACAAGATGCGGCACTGCCTTCTGCCGTCTTTACCTGCAGCATCAGCTCCCACAACGGCACCCGGCGGAATAGGAACCGCCTGAAGAGCGCCGACACCAGCCGGTGCGCGAGCGCCGCCGAGCCCGTCGCCCATAGCAACGTGGGGATCGTCGACACAGCACCCTCCCCGCACTTCGCCCATTCTACTATCTAATAATAAAAAATTTAAATAAGTTTAAATAAGAAAGCAAAAATTCGCACACACGATATACCTAGCCCCAAACTAAGCGTGAGTTTGTGCTATGGTGACTAGGATAACGGATAGACATCCTTGTATATATTTATAAACATCCATGACTTAGGTACAAATGCTCGAGCTCATCACAAACATTTGTTTTGCGGGGTTCGAACCCGCAACCGCCTGGTTAAGTAGTCCGGTGCGCGAACCACTACCTAAACTAAGACGGTCGTCGACTGACAGGAATAGAGTAAGTGTGTGAACTGATGTTAAGACTATTGAAAGCTACCTTCTTATGTACAGTCGGCAGCACGTCGGTTACCCACTTTAACTACGAAAACAGATTTTATTACGTAGGGAATAGAGGCGGTCTCAAGGTCAAAGTAGTCCACACTGCGGTCAGAGTGTATTTTATTATTGAAAATTCGGGCCAAGTGCAAGCCAGCTCGACCAGTGATTGGTCTATTGAGAGTGTATCCTTAGGGGCGAATACTACTGTCTAAAATATATTTCAAGACAAACCGTAAATATAATTGAAGGGATCTGAAGCCGGTCTAGGATTCAAAGCTAGGACTAGATATCGTATAGGTATCGAAATATTAGTAAAAAATAATAGTAAACAGTAATATCAGTGTCGCCAATTACTGGGCACAACAAATTTAAGTCGTTTACCATCGACACGCTAAGAAGAAGATAGTAAAATTGACCTCCTAGCCGAATTTCGACTACAGCGGCCAATCTCAACAAAAATGAGCAAACTGCGCAGGAGATGTTATAGTGCACAAGTGTGTGGCAATACACAGGTGCAATCTCTGTTCCTTTAACTCTCATAATTCGGTGAGACGGCAGTCCGACATGATTGTAGAGATATCGTCCCGTCCAAGGCACGGGGGTGTTAACACCACCAACTTCCTGACTGTCTGAGTTATTTCAAGACAGAAAACCCAACACTTTCGGCCCGACCCGGGATTCGAACCCAGAATCTCGTAGATAGTACCCAGCGTGCTGACCACTAGACCAACTAGGAAGTAAAAATAACGGTTGTTTGATCAGGAGCACTAGAGGTAGGTACATTACTGAAAGTGCAGTTGGTGCAGTGCAACAGAGAAACGATTTTATGAGTAACTACGTAATTTCAAAATATGTAAGAAAAACGTACTTTATGACTTTCAGACTGTATGAACGACCATAAGTCGTGCCACATCACAAAATTTAAACTTTGGTTAAACTAAACTAAATAATTGTTTTCTTGTTAACGAAAACATGGTACTTCTATGTCACCATTATCATTTTGACATGTTTTGACACATTCCGTCAATCAAGTGATTTTTTCTTGTCTATTTGACGGAGCTGGTGATGATTTTTGGTCATTGCCATTAACTTATGATTTGCTTCGCTTTTGAGCCATCGCACTTTTTTACATGGTGTTCGGTTTCTTCACCCATCCTGATATTTTCTTAACACAGGTGGTCCAGAGCACACGAATAAAATATAATGTTCTCCTAGCCTCCGACCACAACTGCCAATCTTAACCGAGATCAGCAAATTGCGCGGGAGATATTAAAGTGCCCAAGTAGGTAAGAGTATGTGCGCAATACTCCGGTTCACTCTCTGTTCCTTCACTCTAGAAGTTTGCATTTTATTTGAGGCAGAAAAACGCAATATGCTAGCCCGACCCGGGGTCCGAACCTGAGATTTCTGGAAGCTTAAAAAAAAGTTTAAAGCTTAAAACTTACTCTGAGTGCTTACACTAGAGTCGAGAGCTGTGTCATCGTGGTCCTTTTTTTGGAACAGTTTGATATAAAATTTAAATAACACAACACCACAAGAAGTGACAAAAAGTTTAATACATAATTGATTTGTGTAACATCATGTGTCAATTAAAGGGTAAAGACGCCATCTTTCGCCAGGGGAACTCCTCAAGGCTTCTTTGCCTCCTGAGTCGGGAGGACGCAAGAACTACTGAAGCAGGGGTCCTGTGAACCTCCACACGTACATCTTGTTGCCTGCAATGTTATTCAACTAAGACCCGAGTTCACCAATTTTTAAACAGCCGGTAAATCTCGACAGAATAGGCAAGATGACAGATTTTGAAAAAGTGTTATAAAATATTCTTAAGTATCTTCTATTTGCAAAAAAATATATTATTTATGTAATCAACAAAGGTAATATTTAAAAGAATGCAATTTAAATGAAATGTTCATAAATTAGCGCCAAAACGCGGTCAGGGTGTCATGGCGTCTGCTGTGACGTCACACCTCAGTAAACATATTTCAAACGTTAGTGTTATAACAATAGGTCTTTGAATAAATATTAATTGGCGTCATCACCATACGATGGCCTGGAGGATCTAAAGCAAAGTAATCGATTTGTAAGTATAAAATTACCTAACAAAACATTTTACAACTAAAACATAACCTCAAACACTAAACATATCAAGTGGTATTTTTATCATTCATTTAACACATTTTATAAAGTACCAATTGTACTTACACTGCAGTTTTCACATTTCTGAATTCTGCTGAACAGAAGTCTTTGTTTGATGCCAGGAATTCTCCCAGCATTAACAAATCCACTCGGGGCAAATGGGGAACTGTTTGCCTTAGTTATTCCTTGTTCCATGGCTTAATAAGTTATTGAACTAACAGACGATATCTATAGATCCTATGCATGATACTCAATCAGATTAATTACAATGTAAAAACTCAGAAATAGTCGAAATTCGTATTATAATTCAGTGACAGTGACTGACAGGGGCAGTATTTACTGAGGTGTGACGTAACTCGAATCTGATTGGTGTTATAAAAAACATTTTATAACACCAATCAGAATTTTGCAATTTTATTTTCTAAAATAAACTAATTGAATCGTCTTAAAAATAAAAAAAATATGTTTTTTTCCATAATCTAAATACTATATTTTACTAGATAGACATATTATTTTAAAGATTTTTGCTTACTGTCATCTTCTCTATTCCCATACAAATATGTCTAATAATGCTAAACCGACAGATTAAAAGTTAAAAATGTGTTGGAGAACTCCAGGCTAAGATTAACAAGACCACTCGGCCACCCAGACGTTGCCAAAGTCTGTCGAAACTTAGCAAAGGCTTTGCCAATGTCGTGGTGGCTGAGTTGCCTAGGCAATCGCTCGGTTTTATCGTTATGTAGGCATTAACATAATAAACGTGACCCATTTCCATATGTGTTAAAGTCTGTCGAAATTTGACAGTCTTTGCCAGCGTCTTGGTGGATAAGTGACTAGTACTTATAATTAATAGAATCAGGCGTTACTTTGCGGAAATCCATTATTAAATGAAATACAAATATTTTGCTTTAAATTTTGGTGTGGTTTTGGTGCCTGCGCTAGTTGCGTTTCTTAGCGGAAATTTAAAGCAAAATAATTGAATCTGACTAGTACTTATCCACCAAGACGTTGGCAAAGATTTTGCCAAATTTCGACCTAGCAGAGTAGACCTAGACTTAGGCAATTGCTCGGTATTATCGGTATGTAACCATTAACATATAAACGACGAACGAATTTTATATAAAAAATAATATCTTTTCAAAAGTCGTGTGATGACGCGAGTTTCCAGACCAAATTTTTTTAGTTGCTCTTGTAGATCGGATTTGAGAAAGCCGACTATGATACCAGCGCTTATACCTCAGGGCCCGTAGACAAGTTGCAACCTATTCTAAACTGAACGTTGCTTTTGCTAAAAAAATGCATAAAACTGTCATAAGCCATTGAAACATAAATATTTTGCCATGTCTTTAGGCGATAGCGTAGTTCGCTGTAGAAAGATTGCATCGACTAAGGGCCCAGCTCAAACTCACTGTGATATAGGTTCTGAGTTTCTCAATTGCGTCAGCAGTTGTTTCGCTCGACTGACTGACGAGTCGCACGTACTCCTTGGATCCGCCTCCCGGCGCCGGGTCGCTCCCGCGCCGAGAGACGAGGCCCGCTGCTCCCGCGCCGGCGACCGCAGCCGTCGACGCTCTCTTGGGCGACGCGATCTCACTCTATGACGGACATCACAGCCTAAAGCTACGATCACACAGCTCGAAACGTTAAGGCTTTGGTTACAGTGCTGGTGAAACGCTGAGGTTATCGTCTCCTATAAACGCCGACAGCCGTCACGCCGTACGCTGCGTCACATGGAGATGTACTATTGTGGTCTCTTTTACACGGTAATATAAGACGGACGCCGTTCAAACGACGATCGCAACGTTTACGCTGATGTTGGGTGCCGCGTATAGCGTAAAATAGGAGACCATAGCCTTAGTGGCAAGAAGCTGATGAGAGGGAGAGATGATTGGTATGACAACCCACACATGTGGGTGTGTGCATGTGTACGGGGCATGTGCACGCGCATGTGCGCGCCATTAATCATTACCAAAAATATCCCAGCAATTATTTCCTTTGCGTGGTTTAGCTGTATTTATGAGCCGGTCTTTTTTGAGGGAACAAGCCCAACTTTACGTCTCTCATCTCTATCGCTGAAGTCTTTCGCATGTCTTTGGCCTGATGTTTCGGGGGCAGTGTAATTAGTAATACCTTTCTACGTTATCATACAGTACAAAACAGCTGAACTCCTAATACCAAAATGATTAAGTAAAACAACAATTACAGTTATTTTTTAAATAATATTTAACCGCCAAAAACGGGAGCAAAACCGTTGTTCTCCGCGTGTCCGCACGACCTCGCGCTTAGTGCAACCACTAATATCTTTATTGTTTGTTGTGTTATGTATACCTATTATATGTCAAAAAAATTGTAAATAAGTCAAAATTAATTAATTATAAAAACAGTAATGATATCGCTTAAACAGAAAGAGTTAGAAAATATTTTGTCTCGGTCACACGATTGTGATAGATTCGTGAACGCGACATATAAGGCCTCATAGCTTCAAAGAGCCTCAACTTTCTGACAAACTTAATGGCCCTACGGAAACTTTAGTTCCATTACAGTATCATTGGAGAACAAACGCCTTTCTTGTCGCTTTGATACAGAAAATACAGGCACATAAATTCATCAACTTTTTTCTGGCAACCTTTTCAAGAAACCCTTCATGGTAAAATTTTAAAGATAATAGAATGATTTAGATGTAAGTGTTGAATATTCAGTATAAAACCCCTTTTCAATTTCTTCGCCCTCTATTTAGTTTTTATATTTGTCAAGAAACAACTAGTAAATTTTTGAAAATGTAAAATTTTCGTAACTTTCGTGACATGGTTTTCGTGGACAATTGACCACGAAGGTTATATTTTATTCCACGTAAGGTTACGAAGGTCTCTTTATGCAATCTTAATTTACTACTCTATCGGTCTCTAGATGTTTTTAAATAACCATGTTATCGTTTACTCCCGAAGGTATTAGCAAACGATAGTTTGTGTAGGCAGAAGCATGAGTTTTTCTTGTATTTATCTATTTTAATCAAAGATGAGCTAAGTTGCTGTGCCTTTTCTCTCGGACGCCTTCGATGCTTTTTCGGCCGTGCATCCAGGGGTTGGTATGCCCGATTGTCCTTGGGTGCAGCGTTCTTGGGGTGATATTAGAGCGAAATGTGTCACAGGTAATCTTCTGGCAGGTGCTACAGGAGCAGACCTGGCAAGGCTGCGAGCGGTTTCACGGCCGGAATCAGGGGCGTGGTTGCAGGCTCTGCCTTCACCTCATTTCGGCACTTTATTAGATGATGACTCTTTGCGGGTGGCTGTTGCCTTTCGCTTGGGCTGCAATGTATGCGAACCTCATATATGCATATGCGGCTCTCGGGTGGAGGATGATGAGCACCATGCATTGAGTTGCCGACGATGTGAGGGTAGATTTCCTCGTCACCACGCTCTCAATGACATCATACGGAGAGCACTGGCGTCTGCAAATATCCCTTGTGTACTTGAACCACCTGGCCTTAGTCGTACAGATGGAAAAAGACCAGATGGCCTAACTTTGGTACCTTGGGAAAAGGGTAGATGTCTTTTGTGGGACGCGACGTGTGTTAGCACATTTGCGGCCTGCCATTTGTGTCGGACCACATTGGCGCCTGGGGCGGCAGCCGAGACAGCAGCGCTTAAAAAACACTCAAAGTACAGTGCCTTAGAGACCAACTACCATTTTGTCCCCTTTGCTGTCGAGACGGCAGGCTGTTGGGGGTCTGAAGCAAAGAGTTTTGTTGCGGAGGTAGGCCGTCGTTTGAGGGTGAAAACCAATGATCCTCGCTCAGGGTCATACCTATTTCAGAAAATAGCTTTGGCCATTCAGCGGGGTAACACAGTGAGTGTCATAGGCACTTTCCCTCCAGGGTTGACATTGTGTTGATTTATTAATGTATTTAAAAAAAATGTCATTGTATTTTTATTATTATAAATATACTATTATTATGTATTTTTAATCAAATATGGTTGCTGTGCCTATTTGATTGAACCCCGATATTCTACTAACTGAATATATGGTTGGCTTATTCAATAATCGACTTCAATAAGGAAAGTTCTACATAGAATTCATATATGAATAACTTGATAAAACACTGTCCTTAAGTGAAATGTGCACATGTGGAATAAAAAGGATTTGGCATAACCAATACATCACACACCTTTGATTAATAGCATTACACACACACTTGGGAAAAAGAAGCTGGAGGGTGCTGGACTAGACGAATTTCCGTGTTCAAGTGGCACTCCACCTGTATCTATTAGAAACGAAAACTGTGATTTACTGTTTTAGGCGACAGGAGTACGTTCACCTGGGACAAGTGATTTAATTAGGTAGGTTCACCTTGGCTGGACAGAGTCCGAAAAACTACGCGAGGGCATCATTTTGACCCAAATACTTCAGTGCTTAAAAACGAATGTCTACAACCAATCCGAAACATAGTCTCTTTCTATGGGCATAATAAAAAAAAGTTTAAGGACACACAACGAGCTATGTTGGGTGTTTCTCCACGGGATTGAATTGAAGAGATACATAGAAGAACTAAGGTAACAGACCTATGTCTGAGTGATCTACAGGGCTATCGTGTAGATCACTAAGCTCAAGTGGCAGTGGGCAGGGTGCAGTGCAAAAAGGTTCTTGATTGGATTCCATTTGGTCAAAAGCGTAGCGTAGGGCGTCCACCAGCAAGATTGACAGACGACCCTGCAAAGGTCGCATGATCGCACTGGATGCAGGCCGCATGTAACCAGTCACGTTGGAAGTTTTTGGTGTAGGCCTATGTGGACGTCATGCGTCTGGTTATGCTATTGATATGCATGTGTGCATTTAGTACATAACCTAACAAAAATAAACCTTATTTTTTGTACTGGACTACAGAAACTTTACTTTCTATCTACTAGTTGTTTTTAAAATATTATTCATTTTATGCCGTAACTCTCTGATAGCTAGGCAATGGCCTCCCCTAAGTGTCTCTATTGTTGTTGTTAGAAAAATCCGCAGCAAAATTAAATATTTAAACAATGAATTGTTATGAATTAATGTAAAAACCATAATGACTAGTCAGCGGTCAGCGCATAAGTTGAAACAAGAATCGCTATTTCAGTGTAAATAGAATGGCCTTTTGTATCTCATATTTAATTAAGGGAAACATCTTATAACCCATAAGATAATAAGAAGAATAATTAAGATGGAGGTGCTGCAGTGAGCAGCAAAAGTGATCTCACTCGTTGAATGACGTTAGGAGTGAACCAGTCTTTTTCAAAGTGGCTCCTGTTGCGAAAAATATGGTTCAAAGCTAACTGAGATAGATTGGACATGTGTAATAAAGAAATGAAAAAAAAAGCTTAATAAAAATGCGTTAGTAAAAAGAAAGACTTTTCTAGACTATAAAGAAGACTACTGGCTACATGGTGAACAATCATTAACAAAGTCATGTAAAAGGAACAGCCGACCAAATGAACAAAAGACAAACTGATCTGGCCCACAGTGAAATACTCGTAGCAGCTAGCAGATATTATACTCGTATTATCAGTCGTTTGCCTGCTGATACATGAAATTTATTTTATGTTTTAAGTTTTATGTTTATATTACTTTACCTAGTTATCTGCTAACAAAACATTTATATCTACTTCATCGTTAAATCGGAACCTTTTACTTATATAAAAGGTAAAGAGATTTATTTATTAATGATTTTCATGATTTTTACTACAAAAAAACAATAAATTTTATTAAAAGCAGGTAAAATATTAGTTATTTAGGGTTTATTTGAAATATTTTTATGTAATTAAATAGAACTTTGCAATGAAAAATACTTTTCGTAACTTTCGTGGAATCAGAAATAACTTTCGTGGGTACCAAAATATCAAAATTAAATATCGGAGGGAATACTAAACCGATTAGTTTGATTCCAACAGGATTCATTATAATTTTAGGCCTTCTTTAGTGTAGTATTTTTTCCTTATCAAAAAAACTTAAACTAAAAATCGCCACGAAGGTGATGCGGAGAATGCTTTCCGGAGAATCACTCATTTGAATTTGATGTAATATTTGAATGCAAAATTGGGCAAATTACACAATTTGAGGCAGTCAAATCCGCGCGCTAATGGCTCATTTACCTTTTTTTAAATGCACTATCATTGTCTAGAATATCTCACTGGAGGCTCATCTCTGATGCTGGGTAGTAAACCATTATCTACGCCACACTCTATTTATTTTGAAATGTTTCTAGAAGCTTCATTCTAATCTATTTGAGTAAAAGCGAAGTTTTATTCTAATCCCAAATAGTAAAAGCAATGTTTACGTGTGCGCCTCAGTCGTCTGCGGGGTGGGTGGCGCGTAGCCACGCAGCCGCTGATGGACGGAGCCGACGAAACTGTTCACCTTCTCCATTGTGCGGTTCACGCCGCGCGTGGCGCGCTCGTGCAGCTCGGTTTGCCTGTGCCCACAAACACGCTGTTACAGTCACACCGTCCACTGTTTCACCTTCTCTATTCGCAAATGGTACCATTTGAGTGGAGAAGGTGAAACATCTTTACCCATTTCCCTTTATTTTGTCCCTTTTTTTTCACCGCCGTACCAATTCAATTTTAGACTGTCCTCTACCTGAAGGTTGACTGGCAGAAATTGCTTTCAGCAATAAGACCGCCTAAATTGTACCATTCAATGAGCATTTTCAAATGTATACTGTGTGGTGTGCAATAAAAAGTATCTATCTATCTTTTTTGAATATTTGCTGTGCAAACTCAGGTTGTTGGGTCCATCTACAGAAACACCGCCTTCTGGTTCACCTTCTGGTTCATTTGCAAAAGGTATCATCCATTCGGATGGAGAAGATGAAACGTTCGTGTTTCCAAAGTGTGCTGTAAAAACTTAGGATGCTAGAGTTCACACACAGAAACATGGCATTACTGTTACACGGGCTTCTGGTTCACCTTCTACATTCGGAAATGATACTGTTCAACCTTCTCCTCTTGCGAACAGCGGTGGCTAAACATCAAATCTTCTCTAATGAGTAACTCCACCAACTCGGGTTGCCAGAGCTCACTAACAGAAACGTGATGGCCATTGATCATATTCTTCTACCGGTGTTTCGGCTAAAGGCGTTTAATCCCGGCTGAGATTAACCAGCGTACCATTACAGAGGTTGACGAAGTCCGTATTTTCGAGTCTAGCCATCTCGCTCGTTCGCGTTGTCATTCTGGCATGAGAGACAGGAACGGCTACAGTCGAAACTCAATACACAGTTACTCTGCCTATCTAATGTGAGATGTATCGAAGTGCGGGCGGGCTCTTGCTTGTAGCGTGATTTGAATTTTGACAAGAATTGCCCCGCACCTCTCTAAGTCCCTGTTCTCGTCGGCGTCTTTCACACCCCACCAACCCGCAGGTGAGGACTCAATTAAGCGGCTTACCCATAGCGTCCGCACGAAATTAGTAGCAAACAACACTGGAATGAGGAGTGGACTTACGCTACCCTATGTAAGATCAAAATAACAAACTAAGACAAAGTTGTTATTACCAACCACTGTTCCAAGTATGGCATGTTGAAGCGATGGCAGTAGTGCTTCCTAACATAGTCTGCGTAGCAAAGTGAGAGGAACCAGCACACCGTGATGTGGATCTGCGGCTGCTGCATCCGAAGGAACCTCGTGAGGGGGCCCAGGGGAACTATTTCGTTCTGGCCTCCGAGAAGACCAGCGGTCGTCATCTCCAGCAGCATGTTTGGGCTCTGGAAGAAAATTGTGGAATAGGACAAGCATGAAAGTTTTGGTGGCTACAAAGATGCGTGTGGTGCGTACCTTAGCATAACGATCAATAAGAATGATGTCCGTTTATACAAATGCGTAGAATGTTCAGTTAACAACACGCCTAGATATCCTACAGTTGAACTATGAATTTGAATTTGGCATAAGATCTGAAGGTTGATGTCCGTAACTACAAATGCGTGCATGATATACAGTTGAACTTTGAATTCAGCTTTTATTCTGTAGAGAATACAGGCGGTTTCAAAGTCAACATGTGTAGTCTGGCCTGCAGCGGCGTGTACAATTCATTTTACTTACGTCTCTAATAAGTGTATCCAGGTAGTATTGAAAAAACCTCATGGAGCAAACCCACAGGTGGATCATGAGGGCCAGCATGCCGAGCACCATCGTCGACTGTCAACAAAAATAAAGATTATCCCCTCCTGTAATAAAAAATACAATGGCCGAGCAATCAGACTGATTGATTATCTCAGATTATATTTCGGCTAAGAATGGACTTGGTCAGCTAACATGAAGACCTCAACATCGTAGACAGTGGCGTTTGCGACAATGGGCTCCGAGGTGTTTTGTTTAGTTGTTCAAGACTAAAGTTTAGTTCATTCTCTCTCTTTCTGTGGTGAAGAAACCAAAAGAGACAGACTACAATAATTAAGAAACGTCAAAGTAAACAGCTGTCGGTTGCAAAGGAAATTACAGAATCCATATCTACACAAAAACATACAAAAACTTGTGAAAACAAACAAAATATTAAATCACTTAATTTGGCGTTACTAAATTATTTCGATTACAGTGTGATTCTGCGACCTTTGGAAGGTCGTCTGTCAATCTGGCCGGTGGATGATTTTTGCTTACGCTATGCGCTTTTGATCTAATGGTCCCAAAAACCTTTCTGCCCAGACGGCTACCAGTTCTTCGTGCAATGTGCCGTTCCACTGCCACTTTGGTGTGCTTACTGTTTGGCATGGTTACCTAGATTTTCTACTTGAGAAAATCCTCTCTCCATAGCTCCGTCACCTTGAGCTTTCTTATAAGGCCTTAAAGTCGTCAAAGTTAGCCATTTGTAAAAGCAAGCATTCTGCTCTCATCTACTTACAATAAGCGTCTTCTCCAGTAGCGAGACGTGTGCATGGTCTCCAGCAGTAAAGACAGTGGCCTCCAGCTCGTTGTAGAGGAACAGCGCCGCTGCGCTCGCAAACACCGCTGTGGGGCCCACCCCCCACACCTCCCCGTTGCAGCTCAGCCATTTTGCGATCGCCTCCACATGGGAGTCGCACAGATTCTGGAATAACCTCACCATGATTTTGGGGAAACATTTGAGATGTAAATTGGGTAAAAAAGATTGAGTTACGCGTGGCCTACCAAATCGTTGGTTATGTGTCAAAATACATTACGAGACTAACATAGATATGTTATGACGGTTGCAAATGTCCTTCAAAGTTGATTGAGAAAATTCTCCAATAAATAGGGAGGAATAAGAAGAGGGCGTCAAGCTTGACAATAAGGCCTTACAGTCTTGAATGTTAAAGGTCCCACGGCCGATTCCTCATTGAGTTGAACATTGGGCTCAATTCCAATGCGACCTGTCTAAGATTAAATTTAGGTTCAGTCTCCCTCTTTCTCTCTCATTCAGAAGAAAAGGGACAGACTACAATAATTTAGAAACGTCCAATTAAGTGATAGGATTTCTAGCGTATTTGTAAAAGTTTTTGCGTGCTTTCGTCTAACTTTAGTCGTCATCGAATGACATTCCTACTAAATTGTCTATGGGTTCTCTAATTTCCTTAGCAACGGACAGCTGCTTAGTGTGACATTTCTAAATATATATAGTCTGTCTCTTTTCGTTTGTTTGGCAGAGAAAGAGAGAGACTGAACCGAAATTTAATCTTAGACAGGGCGCATTGGAAATAAGCCCATTATCTTGAATCGTAGTGTAGGTGGGTAGGTGCTAAAATTGATCTGGAGAAAGTTCACAAAGAGGAGGAGGATATTGAATTGTAAATGGGAAGACCAAAAGTATGAATATAGAGACAGAAGTATTAGGCCCTCGAAAACGTTGTTTTTAGCGGATTTCATCAGCGGTATAAGAGCCTACAGAGCACAGGGCTTGACAAATTAGGTACCTTAGAAAAATCTGCTAGGATGTTGGTGAATACTCACGCAGTGTGCATTGAAGCTTACTTTCTTGTCCGCCATACATACACAGGCAGGGTCATGCTAAGACCGTCGCACGCGCAGGACATCTTCAAGCAAACGTGGCATTTATTTATTTTCACTTTGAATTTAACTGAAATAATATATTTTTGGTTATTTATAAATCGGAGTTCATATTTATTTTGACAGATGGGTGACTGACAAATAAATTCGATAGCCATAGATTAGTGAAGTTTATTTTGACTGGTAGAAATGAGGTGGTAGGGAAAGCAATAAGGTATTAGTACCTAGTAAGCACTAATCATGTTGTTGGTGGTGCTGGTGGCTTACCCTAGGCTTACCATAGTCTTTGTCCATGGCTTGCTTCATAAAATATAAGTTTAGCATAATATTTAAAATTCGTGTCCGCTAACTTGATCTAGTGCTAATTTATTAGTAAATTACCTATCTATATAAGGGTGATGAGACAGACCGTCTCACAGAGTTATGAGAGTTAAGGATCAGAGAGTGCACCTGTGTATTGCGCAAACACATGTGCACTATAATATCTCCCGTGCAATTGACTAATCTCTGTTGAGATTGGCCACTGTAGTCGAAATTCAGCTAGGAGGACATTACAGGGGTGTTAACTATGATGCAGACAGAGCAAATAAAACAACATTTTTAAACACAAGTGGCTAGACGGACCTGCAATGGCTGATACAGGCCAGAACTAGACATTTGTCGCATCTATTACATATATTTAGACTAAACACAGACATCGGTTACATTTTCTAACATAGACAACAACATTTAAAACACGACATGTTTTAAAATAAATAAATGTACTTACAATAGTACAAAAATAAATTTAAAAATATTCAAAACTGTATGGGTGGGTATATGAACTACGTTTTAAAACTTTTTTATAAAAACACTTATTCATATTACTACTGTCTCTATTATATTACGAGTACTATATAATACTAATATGATGCACAAAGATGACAACAGGTTGAATAATTTGATTTTTAAGAAATATTAATATATTTGACAAAGCGAAGCCTTATATATATAATATAATATAGGAGAACTGGTTTATTTGTAATTTAATCCGACAGACTCAGAACTTATATCATCTTCAATCGTCAACATTACACAGAAAACGACTATTTATTTTAAATACATTGACTACTTAACACTAATAATATTGTCAAAAAAACTAAGGATTTATACGAGACATACATTTTTATAAACATGCACTAATTTATATTCTATGTTTCTGAGATATTATCCACATATACTAACCTACATTAACTTTTTACTCAAGTTACAGGTATCTAGAAACTGGATAAAATTAGAAAATCTAAGAAAAATGTCTGAAAACTAAAATGAATAAGTAGTAAAAACCTACTTGAATATCAATAAAATGCTATATTAAAAATTATATGCTATCCCAAATTAAAGTCTGCTTACGTACATGGCTAGATTAAAACTAACCATATTCACTATAATGTTATGATCCCATTAAACTCAAAGCCGTACAATTGCTTCTTATTAAAAGTAGTATTGGTTATAGTTGGATATTATATTATTTACATTTTCATTAACATTTCTGCATTCATTGCCCTAGAATACAGAAAAGTTTTGAAATTATGTATAGGTATTTGTTAAAAATAATATTATTAAACAATCTATATACATGGGGTTTGCTTAGCATATACGATTTTATATAAGTATATCAACAAAATATTATTTACTTACATTACTAAGTTTATGGTAAATAAACAAAAATGTATTCATTTTTGTAGATATAGTTTATAGTCTGTCCAGCAATACATTTCTTTAAAATATTTACAACATACAAAATGTAGCATCTAATCGAATTAATAGCTATGTTCCCGTAGTATATTTTCGTTGTACAACATTACAAGCTACGTTAAATGGTCAGAGTATCTACAGTGAATATAATGATTGCTAAAGAGTAATATGGTCCAATATATATATAACAATAAAATAAGTAGCTAGGTATATAATAACCATAATAATAAGTAATATTTGTGCTTTCAAGTTGTTACAAATATGTATATCTATAAAAGTTAATATTGCACTTATTTTTTTACAATGCCTTAAAATAATAAAGATACATTATATTAAACTGATTTAAATGTATTGTATTGTAATATTGGTAATGATAAAATATTTTCCATAGTCTTACAGACTTATCTGTAAGTCATGGTACAGTTATAATTTCCTATTTCAATAGATTAGTTTATATTTTATTGCTAATGTCTACACGATTTCAACTCTTAAAACTATACGATTTATACTAAAGATATAACATGTAAAATGTAGATGTAGGTACAAACTTAAAATGTAATGAAGAGAGTATTATCAATTTTGACGTCCTCCGTGTTTTTAATAAATGAGGTTCTTTCTGATAGTCAGAGAAGTTGTTAGAGTGGATTTAACACTCTGTGGTAGTAACACAATCATGTAGATTGTTTAGAACCGCCTAAACACAGCAAAGATACCAAACAATTTGTGAATAAGATATATTTGGCAAGACATCACGGTGATGAACTGATGATGAGTAGATGTACGTAGAATGATTTTGATGATTTAAACGAGCCATTCAATGGATGGTGGTTTGACCTCCAAAGGCGTGGTATACTCGTGGACACTGGATGGTCACAGGCTGTAGAGGGTGGCATCCGCCGGCGGTATCGACGTCACTTCCGGCCGGGTTATTGTTCTGATTCTCTGTTGAGTTAATTTTTCAGGTTAGAATTAACCTAATAAGTTGATCTAAATAACCATTCAGAGATCAAGTTTCCAGACACAATAGATAATCTATTGTTATGCGACCGCCGGCGGTCTTATAGGTCTTATAAAAAAAATGATCATGGTTCCATAATATCTGGTCGAAGGAAACAGATGGGTAACAACTCTTTTACAGCATATTGTGTCAGAAATGACCAGCAGAAAATATTTAAGAGTACAAGTACTTATACATATACTACACTGTACAAAAAGCTGCATGATTGATAAATATTGTAGAGTCTGATAATGTTATGATAAAACTTTACAGTGACATTGTAAAAAGAAAGGAAAACAGGTAAACTAAACAAGACTAAACACAAAATACATTACGCAATTAAAATAAAATAAAAAACACTTCAAATAAAACAAAAATCATCAAATGGAACAATTAGGTAATAGCTAATTGGACGAACTAATGCAATAGTCAATGCCACATGGTGCATTTCTCTTGTACAATCAAATCAAGAGGACCTTACACAGCCTAAGCCAGACAAACTGTACGCCCTGGAGGAAAAACAAATCTCAAAGTAAGTTCACAACCTCATACACATATTGCAAACACTCACCGTAATAAAACTGCCAGGCGTGATCAAGAACTTGTAGATTATGTAGAGCGGGATGCAAGATACGGTGGTGCCGGTCATGATCCAGCCGACCGTGATGGACCACTCGGGGTACACGTACTCCCCGCCCAGCATATCCTCGTGCGAGAGGAGGGAGAATACGAAGAGGACCAGAAGAAACACTGGGCTGCAAGAAAAAGGGTAATTAATGATACGCTGGAGACTGTCGAAGAGGTCGAGGAACTTGTAGATAATGCAGAGCGGGATGCAAAATCATAAGTTGGGGGAGAGAAACTGCGTGGGTGGTTGAGTGGCTATAACCAGTAAGTGGCTGATACAGTAGAGCAAGTTCACTGAAGTGGTCAAGCGCATAGCCAGAAGTGGCAATGTACAAGTTATATCATACTTGTATGGTTTTCTTATAAAGTTCGGTGAGACGGCAATCCGATATAACCGGAGAGAGTTTAGGCGCAGGATTTTTCCGAGGCACAGGGTTATTACCACCAACTCAAGACCGCTTCGTAGAGCAAGTGGCTGCTAGAGTGTCGACCAAAGGGTCAAAAAGCGTCAATGGGAGATGGTATATGCATTCTCCTACCGATTTCGCCTACAGCGGTCAATTCCAACAAGATTAGCCCTGCTACCCTGAAGATATTATGGTACTTTCTTGAACCTGCCATGAGTATGGCCACACGTACGTGCGCTTGCCCTTTGCTTCTCCACACCGACTACTTATGTACCTGATGTAGGTCCAGCAAGCTCTCCAGAACCATCCAGGCGAATGGCCCAGCATAGTCTTGACATCGGCCGAGAACTTATCGACTCCGTACACCCAGCAGACGCCGGCTGCTTCCGCGAAGACCACGAACAAGATCGCTAGGCCTGGCCCGTACACGTTGAGGAAGTCTACCAGGTATACACCGCCCTGAAATTGAGGCTATGTTAAACTCACAGTAACTAGCAACAAAAACAAAAACTCCAAAAATAAGCGCACTGTTTTACTCGTGGCAGTACCTATATATAACGTTTAACTACGGCTACGGAATAGATTGGCTTGTATTCGATGGTCTTAGTGTTAGTGTTTGTCCGATCATAGCATTTAAGCGAAACGGTCGCACCACGAGATAAATGAGTAAATATTGGATATAATTATTTTTATAACTGAAGCAATTATTTTGCAAGTTTTTACGAAATCAAATTGAATTTCGCTCACAAAAATTAATCGACTGTGACATCCGGTAGGACTCGAACCCACGTCCCTTCGCTATCCGGGCGAGTGCTCTTACCAACTGAGCTACGCAGGACGTTAGTCAGACGACGAATTTTTGTAAGTGCTTGCTACGCCAGTGAGCCGGCTTCGATTTCATCAATACTTGGGGAATGTACCGGCATGTATCCGATGGAAATATTTTTACAAATATTTAACCATCAGTTAAGATGAAATCAGCTTAACTTATAATTACTTTTATAACTTAAGCAATTATTTTGCAAGTTTTTACGAAATCAAATTGAATTTCGCTCACAAAAATTAATCG
Source organism: Pyrausta nigrata (assembly GCA_949316185.1). Lineage (NCBI taxonomy): Eukaryota > Metazoa > Arthropoda > Insecta > Lepidoptera > Crambidae > Pyrausta > Pyrausta nigrata. The sequence continues at coordinate 16,947,578 of OX438946.1, read as the reverse complement.
ACTGTGTCATCCGGTGGGACTCGAACCCTCGTCCCTTCGCTATCCGGGCGAGTGCTCTTACCAACTGAGCTACGGAGGACGTTAGTCAGACGACGAGTTTTTGTAAGTGCTTGCTATGCCAGTGACAAACGTGGGTTCGAGTCCCACCGGATGACACAGTCGATTAAATTTTGTGAGCAAAATTCAATTTGATTTCGTAAATGTTGGATATCGTGCACGTTGACACATTATAGAAATTAGAAACAACGGTGGTACCACAACACCAAGAGTCGAGACAACATAGAAAACTTAGTTTTCTAAACTGACCAAACCCGGGACCACGAGGTGGACCCGTAGTAATTATTCTGTGCCATGACACATCATAAAAAACACAATATGGTTTCTCTGACGTGGAACTATTAATGTCTGACGAATATGAACAAGTATAAGGATGACTGTTACCCACTGCAAGCAAAATTAAACCTAGACTACGTGTTTGTATGTAGGCACTTAGTACGTAAAACTACTCTGCCCCTTCAGCAGAAAGCAAAAACACACCACTCCCATACACACCTAAACATCATAAACTCCCTAAGATTTATCAAGTGAGTGAGCGAAAAATCAGGGGCGAATGAATCACACTATCACGTGGTCTCGTCACTCACCCCGCTGCTGAATAATGCAGCGAATACACTCCGATAACGAATACGGAGTAACGATCCGGTGTTTAGGAGAATGTGCTGGCCATAAATCTTACGCTTCGTTTTATTCTTCTTTTTTGTATCTGGTAACTACTATTAGGTGTCAGATTTTCAGATACTAGACGTTTGATATGGTAAGCCATTGCTGACGCCCCAATTGACGACGACCGTCTTGGTGTAGTGGTTCGTTTTCCAAACTACAAAACCAGCGGTTGGGGGTTTTGTAGTTTGGAACACACAAACACACAAACATTTGCGTGTTTGTGTGGGGATCAAATCCCGCAAGGGGCAAATGTTTATGTGATGAGCACGAGCATATGTACCTAAGTCATGGATGTTTCTAAGTGTATATAAGTATGTCTATCCGTTATCCTAGTCACCATAGCACAAGCTCAAGCTTAGTTTGGTGCTAGGTAATTGGTGATTGTTGAAAAAAAAAAGATATATTTAATTAGTAACCAATCCATTATACAAGATTCAAATCAATCCCGGCAATTTGCGTATCCATTGAACAATCTATTAAAGTCGGCAGTGTCAAAAGATGTGTTCAATGGATACGCAAACAATAAAGACTTAATTTTTCGATCTCGCATTGTTTAATAATTACGGGCATTAACTTAACCCGACATGACGTGGTTAAATTAAAGTAAGTGAAAACACGGAACTATGTTAGTCACTTTTGTTTTTCAAATGTGTTCTAGTTATTAAAAACATGAAAACTAAGATATTTGTTTCTTACGCTGTAAAGTGTTCGAAACGTCAGGTTTAAAATAAAATGTAAATAAATCGCGAAGTAATCCGTAAAATTGTGTTTTAATGAGATGAAAATTAAGAGTCAAGTTACAAAAATAATAAATGACCATTACGAACATGATACCCACTTGTAATATTATAATTTGATCGTGCTCTATCCAATAACGTTTTCTGTCGCCACGTGTGCGCTCAACCCCGTATTTTTTCAATAATATGGTTGTTTCATTTAAATATGACGTGAAATATTCGATTTTTAAAATCACTTACTGCCGCACTCAGAGTCGACAATTAAACCTAATCTCTGATTAAGTCTCGTTCTGTCACTTTCTTTGTCAATGAATTAGAAAATGACGGCATCAGATTTAATGAAGGATTAACTTTAATTGACGTCTCTGAGTACGGCAGTTATTATCTTATTTTTTCTTATTGTCAACTTAACAGTAAGAGTACTGTTTCGATGCAGTTAAAGTGATGTTTCGTCGTTACGTAATTCATAGGATACTAATGTCATGCTATGAGAATTTTATAAGTACACGTTGTACAGCCATCACAAGACACTAAAGAATATTTTACTTTTTTAGCTGAGTCTTGTACTCACGTAAGTGGTAGTGGGCAGAGCACAGATGTAAATGAAGAGGCAGAGCACAGCGACGAAGATCTCGCGGTGCCGCCCCAGCAGTCGCGGGTATTCGTCGCAGAGCGCCGTCGTCACTGCTTCTAGACCTGAACAGAAATATCCTAAATATGGCGGCCAATCCCAACGGAGAGCAAAGAGGTACGCAGGAGATATCATAGTACACTCTCTGTTCCTTCACTCTCATCGGTGAGACAGCAATTCGTCAGCACCGGAGAGAGATCAGATGCAGAACCAACTGTTTGATGTCCTTAACGAGGCACGGGAGTGTTAACAACACCAGCTTCCTGCTTCTAAGCTGCTTCGCTTAGATTCTAAATGGATAACTTTTTATTGAGTGCAATAATGCATAAAATAAATTACAAAGAGAGAAAGGTGTACATATCTTCTGGATAATAAGTACGGCTGTCAAAAGGTGTTCTTGCTGCTGCTATTAGAATGTGTAGTGAGAGACTTTATTTCTCACTCACCTGTATATAAATCTATATTTATGTTTGGAATTGTACATCAGAATAAAAACCTATCAAATGCTAAATTCTTACCACCAAAAGTGCTGTCCAGTCCCAGCGTGATGAGCATAAGGAAGAAGATGATGGCCCAGAAGACGGAGCCGGTCATGGTGGCGATAGCCTCCGGGTACACGATGAACACCAGCCCAGGTCCTTCCAGTCCTACTTCTTCGATGCTCTTGTTTTGGACGTGGGCCATGTATCTAAGATTTATGAAGAAGCTATCAAGAACGCCATAATGTCACTTGTAGAAGTAGACTTAAGATTAGGCGTAGATAGGCGAGGCTTATATTATTTCTAGTGCAGCGATTCACAGATTTAAAAGAAGCCGTTGAAGCTGGCTATAAGACCACTTACCCTAAAACGGAAAATATTACAAATCCAGCAAGGAAACTGGTTAGACAGTTGATGGAAGACGTGATGAGGGCGTCCCGATAGCAGTTATTGTTGAATTTGTTATAACTGGACAATGCGAGTAGTGTGCCGAACCCGGGACCCAGGGAGAAGAAGATTTGGGATGCTGCGTCGATCCATACCTGATGCAGCAAACAACAGAGATTTGATTAATAAAATGCCTTTAAGAAGTCGTAGATTTTGCAAACCCTACTGATTTTAGAACTATAGATAGATATACTTCGAGAGTCATACCTTGGAGTTCAAAAGTTTGTGCCATTCAGGAGTTAAATAGTATCTGATGCCTTCAGTTGCTCCAGGTAACGTAACACCTCTCGCCAGCAGAATCAATAAGACGACATATGGTGCTAATGCTGTTACCCACACTACCTAAAGAAGAAAAGAGAAAATTGTAAGTAGGGTAGTCAACAGTCTGTAATTCACTTTTAAGTAACATTGAAATACCTTGCCAGTACTCCTCACACCCTTCCACAACGAAAAGTAGACAAGAACAAAAACTCCAATCACGCAAAGGGCCAACGAAGGTTTGATAGGGCCCATGTCATCCAGCCCATTTGATCTTTGCTGCTCCAAGACGTTTCGCCTGATGAAAATTTCATAATTAAGCCAACCATTATATTAGTAAGTGAAAATAAAATTATTTAATGAAAATGCTTCTTGACTGCTAGCACCCGACATTAATAACCGCCGACTCGTGGACAGTAGACCCAAGTTTAACTTACTCAAAGAACTCCTTAGCCGGCGTAGAAGCGTTAGCATGTATCTGCCTCTCAGTGACGGGAGTGCACAGCGGGGTGTTCCATTCATTGTCACAGCTGGTCCAGGGTAGCACTGAGTTGATGGAGGCTAGCGACGCGATGAGGTAGTACACAGCCCAGCCAATGATGGTGTTGTAGTACATGCCCATGTAGATGTCGATCATGCAGATGGCATAGCCGACGCCTGTGAAGTAATGATGTTATCTCACTTCTTATCAAAGAAGTGGTCTGATAAATAATGAGGGACCAGCAGGCCTATATAAATTTTCAAATTGGACGTCTCATTGCTTGACTGACTTTGTTTTAGTCCATACTAAACCCGCAGGCCTGCCACAATACCATTTGGTGGTAGGCCTGCGGGTGTGCATCATCATCACCAGCCTATATACGTCCCACTGCTGCGCACAGGCCTCTTATGTGTGAGAGGATAGGGCTATAGTCCTCACGGTGAATTGGCCCGGAGCGGGTTGGGGATGGGTGTGCAATCACTACCATTCACATGATATTTAATTGCATATTTATTTATTTATTTATTTTATTTATTTTATTTATTTTATTTATTTTATTTATTTTATTTATTTTATTTATTTTATTTATTTTATTTATTTTATTTATTTTATTTATTTTATTTATTTTATTTTATTGGAAAACAAACAGCTTTTAACACTGCAATATAGGTTACAAAACAATGAACATTTAGCCTATAGTTTTCACATATATGTAGCTTAAAGAAAATACAAATCATATTATGTCTCATTTAGTACAGTTTCTTGGGTCCCTTTATGTCAGTCTTCTTAAGATTAGAGCAAATAATAATAATAATACTGAAGCAATTCACAGATCATTTTTGCTGAATCTGTCTGATAATAGTTCGGCCAAAATATTTCGAAAGAATCCGTTTGTTTTCAAGGATTCTCGGTGCATTCAGTTAGCAAGTGACAGACGAGAAGTTCTAAATTTTATGGCAAATTCCACAACTAGGTGATTCAAATTTTTCAGTAAACTTTTGTTTTAAGAATAGCAACGCGCATGTTTAGCACTATTTAAATATTTAACTAAACACAGAGAAAAAACAATAAACACTGAACGGTCCATGTATTTTCAATCTTTTGTAAGTCGGCAAACTCATCGTTATAAAGCACCCAAAACAGCGGCAGCGTATTAAAGTAAATTTTCCTCTAACAAGAAGGCTAACTTCATTTTCCAAGCTGCCGCTTTAAATCAGTCACTATAGCATTCAAACATTTCCCTTACAATCAATTTTCGAACGTTCAAAATCCAATTAATCAAACCGAGGCGGCAAACTTGGCGCCAACTTTGACGTTTGCAGGCGCCATTTTGAAATCGAATCAGCGACATCTGTCGGTAATCAAATGATATCGCATCGGTGCTAATTAGTTTAGGCGGGAGATGGCGCGATACGTTTGATAATCTGAGATCGAATGTAGAGTCGACTCGCGATTGATAAAGCTGTGATTGCTCGATTCACATATCGTGGAATTCAATTTGAATGGAACTGAATAAGTCATTTCTTTACTGCTTGTTGGTAAAATGTAATGTAAGGGAGAGCCCTCTGGAGCTAGCGAAACGTAGTAGGTATTAATTCTGATGGATTTAAGTAAGTAATTGAGACTATATCAGATTAGAGCATTATTAGCGTTTAAACAGGGTACACATTTATAATTTATTTAATTTTGCCATATTTAGCCATTAACAATAGTATTGAAAATGTACTATTTTACTAGATTTAGATTTTATTCTCATAAATATTATGATTTGGTCAATCATGCACAATTTCAACTAAAATTTTTGCTCAGTAGCAACCTGCTATATTATAATTATACTCGTACATGCAGACAGAAAGAGAAATGAAGACTTCATGAATTTACGTTTTAATCGTGTTCGAAAACCTAATATTTTAAACTTTAACAAACGCTGTAAATAAAATAACAAATACTTTTAAATAATTCCTCAATTTTAGAACCCACAAAATTCTCAGCGTCTTCTTATACTTATTCGTATTGGTGAAACGATACACGACTGAGTCCCGAAAAATAGGATACGTCCCGAAAACGCGTTACAACAACACGTGATAAGCGCGATGGGACGGGATATGGGGGTGGAAACGAGACATTTGAGCGCTTTTATTGGCTATGCAATGTTAAGTTATGGGCAATAATAAAGTCAAAAGTTCAGTTTATGATTTCAAAATTACGTTACGTAGACCAAATGCTCTTTACGCATGGAGATTTTTATAGAGATCTTAATTATAATTGGTTTCGAAATATGTTTTATTGGTTACATTTTTTTTATTAATTATCACAAAGACTTGTGACTTTAAGATTGTTCTCTGTGTTTTTAACTAAGAAAGAAACTAAATTCAATATTTTTAACATTTAAGCTTTTATTATTTTAATAAAACATAATAGTCTTTACTTAGGATGAACGAAGACTTTTAAAATAAAATCTACATTTCAAACAATATTCCTGAAATCTGAATAGGTACCTACTAAAATGAGAGTAAAACTGCCATGTAGAAGACGGCAAGTTTTCCGGGGGCGTTGATTGGTCAAATCATGTCACAACAACTTTCGGTCGAGTTTTCTGGATGATGCGGCTAATAAGTCACGAACGAATTTCTCTTTTTTTTTGCACTTTACCTTTGCTTAAGGTTTTTTTTAGTTGAAATCAAATCGAGCTTATCCATTCTAGTTCTAGTGCATGTTGGGTTACACTAGTGCTAATTCGATATTCTGTAGTTATATACGGAATAACTTAAGCGTATTATTCCAAGCGAGTATACCTTTATAATTTAAGTTTACAAAAAATAATAGACAGACATTTGACCGCAACTCGTCACTGGTGAAGCGACGGCCGAGGATCCAGGGTCATCATGTCTGACTAGCGACAGCCTATCTTCCTTCTTCTAACGATGGCAATTCAGCAGTAAAAATAGTATATTAGTTTCGTCAAGTGACGATGAATTAAGCCAAAGCTCAAGAAAAGTTATATTCAGAACAAAGCAATGTTCTTTTGTGGCCGAAATAAGCTGCACAGTGCACAATGGTCATTTCCAAAAAAACACGTGAAATTGTCAGTTTTAACGTACTTTAAGAAACCGCCTGGCTGGTTTATTTTTCTCAAGTTTCACTTTCCTTGAAAACATAAAATATCTAGTCTAGGCCTTAATGCCTAGGCTAAGTTGTGACCTATGCCTATGACATTGGACGGCGATGAAGTCGGGTGCAAACATTTGCTCTTCAGATCTGCCGGTCGATAGCACTTCGATGCCGCATGTTTCTATGAATGTGCAGTTGAAATTACTATCTTTATACTAGGTAAAAATGTGTTTTCGATCCAGAATTTTACGCAAAAGGTAATCTGTAGTAATATTAGTAGTTAAGTAATGATAAGTACGCTAATTCATCTTTTAACTCGTTTTGCATTCAGTACTTTCGTAAAAACTTCTGTCTTATTTCTCTTGCACCGCTTGTATCTTCTTTCTTTTAGACCTAAGGTTGACTGGAATGCTTTTGACATTAAAGCCGCCATTTCTACCATTGTTTAACTTGTCCAAAAAGTGTGGGTTTTGAAAATTCTCACCAGTAGAAAGCTGATTATTCCTGACTAATTACTATCGATGGACCATCAATAGTATAGCAAGACTAATTAGTATCGATAGTCTATCGATTATATTGCCACGAGTCAATAGTATCGATACTTGTACCTTTATAGTTATTTTGATTGTTTTTGTTAAGTTGGGCGTGTGTCGCGTTGTACTTATGCCAATGTGAATTAACCAATATGTTAATACAGTAAAACAAATTCCGGCCCGACCCTATATTCGAACTCGGGGTACATGGGCAGAAGCGTGCTGACCCCTAGACCAACGAGACAGTCAACAAAATTATTTCACATGCTACGTTAAGCTATAAACACTCAACTATACATTGTTTTAATCTTCCATTAGTTAGTATTTTTACGGTATTGTTATATGTACATTTTAATTTTTGAGTTTTAGACATTTATACATAAGTAGCAATCCCTAGTATTTGAACACTCAACTCATCGTCCCAACTAGGCAAGTAGGACAAGTATTCCTTCCACCCAACTTGAGGGGCCGTCAAACCAAACCCTTGCGAAGCAATCGCCTTCATACATTTTAACTAGCCCACTGGCCAGCATTTGTCTTGGCTAAAAGCATTGCCTGCTGTATATTTATAAAGGTTCATGATGTCCCTGGTACATAAAAACACCCTTTGTGTTTATACAGTGGTGAAGAGATGGTGTGGCCTTTGCTTGATTGTAAATTAATTTGATTTTGGTTGTGATTCAAAGCTGTTTTGTGGGTTTTCGTTTATGATATTTTCAAGATTTATTGACATTTTTCACGATCATGTTAAATTTTACTTCAAACCAAAAATATAAAAAATAACTTTAGTATTACATGTTCTTTCTGATATCGTATAAGTCCTATTTGTTCTTCTTCTTGAATCCAACAACTTTTACTATGGAACTAATATGGTGCCGCCAAAAATGGGCGCCACGTTTTATTCCCTTACAAAATATAAAAAAATTTAATGGGGACTCATTTTTTTTTAAAGCACCATATTGGTTCCATAGAAAAGAATATAATAATAAATAACTAATAATAAATTAATAATGTCCTCCTAGCCGAATTTCGACTATAGTCACAGAATAAGTACTAGCTATAGTGGCCAATCTCAACCAAGATTAGCCGATTGCGCGGGAGATATTATAGTGCACAAGTGTGTGCGCAATACACAGGTGCACTCTCTGTTCCTTCACTCTCATAATTCGGTGAGACGGTAGAAAAAGAAAAGAACTATACTAAGATATTAAAAGCCAACAAATCACCCTGAATTTGTAAGACGGTGTTAAGTGATTGTCAGTGTCCCTCGGCGCTTCTCTGTATCGGGATTCCGTTAAAACGTTTCTTTATCTGCAATTTAGTCGACGGGGAAATCATTGGGATTCTCACCAACCAATCTTTCATTGTAAATGTCGAAGAATAATGCTCTATTGATATCAGTACAGATTTTTACGTCTTATCTGTGATGCGTTCGTAAATGATATACTTCGAAAGGTATATAGTCTTAATGTTTTAATTTTAAAAGGCCTAATTTTCGTAAAAGATGGACACATAGCTATAGTCTCTCTCTCGTTAGTCGCTCCCTCATGTCTGAGGATCGTGAACAGCATCAAGACTGCAACTCGTGCTGATTATTTTCCTCCACCGGTTTCTGTCCAGCGCGCTTTTTACAACCTCGTAGAACTTGGAGGTGGAAGTTTCCTTTACTTCATCGGTCGAACTTGTCGGTGACCGACCGCGCGATATTTTGCCTTCCGTGTTTCCAACCACAATTAATTTTACCAGGCTATCTCTACCTCTGCGCATTGTGTGGTCGAAATGCTATAGCAGATATTCAGTATTGTCTCATAGATATATCTAAAGCAGCGATAGCAGAGACTAAAAAAAACACTTAACCGTGAATTCACTTGAGTTCTATTCACGACTTTTACCACGGAGTTTGTTCAAAACATAAGTACAGTTTTTTTTAAAAGATATCGCTGCAACGATGAAGAAAAACATCTTGAGTATACCGTTACACACTAATGGTTGAGTGTTCGATAGTGTGTAATGAAAAAGGCAATGGCATAAAAATTATAACCAAAAAAGTAGGTGATCTACATAGTTAATTCTACATAATGGCCACAACCCCTGTCAGGAGGTATACGACTATGAAGAAGTTTGCCTGTGTCTAGATATTTCCAAACACTAACCTTTGAGACACGGACAGATCCTCTTCCACAGCGTGAGGCAGCCGCAGCGGTGGTACTGCCCCAGAGCCAGCTCGAGGAAGAAGAGTGGCAGCCCTCCGAACAGCAGCATCACGCAGTACGGGATCAGGAATGCACCTAAACGAATGAAGTAGGTAGCATGAGTACAGACTTAAGCTACTAGAGGACGAGTCTGTGCATTATTATTATAAGACTTTATTACTAGGCACTAAAGGACTACAGTCCTCCCGCTTATCTAAGACCTTGCCTGCGGAACACAGTGCGGGCAGCAGGCGCTTGTGATTTGACTGGGAGATTCGAATTATGAAATCGTCTGATCTGAGGCCTGCCAAGCGAGTCTCTTTGCAAAGTGGTAAGACCCCGATAGTACCTATAGGTATAGTTACTGCTCCTTCGTGTAAGCAGCTAGTCTTTCCAATAATGCCTAATGTTATTATTACATTGTATTCATTGTTGCTAAAATGTCTAGCCAAGAATTGGAATGCCCTGCCTGCGTCTGTTTTTCCGAGCGCGTATAACTAGGTTTCTCCTGGGCAAGTTCGCTCAATCATAGACCTTATCTTTGCTCTCGGGCTATGATGAAGATAAGCGTTAGCGCTGTGGACCACTCACAAAGTATGTGTCCAAGTGTTTCTGTTTGTTTTTTCGATCGCCGATTATTTTTTTCTTTATTTATCTACATTCATACGATGCAATCACCAACCTATTAGGATTCGCGCAGGTAGCGAAAAGCTTATTAAATTATTTGTAATACGTCCCCGCACACGTGAAGCTAGTGGCGGCCACTCACGACTCAGTGTTCGCGACACGCACCGGTGGCGTTTGGCCACTCGCCTTTTTGACAAATCATTTTTCAAAGGATCTAGCAGAGTATCAATTGTAGCGGCCACCGACCAACTTTGTCTGCGCGGGAACAAAGGGCGTGACGACAGCCACCGGTGGCGGTGGTCGGTGGCCCATCTGCGCGGAGCCTTACAAATACACTCTGTCTACGATTGACTACTCACCGCCCCCATTCTGATAGCAGATGTAGGGGAACCTCCAGACGTTGCCAAGGTCGACGGCGAACCCTACCACGGCCAGCAGGAACTCGGCCTTCTTCGCCCACGTCTCGCGCTGTCGCTCCGGAGTCAGCGACACTACCACGGACCTGGTCTTTTGCGGTTGCTGCAGAGAAAATCTTGCGTCAAAATGTTATCGCAACAAACAGTTCAACGGATATCCTCGTCTTAATATGTGGTATCTTTAACAGGCATAATTTGGTTGGACAATAAATAATAAATAAATAAATAAAATGTTTCAACAAACACACCAATTACCTAGCCCCAAACTAAGCGTGAGCTTGTGCTATGGTTTCATTTATTTATTTATTATGGTGACTAGAATAACGGATAGACATACTTATATACATTTTTATATACATCCATGACTTAGGTACAAATGCTCGTGCTCATCACACAAAAACTTGCCCCTTGCGGGACTCGAACCCGCAACCGCCTGGTTTAGAAGTCCGGGGTGCAAACGACTACACCAAGACGGTCGTCTTATAAATATTGGCAGATCCTATGAATGATTTATCAACCCACAGTTGAGGGGATATAAATCAGCGGTTTGATGTCCGTTTGATATATCTGACTGAAATACTCGTTGCTGACTGACTATCGAGCTGGCTACTATGACATATTTTCCTAAATTTAAAGAAAGAAAGAAAGAAAGAAAGTAAGAAAATACATTTATTAATGAATGGACATCACATAACACACATTTAAAGATTGTATGATTCGGACTGGTCACAGTACTTTAATAAACGTGAGTTGAAGATACGTCAGAATGCAATATGCAATGTAATCTCGCTTACCAAGGCTTCTGCAAAGGGAATCAAAGAGCAGATTTTGGTAATGAACAAGAAAAGCCGATATTTTCGTCAGATTATTAATTGATATGACGGTCCGCGTGTTCGCCCTGATTCAGTCTTTACAACAGGTCACTGGAAATCCAAGCTATGATCAACAGCGGACGTCTAACTTACACCAGCGGCCATGTGGTCAATTGTGCTATTTTTTGGTGTTGGTTTATTTACTTATTTAATCTTTATTGCACAACTAAAACTGTGTACAAAAGGCGGACTTAATGCCTAGTGGCATTCTCTACCAGTCATACCTTTAGCTGATGTGAAAAAAGTTATAGCACAATTTTTCGCCTTAGCCATCCCCGGCACTCATGCCGTACGATAACGCGAACAAGCGTGATGGCTAGACTTGAATATAAGAAAAAAAAGGATTTATTACTTTGGGACATCACAAACACACACACGCTTACAAAAAATACATAATAGGTAATTACAAGCTGCAGAACAACAAATCTGCCACCAAAGGGCCCTTCGCTTTTTCGGACATATTATGCGGTTTTCAATGCATATTTTGGAGAAGCACATCATCCTGGGCCATATGGAGGGCAGACGAGCCAGGGGCAGAGCACCTTCTTGATGGACAGACGCGGTGAAGAAAACAGTGGCGAGAGCATGCAGAGAGCAGTACACAGCATATATAACCGCAGCCAATGGAGGAATCTCACTTGTGGTCGCGATCTTCAGCATTGAGGGACGGAGGAAGAAGAAGAACAACAAAAAATAAAATCAAACAAAAATAGCGCCTATGTCAAAACCCAGCAGCGCGTGCCGCGGTGTGTCAGTGACGTCCAAATCAAAAGGATCTCGCACTCAGCATAAGTCAGGTCCTCGGAACGCCCCGGCGCTGGTTTTGAGTAAATACGGACATCCTCATCCGGTGTAAGCCCTCTGGTGACGATTTGATGATGGTCTATAGACAGTACTCACAGTGATGGGCGCGGGCGGGTCGGGGGGCGCCGCGGGAGGCGCGGGGGCCGCGGGGAGCGCGTCCGCCATGTCCCCGGGCGGCTCGCACTCGCCGTTGCGCCGCTCCGGCCCCGGACTCTCGCCCTGCGCAGGAGTTTACTAGTTAATACACTAACTGCCGCACTCAGAGATGTCAAATAATTTTAATCTTTGATTAAGTCTCGTTCTGTCACTTTCTGTGTCAATGAAATAGAAAAGGACAGCATGAGACTCAATGAAGGATTAACTTTAATTGACGTCTCTGAGTACGGCAGTTAGTGTTATTTAATTAAATTTCGCTCACGAAAATTTATTGACTGTGCCATCCGGTGGGACTCGTAGTCAGCCGACGAATTTTTGTAAGTGCTTGCTACGCCAGTGAGCCGGCGTTTGATTTCATCAATAGTTGGGGAATGTACCCGCATGTATAAACTTACTGTTGCGTTGCAGTTAGAGACGTCAAGTCGCATGCCGTCCTTTTCTATTTCATTGACAAAGAGAGTAAAAGAACGAGACTTGATGAAAGATTTATTTATTTATTTTAATTGGTACACAAAACAGAGTTACAACAATTGATTGATAAACTTAAGAAAAGAGACAATAACTGGCATACAGATGGTAAGCTTTAACATCGTGGTACGGAAGAAACTAACTGTGGTAAAAGCTAATATAAAACTACAAGTAGGTTCCTATACACAAAAATACAATATTGAGAAAAAGAAAGTATTCAAGTCAATTAAATTTAATTGATGAATCTGAGTGCGGCAGTTAAACCCATGTTGACCAATTTTTAAACAGCCGGTACACCTCGATTGATGGTTAATTTCGCAGACTTCCCATACAAAATAGGTCAAATAATGCTTTACCAGCTAATTAAAAAATAAACATGTGTTGGTAAACTACAAGCTTAATTTTTAATATCTTTCAAACTTATGTGACGATTTACCGTTTGATTTAATAGAATCCTAAACACGTTATCGAAAAAGATCGATGTACTAATTCTGAAACATTTTGTCTCAGTGTATCGTCGACATTAAGTTGCCACAGCCTTTAACACTTGTCAAAATATGCGGCAGCTAATAATAATAACAATCATTATAACAATTAATAAATTGTTTCAACAAACACGCCAATTACCTAGCCCCAAACTAAGCTTAAGAGCTTGTGCTATGATGACTAGGATAACGGATAGTCATACTTATATACATTTATAAACATCCATGACTTAGGTAAAAATGCTCATGCTTATCACACAAACATTTGCCCCTTGCGGGATTCGAACCCGCCACCGCCTGGTTTAGTAGTCCATTTTTGTAACAGTGGAGCATAAACAATTTTTTCAACGTATGAATTGGTCCTCATATAACGCCACAGTCGACACGAAAAGAAGAAGAAAGCATAGATAAGTTGAGCTTGTCTACTTATTATTATATTGATGACTATAGGAAGCAACACCATTGCATAACATTTTACCTACTCATAAATAATTACAGTTGGACCATAATTATGAGTCTATTATAAGTCAGCCTATTAGATCCCACTGCTGGGAAAAGGCCTCACCTCAACTATGAGGAGGAACGAGCCATACTTCACCACGCGGGCTCAGTGCGGATTGGTGGAGGGGTGTATGTAAGGCAAGTGACAAACCTTACTGTCAGAAGTTATCAAGCCGCCCTAGGGCCTCTGACTAGGCTTAACGACTAATACCACAGATATTAGCCGGGACCAACTGCTTAACGTGCCTTCCGAAGCACGGAGATGCTTGTCATGGACGTCACTTAAATGGTCGGAATGGTCACCCATCCAATCACGACCGCGCCGTGGGTTGCTTAACTTTTGGTATCACTACCAAAGCGCTGCCGCCACTGCGCCACAAGCACCTCAAGTCTGATAATTAGACTCTAATGAGCCAACGGTTACCAGGGGAAAATCTTTCTGTCAATCTAGAAATACCTTAAATATTTTGCCACCAGTAGTCGAGTCGTCAAACACGCTGGACAGACAAACAGGCGGACAATCTGCCTTGTTTGTTCAGGGCGGGGCCAACTGATTGCTTCGCAAATAAAAATAATGGAAAGCAACTTTGTAGCATTTGGGAGGTTGACATAGAGGTTGAAGGTACTTTTTATCCTACCCTGGAAAGTAGATTAAAGAAATCTTTTACGGTTGACTTTTTAAAAATAAATACTGAGCCCTATTACACTAAAATTGTAAACTTATCGCCCACTTAATATTTAAAACGCTTTTGAAAAAGCTGTAGTTTAAGACTTATTTGGTATAATGACAGTAAAATAATTACACCTATATATGGAAGGGTTAAGGTCGGGACGTGTATAAGTGCCCCTTGTTGGGTCTATATGCAGAAATAAATGAATTTTATTAAATTGAATTTATTTTATTAAATTGTATACGTCCGAATAACACCCAATCCGGCAATCTAAGATTAAAATAAATCCCAGCTAATTTCGAATCCATTGAACATCCCACGTTAGCCACGGCTGCCAGGTTAAAAATAGGTGGTCAATGGGTACGCCAACAACTGAGATTGACTTATATCTTCGATCTTGGACCGGTTATTAATTTTCGGCGTTGAAGCATTAGGCTCTGCGCAGATTGGCCATTGACCACTGGCATCTGCGCCGAGCCTTATAGCTTCGATAAAAGGTGCAATCAGCTATTACTATTTATCATGTGACATCTCTTTTAACTTAAAAAAGCGTAGCAAAATAAGACCCTTGTCAATGTTTAAACGGCCAGTACACCTAAATTAACGGTTTACTAGACATAATTCCCATACAAAATATATAAAATAATATTTTAAGGGCAGTTTTAAATGTTAAACATTGCGTTAGTGAACTTGACCTTACTAGGCATTAAGCAACACTTGCCAAACGGATGAGTATTTTTACAATCACAAATGTAGTTTGCTACGACGTAGAATGTGCTACGGCGTAGTATGAGCTACGGCGACTACGAGGCTACGAGATTGTAAGCCTCGGTTACGCGGCTACGGGCGAACTATAGTCTTATTGCATGTATGTGTTACAGTACTACAATTAGATGAATTATTACTCATATAACAGGGCCCCTAGACAAGACGCAATTTATTTCATAGGAGGAATTTCATAAAAATTGTAACTAACTTCGCTATCGCAAAGGAAATCTCAAAATTTTATGCAAAAGTCACAATATGATGTTTGGCTTGTAAGTTTCATATATTTCATTAGCGATAGCGAACTTCGCTGTAGTATAGATTGCATCTCGCCTAGGGGCCCAGTATCTTAACAACTAAGTGTCCCTACCTACACCTATCTCACACATATCAATCTCGGTTAAGGCTTTGCTTAATCTCTCACTAAGTCGTTTTATGTGCAGGATCCAGTTAACTCGTTTCGTCAATTAGTGGAGAGGAGCCCATTTCTAGCTAATATGCTGTAATTGATATGGGCGTTTAATTTAGAGGAAAATAGAAGGTAAACATTTTATGGGAAGAAGTTGTTAAAGTCTTTTATTAGATGTGATCGGCGTGCAGGTAGTTAAATAACAATACTTTTTTTGTTAAAAGTTTACGTGATTCTACAAACGACTGAGTTAAAATGATCTAATTGTTGTTCGAGATGGTAAAAAATTTATGTGTCTGTAGCATGAATATACAGCCGACTGCCTCGTTGGTCTAGTGGTCAGCACGCTGGGTACTATCCACGAGGTCCCGGGTTCGAATCCTGGGTCGAACCGAGAGTGTTTGGGTTTTTCTGTCTTGAAATTACTCAGACACAGCTCCGGAGTCAGGAATTTGGTGGTGTTAACACCCCCGTGCCTCGGAAAGCACGTTAAGCCGTTGGTCCTGCGCCTGATTTCTCTACAGTCATGTCGGACTGCCGTCTCACCGAATTATGAGAGTGAAGGAACTGAGAGTGCACCTGTGTATTGCGCACACACTTGTGCACTATAATATCTCCCGCGTAGTTGGCTAAATCTCGGTAGGAGGACATTATTATTTATACAGCCATAAATATGTTCTTCCGTGATCACCGCACTTGAAATAGTGCCGTGACGAAATATATAGGCACCCTTATGGTAGCAATCTCTTAGTAAGTTTTCAAATATTTCAAAGTTCATTTATTAAGAACTAGGTAGTTTATACACATACTAGTATTTGTGTCATAATAACAAAATCATTAGACGTCAAACGTGCAAAATATTAGTTGTGCAATGAAGCAGTGTGATGATAGATATTACCTACGAGTACCTATGTGCAGTTTCGGGAGTAAAAAGTAACACCGACGATATTAAGTTAACTCTTGAATTTTTAACTCGAGTACTTAATCGATGAACTAAAATAAAACGTGAGTTCATGAGTTCCATTCCCGGTCTGTACCACTGATTTTATACAAAGCTTTACACTATACGAAGATATCGCTGCCTAACGGTGGATGAAAAATTCTTGAGAAAACCTGCACTGGTTTGGCTGTGTGTAATAAAAACCTGCACTGGTTTGGCTGTGTGTAATAAAAACCTGCACACGTGAGGACCTGTACAACGCTGCTGATAATGCTTTGTTAGTCGCCGAGTATTGGTACCTACTCAAAAATATAACGCCAGTGTCGACACGACAAGAAGAAGAAGAATAAAAAAGGCATGCTTTTTTATGTCAATCCACTCCAAATCTCCAAAAAATCAACTTTGTTTGTGTTTCATTGCACATAATGATCACGACCCTCAGTCATCATGACTCATGAGATGTAAGACTATAAAGAACTGATGAATTATAATTGGAATCTAAAGTAAACATCACATTAGTCCGCGATAAAGTAAAAAACTTAATAGCACAGGGTTTAAAAAGATACACAGGCAACAAAATGCAAAAATGTCCAACGTAAGGGACATTTTGTAAGGTTCTTTGTGTTTTTATGGGCATTCGAAGGTTATTGTCAATAAAACCGGTGGTATTTAACATCTTTCGAACAGCCTGACTTTAAGACCTCTTGAACAGATTAAAGTTTAAGAATAACTTAAGCAAATAAGGTCCAATTTTGTGTGTGAAAACCTCTTTAGAACACTCAATGTATGTATTGCAATTTGAGTAGGTAGGATAATGTTTTCGTACCGAATTTTCTGACCTTAGAAAGTTCAGGCGCAGGACCAACGGCTTGACGTGCTTTCCGCGACACAGTTGTAACACCACCAGTTTCCTTACACCGCAGCTGTTACTAAGTTATTTACGACAGAAAAAACAGAAACAAATTCGTTTCGACCAGGTATTCGAACCTGGGACCTCCTCGATAGTTAATCACCGTTGACCGTGCCCACAACTAGACCAACGAGGTAGTCGAATGGGTAGGTATGGTACACACATTTTAAGTTTTTTATGCTTTTTATGGTGGGTGCCATTTGTAATGTCCTACTAGTTGAAATTCGACTAGAGCGGCCAATCTCAACAGAGATTAGCCAACTGTGCGGGAGATATTATAGTGCACAAGTGTGTGGGCAATACACAGGTGCACTCTCTGTTCCTTTACCATGATTGAGTGAGATGGCAGACCGTCATGACCGTAGAGGGATCGGCGCAGGACCAACGGCTTAACGTGCTTTTCGAGGCATGGGGGTGTAAATACTACCCACTTCCTGACTGTGTCTGAGTTATTTTAAGACAGAAAAACCAAACATTCTCGGCCCGACTCGGAATTCGAACCCGGGACCTCTTGGATAGTAGCCAACGAGACAATCAAAGGTAGCAATTGTATGGTACCATTATAAAGATAAATCTTTCCTTCTCATTTTTAATTCGCATTAGCATTAAGCTATGAAGTTAAAGATATTACAGGTAGTACCTTTCTTTTATTGAATTCAAATTAATTTGAGGATTGGCCCATCAATGAATTATTCAATTTCAATTTTGATGTAAATCCAGAAGGTTTGACTTTCACTCGTAACGCTTACGAATTTTTAACTTTGTTTTAGAAATTGGAAGGGTTCAAAATTTGCATTACAAGAGTTAGATATGTTAATAAGTTAACTAAGGAAATGATAAAGTTGCGAAATTAATCCAATATTTTTTTGAGTACAATAACCACATGAAGAGAGAGAGAGAGAGAGTAAGGAATATGTTTGTCTAGATACTGACACTGTAACAGAATACATAAAAATAAACTAAAAATAACATTAATAAGTAATAGCACTGATTACATAATGGTTACTGTAATAGTGCGTAATAAATACTGATTGCAGAAAATAATACAATGCTAGTGAACTATTGCACGAAATAGTTGCATTTAAATAAATAAACTACAAAAAGGATCTTCCTAAGCGAAAGAAAAGGGTGGCGTTCGTCAGCGATTTAACGCCTGAACCCAACCGCAACAAAAACAACTCTGTTGACACCACTTGCCCGCGACTTGTTGCGGCTTTTACATAGTGGTGTGACACGTCCGAACGTACCTATCATATTTATTATGGATAATGACACTACGAAAGTAAATTCTTGCACACACAAAAATAGAAAAACTGTCGTCGTCCGGTGGGACCTTTACACTAATCACAAATTTCATTATAACATATCTTACATAGACGTTCGCTGATTATTTTCAATTATGTGTAATATTAAATTTTTTATTACGCTCAAATCAATAAAAATACATTAGTTGAGCATGGCAAAGGGTGACACCAAAATTATGATCTTCTATACAAAATATAAACGGAAAAATATCGGTTTGATCCTCCTTAAAAAGAACGTCAACGCTTGATGAGTGTTATGTACCTTATTGGGAGGGCCGAATTTCAATTGACAATATTGCTCAATATTTTAAAAATTACAATAATTAAAAGTGTCACAATAAGATGATGACATTTAAAAATTAGTAGAGCTGTATTTTACTTGAAGAATATTTCATAACTGAAAGTTTTTATAATAATATAAATTGATATGACGTAATAAAAAAAATATGACTACTTACTTTGTTTGGAATTTTGAATATATTTAATATCTTCTCTCTCTCTCTTCCTGGCTATATATCCAACATGGTGGTGGGGTCAGCCTTCTTTATTTTTTCTTTTCCATTTCGCCCTGTCCTCGACATCTTCAGTGGAAATTCCGCACTCCCTCATATCGTTTAGCACTACATCTCTCCTTTTTTTTTGGGTCTGCCTCTGGATCTTCGACCGGATATGCAGAGATGCAGCGCCGCACTTCCGACGTAGTCTGGTGGCCGTCTCTTTACGTGACCATACCATCGCAGCCTGCTCTCCTGCATTTTGTCGGCGATGCCGCGTACTCCCAGGCTTCCACGCACGTACTCGTTGCGGATTTTGTCGAGTCTGGTGACGCCGCACATCCACCTTAGCATCTTTATTTCTGCGACTTGGATGGCATGGATATGCTTTTGGGTCACTGCCCATGTCTCGCTGCCGTACAATAGGACTGGCCTTATGATGGTCTTTTATACTAGGCCTTTGAGTTTTACTGGCATTCTCCTGTCACATGTGACACCAGTTACTTCACGCCATTTTAGCCACGCTGCAGCTATCCGGTGCTGAATGTTGCATTCCAAGTTCCCAGAGCTGTGGATCATACTTCCTAAATACTTATATTGATCGCACATGATCGCATATTTAATGTCTTCATTTTCCGTATCATTTCGGCAGATATTGAACAGGACAGGTCCCATCACTGGTCGTGGTGGAGTAGTGGAATTTGTCGGGTAATTGGTTTTGGGCCCGGCAAATACTTACTTCCGGTTTTTGCCGAATCGGACCAACTTGGATTTGTGTTTACAGAATTTTCCTTAAGATCGTTTCGTTTTCGTCTACGATTTAAGGCAGGAAGATGCTTTTGTAATAACAAACCGAATTCATTTCGCATTCGGTCATTGAGTAAGTCCTGGATGTTTATAAAAAAGTATGTATTTATATCCGTTATCCTAGTCGCCATAGCACAAGCTTTCGCTTAATTTGGAGCTAGGTAATTGGTGTGTTAAACAATTTATGTAGGTACCTATTTATTGAGTACTCATAATAACGTGTTATTTTTGATATGCTTACCATAACTTAAGACATTTATTCTAAGATAGGTAAGCTTATAAATATCTTATCTTATGTAATGTTGTTAATGTTGAATTTTGGTTATTTAATTATTTTTATTTTATTTTGTCTTTCTTTGTATGTGTGTACACAGTGCCCCAAAGGGTTCCTGCTGAAAGTCAGAATCGTGACATGCCTCGCGCTGTCACGATTAATGCTGAGCAGGGACCTTTTTGGCACCAGTTAGTCTAATATGAACCACCTAATATTCATTATATCTGCGTGCCAAATAAATGATTTCATTTGATTTTTCAATTTCAGACAGAAGAAGGTACAGTTTACACAGAAAGATGCACAATGTAGTCGGTTTTATCGCTTTAAGCGTTCTCTCCCAGACAAAGGTCTTTTGCATAAATGCAACAACTTTTGCCATGGAACTAATATGGTTCGTGACTCGTACAAATTACAACGAAGCCTTTTAAAATGTGAGCAACGCGCTCAATTACGTGTCTTTGATTATTTGACTCAAATTAATTGAATTCTCTATTTGTCAGTCACGCACGATACACAAATTATTTCTCATAATCAATATAACTCAAACACACGTTGTATTCAAAGTAGGATCATGAGTAGGTTTGACGACCGTCTTGGTGTAGTCGTTCGCGCACCGGACTTCTAAACCAGGCGGTTGCGGGTTCGAATCCCGCAAGGGGCAAATGTTTGTGTGATGAGCATTTGTACCTAAGTCATGGATGTTTATATGTATTTAAGTATTTGTATCCGTTATTCAAGTCACCATAGCACAAGCTCACGCTTAGTTTGGGGCTAGGTAATTGGTGTTTTTGTTGAAACAATTTA
Organism: Pyrausta nigrata; assembly: GCA_949316185.1. Lineage (NCBI taxonomy): Eukaryota > Metazoa > Arthropoda > Insecta > Lepidoptera > Crambidae > Pyrausta > Pyrausta nigrata. The sequence goes on along the minus strand of OX438946.1, from coordinate 16,926,279 downwards.
TTTATTTATTATTATTATTTATTTTAGGGTTCCGTCGTCATTAAGGTACCATTATTAGTTTCGCGATGTCTATGTCTGTCTGGCTGTCCGCGGGATTGGCATGAATGAAATACATGATATGTATATTATCAACACGCCGAAAAATTGTACGCCAGTAATCATGAAAATCAAATCATGAAAACTAAATAAGTTTGAGTCAAAAAGTCATCGAACGATTCTTGTGGGATATTGTTGTAATAGGTTTTTTTAATATGTAGGTTTGTGAAAACCAATCCGCGATTCAGAGATCCGTTAGCTTTTGTGTTTTGTTAGAGCCAAGTGTCCCCTCCTACTAGACAAACAGCTACTTTAGGGAGTGTGAGCATTTTTATGAGTAAGTAGCTCATTGAATGATTTCAGAAGTCAACTGCTCAAGTAATATTACTTACTTACATGTATTTTTTGAAAAGAGTGAAATTCTTGGTAATTTTCAAGTATACCAAAGAACAGGATATCCTTTCGTATCCCGTAGCCGGATTGCCGCCGGAATAACCGGAACTACGGTCCGAAGGTAATGCTATCGATATTACAGTATATTTTACACAAAAATGCAAAATATGACCTTCTTTACCTGACTACGAACGGAGTGGGAATGATATTATAGGAGTTTATTTACGTTGGTTACAGGATGCAAGATGTCATAAATATCATCCTAGCGTTATTCTTGCTGTGCACTCGCACGTGCCACAAGCCAAGGGTCCGCTTTAGATCATAGGATATGGCAGGTCAGGTAATTACAGTGAAGCGACTGCCATCTGACCTCCGTGACCCTGTTAACTGGGGTACCTGACTTTGTATCATGGTTACACATTCAGTCGCCTGAATTTGCAGGTTTCCTCACGATGTTTTCCCCTTACCGTAAGAGCATCGGTTAGTGTAACATCTAATGTACATAACACAGAAAAAAACATTGGTACCTACATGGCGGCACGAGGGATCGAACCTACAAATAAAAATAAATAAATTGAATAATGTAGCAAATAAATGATTTTGAATTTGAATACACCTCCTGCATGAAACGCAACCCACTAGCCACTGCGCAACCGACGCTCATGTCATTTAATTTTCAACTTCCACCGTAGCACTTTTTGTGTAGTTACAATCAAGTATCAGAACGACTAAACAATGGAATATAAAAACACTAAAAGATTTTTAGTTCTTCAACCATAGTCAGTTTTTTATTAGGGTTCCGTACCTTAAAACCCTTATAAGATCACTTTGCCATACGCAGGCAATACCTGCTCTTTACTAAAAACTGTTACAACAAGGTATGGTGCGTGTAAATTTGCTACGCCTGGGCAAGCTCGCTCTACCAAAAACCTTATCTTTGCTCTCGGGTTAAGATGAAGATCAAGAGGTAGGTAATGGGTTAACTATTAAAAAAACGCAATAGACACTATATATTAAAAAAAACGACTGATCTTTTGTAAATATCTGTGCTATTATGTAATTAGATTAATGTGTGTAGTATGTAAGCATATCAGCCACTGAATATACAGGGTACATCGAAATCTCAAATTTTTTTTCGACTTCTTCATACAAACTGCTCTCAGCTGATCGGCACTTTTGTATGGGGAAGCTAAAACTGTTTTTGAGATTTCGATGTTGGTCCAATACAAAAAGTTGTTGTGTTTGAGCAATAGAATCGCGTCACTTCCGCTTAACGCTGAGTTTTGGGTCACCCTGTATTTTCAAGGTTATGCACGATTGCAAATCTTTGTTTAAACGCAATCCTTGACATTCAACGAGTCTTTCTTCTGTGAATATAAAATAGTACCTAAGTAGCGTGTACTAGTACTTATTCTGTGGTAGCGTGTCCGTTGCGGTTTGAAGTCGTTTGTTTGAGCAAACAACATAATCTGAGGTATGCACCCCGCTTGTCGGTCGCGACCTTGCCCGAATGCCGAGCATTTCAGGCATCTGTCTTAATCATAAGCGGTTACAGTACTCACTATGTAAAATAGAATCTGAAGAACGAACACTAGATGGAATGAAGTCGTTTAATGGATTAATTAGGCATTCCTGCGCATGTTCGGCTCGCACTTTGCCGTTTTGTCATTGATTTTTTTCTTACGTTTACAATTTTACGGATTACTTCGCGATTTATTTACATTTTATATAAAACCTGACGTTTGGAACACTTTACAGCGTTCGTGGCCACAGGGAGACTGAGGTATTATTTGTCAATTACAAAGTTTTGAAAAATTAAACTAACGTCACTCATTAATATTAATTTACGATTTCAGAAAGAGCTTATCGTGTCTTGAGATCTTGCAGTGCGAGGTGTTGTTTTTGGTTTTAAAAACGTCAGGTTTTAAATAAAATGAAAATAAATCGCGAAGTAATCCGTAAAATTGTGTTTAATTAGTTTTTTCATTGTTTTCATTAAATGTTAATACCAAATTATAATAGTAGCAGTAGGACTTTACATGAGAGACCGCAACAGAGATTAGATTTTACGTGTATCTAATATAGTCTAAGTAGATCATCTAGTAAAAACTGGAATATTACTGCAATCGCTCTTTACTTCTAACTTTTAGCACAGCAAAAGTGAAACTTTGTTTCATTCAGGGCGTTCCAGACAATTTTAAAACCTTGCTTGCTTCCAGTAAACGCTTTGATTTGGTGATAATAAAAACTTGTTTGAAGTTTTTTCAAAAAAGAAATGAACTAGAGTATTCTAATGGAGGTAAAAGAATTCTTTTGGCGGAAAAACGAGAAACAGCGACGTTAGTACACAATGCTAGGCCACGAATTTTGGATCTTAATAATGGGTATTTAGCGAAATACAAAAAGGAAAACCGCTGTGAAAAATTATATGCAAAATAAGACAGAAGAAGAGTGATAGTTGTCAAAATGTCATAAAAAATAAAATCTAAAATGTGGGGCGCGAACCGCAGAGGTTTCATTTGCCGCCAAAGGTGCTCGTGTAATCGCGCAAACTTCTTGGAGGCCGAGTCTGATGTTCAAATACATCAACTTTCTCTATGCGACCAACTTTGAAAGCCAAAAAAAAATTTCTTCCCCATACTAAACCGCAGCCAGCTGACTTCAGTTTGTATGGAGAAGGTTTTTTGTGATTTCGATGTCGGTCCCATACTAAGTCGTTGTATTTGAGCAGCAGAATCAGCCTCTAAAAGGTTTTGCGCATTTGACGTTACACGTTGTATAGGTAACTTACCATAGACTTAAATTCATGATATTGGGGGCAAGAAAGGCATTCTGATAACATTAATTTATGATAAATATATTTTTGCACTTGAAAAAATGACCACCAGAGGCGGGAATCGAATCCGCGTTCCTTGCATACCGGGCGATTGCCTAACCTCTCGGCTACCCTGGCGTTGGCAGAGCCTGTGGAAATTTTCAAGTGCTTCTTAACATAGCTTGGTGGTCATTTTTTCAAGAGCAAAAAATATATTTAGATTGCATAGTGAATGCTTATCACTTAAAAACAATAATTTGATTTATGATAACATTCGAAAAAAGCTTTGTGGTAGCATCATAAAAAACTCTTTGCAAACAATTTTTTTTAATGGAACTAGTGCACGAGTCCGACACACACTTGCTCGGTTTTTTACTCCTCTTTAAGGTTTGCTAGGAATTCTATTAAACAACAATTTCACGAAACGTGACGGAGAGGGTCTCCCAAAGTTAGATACAGTTGGTAACATAGTTCGCTTAGGTCCTATAGGTAATCTGTTGTCGATAAGATTGACTTCACATGACAGACACAGGGGTGGCAATTTATTTACTGTAACAAAATCTACAGCTCTGAAAACTAAAGTTAACACGTTACTTTTATTTGAACACACAGCCAACAGAGGATTTCAATTTTTTTAAACAAACAATATGTGACAAATTTTAAGTATCGTCAAGCTTTCTTATTAATTCCTTTTATATTTTTATTATACTATCCCCTATTTTTTGAACGAAATTTCTCTACGATGCCCCCGACTTAGCGCTCGTCATCAGTGTCTTGTGCGTTCATAAAACCAAATATGCCTGTAAAACTTATTTGACTCGCTCTTGCCTTAGTCACAATGACAGTTTAAATCAGTGGACATTTTTGAATTATCCATCCATATACAATTTTAAAATGTTTTATGACCTGTCTATTGGTTGTTTTCCCTTGTAATATTTATTTTTATCTTTTTAAATACTTTACAATACTATTTTTGGTTTTGGTCTGCTCGAAATGTTAACTTAAGAAAGGAAACCAGCCATAAGTATTTGATGTTAATTTCAAATTGATACCTCCTCGCGTTCCTGAGAAACAGGGTCTTGATAGACATACAGATGGACAATAAAGTGATTCTATAAGGGTTTGTTTTAAGTGTAACTTACCTGCAACTTGTTTCCCAAATATTTATAAATCTATAAAAAATACTGTGTGTGTGTGTGTGAAAAGATTGCGAGAAATATAAATAAATAATAAATAAATAATTTGTTCCAACAAACACACCAATTACCTAGCCCCATACTAAGCGTACGCTTGTGCTATGGTGACTAGGATAACGGATACAAATACTTAAATACATATAAACATCCATGACTTAGGTACAAATGCTCGTGCTCATCACACAAACATTTGCCCCTTGCGGGATTCAAACCCGCAACCGTCTGGTTTAGAAGTCCGTGGCGCGAACCACTACACCAAGACGGTTGTCAAAAGAAAGAACCTTAAACGCCAGTTATTATTAACCAATCCGTAATCCAAGATTCATATTAATCCTGGCTATTGTCGAATCCATTGTACAGTTCAAGATAACCGCGGCTGTCGGTGTCAAAATAATTTGGACAACACGTTAGTAAAATAATTTTACAATGGATTCGCACGGTCAACGGCACGGTCGGTTTTATTTGATATTACTCTTAGCTCCAGGGCGGTATTTTTTTAGTTTACCAAAAGAATATTACATTTTTGACACAAATGTTGTATATAATTTTATGAAGGCAAAAAAATGGTCTGGGTATAAAATGTATTTACCCAAATTCGTGTTTTTACCGGGTTAGCGCCCATCTCCAATCGCGACAAAATACGTACCATACCTAAAGTCCTTAATCGTCAGAACAAGATGTCAACCCTATTGGGGCAAGTTCGAGTTAACTTGCAGTGTTTCCTGATTACAGTTATTAACCTCTACACGACCGAATGTACCCTTGTATTTGGCACTAAGTTTGGGACCTTGAATTGAAATCTAAAGAAGCACCTTGTACCATGCTATTAAATAACCTGTATTTCAGATCAGATAAGCATGTAGTTTACCAGTAATGGATCACTTAATATCACTTGAAGTTTTAGTTAAAAGTTTTGCTAAGTTTAGGTATTGACACGTAAGGCATAGTATATCATAATGAGGGATTTTCTGACAGCTTATTTTTAAATAAATAAATAAAATCATTTTTATTCAGGCAAATTTACACCCATACATTTCATGTTTACATGGTATTCAATAAAAATTATATAAAAATGTACCTGACTTACCTATACCTTGTTATTACAAAAACTTAGTACCGGGTTTAAGCCAGGACTAAGCTTTTAGCTAGGCAATTAGAAAAGCGTTTCTCTATTAGGTTATGTCACGAATGTGTCATTCATTCCTCTGTCGTCGGCTAGTATTAAGACCTATTTAAACCTGGTCATTTTTTTTTGTAATAACCCTGATGATCTTTAACGACATGTAGCGGAGTTTTAAGTTCTGATTTTGCAAATTTGAAAAATCGCTCATTGTAGTTCATCGATGCTACGAGTACCAATGTTTATTATTAATCATAGTGTAATTATTAGTTAGTATTCGTAGTACAAACTACGGGTTTTTTCCGGCCCACACTTTTAAGTAAAAACTTGTTTTAACTTTTGTTTATCAAACATTCACCATTGTGGTTAAGGGATAATAAAGGCTACACTACACAGGCCGAATAGACTTCTCTCCTTTACACATCATTAGTGAGAGCTGTTTGTAAATGTTTAGCTTTCTAGGTGTGAAGGGAAGCTCACTCGTTGACTTTTGCAGTGCGTGTTAGGACTTAGGGGTTAAAAGGTCAGACATTGCCTTTTATTTAGGTAGCTGATTTTTTTTCCATATTAATGGTTATAAGTAAATAAGGAACCCTTGCCTGTCTGCTGCGTTTTCACGTTTAAGTACACCAACTTTTAAATTCTGTTCTTTTTTCTTTGGCAAAGTGGTGGAAGCCGCTAGAGATGATAAAATAATAAATAATAATTTGTTTCAACAAACACACCAATTACCTAGCCCCAAACTAAGCGTGAGCTTGTACTATGGTGACAAGGATAACGGATAGACATACTTATATACATTAATAAACATCCATGACTCAGGTACAAATCCTCGTGCTCATCACACAAACATTTTCCCCTTGCGGGATTCGAACCCGCAACCGCCTGGTTTAGAATTCCGGGGCGCAAACGACTACACAAAGACGGTCGGTACCATATCTTTTGTGGCTTCAAATAACTACGTTTTTTTAAAAAAAAAAAGTCCTAATGAAAAAGTGTGTGGTCTATATCAGCGAGATTTATGTAAATATATCTAAGCTAACAAAAGTGTGAAAAATCTAGGTTATAATCACTCCATGTAGCGAGATTGCAATAATTTTGTGCATATAAAATTTGAAATAATTTTAGTGTGAGCCATTAGGTTCCGAATTACGTTTTTTTTTCATGTGATTAATATGATGTTCTAACAATATTACTATATCGCCTATACTAATCGCAGGAGATTCTTAAACACCTAATGAGATTTTAAACTTAGCCCTAGATTCCTTAGCCCTAGCTGGCTAGCGCTAAGGAATCATAATAGGAGAAAATGTATCGAAAGTTTACTTTAATTTTTCAATTGTCTAAATCGATATAGACCCGGACTAAAAATTGGAGAGAATGAAAGAAAGAGAGATAGGTTTGAAACAGTCACGATCGAATTCTTATCATTTAATTAATTTTTTTCAACGCGCTCCTTCGTGACCGAGCTTCTGATTGTGCAATTGCATTGTGCTTCTTGCTGTTCTTACATGTGCAATTGCATTGTGCTTCTTGCTGTTCTTACATGTGCAATTGCATTGTGCTTCTTGCTGTTCTTACATGTTGCTGTTCTTACATGTGCAATTGCATTGTGCTTCTTGCTGTTCTTACATGTGCAATTGCATTGTGCTTCTTGCTGTTCTTACATGTGCAAGGCATCGAGCATATATTTGAGTAATACTTTATAGGTGCATAAATTATAAACTAAATATTTATAAAGTCAAAAAAAATATATAGGTGCAACTTGTTGCTAACTCGGGATTCGTATTAAGAGTAGTAAAGGAACAAATATTAGAAAGATCCTCGTAAAGTTAAAGATTGATTTTTTTGCAAACAACTGTAAAGCTTTGGACACACTGGATGTTTTTGCGATTACATTTTTTTTACGTCATCATAATTAATATGGACGCTGAAAAATTAGGAAGATTGTGGCAGTTGCTTCCTTTTTATTTTTACTTTACACTTGAGTATGGTCGTAGATTAATACTGGAAAAGGTGATTAAAATGTGTTCTTGATGCATGTGACATGCATGTATTCAAGAGCTTCGTGGGCTATAGGGCAAGACCACCAATTATTCTCTAATTCAAGTAATAATAACAACTTTGAAAAATAGAACCCTTCATAAAAAGTTTTGTTGAACTTTATTTTACACACGAAATTGGTTGTAATCTTTACTTTTGTATTGGTTTTCCATGCGGTCAAACATTTCCTACTTAGCGACTAATTCGAAAAGAGGATTAAAAAGTATTTAAAAGTAGCTCATAAGGTTTTAAAACTATTCGCAAACACTGACTTTGCCCCGAAACTTGAACCATTAAAATAACTTAACCCTTCACGTACCTTGCGTTTCAGTAGACGTCAGCGCTCCGGAGACAGAAACCGCATGTCAAACCTCAGGCGATGGGTCATGGTGTCTCGAAGGTGGCTGGCAGACTGCTGCGGAGGCCTCTGAGCCTCGGGGGGCGGAGTCCGCCCCGCCCACCGCAACAAGTGACTGCACTATAGAAGTTAAAGAGAGGTGTCCATGTGCAGTAGTTTCGAAAAGGGTGAATTTTTGTTATTAAGTTACCCCGAAACTTTCAGAGCCGTGAAAGTGGCAAGTGCTAAGATCTACCAGAATATATTGAAGCCGGATGAGTATATGCAATATTTAATATCTATTTCTTCAAAAGAAAAGAAAGAGAGAGAATAGAAACAAAATTTATTGTTGTATTTTTCATTGACTGTCTTAATTACAAGTTACTTTCTGCAGTTTTATACTCGAAAATGTCAAATTCTTTTTTATTGGAAACACTCAGTAGTTGGTTCAATCCATACTAATATTTTAAAAAGCAAAAGCGTTACCCTTTAAGGACCCTCTTTATAATTTTTGATTTTCTTTTGTTTTAATTTATCTTAATTTTTATTAATAAGTTGTATATTATATATATTACTTATATGTTAAATTCTAATATTAAATAAAATGTTTCTAAAATATATATTATAATAACAATTTGAAAGCAAAAAAAAGCAAGAGTGTGTCAGTCTTTCTGTCCGTTTTCTCTTCTTAACGCTTAATCCGATATAGATGTTTGGTAGCCGAGTTAGATGGTACGAGTAGATAGTTTGGTTTGAGGCCCGAGAAAGGACATAGGATAGTTTTCACTCTGAGCTAAAACTATTAAAAGTTGATTTCTGGAAATCAACCTTTAATGGTAAAAGAAGGTGGAATGGTGGAAGTTGTATAGGAAAGATATAAGGGCGTGCCAAGTCGCAAAAACCCACTCGTTCAATACAAACAAAGCTTTTCGCGTCTTTAAGCAAGTTAATGATGCCATTTTTTTATTCCACTTACGTGACACAGTTATTTTAAAATTCGATTGTTAAAAAACAATCAAAATTACACCGTGAAGATCGTAATCACTGCGACCTACACCAAGCCTTACAATATTCGTTCAGATAAATAAAAGCTAAGAGCCGGGCACGCCTCCCAGCTGTGATCTTCGCAGATTTGACCAATCATCCGACTTTTGCGATCATCACTTACTGACTGTCGACTAAGCAACGTATACCGAGCTTAACTATACTTAACTATAGTCTTACCACTTGCTGGGTCCGCTTAATAGATAGAAATTGACGGGGTATACTTAACTTGACAACTGGGAGTCTTGAGTCAGTGAATCTATAGTGGTCTAAGATATAGGATATAGTCCTGGACAGCGTCAAGTAATTAATCTATACTATCTGAAGTACATATGGCTTGTACCTATCGCATCTCTTTTTGACAGTCGTATATTTATAGTCGTATATCTAGCGAGTTAGCGAGACAACTAGGAGTTGGAGTCAGTGAATCTATAGTGGCCTAAGATATAGGATATAGTCCTGGACAACGTCAAGTAATTAATCTATACTATCTGAAGTACATATGGCTTGTATCGCATCTCTTTTTGACAGTCGTATATCTACAGTCATCCATACTAATATTATAAATGCGAAAGTGTGTCTGTCTGTTACCTCTTGACGCTTAAACCACTGAACCGATTGAGATGAAATTTGGTAGAAAGACAGTTCGAGACCCTGGAAAAGACATAGGCTACATTTTTACGCGATATAAAAACAGTAAGGGGGTGAAATGAGGTATGAAAGTTTATATGGAAAATCCAACTCTTGCGGGCGAAGTCGCGGGGAACCACTAGTATATCTATAATCTTTTCACCTATTTATCTATACAGGGTGTCCGGTAAATAAGAGATAATCTATAACTACAGATTATAATCATGTGTGAAAGCCACTGAAGTAAAAACGAACAGGCATATAGAGTAGGGCATGATGAGTATTCTGTGATAAAAGAATTATTGAGTAATTGGGTGTGTTCCCCGATGAAATGATAAAGATGCCCACGAGTATAGAATCTCCACCTTTTTTAAAGTCAGTTAAAGCAAATGTTACTTAAATACGCACAGTAGGCAACTAGTCATATTTAAGGAAAGGGAAACATGCAAATAGCTATTTAAATGAAACTGATTTAACCTTGGGTGCCTGGTTTCTAAATGTACCAAACTCCACAGTTAAAAGCCTTAAGTTTTTTGTACAAAGGATTGTAATTGTAGCTTTATAAGAGCGTGTCAGTGCCTGGGATGGGCCATCTGATAAATTTGACACGGATGTCATGCGGGCGCCTATCTCGCACATGGTAATACACCCTGTATGCCTAATATAACAAGACACGATTATTCACTATGTGGACCTGAATATACATAGATCAAATGTTAAAGTTAATAATTTAATTATATATTTTTGCACTTGAAAAAAAAAGATTGCAAAGTGAATGCTTATCACTTAAAAACATTAATCCCACTAATATTATAAATGTGAAAGTTTGTGAGTGTGTGAGTGTGTATGTTTGTTACTTCTTCACGCAAAAACTAATGAACGGATATGGATGAAATTTGGCACAGAGATAGATTATAGTCTGGAATAACATATAGGCTACTTTTATCCCGAAAAAAACACAGTTCCTGTAGGATACAGAAATAATAGTTTACGCGGGCGAAGTCGCGAGCAACAGCTAGTTTATCATATTAAAGTTAATCATATTTTTTTAAATGCTAGGCCTTAAATTCGATAAATAGAATTTTTGCATTTTGTATCACATCATTATCATCCTAGCGTTTTCCTGGTTGTGCACTAGCACGCGAGGGCTCAGGGTCCGCTTGAGACCATGATCTAGGATATTTTTGCATCACACATATCATGATGGAATAATTGAAATGTAATGTGTGCATCATCAGATTGCTGTCTAACCAAACTATAAGAGTAAAGGAACAGAGAGTGCATCTGTGTATTGCGCACACACTTGTGCACTATAATATTTCCCTTGTAGTTGGCTAATTTGTCGAAATTCGGCTGTGAGGGCATTATTATTAATCATATTAAGTACACGTACCAAGTATTACCTATGACAGCAATCACAGTAGGACCTATCTATATTACGAATATTTTTAATAAAATATTTTAACCAACCTAGCATAAAGAAGTCGTCATCGTAAATTGATAAATCCCACTAATATTATAAATGCAAAAGTTTGTGAGTGTGTATGTTTGTTACTTCTTCACGCAAAAACTACTGAACGGATATGGATGAAATTTGGCACAGAGATAGATTATAGTCTGGAATAACATATAGGCTACTTTTTATCCCGAAAAAAAAAACACAGTTCCTGAAGGATACAGAAATAGTAGTTTACGCGGGCGAAGTCGCGGGCAACAGCTAGTAATGTATAATTTTGAGAACCCGGTTAGCCTCAGTCTAGAAGATCCCAAAAAGTCATAAGATATTCAGATGTTTATTGAACTTGTAATTTCATTGAAACGTAGGTGATGTTTAGCGTAATGCCATAATTATATTTGTGTTTCTGTAATTTTACCAAACACCCGCTATTATCGAATCGAGTGTGGACGAAACATTGGTTGTCAACATTTTCATGCCGTTACCTATTTTTGATTCTGAACTGTAAACCTTTTGAAAAGAAGAAGAAACTCATGACAAGAAAGCAGGATTCGAAATAAATTAATGTATTAATCATCATCATCATAGTAGGTGGTTCTCTCTCTCTTGGTTATCCAGTCTTGGATGTAGGCCTCTTCCCTCTTCTTCCACTTCTGGCGGCAAGACTAATCCATTCGAGGCCTGCGTGTCGTCGGATGTCATCGGTCCAGCGTTGGTCCGCCGCGCCGTCTGGTGTCCGCTCTTGGTCTCCATTCAAGGACCCGTCTTGTGAGTTCTGTCCATTCTCGCAATATATATGTGTGATAGTAAATTTATTTATTTGTACCAATTCTTTTTAACACAGATATAATATGAAATCCTGGCTATTGAGCTAGTGTAAACTATAATATGGACGCCAGTGTCTTCCCAAAGTGGTTTGATAATTAATACAGTACTATAACAAAGGTTTGCAGATAGACTAGTATAAACTCATGCTAGGCTACATATTACAATAAAATATGCATTTAGTCTTATTGCCTCCTCATAGTTGAGGTGAGGCCTTTTCCCAGCAGTGGGATATATACAGGGTGTCCCGTAAATTAGCGTCAATCGAGAGTGACGTCATTCTATTGCTCAAATACATCAACTTTTTCTATGGGATCAACATCGAAATCGCAAAAAAATTTTTGGCTTTCCCATACAAACGTGCCGATCGGCTGTGAGCAGTTTGTATGAAGAAGTCAAATTTACGGCACAACCTGTATAGGCTGACTTTACTAGTCTTATTAAGTTATTTTTAGGATGTTAAGTTATTTTTTACGACCGTCTTGGTGTAGTGGTTCACGCCACGGACTTCTAAACCAAGCGGTTGCGGGTTCGAATCCCGCAAGGGGCAAATGTTTGTGTGATGAGCACGAGCATTTGTATCTAAGTCATGGATGTTTATAAATGTATATAAGTATGTCTATCCGTTATCCTAGTCACCATAGCACAAGCTCACGCTTAGTTTGGGGCTAGGTAATTGGTGTGTTTGTTAAAACACTTTATTTATGTCAAAGTTGTGATTAATATCACAGATCCACAGTACTTACAATACAATTACAATACGTACATTTACAATTTCGATCTCATCCCACAGTCAACCTCCAAGTAGACACGAAAACATTTACCAGGTAATACGAAATACTACTGGCCACGCCTCAAAGTAATAAAAATTTGACCTGAAAGCTACATGAATAGTTGTACAAAATGTTGACAACCAATGAAAACAGCAATTAAACATTTCAAAGTAATCGTTTATTTGTTCGAATTGAGCTGCAATTTCATTTGTCTTTGATTCTTAATTGATACATGACGTTCGTCTTTACCAGTCCTGGCTCCTGTAAGCTTACAGATAATGATTGTGAAAAATGTGACCATGGCTGTGAGTGTGTCTTTGACTGCTCTAAGACTTGTGGGTTTTTGGGTCCCGGAGAACCTCGAAGGGTATAGAAAGGTTTTGTACGATTGCTATGGAGCTTTTAGCTTCTTGTTCATGTTAGGTAAGCAATAAGGGTGTTTTAGAGAGGTGCGGATTTGCTTATGCACGCGGGGTTGTATGTCCGGGTTTTGGCAGGCGATAATTTATGGGCTACTAGCAGTTCCCCGCGACTTCGCCCGCGCCAAAAGTCGGATTTTCCATACAAATTTTCATCCCCCATTTCACCCCCTGATGATTTTATATCGTGACAAAAAGTAGCCTATATCCTTCCCAGTGTCTCAAACTATCTCTCTGCCAAATTTTATTTGATTCGGTCCAGTAGTTTCGGAGCCTATTCGATGCAAATAAACAAACAAACAAACAAATCTTTCCTTTTTAATTATATTATAGTATAGATTAGATATTTTTTATTTTTATTAGGTTACCAACAACTGTTACATTAAATCTTCTTTTTAAAACATCAAATTGGTTGTAAATTAAATGCACAGATACTTATAGGTAAACGTAACATGCGAAGTGAAATTAGAAGAAAGAAAACTTAAATTACATTACACATTACAATATAAACTTTAATTTTTTGTTATATTTTATTATCAAATGTTATCGAAAAAAACACCAATGTAGGGTTCTAACTCCTCTTGAAATGGCAGCCATTTTAATTATTTAAAATAAAAACTTTTTCTATGGAGATGGTCCTAAAAGTTATGAAAATACTTCAAGATAACGCTGTTTCCTATCAAGTGAAATAAAGATCAATTCAAAATGATTAACTGTCATAGAGATAAAAAAAATAAGTTACAATAAATCTTGCTAAAAACTTCGACCGTCTTGGTGTAGTCGTTCGCGCACCGGACTTCTAAACCAGGCGGTTGCGGGTTCGAATCCCGCAAGGGGCAAATGTTTGTGTGATGAGCACGAGCATATGTACCTAAGTCATGGATGTTTATATGTATTTAAGTATTTCTATCCGTTATTCTAGTCACCATAGCATAAGCTCACGCTTAGTTTGGGGCTAGGTAATTGGTGTGATTGTTGAAACAATTAATTAATTTGTTTAGTTAATTAGTTCTTCAAACCTATTACGAAACTAAACCCAAAAATATTTTTTTTGTTATTTTTATTAAAAAAATTAAACTTAGGATTGTCTTCAAATTTGATAAATTAAAGGCCATTGAATTATCGCTAGTCGAAAACCGGGCACACTGTAGGTATACTTATTATGTTCTTATTCTGAACCTGAATCTGTCATCAATGCCCATCTTCTTTGTAGTTTTACCGAAGGTCGTGTGATTAAAAGACGTCCTAAATGTCTCTTATAATTTGCTTTCATTTCACGCGCTGTTCGGCATCGCACAGGGCAGTTGTTACAGAGAGAAATAAGAAATGAAATCAATGCGCATAAGTGCTATAGCATGTAAACTCATCAGTAGAGCTACTACAAGCGTTTAGGTGATACCTTCCTCATGCTTTCATAACTAAAGTTTATCTTTTGATCCTCTGAATTACAAAAATGATGACCGTCTCATGTTGTGGTTCGCGCTCTGGACTACAAAACCAGTGGTCGCGGGTTTAAATTCCGCAAGGGGCAAATAATAAATAAATAAATTGTTTCTACAAACACACCAATTACCTAGCCCCAAACTAACCGTGAGCTTGTGCTATGGTGACTATTCTCGGCCCGGCGAACCTTGATCCCTATGACAGTTCAAGTTAGTGATGGGTCGTGTCGATGTAACTTAACTTTTTTATAATAATAATAATGCATTTATTCCATCAAGTTAAATGACTCATTATTTGTTAGTTATAAAGGGCTTAACCTATGTTAGTAAATTATTATTATCATTTTATTTTATTTTAATTATTTATTTGTTTGCACAACTCCTGCGGAGGTTGTGCAACAGTAATTGATAAAGCGGCAGTCCTGTCTACTCGCTATCATAAACAGGATGCTGTTGGGGCTGCCCCGAACCCTGCGCACCAGGGAGGCGCATCTCTTCTGCACGGTCGCGTAGAAGCAATCTATTCGCGCCTCTGCAAACATCCCCGATGCGCTGCAGTATCTGGGCAACCCCATCAGCACCCTGAACGCGTTGTTGAATTGAACTCGCAGAGCGCCATACGACGCACGCGAACAATTGGCCCACAGGCTACACGTGTAAAGGTTAGTGCAATAGCCTCTGAAAAGAGTTACCTTCACTTCTGTGGAGCAACGTGAGAACCTGCGAGCCACCATGTTCGCCCTTACCGACAGCGCTCTGCGTACCCTTTCAACATCATCAGCGTCTTTAAGATCAGGAGTTAATAGATGACCTAAGTATTATTACCCGCTGTATCGCGCATCCATTAAGATACACGTTCGGTAGCAAATTAGGCCTCCTGCATCCCTCCCCAAAGACCATCACCTGGCTCTTTTGCACGTTGTATGCCAAACCATGGGACTTCGTGTATGCCTCACATATAGCCATGAGCTTTCTAAGTCCACATACGGAAGCACTCAGCAACACCATATCATCTGCGTAGCTTATATTATTTACACAGACGCCATCAATGTAACAACCGGTTCTGGCGCTGCTGAGTGCCTCTATCAACTCATTTACGTACAGGCTAAAGAGCGTTGGTGAGCTCAACCCCCCTTGCCTCACCCCGCACTCCAACCTGTACGGGTCAGATATATATCCGTCCCATCTCACTTTGTTGACCTGGTTTCTGTACCAATATTTAAAGATATTCAAAAGCTCTGTTGGTAATTGTGACTTTTCAAGCTTTCGCCAGAGCAAATAGTATGAAACCAGGTCGAAAGCTTTCGAAAGGTCCAGAAAACACGCCACTACAGGTGTACTACGCGTAGTATGAGACAGCGTGCTTAACACACAGCACCGCCATCTCAGTGGACAAGCCACGTCGAAACCCGAATTGGTTATCGTGAATCTTAACGTATTTGTTTAACTGTGTATTAAGCACGCTGCTTTTATAACTTAAATGATTATAATAAAATAATAAATAAATTGTTCCAACAAACACACCAATTACCTAGCCTCATACTAAGCGTAAGCTTGTGCTATGGTGACTAGGATGACGGATAGACATACTTAAATACTTTTATAAACATCCATGACTTAGGTACAAATGCTCGTGCTCATCACACAAACATTTGCCCCTTGCGGGATTCGAACCCGCAACCGCCTGGTTTAGAAGTCTGTGGCGCGAACCACTACACCAAGACGGTCGTCAACGGTCGATTATAAATCATGTACACTCGTTTACATTATCGACATTGCTTTATCGATATATAAATGATAAATGAAGTAACTTTTGCAGGACGTAAACGTAAAGTCTGATTGACATAATTTCTTGTAAATGTTAAGAATTGTTATAATTCCGACGGAATATCATTGTAATAACATTTATCTACCGAAATTAAATTAATGACATTTTTAGAAGCCTCCAATTCGATTCTAATGTACCACCGGTACACAATACAATTTTGTGTCGTAGGAATAACTGTCAATGTCATACGGATCAACGTTCGCCGGGCCGAGTATAGGATAACGGATAGACATTCTTATATTCATTTATAAACATCCATGACTTAGGTACAAATGCTCGTGCTCATCACACAAACATTTGCTCCTTGCGGGATTCGAACCCGCCTGGTTTAGATATCCGGGGAACCACTACACCAAGACGGTCGTCAAATGTTTGTGTGATGAGCACGGGCATTTGTACCTGTCATGAATGATTATCTATCCGTTATCCTAGTCGACAAAGCACGAGCTCATGCTTAGTTTAGGGCTAGGTAATTGATGTGATTGTTGGTTACAAAAAAACGTAAATTTAGGAACATACCTGATAATCCAAGCCGTGGATATGTGCATGATATGGGGCGACCTCCCCCTGATGACGGGCGTGGCATTCGTGCTCTTCACCAACCTAGCCCAGGCGACGAAGATCTTCTACGTGGTGAGGAGGAGGCGTCAGATCCAGGCTATTATTAAAGAAGCAGATCAGGTCCTGAGGGATGTTGGCAGTGAGGAAGCGAAGGTTATTGTGAAAAGGTACGTATACAATATATCCAGCCACCAAGCGTCGCGTCGTATTTTTTTCCTTACGATGGTGAAAACGAGGATAGTAGTTTGTATGGGTAACGCTTACCTTACTGAACTGATTTTGATGAAATTTTGCAAAAAGATAGTTTGTAACTCTAGGAAGAATTTAGAATAGCAGATTTTATCCTGGAAACCATCCTGTAAGGTGTTAAAAAGGGATTTACTGTTCACTTACGACAACTTTTCGTTAGTAAAACCAACTAGGGTAAAACCAGGATAGATGCCACACTTTTTAAAAAAATATGATATATGTCCCTGTACAATTATTTCATTATTTTATGACTTTTGACTTTTGTTTGGTGGTAGTTGGAAAGTCTATCGATAGATAAATAAAATAACAAGCTATGTATTTGCGAAATTAGAGTAATTACAATCAGGGCATCTATACCACTGGGGCGTCAATCCCGGTTTTACCCTATCCGTATTATATAATTTTAACATTTACAATTTCGACATTGAAGACCTAATTTTTAACTCGAACCATGATTCTCTGTTCTAATGAATGATCTAGATACCATAAATTATTATGGTACCATGGGTATCTCAACACTCATTTAATATTATTATTATTATAAGTATGGGTTTTATAAAACGCAGGGTTGAGTTTGTATAATCTATATCATCCATGATGGTGATACCGACAAACGAACAAAGGTAAAAAATCAAAAAAACATTGAGAGCTCATTCATAAAATTTAATATGTTAGGCGGTCACGGCCCTATCCCGGCATATCGGCATGGACGAAATGTATAAGGACCAACAATCGCCATACAAAAGAGCGTTCCCCGGAAATTCACAAAAAATGAGTAACATCCAGATGACGTTGCTAATATAGCTAGCCAATGCTTTAATTTTCGTGCAATGTCTATCTGTCTGCTATCAGCGGACTTCCATGCTTGTTGCCAATTTCATTTAGTGCTCTTAAAAGTCATAGATGGCGTTTATTAAAATACCGTACGAAAACAAATCTGTCTATTGTGCTCTTGGTTTGTAGTAGTTGACAAACAGCAGCAACAGTATCAACATTTTAACTGGTGACGTAATGATCGGATGGCGCATTTCGTTGAGTTGTGGAAGATATCAAATCTGAAAGTGTCGGGATCGATCCCCGCTCTATATTTTTTTACATTTTCTTTGTTTATCTTTTTTTACATTTATTTAGGACAACAAACTATATGATATTGTTTTTTTTATTAAAGTCATTTATTTGAGGGGAACGGGGGACCTAAATATACACATTCTTATTTTCCCTTTGACTTTTTGGCACAGACTAATGACCTCCTTTATTTAAGTAAGGCAAAACTTTTTTTACAGTAAAATCTACATTTATCTACCACAGCTCTTATTGTTTGATTTTTCTCATATTCGAATTAACAAAGGAAATGTGAGCCTTCAAAAACAAAAAAAAATTCTAACTTAACTTTCAGACGCTCGACAAAATTTAATAATCTACGCGAATTAAGACTGGAACTAAAACTAAAACATAGGCGCATAGTCCAAACTTTTGATTCATTATTTCGGAAATAAGCAGGTATTATTATTTGTCAAATTTTGGACGAGGAAATTGGAGACTACGAAATGCTGGTTTGGTCAAATATGCGATTTATCGTCTGAGCTTATTTGTCTTGCTTCGGCAGCCGCCAAAGATTGCATCGAGACAAAAACATTTCATTCAAATACCATTTCTTCGAATGCCACGTGACCACGTTTCCTTTTAACTGAGCCAACTGGGCTGAGCGAGCGAGATGTCACTAGCGGCAACACTTTAAGATAAAAATGTCGCACACTTTAAGATGTGTGCGACATAACAGAACCGTTTTTGGAAACGTCAAACAGTTTGTCGGCGCTTATCGGCACGCTGAGAACTTTAGCTATTTGAATTGTTCAAATATTACATGAAATCGTGGATATTTTTTTTAAATATTTCTTGGTGAAACATGCTGACTTGTTCAGTAATTGATTGTTGTATGACACAGCGAAATAACCCCGAAAAATGTTTATTTCACAGGTAAATTCTTCCAAATCGACACCACCTAACATAGGTTTATTTTTGCCAATACATGTGTATTGCAATGAAGAATTTACGAATATTTTGTGTAAAGAAATAATTTTCGTTTTACACTAGGGCTGTATCAAATTATCGATATTTCGTTTCCACTGTCTATCACGCGAATATATGTATTACTGTTGTTAAATAGGTACCTATAATTATGACGTTTTGATATGAATCAGCTGGGAATGTAATTACTATTTAAGATAGGTACTTAGCAGGGTTGATAAAAATCATGATTTTTTTTTAAAATAAAAAAAAACATGACTTTTTTTATTTTTTTGATATATTGCATTTTTGTTGTACATCTCAACATAGCTGGCTGTACTGACTTACTAACTGACAACTTCCTACTAAAATTAACATATTTTTTAACTGGCAATCTCTCGCGCGAATCAACGAGGAACGGGAATTTCCCCAAAATGGTCTCGCTTTCACTTACTGTCATCGCGTGATATCTTCTAAACTAAATAAGTCGCTGTTTTCTTGTACTGTTTTCGACATTCGTTGTGTTGAATTCATTTTGAAAGTGAGATTTGTGTTTTTTTTTTGTGTCATTACAATGACTGGACGAAAGAAAGACCCCGTATGGCAGCATTATAACGAAATTCAAAATGTAAATAAAAAGGGTTGCAGAGCAATATGCAAAAAATGCAATAAGGAACTGCAGGGAATACCAATAAAAATAAAATATAAAAATACAGATTTTACTGGCTTTTGTTGGTAAACCTCTTCAGTAATTTAATGTTTGTTTTATAATTCATAATTATATTTGTTTCCTATCACTTTAAAATCAGTATTTTCTTTTTATTCGGTTACATACTAATTTTTATCACGTTATTTTATTAATAAATAACAAAAAATCAAGTTTGATATAAATCATTGATTTTAAAAAAAAAATCACTTGATTTAAATCAATGATTTAAATCAATCAACCCTGGTACTTAGCCGATCCATGCAGTTTTTGAAAGTTAGAATAGTTACTAACATTAGTAATAAATGTATTTTTCAGATTTCCGACTAACTTTGATAAAAAAAAAGGCTTAAATGAATAAATCTTCCAAACTAGGTTCAAATTGTACGAACGCAAACGATAACATTTAGCATTCTAGGACGACAACGTCGAGCTAGGTATACGCTGTTGCATCTTATGCAGTTGTAATAGGGGTAGTTTTGCAACTTAAATTAATATTTCGATGAATTGGCCATACCCAGATCACCATCTAGTAAACGTGTCCTGTCACTCTGAACTATCAAACCTGTGGTTGCGGGTTCGAAATCCGAAAGGTAAAATCTTTCCGTGATGTTTATAAAAAATATTCGTTATCCAATTGCATTAAAATTAATTAACAGGTCGAGCCTATCCGCTCTAATGAATTTCGGGGACTACAATCTCAAAAATCATCATCCATCCTTTCCGGGACTGTAGTAACCAAAAAACCGGGTAAAAAAACGTTGTTATTCCTCTAAAACCAAAGTGAATATTTTCTAAAGTAATGCATTTTGTTTAATTCAGTACACACAGACGATAAATACGAATATAAAATACCTAAACACTTCAATATATTTTACTAACCTAAACCTATGACTAACTGCTAACTAAACTAAGGCCTAAGAAGTATTATTGTTTTTTTAAACAATGTACCTAAGCACAGTCTCCATTGTATAGTCTACAAATCACGCGATTAGGTAGTCTTTAAATCCAATTAGGCTTTTACATAGGTCAGTGTGTTCATGTTGTACGTTACAACTTACCATGTTTATTAAAAACATATTACCTACTGACGACAAAAATCATGCCTCTGTATGGAAACTTAGTGCTAAATTTACCGCGCGACAGCCCTGATATTGGCTTCGGTTTTGTTCGGAGTGAGAGTATTTTTGAGTCGTCGCGCTCGGTCGCACTAACATGCTGAAATATTACGTATGACAGGGACGGCTACAGCCAAAACTACCGATATTGTCTTACTGAGTAGTTATCCTCTAGTTCTAAAAGATTTTTAACTTGTTATCAAATAATCATATTATAGTACATAAATTAAAAAGAGTGTGTGAAATGACGTAAATTTAAAAAATTTGACATAAAAATCACTACCAAAAGTACGGTAATAATTTGTCTGAGAACGACATATTTCTTTTTTTTATTCGACAATTACATATATTAAACACCACATTATGGCTAATTAAAAGGTCCAAAACGAAAATATTTTCAATAAACAGTATAATGTATAAAAGTCCAGCAGATTTACGAAATCAAATATATTAAGCGCCATCTATTGTATCTTATCAAATTTACTACGTCATCTAGTCGGGTCGGAGTTGCCAGTTTGCAAAGTGTTGTTAAAAATATGCATTCTATCAGCGATTGATACCTCTATAGACATCTAGTGAGAAACAAATGAACCAAAAATCGGGGAACGCATTTTTGTATGGCGGCTGTTGGTCCTTATATATTTCGTCCATGATATCGGTATCGAAATATTTTTCGGTAAGATGTCAATTTTGGAATGTATCGTAATGCATCTGTTATTTTTCAGCTGCGGTCGCGAAACCACCTTCTTACAGGTGGTTTTCAACTGCTTGACGATGATAACCATGATCGGTTGGGCGACCAGCGCTGAGAAGAACAAACTACCACTTAGGGCTTGGTTTGTACCTTATGAGTAGATATTCACGTCAAAAAAAGCAACTGCCTTCAAAAACACGCACTTGTATTAATTGTGTTATTCCCAATTTTTTTATCGCCATGTGAAATAAACGTGGAAGGAAGTCGGTGCTAGCACAGCTAGACGTACAGTGTACGTGTAATAGGTCACACGTACTATGAATACTCTGAAATGGCACTGACTATTTTTACTTTTCTATTACTTGGCGATAAAAAAGTTATTTCCACTTTTTCTTTTTTATGAAGGCCGTTGTTTTTTTGTTATTTTTGTGTATTTGTTTAGAAGAAAAATACAATAATATATTTTGGGGCACCCTGTATATTAACCCCTTTTATTTTAGAACACACTAAAGTAAAATGGTTGATATAATGTTGTTGGGTTACTGCTCTTCCGCAAGTAAGCCGTAGCCCGCTCGCGGCGCTCACTGGGCCTCCTCGAATGAGGTCTCACCCGGTGGGCGCACCGCGCCGAGGGCAGCGCCTTGCACCAAGGAAACCCTCCCTTGGTGGGATATCCTGATATCCTGAACAAGGAGGCCATACACCCCCTGCTGGACAGCCGGGGAGCTCCGCCAGGTCAAGGGGCAAGAGCCCGAAGCCCGCACCGCCCCACTTAGGTGGGTCGAAGACCGACTGCTGCTGCTGCTGCAACCTACAGTACATGAAAAAATAAGGCCGCGGCGATGTTAGGTATCGTGTACTGTGTAAGTACAACTTTACATACTAACTTCGCTAGCGCAGCGACTTAAAGTGGGGGGGGGGGGGCATAATTTCTGACACCATAAGACGCCACTCCGATCCTCCGCAATTTCTTGACAATTGGCTATTTGGAAATCATGCAGGTCTTTATTCACTTCATCTTTTTAGGATTAGTATTGACTAGGATTAGTATTGACCATGAAATTTTCTGTGCCTGGCGCAGGTACCCATACGACACTACAAAATCCCCAGCCTATGAGCTGACGTACATGCATCAGATCGGAGCTTTGTGCATCGCGGCTTTCCTCAACGTCAGCAAGGACACCCTGGTGACGTCCCTGATCGCACAGTGCCGCTGTCGGCTGAGGTTGCTAGGGCTGTCACTAAGAACACTGTGCAGGGGCCTGCAGACCACTGAGAAGGTATTTCTACTTTATCATTGGACTTCAATAGGTCATCACTTCATTAGTCATCAAATGTATTCTAAAACGTATTATCAGGCTTAAAATATATTTTTTCCATCTAGCTTAGCCAGCATTAGTGTTAGGTAGTTGGTGGTGTTACACCCCCGTGCCTCAAACACACGTTAAGCTTTTGGTGCTGCACCTGATCTCTTTCTGGCTATGTTGGCTTACAATCTTATTTAACTGTGAGAGTAATGGAACTGAGAGTGCACCTGTGTATTGTGCACTACAATATCTACTTTGTTGCTGACTAATTTCTGTTAGGATTGTAGCCCGTAGCTGAATTTCGACTTGGAGAATATCACTGACCTCTATAATACAAGTATGCTGGACTGCATCCTGTCAACCTAAAAATGAAGCCATTTGATTATCGCCATTTTGGCGCTGACGGCTGTAGTGAGGGTGTGGTGACCGTCCACGGAACTAATGAGAGTTGACATAAACATATGCATGTACTATATTTTCGTTTCCTAGATACTCAGTGGAGGCGCTTTGACTGGGCACAAAATTTATGTGTCTTTTCTTAGAGTGTTTAGTCCAGCGTTGTTGTATTATAGAGGTCAGTGGACAATATTAATCAAATGAGTCTCCTTTGAACTAACTAAACCGATTTAGTATATCCGAAATTTTATTTCATTACTCACCGACCTCCTTACAATAATAAAACCAACTGCTGAACGGAAATTTTTGTAATCCTCCTCGTAGCAAATTCTGTCATCTGTAATAAGCGGTTACGGTTAGCTACACGCTATCGCAGCGCTCTACGAAAGTTGTAGTTCACAGGCATTCACAACACACAGGTCTACCATCATAGCTAAATCCTGACATCTACGACGTATCTTTCTGAGCTACGAACTTCGTAGCGCTGGTAGACGTCGTAGACGTAAATTCGTAGCTTGTATCTTCGCGTAGCGCTCACTTCCATCGTCAATAGATAGATGGCGCTTTTCTTTTAATACATGATTCATTTCCTTCTCTCAAAGTAGTATGGGTGTTCTCGCACTACATCCTATCTAAATCCGTCCGTCGTAATCCGTCAAAAGGCTGTCCGGCGTAGTTCATATGTTTGAAATGTTTGACCGGGGATCGAACCCGGGCCCTCACAGATAGAGACACCTTGAAAACGGTGTGCGAGACACAAGTTTGTCTCCAGTGAGCGCATATGATTTGGCTCCCACTCTTCTTCGGAATAAAGATATATTTCTTATATCTTTATAACTTTTATACATTCGATTTTAAATAATTGCGTAAGTATTAAAATGTATTGACGCCAGATAGCACATCAAGTCAAACACGCCACCCTATGCAGATTTAATAAGGGTATAATTTCGCAAAAAAATCCTACCCGTGTGCGAATTTTTGGTTTCTTTGGTGTTGATTTTTTACTCGACTGCGTCGGAAGGAGGGTATAGTTTTTCGAACGTATGTGTGTAAGTATCCGTATTGTATGTTAGATTGTGGTAGTGCGCGGCCGGCAAATGTATAATAAATGGATGGCGTCATGAAAGTGCATTTAAAAAGAGATGGGTCATTAGCGCGCGGAAATTGATTCCCTCAAATTGAGCAATTTGCTCAATTTTGTATTCAAATATGACATTTGACACGTAAAAGAACGTGTGCTCCACGCATCAAATTTTTGCGTTTTTTATAAATACACTGTCAGTGGATGGGGTGTTGTTTTTTTTTACCATATCAAATAAAAGCTAGTAAAAAGACCATTTCGGTCAGTTTTTTTCAAGGTTCAAACGTTTATTTAAATAAAAACACAGTTAAAAAGGTACTAACATTTAAAATAGGTACACATGTAAGATGTAGGTGGACGTTTATAATTACTACTTGTTACAGCATCATTACACCGCCGACCAAGAGGCGATAATCCGGAGGCGTCTGCTGAGCTGCGTCAGGCAGCACCAATCGGCCCTGGAGGCGGCTCTGCAGATCCAGCACTGCTTCTCGGAGCAGATGTTTGCACAGTTCAACGTTTCACTGGTCATCATCTGCGTAACTGCTTTTCAGCTGGTGTCTGTAAGTTTTTAGGGTTCCGTACCCAAAGAAAATGAAATGAAAATTCATTTATTTGGCACGCAGATAATGTGAGTACAATTGTCTGCGTGCCTACGTACTAGTGTGTGCCAAAAAAACGGGTAAAACGGGAGCCTATTCCTAAGAATCCACTGTCCGTCTGTCTTTCTATCACCAGGCTGTATTTCATGAACTGTGATAAAACGAGAAAGACAAAAAGAGAAGATCACTGATATTTTCCATAAATTTATCAAGATCTGGCCCCGTTCCCATAAAAAATTTAGTCAGCTATATGGTATTCGAATATTTTGGTACTCGTTAAAAAAATAATCGAATTACGACCGAGTCGGAAGACTCGAACAGGTATTCGAGACTCAAGTACTTTTTTAATCGAACTTATCTTCTTATCTTATCTTATCTTTATAGGGGCCATGGGCATCGACCCACGGAGCACCTCGACCCACTAGGATCTTTTGTGACTCCCCATACCTTTACTCTTCAGTGTTCCTTAAAGACTTCCTGTATAAATTTTACTATGTCTTTAGGTCTGAAGAGCCTATAGTCTTCTGAGTCTGGGTAAGCCAATCCAAGAAGACCCATTCGGGTTCTAGCCAGTGCATCGCATTCACACATTAAGTGCTTCATGTCTTCTGGCTCTTCCCCACAGGCTCTGCAGCTGCCGTCCTGGGTTAGCCCCATTCTGAGAAGCATTTTATTTGTGGCGTAGTGACCAGTTAATGCCCCCAGCAGAGGTCTCGAGTGTTGGCGCTGTTAAGCATTAGGTATTTGTACCATTTTCTAGCATTCAGACCAAGAAAGGCTTTAGAGTGATCCAGGGCATTTATTCTGGACCATTCCTGGGCATGTTTGGTCTGTATGTGGTTCTTGAATGCCGTGTTGATTGTTCCATTCGACAATCCTATTAAAGGCTCAAGGCCAATTAGTCTAGCCGATGAGCCCCGTCTCGCTAATTCATCTGCTTTCTCGTTACCCTCGTAACCTGTGTCCCGGTATCCATATTAAGCGTAGTTTATTATGTTTACCGAGTCTGTTAAGTACTTCAATGGCATTTATGACTAATTTTGAGTTCACTTTTGCCCTTGACAGTGCCTTTAATGCAGCTGGACTCTCACTGAGAATATTGATAGTGCGGTTTTTCACACCTTTATCTAGATTCCTCAATGCACATGAGAGTATAGCATAGGTTTCCGCTTGGAAAACTGTTGCCATTACACCCATACATTGACTTTCTTGAAAGTTTTTCAGGTAAACTCCCGCACCTGTACCGCTATCCATTTTGGATCCATCCGTATTGCAGATTATGCTATCCGGTTCCGGCTTGGGTGGGCGTTGTTTCGAGTCTTCCTTTGTGGGTAGGTGGACTCTGTATAGTTTTTGGAAGTGAAATTTTGGACTTGTTCGATCACAGTCCATTTCAAGGATCCTGTTCAAATCCGAATTTCCTTCCCATTGAGTGTGATTCGTTTGAGGTTTGGATGCATCCCAAAGCTGGGAGACCTTAAGTCTTAGCAGTGCCTTCCTTGCCTCAGTCTCTATCACAATGTGCAGAGGAGGAAGTTCTAGTGCTACTTCCATTGCTGCCGTTGGAGTGCTTCTGAAGGCCCCCGTTATCGCTAGACAAGCAGTTCTTTGTAATTTTTCCAAAGCCTTTCTGCATGTTACTAGCCTTGTCCTTGTCCACTAGACAATGCTGCCATATGTAATTATAGGTTGCACCATCATTGTGTATATCCATCCTATAATCCTTGGGTTTAATCCCCATGTTTTACCATAGGCCGCGCGACACATTCCAAAAACTCTTGTTGCTTTAGAAATTGTTATGTCATAATCGATGTCGTAATCGAACTTAGTTGGCTTTTGACGACAATTCCTAATATTACATCAGAAATCATGTATTTAAAACTGAGTCCTGTGTCTTTCACTTGCGCAACAGAGACGCTAACCACAAATTGAACATCAGCTGGATGGGGCCTGTAGCTCACAATGACACCCCAAATATCTGGGCATTACTCTGGACAGATCGCTCACCTATAAAAACATTGCCAGAACACCAAGAGTAAGATCCATGCCCGCAACAACTTGATTCGGGTGCATCACCGGATGTTTTACGGACTTCCGCTCTAGCCCTTTCGTTTTCCGTTGGTGAATACGCGTGTCCAGTTTGGGGTCGATCTGCTCATACAAAGCTCGTGGATACAGCTTTAAACGAGACCTGCCGAAATGTCTCAAACCCACTTCTGTGGAAATGCTGTATCCGCTAGCTGGTATCGCACCTCCGGACATTCGCAGACCAGTGGCAAGCGGAGTGGAGCGTCGAAAACAGGAGACGAGCGCACTTCATCCAATGCACGCTTACTGTACAGCTCCCCAAAGACTTAAAAGCCGCAGGAGCTTTATAAAGTGCGTTCCCCCTCTTGACCGCGACCCCTCTACTGCTAGACGTGTCCTGTGGGAGAACGGACCCTTACCGCCTGTTCCCTTCGTTCCTCCTTCCGAACATCCCTCTTCAGGACACAAACTGCCATGGCCCACTTTGAAGTCCCTTAACAGACTCCAGTCCCAAGTCAGTAGATGCAAGGATACCATGTTCAGGTGGGGATTCTCCGATGGAACCGATATGTCCTGTGTCTGCGGGTTCACTCCACAAGACATGTCCCATCTCTTGTCTTGTCCTGCGTGCCCTGATTCCTGCTCTCAAGAAGACCTTATGTGTGCAAACGACAAGGCAATCTGCGTCGCCAATTTCTGGGCACAACAAATTTAAGTTGCTTTACCATCGACACGATAAGAAGAAGATGTATATGAACGAAAGGAAATTAAGTAAATATTAACAGATTGTTGCATAATCAGTCCTTTAATCATATTATCACTCACGTTCCTACTAAAGTTCACGACTTAGGATTCAAATACCATAAGTATTTGAAACCTCTATTCGAGTATTGTGGATCCGAATACAGAATTTCATGTACTCGAATACCTGAGTACCGCCTAGGTATTCGAGTCAGTACTCGAGTCAGTCTGACTCGGAACATCTCTTCGCAGTATTTTTTTCTCTTACATACAATTCATCGTTCGTCATTGAATCGTCCACTGCTTTCACAATCATATCGTGCTTTCATATCCATCCATCTCTTTACGGTCAGCCTGTTTGCCTTAATTTAAAATTGCACTGTTACAGCAAACAGGAAATCTAGTTCGTCTGCTATCAATGGGAACTTATCTGCTGAATATGATGTTCCAAGTGTTCCTGTACTGCTACGAGGGAAATCAGCTCTCGGAGGAGGTAATTTCTTCTTTTTAGTCGTATATTCCATGAGGATCTATGTCGTGATCATTATCTTGAATAAAACACGCACAACGGCATTTTTAATGGAGTGGTTTGCCATTGCCTTCTCCATCACACACACTAACCAACAACACTCAACAAAATATTTATCGGGGTCTCCGGACGTGAACTAAAGTTTAGATTACATTAAATTTGGCAATAAACTACACACTTTAATAAAAGTATTATCAGCACCTAATTTTAATATAGAAGAAGAAAAGGGATTTCAAAATATGTACCAATGTACAATCGATTGAAAAAAATGAATCATGACCCACCATAGTGGCCGAGAGGTTAGGCAATCGCCCGGCATGCGAGGAA
Organism: Pyrausta nigrata; assembly: GCA_949316185.1. Taxonomy (NCBI): domain Eukaryota; kingdom Metazoa; phylum Arthropoda; class Insecta; order Lepidoptera; family Crambidae; genus Pyrausta; species Pyrausta nigrata. Next base: position 16,897,576 of record OX438946.1, on the reverse strand, counting down.
CGCGGGTTTGATTCCCGCCTCTGGCGGTCATTTTTTCAAGTGCAATAATATATTAAGATTGCAAAGTGAATGCTTATCACTTAAAAACAACAATTTATCGGATTTGCAAGCTTCATCTTTCGATTGTTAAATATTTGCAATAGTATTTCTTTCGAGTATTGAGGGTGTAATCTAAATAACATTGATGAAAGCAACGCGGCATTACAGCGTTAAGAAGCACTTAAAAATTTCGACAGGCTATTCCAACGCCAGGGTGGCCGAGAGGTTAGGCAATCGCCCGGCATGCGAGGAACGCGGGTTCGATTCCCGCCTCTGGCGGTCATTTTTTCAAGTGCAATAATATATTAAGATTGCAAAGTGAATGCTTATCACTTAAAAACAATAATTTATCGGATTTGCAAGCTTCATCTTTCGATTGTTAAATACTTGCAATAGTATTTCTTTCGAGTGTTGAGGGTGTAATCCCAATAACATTGATGAAAGCAACGCGGCATTACAACGTTAAGAAGCACTTAAAAATTTCGACAGGCTATTCCAACGCCAGGGTGGCCGAGAGGTTAGGCAATCGCCCGGCATGCGAGGAACGCGGGTTCGATTCCCGCCTCTGGAGGTCATTTTTTCAAGTGCAATTATATTATTAAGATTGCAAAGTGAATGCTTATCACTTAAAAACAATAATTTATATGAAATGGGTATGCTTTTGACTCCAAACGAAGCCAGGCGAGGCGTAGACAGAGTCGACGATAAAGCGAGCTCAACGAGAAGGGTCTGGCAATCCCACTCACCGACGCAACACAGCTAACTGCTTGGCGCCAAGGGCCTGATTTATTCAAAGTGAACACTTCCACAGAGTGCCGATATAGCTGGTTCCGCTTACCAGTGCCCCTGGTACCAGATGTCTACTCCGTTAAGAAAGTCAGTCCTCATCGTGATGACGAGAACTCGTCGCATCACCAAGATTACAGCTGGAGGCTTCACCACACTGTCCCTTAGTTCGTTCATGGCGGTTTGTTATTGGATTTATTTCTAGCTTTACACAACACACTGTAGGTTATTATTATTAGGCTTAGAAGAGGTCTTTGGGCGCTTGATAATATTTGTCGGTCAAGCAATATTCTTGATATAATAGGGACACAAACAGAAGACCATTTTATCAAAAGCGTGGCGTAAAAACATCCACCAGCAGTTGGACATACTCCTGGATATAGGCCGCTTGTAACAGGTGTCTTCGGAAAACTATGGGGAAGGCCTATGTTCAGCAATGGACGTCCTTCGGCTGATAATGACGATGATGAGGTACACAAAAGTCTGAGAATATTATAAACAAAAAAATACCTCTACTTTTCAACTTCATAACCTCAACCAACTAGTAACGTATACTTAAGTAGGTACATAATGTACTTACAGTGGCCAGCATATCAGAATATATTTTTTATGCAAAATAATTCCTATTACATCTGCATAAGATACCTTATTTTAAAACCCGGTTCTCCGTACCAAGATCAACTATTAGCAACAATACTTTTTAAAGATGATGTTTTTATAATTTTAAATTCAATTTGTTAAGTAACTGTACTTTTTACTTTTTCCAGATAATAAAAGCATCGTATTCACTATTCACATTGCTTCAGCAAGTCGAAGGAAAAGACTAAGTGCTGGAATGTAATACTCAAATACGCTTAGATGATACTTAAAACTCATTACACTCGTAGACCTAAAATAAATTATCAAAATTAAATATTCGTTATTTTATTGCTCATTGTGATTAAAAATTCAATAATTAATAGCAGTGTATTTTCATAAACACATAGGATTAATACTTAACTCGTAATTATGTTGTACAATTATTGTTTCTATTTTAATTAATGGGGTCTGCATTTGTCAATCAACGATAGGTTACTAGTTAATTATTGTTTTGCTAAATTGTCTGCCAATCAACGGATACCTAAGCATAGAAGTAAAATAAATACGTAGACACACCATAACCTGGTTATTTTTTATCTGATTTGATTTTTTTTATTTATTTAATTTGACTCTTCCTTTGAGAAAAGATAAAATAGTATGCTTCTAGACAGACATGTTCCATACTCGATCGCATCGTCGCTTACCTCAGGTGAGGTTGCGGTCAAATGCTGTCAAATGCTGAAAAATATATATATAAAAAAATATATGAAATTCAAAAACAACTTTTGCCCTTTTACTAAGAAAGATATACGGCAAAATTTTCTTGCCAGACGAGGATGACATCGGCTCCAAAATTTATTTCGGTTATATATTTCTTATTTATTTCCAAGATATTGTATCTCAACATCATGATGATTATTACAGTTAATCGTTTAAGTAGATATTATTTTTCCAGACAAAATAGGCAATTAATTGTTTTCGGTACGCGGTCCTTATGAGACACGAAGTATTAAAACCGAAGTAAATGTTCCATCTGTACCGTTACCATGAGTTTACGGCGGTTTTACTCGCTAGCGACGACGTAAAAAAGTGTATGGAAAATTGCACAGCGCTTCTGGCGGTTACATGGAGAACTAAAATTTTCTATACACTTTTTTTACGTCGTCGGTAGCGAGTAAAACCACCGTTAACTCATGGTAACGGTACTAGGCTTAAGAACATTGAGTGATGCCAGTATGAGAAAATAGTTAAAGTTCAAATTTATATCAAGCTCATTTCAACATGACATGATTTCAACTATATTGTAAACCTAGCCTTATCCAAACAATGCATTGTTAGCTACTGTGTCTAGAATGGACACAGTTGTGTGGACCGCAACATTCATGTAGGTACACGTCGAAAGCACAATAGACAAATTTGTTTTCGTTTGAACCGTGTCGGAAGTTCAGGGACAGTAAAATGATATTCATAGTAAAAAATACTTTTACACCTTTGAGAATATCCTTGACAATTCTGGCGCTTACTGGATTCTGGACAAGGGACAAAGAGGCTAGTTACTTTTTGGGATATGTCTATCCTTTTCTGATCTTTGTTTTTATGACGGGTAAGTATATTAGCTAAGGTACATGACACACCTATGACATCACTGACATTATCGTATACTCGCACCTACGTAGTTAGACTTTTACGGTGTTATTACAAAAAAATTAGACCAGGTTTAAAATGGGTCTAAATATTAGCCGGCAACAGAGAAATGAATGACACATTCGTGACATAACCTAATAGAGAAGCGCTTTTCTAATTGGCTAGCTAATAGCTTAGTCCTGTCTTAAACCCGGTACTAAGTTTTTGGAATAACGGGGTCAATGATTAGCAGGCACCAAAGTCTCACTTAGGCCCCGTTGCATTAAGCTACAACTTAGCTTTAACCAAACGTCAAAAAGTGTGTTTTGACAGACTTTTGACCCTTTGAAAACAAATCTGTCTATTGTGCTTTGGTGCAACGAAACTTTACTGCCTAAATACATAGAAACTTGCAATATTCTCTTGTAAGACTGTGTGAAGTCCTAGAATCATCATCATCATCAAATTTAAGAGCTAGGCTCTTGTCGGTGGAGTTTTTTCCATTCCTCTCTGCTTTCCGCCCTTCTCTTAACCTCCTGATACGACCCGACATTTATCTTTTCTTTTATTTGCTGCATGTAGCTTATTCTTGGTCTTCCTCGCTTCATTTTTCCTTCTATTCTTTCTTCTATTATCCCAGTATAAGTCCCAGAATCAAAGTGTACAAAATTTCTTGCAGTCACTGATTTTTCGTTGCACTAACATTTGTCTAGCACAGCATAGCCGTATGATGTACCTCATATACGCTTCGTAATAAATGGTATATTTAGTACTTGTCATGGTGATGATGCTACTGTTTTATACATAGCTTTGTTTATCTAATCGGAGGCTTCTGTAGTTGTAGCCACTAGAATAAGTTCACGTACACCTTATACGCGAACTTGAAATTATAAAATCACAAGGACACTATCACTTTCTAAGTACCTATGAGTTAAAATTACGGATTTATTAACCACAAAATTAAACATTTTCCAAGGTCTCTCAATCCTAGTACAATTCGTGGACTTACTTCAAATATGGGGGGACGTCGCCCTGATGACTGGCTCCTCTTTCCTCCTCTTCACGAACGTGGCTTTCGGCTTGAAGATGTTGAACTTAGTATGGAGGAGGGAAAAACTCAGAGTTCTTATTGAGGAATCAGATGAGGACCTACAAGCTGTTAGTACGGACTGGGAGGAGAAAATTGTGAAAGGGCAAGTATTTTTGAAGTCATAAAATTGCGACTGGAAACTTGTATTAGATATTATTGAACTTGAAAAAATGACCACCAGAGGCTGGAATCATACCCGCGTTCCTCGCACACCGGGCGATTGCCAAACCGCTCGGCCACCCTGGCGTTGGCAGAGCCAAGTGCTTCTTAACGCTATAATGCTGCGTTTGTATATAACTAATATTTCGATTGCATAAGTGAATGCTTATCATTTTAAAACAATAATTTACGGAAATTTGGTGATCGAATTCTAAGAGCCTGAAACTAAAGCTTGAAGGAAGAAGTTCTAGAACAAAAACTCTTCGATGCAAACGTAGCGTTGGACGTCTACTTACTAGCAAGATGGGCGGAGTGCGTTGGAAGCAGACCACTTAGAACTGGTCACGGTGGAAACAAGTCTCGTCTAGACGCGGATGCGGATGAAAATGATGATAATGTAAAATCTAAAAGCAATAGTATAGACTTACACACTACACCTTGAGATATTTTTGATCAAAATACTTTACGATACAACGATTTCATAAAATTACTTGATTATGTTGAATGTTTTCAGGCGCAATCGTCAGTCAACGATGTTATACCTCCTCTTTGTTTTTCTAAGCTTCGTGACCATTTTTGGGTGGTCCATAGGACCTGAGAAGGGAGAATTACCTACACGAGCTTGGTAAATAACTTTTATTAAATAGACATATTTTGTATGGGAAAATTCTGTCAAATGAACCATTAATTGAAGTTCATCGGCTGATTAACGATTGGTGAACTCGGGTCGAAAGTTATCATTACTGTCGCAAATGTACAAGGACAGCTTTGGGTTTATAGCAAAGTTAAAGTGGTTAAAGGAAATGGTGAATTAATAAGGATTTATTGACGATTTTTTTATACCATGTCAAGATGTCAGTGATTTTGCGACGTACGTACAGCAACTATCTTAGGTTAAGAAATAATAATTTGTTAAAATATTACAGGTATCCATTTAATATTACATCTTCACCCGGTTACGAAATCGCATACACACATCAGGTATTTATTTACTTCAAATATAATTGATAAAATTGCTACAGACTGGAACTTCTTGCCTTCTACTCGTAATTTCTTCCCTAAAGAAGACTACGACCCGGATATCTTTAAGGCAACAAACAATTAAAAAGGCATTTACTAGAAATATTAACCATTCAAGCCCAGGTCTTTACTCCACGTCAATCAGATGTGAGTGATAACGGTCTAATAAGAAAAATGCTTGAAATAATAATAAATAAAACAGCCACACCGTTTTACCGTATTTTTCTTAAGGATGCTAAACCGTCAAATTGTAAAAGTACACGTCACCTTACAGTCGTTGAACGATTTCTTCGCAGCCGAAAGATGACGTGGGCCTTTATACAATCTGCAATTTATTCGTCTTATAACGAACTTCGCTATCGCTAAAGAAATCTCACAATAATATATACTCAAAAGACAAGTGATATTTCGATGTTTTTTGTCAGTTTCATACATTTTGTTAGCGATAGCGCACTTCGCTTTAGAATAGACTGAATCTTGTATACGGGCCCTGGACTGAGACCACCCCAATGACCTCCACGACGATCAGTTCTACGTTGCCCACATTCCTACAGATCTCGGGTCCGGCTGGAATTTGTTGTTTTTCTGTCTTGACATAACTCAGAAACAGCTCGGAGACCAGGAGGTGTTTTGGAAAGCACGTTAAGCCGTTGGTCCTGCGCATGATTTCTCATCAGTCATATCAGATTGCCGTCTTACCGAACTTTGATAGTAAAGGAACTCGTGCACTATATCTCGCGCAGAGGCAAAGAATAAAAAATAGTACTACGTACAGTAGAATTACGCTGCAATAGTAGTCAAAGAAAAGTCTACGACATTGATGTCGTAGAAAATTATGGTGTAATTTAGGTCGCCTCCGAGTCGAGCACCTTTTCGTTTAGACGCTTACCGAAATACATTGCAAGCTAATTTCGTTTTTATAACTCTGGATAACAATTCATATAAAACTATTCAAGGACGTCAGAACATGCAGCGCGATAGGGTTGACAGCTACACGAAGCTACTATCGCCATCTAGCGCACCTCACGAGCACTTCCATCATGTTCGTCCAGCTATCAACGTAGCGCCGCGCGCCGCCGGTAAATAAAACGCGCGCGTGTGTCACTGCTTGATCGCGAGTCCCTACTGGATTATACTGCCGAGGCAGTACGCAGCGCGTAGGTCGCGTAGGTTTTTTGTACCAACCAACACAGGGAGTGAGACAGATCTGGCAGAGGTCCGATCTTGGTTTACGAGCACATTACTAATCTACCACTAGGTTCACTTTATAGACCTAAGTAGGCAGGATCTTCTTAGCTACTTGCAGTTCTATGTCATACTCATCGATCCTGCGCTGCCCTTAATCTTTGCCAGAGCGTTCTCCTTGCCAGACTGGCTGCTTTTTCCGATTCCGTTGATCGTAGCTGTAGGTCGTTAGAAAGTTACATCGAAGGACGGATTTCAATGTCGACGTGACGACCGTCTGGATGTAGTGATCCGCGCTCCAGAGTACAAAACCAGAGGTTGCGGGTTCGAATCCCGCAAGAGGCAAATGTTTGTGTGATGAGCACGAGTATTTGTACCTAACTCATGGATGTATCAACGTATATAAGTATGTCTATCCGTTATCCTCGTCACCATAGCACAAGCTCACGCTTAGTTTGGGGCTAGGTAATTGGTGTGTTTGTTGAAAATATTTACTATAGTGAGATGTCAAGACTCGCAATTTTCACCAGGTGGTAGCAGTGTACCTGGGAGCTAGCTTGAACGTGAGCCTGGACACCTTGGTGGTTAATCTTATGGCTCAGTTCTGCTGCCGGCTGCGGCTGCTTTCGGCTTCTCTCAAGATGCTGGGAGACGGCATGCTGATTAATGATCAAGTATAACTCTTGTTAGGCTGTTGTTTTCAATTAAACACACTTTTACGGAATTCTTCATGATTTACTGACACGTTATTTAAAACCTGACGGACAGACTGACTGACTGACATTACGAATCTCTAAGGGTTCCGTTTTATGCTATTTGGCTATGGAACCCTATATATAAATGGTATTATTTTCAAAGTGCATTAACTAATCTTGACATTGCAAGGTGAATGACAACAAATATATCATTTATTATATTGGCAAAGCCTGTCGAAGTTTAAAAGTTCTTCTTAATGATGTAATTGCCGCGTTAGTCAAAGAACTGCGCACAATTACTATATTAGGTGGTTTTCTAACTGCATCACGCAGCAAGGCGCGTAAATTTCTTTGTCTTCTCCCGCGCGATGCGCGAGCAAACGGGGCGTTGCGGGGCAGTTTTAAGACGGCCATAAACATAAAGTTGTGATCCAAGCCAGTTTTTCTCACCACAGGGCATGTTCAAGCCAGACCAAGAGGTTGCTATTAAAGCCAGCATCCAACGTTGCGTGCGGCGGCACCAATCAGTGCTGGAGGCAGCTGGTCTCCTTCAGGAGAACTTCTCAAGCCCCATTCTAGCACAGTTCACTGTATCCATGGTCATCATTTGCGTCACTGCATACCAGTTGGCTTTTGTAAGTAAGACTTAGGAGCACTGACCTCTATAATACAAGTACGCTGGACTCAACATTCTCTAAGAAATGACAGATGTAAATTGCTGTTTACAATATTTATTTGTAGAGAAGATTAGGTTACAGAGTTGCACAAAGAATTTCAAACAAATCGTTGGTAGAACAAATATGGCGTTTTTTCATCTCCGACCCGAGACACGAACGCGCAGGCGTACTTCACACGACTGGCTGCCGGAAGGAAGCTGCGGGGTGCGGGGGCGTATTTCCGCATAGTGACGTGTCACAAGACCTCATGAGCGTCATAGTGCGGTGTAACCGCGAGCTCCGCTACACACTCCCCCTCTAGTTCAAACACAGCGTCCTCGCGTTCGGACTAGGACTATATCTGCGTGGCCATCCACGCTTACGTTTCTTCCTAACTGGGGCTTCAACGTTACCGATGAACGGAGTCAGCTGCGACACATGGTAACGACCTATAGGCTCACTTTTGTAGAGCCCTTCCAGCTGGTAAGTAGTAGGACTCACCACTTCAAAGGTCTCGCCGAGGTATAAATTTGGTGGTTTGACCGGGTGCGGTGTCGTTCAACCCCTGGGTTTTTAATAGAACTAGATCACCTACCTTGTAATCCGGCGGTGTGCGTCTTCCCTCGTCGGCGCACGCCTTTTGAGTCAACTGTGCACGCTCGTGGACATCCCTGGCGTCCAACAAAGCGGTCGACAACTTGCGCAGGTAAGGTGTGATGTTGGCTACGAAGTTGTCGTTATCTACGATGGTTTTCATATCAGCCACGGCATCTGATGGTGCTCGCAGCTCTCTCCCGAAGGTGAGGTAGGCTGGTGAAAATCCGGTGCTCGCTGTAACAGCGGAGTTCATGGCAAACCTAATAGCTGCCAGGTGTGTGTCCCATGAGGCATGATCCTTTCCTACTAAAATGGCCAGCTGCGGCTTCAGGTCACGGTTTTTCCGTTCGACGGGGTTTGCTTCCGGATGATAAAGCGGCGTTAAGGACTGTTTGATTCCCATCACATGACACGCTTGCTGCATCACTTCCCCAACCAACTGGACTCCGTTATCACTGATCATTCGGCGCGGAACGCCGTATCTCAGGAACACTTCAGACACCAGGACTTCAGCACATTCTGCGCTGGTGGTGTTCTCCAAAGCGATGAGCTCTACCCAACGGCTGCTCACGTCTTCGATTATTAATATCCAGTGGTTCCCTTTCGCCGTTCTTGGCAGGGGACTGAATAAATCCACGGACACGACTTCGAATCGCCGGGTAGAGGCAGGAGTCTGGAGCAATCCAGCAGGCTTCCTATTATCGGCCTTATAGCGTTGGCACGCAGTGCACTGCTTGATGTACTCTGCTACATAAGCCCTCATCCCTGGCCAGAAATAGCGGTTTCTAATGCGCTGTAGTGTGCGCTCGACGCCGAAGTGTCCCGCGGTTGGAGCGTCGTGAAGGTCGACGAGAATCCTCTCCCTCTCATGTTCGGGTACTACAAGACAGGCGCAGTTTTCGTCATCCGATTCGACCCGTCAGACATGAGGTATCCACGGTTGGACCAGTCTCTCCCCCTGAAGGGATCGTCGGTCTCTTCTAGCTCTTCAACGATCTTCTTCAGTTCGGGATCCTTGAGCTGATTGTCACGCACGTCAGCTGGTGATCTGTGCGGTATGTCTACGGTCACTAAGCATACCTCGCATCTGCCTGGATCTTCATTGCAGCAGGCAGGGCGGCTTAGCGTGTCTGCTATCACGTTCACCTTTCCGGGAGTATACTGGATCTGCAGCTCGTTTGCCAGGATCTCCTTCTTGCCCTGAGACAAGCGGTAGGGTAGTGTGGCGATCGGTTCTTGCCTCTCATCAACCCTGATCCGGTGAGTAGCGTAGCTGGTAGGTGGGCCTGCTTCAGCGAAGCGGTCAGCGCAGCGCGCTATCAGCTCGTTAACTTCTTTTCTCTGAGCAGGTGACAGCTTACAACCTTCATCGTCTCTCAGCGCGAGGGCGGCGGCATCAACGTGCATCAATTCTGCATCATCGGGGGGCGGCGGTAAAGCTGGCGTGCGCAGGTTGTACGAGTCTACAAAGAAAAACTTCTGCTCAGATAAGTCTGTAAAATACCAAACGCCTTGTGGTACATCCAACATGACGTCGGCGCGCACTAAAAAGTCGCGACCAAGGAGGGTTCGATTCTCAGCTCCGAGTATCACGAGAAAAGTGGTAGGTATACTACGTCCTGCTAGTAGCACATTCGTTTCACAGGTTGACACATCACGTACCTGTGACGTTCCATCGGCGAACCTGACTGTGTAGCGTGCAGTGCGGAACTCGACGCCGCTCTCCTTCAGGATCGCGTAGAGTCCGGGACTGGCCACAGAGTTGGTCGCCCCAATGTCGAACATCGCGACGCCCGCGCGATTGGCTACCTTAATATTTACCATAGGCCTTGATGTACGCATGACATCGACATCAATGTTCTGAAAATCAATACTGTTAGAATCCCTACTTGTGGTCTTATTGAGCAACGTTTACAGGGTGACTTTTAATTACTATCCAAATTGTTTTTAAGCGTTGGGTATCGTTTATAGAAACCATTTATAAAAAAAAACAATAAACTTTTAACTTCTTCTTTTTCTGACAAAAAACTTTTAGTGTATAACTTAGTGCTAAAACATATCTGTGGGGCGCTGCATCAAAGAGTAACATCACGTGCATTCAGCCCGGAACCTCAGACATAGCGACACCAATCGCAGAGATGATGTTGATTGTAATAACTACCCATATTCCTGAGCTGTCACGTGCTTGCTTTCTAGATGAGCTCGTGCTCTAAATACAGCCTACACGAGAATATGGATAAAACCTTAATTCCCAAATCATGGTGCAGATTCTCCAGGGTTCACAGCCACATTTTTGTTTATGGACTTTTTATCAGTTTGTTGTTTTCAGGAGACCAAAAGCACCATCACCTTAATCGCGATGGCGAATTACTTCGCGTGTATGACAGTGCAGGTGTTTCTCTATTGTTACCAGGGCCACGAGCTCTCTGACGAGGTAACTATATTTTACTTGAATCAACTAGCTGTTGTTGATGTTCGGTGGAGCAGTCGCTTCTTAGAGTGGATACTAGACCTGTGTCGATCGATCACTTCTTATGATCCTGGTTAATCGTCACCCATTCGTCTGGTGATTGAGTCATAATAATTTGATCATTCGCGTCTCGCCTAATTTTAGGTTAAAGTGTCGCAAAGGGAGTGCAGCATTTTGTACGAAGATTTTCGCTTTAAAATGTAAGTAATCTATGTTTTTACATAGCCCGAAGAAACACGTTTTGTAACGTAACAACTACACGAGAAAGAAGTTCGGGTCAACAATGATTGAATCTTATAGAAATCCGTGATTCGATCAATCATTCACACATGTAGCGTTCGAATCAAAATGATACGATCGATCACGATCGACACAGGTCTAGTGGAGACCACGAACAGGCTCGTAGCATGGGACGGCCAGCTCGTTAGACGGACGACCTGGTGAGGGTTGCTGGCAGTAGTTGGATGAGAAGGGCTAGTGATCGGGATGAGTGGGTAGATTGGGATGTGATGAACTAGCCGATTTCGTATGCGTATAATCGATGATACAAAATGACTCATACGAGTACTCCCAATGTTCTTCAGTGATCATGTCCTCTTATTTGTTGTATGGTGAATAGACTTAGACTAAGAGGTACTTTGTTGTATGGTGAAGAGAGATCATCGTGTATCTATGGATGTACTTATCCTATTGCGATGAATAACTTAGGTTCTGCACTGAGTATCATGCTCATACTATATGCAAATTAAGATTATCCCCCAGAATTAAAGTTTCTAACACACATTGTATACAGACAATTTTTTTTAAAACCACGTTATTATACCCTGTTGCCTATATTATTATTACGAGGGTCAAACTGAAAGTTCTTAGAACTGGCCACTTATAAACAATATAATAAAAAAAATATTCTAAAATTTGAAAATAGAACTCTTTGCCAATATTACTGAGTATATATTTCATTCATTTGTCATTTGTTTTACGACTTGGCGGCAAATTGAAAATTGTCTGTGTCACGTCAAAATGAATTTAACACGAGAAAATTTTCGTGCAATGATTTTTTATGACTTTCGATGTCATTTAAGTCAACAAGAAAGTTATGATAGACTACGATTGGCCTTTCACGATGAAGCCCCATCTCGTGCGACTGTTTACAACTGGTTTAATGAGTTTAAACGTGGTCGCACTAATCTCACTGATGATGTACGTGAGGGACGGCCTTCTACGGCGACGACTGAAAATAACATCTGTGTTGTGCGGCGTATGATAGAGACTGACAAAAGAGTGACCTATCAGCAGATTCGGACAAGCTTAGGCATCGGTATGAGTCAAGTGCACAAAATCCCCCACGAACATTTAGCGGTCAGGAAGCTTTGCGCCCGGTGGATACCTCATAATTTGACTAAGGCTCAAAAACTCCATCGTGTGGATTGGTGCCGTAAAATGATTGAAAGATTTAACGGAGGTGACTCAAATGCTGTGTTCGACATACTAACAGGTGACGAAAGCTGGATTTACTGTTATGATCCTGAAACCAAAAGACAATCTGCTCAGTGGGTGTTTCCTTTCGAGGAGTTGCCAACTAAAGTGAAGAGAGATCGAAGTGCGGGAAAAAAAATGGTGGCCTCGTTCTTTGGAAGGATAGGTCATTTCGCAACAATTGTGTTAGAGGATCAAAAAACAGTTTCTGCAGAATGGTACACTACCAATTGTTTGCCACTTGTCTTGGAAAAAGTTCGAGAGAAACGACCTCGCAGTAGGATCCTCCTTCACCACGACAACGCCTCGTCGCACACCGCCAAGCGAACGATCGACTATTTGGCGACATCAAACGTTGAATTACTGGGTCACCCGCCGTATAGCCCCGACCTCGCGCCTTGTGATTTTTATTTATTTCCAAAAATTAAAGAAAAACTTAAAGGAAAGCGGTTTATGAATGCTGAAGAAGCGGTGGCTGCGTATCGCGATGCCATTGAAGAGACCCCTAAGGACGAGTGGGCAAAGTGCTTTTCCCAGTGGTTCCATCGCATGCAGCGGTGTATTGACGTCAATGGACAATATTTTGAAAAGATATAATAAAACTAATAACTGGCTAATGTAATCAGTTTTTGATTTTCTAAGAACTTTCAGTTTGACCCTCGTACGAGTAATATAAACTAAGTGCTGGGGGAAATAAGGAATTCGATGTGGATTGTCCTGCCGCCAATTATGATGATGAAGACACCGTCTTATTTCTGGTTCATCTTTCAGAGCGGCAAAGTGGGAGGAGCAGTGTACGATTCGCCCTGGTACCAGATGTCAGTACCCCTGAGGAAGGATCTAATGATGCTGATGCTCCGCTCCCAGAAGGTGGTCAAGCTGAAAGCTGGCGGGTTTACCACGCTTTCTTTAAATGCGTTTACTGCTGTAAGTAATTGTTGCTTGATGACTGTTTTCTTAAACATTCTAAGCATGTATTTGACTCGTAGTTACACTGATCACACAAGATTGGTGCGAGGTTCCAGAATGGTTTATGTCTGCCTACTAAAAACCTATTCAGTCTTGCCTTAAATAGACCCAGGTTGTAATCTTTAGGGAAGATATTAGCAGGCAGCGAATCCCAGTCTCTAGCTGTTCGCATCAGAAGTGTCAGCGAACCGCTTTGTACGGGTTGATGGAATGTTTTGACTGGACTGTTTTGGGAGGGAGTCCAATACTAAACTTTTAAAAAATTCATTTCATTTTGAGGTCTAAAACAATTTAACTAGCTTTTATTGGTTGGGGTTTCATTACAGTCATCAAGCTATGGATCCTGACTATTTAAACAGGAGTTGCAGCGGTGAGAAAAATTCCGCTTGACTGCAAACATTAAACCTGCCTAACCTGTTAAGTATATGCTTATGCGGCAGGAGTCGATTTTCCTGTTTCTGTACAAGCCCTTTGTTTCAGAAGCATTTCGCTATTAAAAAAACAGTTCTTTGGCCTTTTTATAGGTATTTTAGTCTCGGTTGCATCATCTTACTATAAAAAACGTCAAAATGAATCACTGTCAGGCCTACTTGCACAAGTCCGGATTAGCTAATCCAGACCTATGATCAGAGTTAAAAACTCACTTGTGAAAGTCCAGATTAGCTATTAGAATAGTTATTTACGGGATTGCTACCATGTACCTTTTTATTTTTGCAACAGCGCCGAAATATCGGAAACTCGAAAATAAAAAGGTACATCGTAGCAATCCCGTAAATAACTATTCTTATGATAATGACCATGAAAGTTTAAAACAGTGTATTCCAGATTAGCTAATCCAGACTTGCGCAAGTGGGCCTTACAAAATAAAAGTTACTGTGACTGTGTTCTTGTTACGGTTTAAGTGGGCCTAGCTCTTTCTGCGGTTTGGGAAGCTGCAAGTACTAATATTATATTCTGTTGATAAAGCCAGATGGTGCTTGAGCCTTATATTTAAATAAATTGTTTTAATTGCAGATAATCAAGACATCCTACACTTTATTCACAGTGCTCCAGAGGGAGGAATGAGTGATTATTTTTTAGTTATAATAGTAAATGAAAATAGTAGTAAGAGCATTGGTAAATGTGTTAAAATGGTTTTAGCTATTGAAATTCTGAAAATAAATGATTCGTAATTATACCACTGCTTCTTAATGCTATTTGTATACTTATATTGCTTTATGATTTTACAGCCCATGAATCATGCAGTCATTTTATAGGGTTTAATGGCTGTAATATTATGTAGTCAAAAGTCGATAAGTTATTGTGTCAGTAAAATTATCAGTTTTTTGATGTAGGAGGCGTGTGCCGGGTGTGGCATATTCTTAATATAAGTATCTTATTTGTATGTGACGAACGTAATCATATTTCTTGTCACGCTACTACTAAGATATTATTTCAAGTAGAGGTAGATCGATGTTAGTAGAACTAGGTGGAAATTATATATTAAGTAACTACACACAGTACTATGTATAACAATGTAGTAATGTTACAGGAGCGTGAAATTATATACCTTAAAACTAAAAAATACCTTTTAATTTATAAAACCTTTTTTGGCTGGACTTCTTCATAGTCAGAATAGGAATCGTCTGATAAATTACAACACGAATTATTATTTTAAGATGAAATTGCATTTTCTCATCTTTTTGACACCTCTTGTAGAATCACATTATAAATAGGTCACATTTATTATTAAATAGACATCAACAAAATAGGGTAATCGTGTGTTGTGGGTATGTAAAGTTTCTACGGGAATTATTTTGACACTCAATTGATTCTAAATTAAATAATATTTTTGAGTAAGTACCTAGGTATAATAATAATAACAAATCTTTCCTACAATCACACCAATTGGCTAGTCCCAAACTAAGCGTGAGGTTATGGCACAGAATGCTATGGCGACTAGGATAAACATACTTGTATACGTTTATAAACGTCCATGACTAAAGGTAACATTCGATTTAGGCCTATCACTTTTTATTTGTATAGTAACACGTGTTAGTGTCTTTACGTGAGGGTTTTATCTGTCACGATAACGAGAATCGGCTGTGTCAATATTTATCTCAGTCCATTATTTAGGAAGCGATCTAAGTAACTGAAAAAAGAATCTGCGTACACCATACTTTTAAAATAAAAAGACAGCTATTAATGATTTTTTACGAGATAACGGTCGATTAGAACTTATTTGCGGTAAAGAAAGAAAAATATATATTTTTTTCACCGTTACACTGATTGTTAAGGACATTACAAAGGCAAGTGCTGAATAGACGTCATTGATCGTTGCAGCCGAGTTACTTTTGTGGCCGAGTCGACGGCGTAGCACGGAACTGATGTTCATCGGATGCATTACTTATTGGATAAGACAAATAAAATAAATTGTTCCAACTAACACACAAATTACCTAGCCCCAAAATAAGCGTAAGCTTGTGCTATGGCGACCAGGATAACGGATTGGTATACTTATAATACGTTTATAAATATCCATAACTAGAGTAAAACGCTCGTGCTCATCACACAAACGTTTGCCCCTTGTAGGATTTCAATTTACAACTGCTGGTTTTGTAGTCCGGAGCGTGAATCACTACACCAAGAAGTCGTGAGTACTATGAGAACAATTACTACATTTATTATTTATTGCTTGCAAGGGCAGCCTTATTTCATTATAACAAAATCATTGTGACTGAACCTTTACTCCACTAAAATGTCAACTCGGAACAAGATAACCACATCTATAAAGGCACAATGAGACGAACCCATCGCCTGGTTACATCATGATCTCACACGCGCTTGTAGTATTACTATCAGTACAGTTAGTAGTAAGCCAGACGTGCTACTGGAATGACGGGTGTTCGTACCAGCTCTTCTCTTCAAAGACACCTTATGATTCCGTGAGAGGTGATATAAGGGACTACCCGTTGCTTGAAAGTGAGTGTTTAAGAGTTACCACAGGCCTACCGTCTATATCGATTGTAGTTATTATAGTATAAAGCGAATATTCACAACTTGATGCATGTAAAGCTTTTAAAATAATCAGAAAATGCGATCGCGATAGCTTTCTGTAAGACGAAAGGCCTGCTGATGAGTCTAAAATTAGATATGAGTGTATTTTTGAGTTTGACACAACAACCCACTTAGCTTGTTATACTTGTTTAATTCGAAGTGAATCACTGAGCATTCATAGTAAGTACATATAACTATAATTATTTTTTAGACAGCACTTATTCAAAGCTGCATAAGACTTAGTTAGACAATGTTAGTTTAATGTTCTGTGACCTCCGCACATCAGCTTTATAGAATCTGTCAGCGTATAAAGCATTCTGCACAATTCTTTACATCGATATCCCTAATAACTAGTCGGTAATCCAAGATTCTCAATCCCGAAGAAAATTAATCCCGGCTATCCATTGCATAAATACGTGTTTAATGGATAAGCAAAGATTTGAGATTGATTTAAAACTACGATCTCAGATCGGTTATTAATTTCGTTAGTTAGCATATCACGTCGATCGCCGAGTCCATTCTTTCTTTTTGACTGCAAATACTCTTCATAGTCGTATACCTCATGACTGAGGATCATGATCATTATGTGAAATGAAACACACACAACGAATTTTTTGGAAATTTTAATAAAGTGGTTTGTCATAGCCTTCTCCATTTCACACACTATTCAACTAGTAAGTTTTCTCACGATGTTTTCCTTCACCGTTAGGCAGCGATGTGTTTGCAAAAGACTGTACTTATAAATAAATAAATAAATTGTTTCAACAAACACACCAATTACCCTAGCCCCAAACTAAGCTTGAAAGCTTGTGCTATGGTGACTAGGATGACGGATAGACATACTTATATACATTTATAAACATCCATGACTTGGTTACAAATGCTCGTGCTCATCACAAACATTTGCCCCTTGCGGAATTCGAACCCCCAACCGCCTGGTTTAGAAGTCCGGGGCGCGAACCACTACACCAAGACGGTCGTCAAGTTATGTCGTCAAGTTATGTTTTTATACAAACTCAGTGGTAAGGGCGGGAATCAAACTCACGATCTCACGGATGAGAAGTGAAGTTTTCTCCACTCGGCTATCGCGCCTTTTTTTGACTGCAAAGGCAACTGATAATTATATTTCGTATTTTTTAGATTGTAAAGCCATCAGTCTATGGTCTATCAACCGCCATGGCAACAGAAACCCTGGGGGCAGTGCCACTACGGACATGCGGACCATAGCTGGCCTCAAAGACGAGATTATTCAGAGCTATAGTCAAGGCAGAGGAGAGCTATGTGCACAGGTATGCCTTTCACATATGGGTGACATGACCGAAGAGAGATCAGGCGCAGGACCAACTGCTTGCCGTGCTTTCCGAGGCACGGGGGTGTTAACACCACCAACTTCCTGACTCTGGAGCTGTGTCTGAGTTATTTCAAGACAGAGAAACCCAACACTTTCGGCTTGACCGGGATTCGAACCCAGGACCTCGTAGATAGTACCCAGCGTTTAAATAGTAACTGAATAGGAATCTACAACTTTTAATTTTTTTGTCTGTTTGTCTGTTTGTACACGCTAATCTCCGGAACTACTGAATGGATTTGAATGAAACTTTTTTAATTGTGTAGCTATTGAGTTTGGGCAAATACTAGGCTATAACTTATTTTGAAGATCGGAGTACCTGACGTGGAACCTTAGCAGTACACTTAAACTAAGAGAGATATGAAAGCAGCGCCTTAAGAAAAGTTATTTAGCGTGATGAGCGTTTCCTATTGACGTACACGAATTCAAGGTCTGAAGCAACTGATATGGAACCCTAGCAGCTCAGCTCAATTATAAGAGATACGAATAGACCCCCTTAGGGAACATTGTTAAGCGTGATGAGCACTTTCTATAGACGTACACAAATTGAAGGTCTGGAGCAACTGATTTGCTAAAATACTTTAGGCTGATTTAAAACTCCCAAGGTAATCCTACTGTTTCCAAGTTACGATCTGGTGACGAACCTGGAGAAATCGAGAGAATCCTTCAGATAATTTTATGGTGCTGACCTTAACGCTAAGTAGTTCGTGGATACTTTCACCATAGACAGTTTGTCGAATTTTGTTAAATTTATGTGTTTGTTAATTTTATAAATGAAAGATCAAAGTCAATTGGCACTATTTTTTTATACTACTTATTACCTACTAACGAAAATTAAACTTTAAGAATAGTCTTACTTACTTTACGATATAGGGGAAAGGGTAGGTAGGCCTTTTCCCTGCAGTGGACACGAGAGGCTCCTAATAATAATAACTTTACGATAGTAGTTACTTACAAACTGACCTTTGAGTAGGCTAGGGACACAATAAATAGATGCCACATTCATCTGTTGCGTAGGGAGGTTTGAGTCTGACCTAAACACTAAAACCTAAAGTTACCTATATTTTTTTACAAAGGAATAAAACAGTCTTCAATAAAGTTTTAATTTTAAAAATTACCTTTACACTTTTACTCGTGCTAACAAAAGATATACGACAATATTTAGTTCTGGAGTCGGTGCCATGCAAAATTTTCTTACCAGAGGCGGATGGCAAGGTGATAGTAACCTATCTAAAAAAGAGTGCTTATTGACCTTGGTATTTCATTTCTCTCTTCTCCTTACGACAAAGTAGACTAAGAGATCATGATAGTTGGATGGCGGCGCGGCGAGAGTATAAAATATTTTGTATCGTCGAGTCCACGCGTACGAAGTCGCGGGCAACAGCTAGTTACAAATAAATAATAATAAAAACCTCAGAGATAGACAATAGGAAACAAGTGAGCGCATTCGACGAACCGAGGTAAGTGAATGAGCTGTGTGAATGAGTAAACCGAGTTATTGCTAATTGATAGTTTGAATGAGGTAGAAAGAGACAAAATCTAGTACATTCCGTTAAGCGTTACTACAACTGTGGCAACATCGCGTGTTTGGCGCAACTGTGTTAGGAAGGCAAAGGGAAGCGCTTCCTACCGACCGGTTGTTATGGTCGGGGACCAAGGTCCAATGGTCACCGTCTTGGTTTAGCTATATGTAGTCAAGCTCATGCTAAATCTTATCGCGGTTTTGTGTTGTATGGAGCAGGCTAACAGCGCCATCTAGCCTGTAGGAGCCGAGTCAGGGCGTCGCGTCTGGAAGTTGCTTGCTAATGTGGGCGACAGTGGTAAGATGTCGCTACACGCGTATTGGAATTTCGCAACTTCGGACATCCGGTGTCATTGATTTAAGTTTGGCAACGTCGCGCGTGCAGTAGTTTATATTATGTAAATAACCTTTTATTTAAAAAATCACGGGATTTTTTCTGCTCTTAAAAATAAATTAATCTCGGGATTTGAGGCATATCCACTTTATTCTTTCGCTGTATGAAATCAGTGTAAGTACATGAATAACTCTACCTAATTCCGACCTCTGATTATGAGTTCATTGTAATCCAGCATGAGCTAGAAAAACACTACAGGGGTGTTTTTAAATAGTATAGGGGTTAGTGTTTAAGTCTAGTCCCTAGTACTATTCTAATAGTACTAGGCACTACTTACTTTCCGTACAGGACCAACATCGAAATCTTGAAAACCTGGGAATTCCACCTATTCATATATTCATTCATAAATTATATTGAACAATCAATATATAATAATATATACATGAATGAATAAAAAAATGATTTTCTAGATTTGTCAAAGGGATAATGTTGTTGCATTTGAACTATTATTACCATTATGCATAGGTTTCAAAGAGTGTATTGCAACAATATATAATATTAATATTTGCAACTAGCAGTTCCTCGCGACTTTGCTCGCGTCAAAAGTCGAATTTTCTATAGAAACTTTCATCCCCATGTCACTCCTGATAATTTTATATCGTGACAAAAAGTAGCTCATGTCCTTCCCAGGGTCTCAAACCTCTCTGTACCAATTTTTATTTGAATCGGTCCAGTTGTTTCGGAGCCTATTCAATACAAACAAGCAAATAATCAAATCTTTGCTCTTTATAATATTTGTGTAGATAGACAGGGGAAAGGTAAAATAATATAGTAAAAGCGTAATATTCCAGGACATCGAAAACTTCAAGAAATGGAAATGGAACGTAACCCTGGATATATCCACCTCATATCTCACCGGTCAGGGCTACGAAGAGCTGTACGACATCGCGACAAGGCTCAGAGAGAAGTACCCTCATCTCCAAGAGGGTAGCTATAGTGACTTCTACTTCAGAACCACTAATGAACAGAGGACGATCACTAGTTCTTTAGCATTTGTCCATGCCTGGAGTGAGAATAGCAACTTGAGCCTACCAATCGATGGACCGTGGCCCCGAGACGATGTTATTAGAGTAAGTACGCAGAATTGCAGATTAGAATTTTTAACAGGCCTCCCATAAAGGGAACCGAGGATCCGGTAAAGGTGGTGGAAAGCTAGATGAGGGTAGAGGCGTTACTTTGGATCACGACGTCCGTATTTTCGCCATCACGCTTGTTCACGTGGTGATGCTGGCACGAGTGACAGGGACAGGGAAAGTCGAAAATACAGACATTGCCTCACAGAGAAGGACTCAGCGCAGGGGCCCAATTCTCGCGCCTTCGATAGTATATCACATACGATATTTATCTAAAAAACATGGCGGATATCACAAAATGTAGGTGTTACTTATTTTCGAAGCATGAAAAGGTCACATATTAATCACAGTTTGTGATATCCGCCATGTTTTTTCATTAAATATCGTACCTATGTGACATAATATCGAAGGCGTGAGAATTGAGTCCCAGGACCGATCATCCAGGAGATTTTGGTAGAGGCCTAATATCCAGTGTTGGCATATAGACAATGATATGAGCTTCTACAGTTTGATACCGAGATAGTGTAGCCTTATATGCTATGAATACCTGCATAAAAATTACATACACTACTTGTAAAATGTCTTTTTTCTTGCTCTTTATGAAAGCCTCATTTGAATTGAAACTGTTTAAACTTTACAGCCATATGAAAACTGCGACAGATATCAAAAAGATGTGAAAAATGGGCAACTGCTGGAAGATCAAATAAATGAATACCTACAAAGTCCTGACTACGTAACTGTAAGTAAACTTCAATAGGTATTTGTTATGAAATAAGTATACGATTTCCAATAAACAGCGATAATACAAATAATAGTCATCAGACTATGGTAGGTTTTATACATGCAATGTGTTGCAGAGGGGATAGCAATTGGTTATGTAAGTATGTGGGGAAGTAACCTCTGCAACTACTCTCAGATCTGAGATCTCGTCTTAGGCAGCTAATCTCGAGACAAGGCCCGTAGACAAGATGCAATCTATTCTACAGCAAAGTTCGCTATCGTTAACAAAATGTATGGAACTGACATCGAAACATCACATAACTTTTGTATACAGATTTTGATTCGTTGGCGATAGCGAAGTTTGCTGCAGAAAGATAACATCTTGTCTAAGGGGCCCAGGCTTTTTGTCTATCGCTCGCTTGCCCTAATAGAATGTAATATTTAATTTTCCAGGTCCAGAACAATGTGCAAAGGCGATTAGGCATAACCACCCAACTGTCAGCTGAAGACGTGTACTCGTTGTACGAGCTCTGTCGGTTTTACCGCTCCTGGGAGTCGAACCTGAAATCGCCCTGGTGCGCCGCCTTCAGCAACGAAGACTTGCTGGTGATGGAATATAGGGATGACATTAGGCACTACTATAGGAATGGTTATGGGTCTTGGGTAAGTAATATTACTGATTTAAAATGTTGAGATTCAAAAAGGTAAAATTAGAATTTTAAATGCTTTTCAAAGAGCGGTGACCTATTTTGTATTCGTTGGTCTAAATCTTCGTTATTTCTTATCACTTTTTATAGACTTTGGGATATAGAAGTTGCATAATTTAACTAATCTGCTTCTTTAAATTCGAGAAGATATCCTCGTACTCATGTCGCAATTTATGTCTATCTATCTATAATTTAAGAGCTACGCGCTTGTCGGTTAAGTCTTCTCCATTTCTCTCTATTCAGTGTCATTTCCTTGACTTCCTGGTACGACACGACACCTAACTTTTCCTTGAAGTGGTCCATGTAGGAACTTCTTGGTCATTCTCTTTTTTCCCTTCTACTTTTCCCTCTAGAATTACTCTAATTAGTTCATCGTGTCGTACCAAGTGTCCTATCATTTTCCCCCTCCTATTCTCGTTGGTTCGCAATATCTGTCTTTTCTCGCCAACAATCTTCAAAACCTCCTCATTGGTCTTCTTTTCCATCAAACTAATCCCCTCCATCCTGCGCCTACACCACATCTCAAAAGCCTCTATTTTCTCCCTGTCGCGCTGGGTCATCGTCCACGTCTCACTGCCATACAAGGCGATACTAAAGGCAAGCTATGTGTTGTGTTCTAAATACGAGTTTCTCATTGCATTGTCACGCACCAAGTTCGCTTATAATAATTCAAGGGATTCTTAATGTACCTTTTCAATTTGTGCTTAAATATTTTAGGTAAACGTGAATCTCGGAGCTACAGCACTAAAAGATCTTTACGAAAACTTCGAAGCCGTGACTCAGAATAAAGGCAAAAAGTTGGTTGCATACTTTACCCATGACACAATGATTGAGATGGTAGTATCTGCCATGGGAATCCATAAAGACGACTTTGTTCTTCAAGGGAATCAGATAAACCCTAACAGGTTGTGGAGAAGCAGCCATATTGGGAGTTTTTCGTCTAATATATTGGCTGTGTTAAATGAGTAAGTTAGTTTCAATTCATAAGCTATTCCTTGACCACCTGATGCTGACAGGAGTCAGCATCAGGTGGTCAAGAAGTTCGTGAGATGGATCCGTTGACCCAGAAGACACAATTTATAAAAAATGAGTTCTTTTTTATTCGAAATGGGTTTGCTTATGACTCTAGACAAAGCCTGACGTGGCATAGACAGAGTCGACCGTGGAGCGAGCTCACCCAAAAAGTTCTGGCACTCCCGCTCACTGACGAAACACAGCAAGCTACTTTGCGCCGGGCACCGGTGGACTTCCTAATTTAAAAGCTATTGCGATTGCTATTGCAAATTTAAAGCCAATGACATATAAATCGACATCTATTTATTAACATGAAAGCTGACGTTAGTTTGAAATCTGTTTTTGCTTTCCTGAAAGCTATAAGTGTAAGTTAAAGGGTACCAAAATTGCGGCTGCAATTCCAACGCAAACACGTAAGAATTGATATTTTCTAATTATTTTGAAAGCTGTCGTTGTTTACTAGATGTTATTTTTAAGCTATTAATGCTTTCTTGAAAGCGGAAACAATTTCATGTTGAAAATCGAGTTAGGAATTAGCAAATTTTTTTCTTGTTAAGAAATTATCGTGATCTTTATTTAATACCTAAAAATATAATGTATCCACTGCCACAAGTAAGACTTTACATGTTGGCATTTAGACTGCCCCAATTCCCTACGCTATAAACGATTTAGTAGTTCAAATGTATACCTTATGTGCTGCCGTCTACTGTACAATACATATTTATCTACAACATAATTGGTCTAATAAAACATCCCAAGATCACGCACATGCAGTTTATCAATCACTTTAGTTTCGTTTTGTCATTCACGTGAAAATGTTTATTGTGTCAATCAAACGTCAATGTGATAAGATAATAAAAATAATGTAATCAATGACTTGAAACCATGTTTAACTCTGTACTAGCTTATCTTCATATTTCCACAATTTATTAATTTACTGCCTCGTGGTCTAGTGGTCAGCCGCTGGCTTCTGCCGGAGAGGTCCCGGGTCCAAATCCCGGGACGCAACGATTTTTTATTTCTGGTTTTGATGACTTGAAACAACTCGGAAACAGCTCGGAGTCAGGAAGTTGGTGGTGTTAACACCCCCGTGCCTCATAAAGCACGTTATGCCGTCGGTCCTGCGCCTGATCTCTCTCCAGTCATTTCGGATGGCCGTCTTACCGAACTTTGTGAGTGGAGAGAGAGTGAACCTATGTATTGCGCATATAATTGTGCACTAAATTATCTCCCGCCCAGTTGCCTATGAGATTTGCAATCGTCAAAATTATACTTGAAGGCCCTTATTATCTACCAATTCGAGATAGCATATTTTTCAACTTCTTGATATTTGCTAGTCTCTTATTGATTTCTAGACACTACAACCACATATACTAGTTAAATACTATAAATTTCTTTATAGTATACTTAGCTGGATATTAATGATTTCATATAACAGCACGTAATCCTTGTGTACTTCTGTTGACTTAGATGCAGCGGCCAATCTGGTAGCTCAAGCTACAGAGTCCAGATCTTTATGAATGAGAAACCAACTGACCTATGTTCTCTGGAAGGCTGTACATGGGAGGAGTTCCAAGACCTATTCCAGAGGCACACGACAAGCAACCTTGAATTCTGCAGTATGGAGTACAAAGTCCCAGAATCGATCCTCCCAGAAAGTGAAGGCCCTGGACTGCCTGATAGTGCATCAGAGATTGCTATAACTTCTTGGGTGTTGATAGCAGCAGCTGTGCTGCATCTTAGATGAATAAGTCTAGATAGTTTTTTGTGAAACTAATTTTGTATGAAAGAGTTTTAAGTGTATTCTTATCAATAAATAATTTATTAAAAAACATATTTACAAAGTTATCAGTAACTGGTCATCAGGAATTTTGCTCTGTCCAAACACCAGCAGTTTAATCTTCTGTTGAATACTTATAAGAATCATCTTCGCAATATAGCACATGCAGTAGGCTGCACCTGATTAAGGAGACACTTGTGTGAAAAAGTAGTACTCCTAGCAGATCTTCTATGATCTAGAGTACTGGATGATCTTCTATTCAACTTCTTCAAGAAACTCCAAGTTTGCATGTCTGTCTGTCATGATTCAAGAACAATGCTCTTCAGTGCGGTAGTACTGCTGTTGTAAATGTTGCAAACTTCTAAATCGCTGTTTCTGAACTCCTCAAATCTATTTCTGAACTCTTCCCAGCCGCAGGTCCTATACTTGCAGAGGTGGAACTCATTCTCATTAATGAAGAACTGCACTTCATTTGTGGTACCAGTGTCTTTGACGCACCTGAAAAGAATTAATAAGTACGTATGAGTAAAATATAGTTTGTACCCAAAGTTATTATAGTTTAGGCAGTCATTATGATAAGCTTTATCAATATTAAGTACTATTGCATTTGAAAAAGTGTTTTGAGTACTGCGTGCAGGTGATACTGATCTCTTATAAATTGATCCGAACTTCAAACATGCCCGACCTGAAAGCCTAGGGACGAACCTTTTCAGGCTTTTGTATAGTTATGGTCCCCTAAGGCAGTATTACTTTTATATCACCCCTGAACATTTATATTGTGTACGCTAGTGACATTTTCTGTCTTTGTTTTCGTAGATGAATTTAATTTGCTTAACGCTTACCCTGAACCTAAGTATTATCAGTTTTGAAATCGATCGAATTACTTACTTGTGCAAAACAGCAGCAAAATTAGCAGCAAATGGTGCCATGTGACTTGTTCGCCATTTGCGTTCAGGTATCCTCTCATACCCTGATATTTGAGGGTAGTCATGAAAGAGTCCAAGGGAGACGTAGATCATCTCAAGCATGCTGTCATGGCTGAAGTACCCGGTGAAGGACCTTGTGGACTGTTGGATTGAGGACTCGAAGTATTCTAACAGTTCTCCTAGAGCTGGTCCTGCTAGCTTCTGGTTGATGGAAGCGCCGTAGCCGTTTCTGGAATGCATTGTTTATGTTAAGTTAAGTTATATTTTATTAGTTAGTTAGTTTTTTTAGTTTCTTGTGATGAGCACGAGCATTTGTACCTAAGTCATGGATGTTTATATGTATATAAGTATGTCTATCCGTTATACTAGTCACCATAGCACAAGCTCGCGCTTAGTTTGGGCTAGGTAATTGATGTGTTTGTTGAAACAATTTATTATTTATTTATTTTATTTATTAAAATACAATAAATTCATAAAATTCATTTATTTCTGCATATAGACCCAACAAGGGGCACTTGTACACGTCCCAATCTTAACCCTACCACTGCTTCGGGACAATTGTGGGCTAGTACTAAGAAGAAGCAGCAAGGAACTCAGTCACTATTGTCATCGCCTCTTTCAAAGTATTACAATTGTTTTTTCATACATTAAGTCTCATATGCCATCCTTTTCTATTTAATTGACAAAAGAAGTGACAGTATGAGACTTAGTTAAAGATTAAAGGTTTTTTATTCGTTCATATTTCTAACCAGAATAAACTAAATATAATATGAAAGAGTTCACAAAAACTAGCCTTTCTGCATGAATAATTTATTTTTAAGGCCCCCGATTTAGAGAAAAACTGAAATTAATTTTACTGTTTGTCTGTACATAAACGGCACCTTCGGCTATAACAATTAACACATGAAAAAAAAATTGTCAACAAAATTGTCATTCCAGAAATGAATGATTGAATGAAGAATCAAAAAAGAAATCATTTTGTTTATTATTAATTCACCCATTCTGAGTGGGCCAAGCATTGCGCCCAAACCGCCAGGAAATATAAGGGAGTGATCAATGTATGATGCTACATGACAAAACATATTTTTTCTCAAAAACGGAGGCGTTTAAAAATATGACTTCTATGGTTACGTGTTTCATATTTTAGTAGCTTAAAGATTAATATAGTTTATTGGTGGTTGGTGATATCTTGGAATAAAAAACCAGGCTCCATACAAAAAGGGGACATGTCTTTTAATTGACGTCTCTGAGTGCGGCGGTTAGTCTTTACTCTCTTCGATAGTAGATATCCGTATTTTCGCCTATACAGGGTGTTCCTTAAATGAAAAATAAACCTTTAGGTACAGATTAGTTACATCATGCTCTGTTACATGCAAAAATGTGTTCAAGTAGAAGTGCTACCATTTTCGAGATATAAACAAAAATTTCATTCTACTACTACTTCTGCAATTGACTTTTGGAAATCTGTTTCTATTTTAATACACTTGAATATTCCAAACACCACATTCAATATTAACTTATTACTACTTATAATGTTAGAAAGGCTCCCAAAATAATAAAAACTCAAAACCAAATTCTCAAAAACGGCAACACTTTAACTTGAAAAAAAAAAGGCATATAGTAGAGCATGATGTAACTAATCTTTACGTAAAGGATTATCTTTCATTAACGGAACACCCTGTAGCTGTCCCTGTCACTCATGACAGCGTGAGCTAGACTCGAAAATACAGAGATCGTTATTCAAAGTAAGTTCTTAGGGCCCATTTATCTGTGAGATAGAAATGATAGTAGTAAATGTCAATATTTAATAATCATATTATACTATTGCACTTGAAAAAATGACCGCCAGAGGCGGGAATCGAACCCGCGTTCCTCGCATGCGGGTTCGATTCCCGCCTCTGGCGGTCATTTTTTCAAGTGCAATAATATATTTAGATTGCAAAGTGAATGCTTATCACTTAAAACAATAATTTATCATATTATACTTTACAGGAACATAAAAAGATGTCCAGTTTTAAATGTGTTATTTCTTTACTGTAAGCTATAATTGCAGTAATATATTGCAGTTTTAAAGCTATTTGGTATGTAAAATAAATTTTGAGGTAATATATATGTTTTAGATTTTTTTCTTGAAGTAAAGACTAAATTAAGAAAGTAATTTGAGTATTTTGACTTTTTATTCAGATTAATCATTGAAATTAAAACTTATGACGTCATAAGCATGCCTACGACGACTTTCTGACATATTTACAGCATTCAAAAAATGCTTCGTTCTGACATTTACCAGAAAACATAATGCCATTCAATTCAATTACTCGTTAAATAATCACTCTCTGATTCGTCAATCCGAGGCTAAAGATTTAGGTATAATTTTTGACACTGAGTTATCTTTTCGTCCCCACTATGAACACATGGTAAACAGAGCATCACGGATGTTGGGTTTTATTTACAGAATAACAAAGCACTTTTAAAACATCTCATCCTATTTGACTCTATATTTTTCATTGGTTGAATACAACTCCGTAATATGGTCACCACTCTATAAGGTTCACCTTGACGCCATTGAGCGTATCCAGCAAAGGTTTTTGAGAATGCTATCCTTTAGATTGAATCTTCATCGCACATTGAACTCTTATGAGGATAGGCTTGAGAGGTTTCAAATGATGTCATTGTCTAGTCGAAGAATACAACTTGACCAGATGATTTTACACAGAATCATACATTCTCAAATTGACACTCCATACTTACTATCACAGTTAAATTTTTATACCCACTATCGTGTTCATAAGCCTAGATTGTTTACTTTAAACGTGTATGTTAATAATACCTCTTATTTTAGTCCCATAACACGAATGTGTCGCCAACACAATGAACTGGTTGCTGGTTCACCAAACCTACATATTTTTACTGGTAGTATTTATAAATTCAAAAAGGAAATTGCGAAATTGCTTGAGCAGTAGTGCAAAGTGATAATAAGCATTTGTTATTACTTTGCATTTTATTGTGCTTAAGGTTATTATAGTTATACTCTTTTAGTTAAGTTTATTTTAAATATTTTGTAGTGTTTGTCAGAATATTGGATGGTACTTCTGATACTTCTCTGCTTGCTAGGCTATTTATAATAGTATGTACATGTTAAGGGTTGCAAACTAGTCCTTAAGTATGTTTCATAATTAATTTGTAATATTGTTTGTGATCTGTTTTGTACATCTTAAAATAAAAATAAAAATAAATAAATAAAAAAATAAAAATTAAAATTCTTTTTGGAAGCAAACTCTCGGTTGGAAACTCTCACACATGCAAATAGTAACGTCATATGTCGGTTTCCGGTGCGTTTATAGAGCATATTAAGGATAAATACTCCGTATTTTCGTAAAAAAAAATCCCTATATCTCAATTTAAGTTATTGTATAGTGATTATGGGCATAAAATCTATAAATGGTTTTGAATATACCATATGATGTTTTTTACTTTACATACCGAATTAAGTTGGGTGCTACCACCCAAAGGTAGGAAAACTTAATTTGGTACTAAAATGGGTTGGCTCATGAAACATGCTTATTACATTCAAAGTACAAACCTATAGTAGTGCCGTATATCGTTCAAGTACTCCAAGACTGCCAGCTCATCATCATCGAACACAGCGCACCACGGCGAGGTCTTCGTCAAAGAGTATGCTCTGAAGAACCGGCACAAGTCGTAAAGGCCTAACAAGATGGACGGAGTCAGCGGTTTGTCTATTCCTGTACGCTTTTGGAAGTTTTCTAAGACCTGAGAAAGTTAATGTGATTTTAGGATTTTCAACCGTAGGTATTACAAAATTCAGCATATAGTTCAAATTATGGTGGTCACTAAATTGCTGATCGACAATGATTTAAGAATTTATTTGCAAGTTTTTACTTAAGTAGTACTTGGTGGGTCAAGGTCTACGTCACCTAAGTACTGACGAAATCAAACAACGGCTCATTGCTTATCAAGGTAATGTTTTTCGGGTACGGGCCAGTCTTAACAGCATTCTGAGAACCTTAGCGGACAGATATATATCACCGCTGTGGAAATGTCTTGTTCAGAGACTGATCACCGGCCCTTGGGCTCAATCCCAATGCGAACTGTCTAACATAAAATTCAGATTCAATATCTCTCTTTTTTGCCCAACAAACGAAAAGAGAAAGGCTTTATTAATTTAGAAACGTCAGATTAAACAGCTGTTATTGCTAAGAAAATTAGAAAACCCATAGACAATTTATTAAGGATGTCATTCGATGACGACTAAAGTTAGACGAAAACACGCAAAAACTTGTAAAAATTCGAAAGAAATCGCATCACTTAATTTGACGTTTCTAAATTAATGTAGTCCGTCTCTTTTCGTTTGTTTCACAGAGAAAGAGAGAAACTGAATCTATATTTAATCTTAGACGGGGTGCATTGGAATTGAGCCCCTTATTTTAAGCTGCTTTCATTGCTCATGCTTTATTTCAAATTGGTTTGTTCTTTCCCCAACCATGTATGTCTTCCTACCCTAGATTAGTGCCCTTAGGTTACCCACATTTGGATCACAATAGTTATCTGAAATAAACAATTTATTATTATTATTTTCTTCAGAGAAGACTTTATTATCTTACTTTTTGGAACTCCGGTGTTTCGTGGTACTTGTTCATTTCCATTTTGGAGCGAGGTCCATTGTACACCTCCATGTTGTGCCTCGTGCAGTGGAAGTAAGGCTGAAATATTTCAAAAGAGAGTATTTAGTAAACTAGCGAACGTATAGATTATTCTGTTCCAACAAGGTCTAAAGTCCGAAAGTATCTTTGGTTTGGAACAGAGCCCGTAGACAAGATGAAATCTATAAATAAGCGAAGTTTGATAACGCTAACAAAATGTATGAAACTGACATAAGCCATCGAAATATCACGTAACTTTGCATACATTTTGTATTGTTAGATTCAGAGGTATAGTCCGTGCCATTTAACGGTGCATAAAAAATCATTGACCCGTCACCCCTGCAGACCGTCACCCGTGTACCACTGCACGCCAGTATGCGAAGCGCGGCGACCCTAACTATAAGCCGTAGCGATACGAATCTGTCTAACAAATGAACCTCGGTACGGGTCGACCCTGAACCCAAAAATCAAAAGTCGTAATAATCGCTAGTTAGAAAGACAAATGATACGTGTCACAAGGTTTTAGTTGTCAAGGTGAATGACCTTTTATGCACGTTTATCTGGCACGTACTATAGCTCTTACTTCAAAAGAATCCGAAAAAAATATGTCCGATTTCTGAGGAACACAGTTGCGGTTTGTCAATTCTATAGCCATATAAAAACTGAAGTAAACCATTGCTAAGGTAGAGTCGGTAGCACAACAGGTTGCCCATGTGAACTGCGAAAACAACTTTTATTACGTAGGGAATACAGGCAGGCGGTCTAAAAGTCAACGTGCGGCTGTGTGTTCTTCAGAAACCCTTTTCTGTTTCATCCTGTTTTCAAGAATCGAACCCGGGACCTCAAAGACGACTATCTCTGTGGTCTCGGGTTCAATCCCTGGTCTATTTGTATATTGTATAAGGTCTGGGTGTTGTGGTGCCTGATTGCGATAGCACAAGTGTTTTTTCCTATGAGGTCAGAGAAATGTATGCGATGTCAATGCAAGACGCTTTTCACATCGTCACGTTGTCGTCAGGAAGACTTACCCTCAAAATGTCATCTCTATCAGTGGCATTAACTATTTCGAACTTGAAGTACCCTTGTGACAAGCCCTCCACAAAAGCCTTGGCGCTTTGTATCGTTCTCTGCTCCAGAGTTGGTTTGAAGTGATATTGGTCCAACTGCTGCAGAAGTGTCCGGAATTGTTCGTGGAACCTGTAAAACATTTTTTTAAGTACAGTGGCCATAACATCAAAATATTTACATTACATTTGAAAATATATTATTGCACTTGAAAAAAATAATGCTTATCACTTAAAAACAATAATTTATTGTATTTGCAAGCTTCATCTTTCGATTGTTAAATACTTGCAATAGTATTTCTTTCGGGTGTTGAGGGTGTAATCCCAATAACATTGATAAAAGCAACGCGGCATTACAGCGTTAAGAAGCACTTGAAAATTTCGACAGGCTCTGCCGACGCCACGGTGGCCGAGAGGTTTGGCAATCGCCCGGCATGCGAGGAACGCGGGTTCGATTCCCGCCTTTGGCGGTCATTTTAAAATGTTAAATATACAGGGTGTGGCGTAAATAGGTGTGGCGTTTTTAAACCCTGAAAACCCTGTACATATTTTTTTTTTAAATACTGGTATGTGGTGCTTCAGTGTACAGTGTATCCACACCTTTGCTTTGGACCACACAGAAAAAAATTACAACCCTTGTAAACCCTTGAACTTCAAATAAATTGTTTTTCTGAATTGGGCTCCTTTTTGTTTCGAAAAGCAATAACT
Organism: Pyrausta nigrata; assembly: GCA_949316185.1. Classification (NCBI taxonomy): domain Eukaryota; kingdom Metazoa; phylum Arthropoda; class Insecta; order Lepidoptera; family Crambidae; genus Pyrausta; species Pyrausta nigrata. The sequence continues at coordinate 16,865,279 of OX438946.1, read as the reverse complement.
TTTTTCCTGTAAGTCGTAACACTTATTGTTGCACCATTTTAGAATCTGCAAAAGATGGGCATTTTTTTTAAACAATGGGCACTGACAGTGTGGTACATTTTTTTTGCACCAAAAGCATTGAAAGTCAAACGATTTGCTAGCAGTGAGTATTGAATTTTGAAAGAAACTTAATTTTTTTTATTAAATTCAGTTTGTAAAAAAAAAAAACGAATGGAGTACTAAGTACAAGTGATCAGCAATAATAATAAAAAAAATGGATAAAAAAAAACCGTCATTTTTGGAAATTATAACCAAATTTGTAAGGCAAGGTAACGATTTCTAAAAAAATTAAAAAAAAAAAAATATTTTTGAAAACCCTGTACATAATTTTTTTTTAAATACTGGTATGTGGTGCTTCAGTGTACAGTGTATCCACACCTTTGCTTTGGACCACACAGAAAAAAATTACAACCCTTGTAAACCCTTGAACTTCAAATAAATTGTTTTTCTGAATTGGGCTCCTTTTTGTTTCGAAAAGCAATAACTTTTTTTCTGTAAGTCGTAACACTTATTGTTGCACCATTTTAGAATCTGCAAAAGATGGGCATTTTTTTTAAACAATGGGCACTGACAGTGTGGTACATTTTTTTTGCACCAAAAGCATTGAAAGTCAAACGATTTGCTAGCAGTGAGTATTGAATTTTGAAAGAAACTTAATTTTTTTTATTAAATTCAGTTTGTAAAAAAAAAAAAACGAATGGAGTACTAAGTACAAGTGATCAGCAATAATAATAAAAAAAATGGATAAAAAAAACCGTCATTTTTGGAAATTATAACCAAATTTGTAAGGCAAGGTAACGATTTCTAAAAAAATTAAAAAAAAAAATTTATTTTTGAAAACCCTGTACATAATTTTTTTTTAAATACTGGTATGTGGTGCTTCAGTGTACAGTGTATCCACACCTTTGCTTTGGACCACACAGAAAAAAATTACAACCCTTGTAAACCCTTGAACTTCAAATAAATTGTTTTTCTGAATTGGGCTCCTTTTTGTTTCGAAAAGCAATAACTTTTTTTCTGTAAGTCGTAACACTTATTGTTGCACCATTTTAGAATCTGCAAAAGATGGGCATTTTTTTTAAACAATGGGCACTGACAGTGTGGTACATTTTTTTTGCACCAAAAGCATTGAAAGTCAAACGATTTGCTAGCAGTGAGTATTGAATTTTGAAAGAAACTTAATTTTTTTTATTAAATTCAGTTTGTAAAAAAAAAACGAATGGAGTACTAAGTACAAGTGATCAGCAATAATAATAAAAAAAATGGATAAAAAAAACCGTCATTTTTGGAAATTATAACCAAATTTGTAAGGCAAGGTAACGATTTCTAAAAAAATTAAAAAAATTTTTTTTTTTTTGAAAACCCTGTACATAATTTTTTTTTAAATACTGGTATGTGGTGCTTCAGTGTACAGTGTATCCACACCTTTGCTTTGGACCACTATTTACGCCACACCCTGTATATTTAGATTGCAAAGTGAATGCTTATCACTTAAAAACAATAATTTATTACATTTGAAAATCACTACTACAACAACAGCAAAAGATTTATGTTTACACAAGGTGCAACAACAAAACCTGCTGTATATACTGACGGGTATTAATTAAACTATTCATAGGAGACCTCTGTTAATTTCTTACAATTGTAGCACATTGTTTTTTTTCGAGTAAATTGATCACCAAAAATATTATTTTTTAGTATATTACGTAGTAGTACCAGGCACTGCTACTGCCTCGATGGTCTAGTAGTCAGCACGCTGGGTACTATCCACGAGGTCCCGGGTTCGAATCTCGGGTCGGGCCGAGAGTGTATGAGTTTTTCCGTATTGAAATTACTCAGACACAGCTCCGGAGTCAGGAAGTTGGTGGTGTTAACACCCTCGTGCCTCGGAAAGCACGTTAAGCCGTTGGTCCTGCGCCTGATCTCTCTACGGTCATGTCGAACTGCCGTCTCTCCAAATTATGAGAGTGAAGGAACAGAGAGTGCACCTGTGTATTGCGCACACACTTGTGTACTATAATATGTCCTGCGCAGTTTGCTAATCTCTGTTGAGATAGGTCGCCGTGGTCGAAATTCAGCTAGGAGGACATTAGTACCAGGCAATAGGCGCTCATTGTATTAGCAAGAGTTACAATTTATTTTAATAATTATTCGAAGTGGTTCTTTTGTACCATAATACAGGAGGATGTTACTAATATTTTTAATCAATTTACATTAAATTAAAATTCAATGCTTATCCGTGTCACTGCCGAAACCAGTTGCTTTCTACCGCGGTCCGGTCACTCCACCCGCAAACACTCACTGCAAGTGTTCGTCTTGGATGAAATAATAATACGGTTACTTGTTTTTGAATATTCAATGTTTTTCAATATCGCTCGTGCATAAGATTTTTAAACCGTAGATCTTATTATATAAGTTTTTAGGTCTCATATAAGTAAAACGTACTATTACTTCTAATCTATCTAATCTAATATATAATAAAACTGTAAAACCGATGCGTCTGTACATTGAGTATTTTTACCAAAAACTAATTGAGGGTGATGTTAAAATATTAACAGAATAGGAATCTACAATTTTTAATTTTTTTGTCTGTTTATCTGTTTGTCTGTTTGTACACGCTAATCTCCGGAACTACTGAACGGATTTGAACGAAACTTTTTTATTGTGTAGCTATTGAGTCTGGGCAAATACTAGGCTATAACTTATTTTGAAGATCGGAGTACCTGACGTGGAACCTTAGCAGTTAAACTAAGCGAGATATGAAAGCAGCGCCTTAAGAAAAGTTAGTAAACGTGATGAGCATTTTCTATTGACATACACAAATTGAAGGTCTAGAGCAACTGATATGGAACCCTAGCAGCTCAGCTTTACTATAAGAGATATGAATAAAGCGCCGTAGGGGACATTGTTCAGAGTGAGGAGTACTTTCTATTGACGAACACAAATTGAAGGTCTGGAGCAACTCATATAGAACCCTAGCAGCTCAGCTCAACTTTAAGAGATATAAATAGAGGGCCTTAGGAAAAATTGTTCAGCGTGATGAGCACTTTTTATTGACGTACACAAATTGAAGGTCTGAAGCAACTGATATGCTTAATTACTTTAGACTGATTTTCAAACTCTCAAGTTAATCCTACTGTCTCCAAGTTACGATCTGGTGACGGAAACCTGGAGATATCGAGAGAATCTGTCAAATTTTATAAGCATGTATACCATATATGCTGCTGCATTCATTTAGGTATTTAAGCGTTTACATTAAGGAGTCAAAATTTGATAGTGCTGACCTTAACGCTAAGTAGTTTGTGGATACTTTCACTGCAGATAGTTTGTCGAAATTTTGTTGGATTACTGTATTATTAATGAAAGATCAAAGTAAATTGGCACTATTTTTTATACTACTTATCACTAACTAACGGAAATTAAATTACGAGTATAAGAAGACTAGTCTTACTTACTTTAGGTTTTGGGAGAAAGGGTAGGAGGGAGGCCTTTGCCCTGCAGTGGGACACGACAGGCTCCTAATAATAATAATAACCTTACGGTAGAAGTAACTTACAAATCAACCTTTGAGGCTAGGGGCACAATAAATAAATGCTAAACTGCATTCATCTATTGCGGTAGGGAGGTTTGAGTATAACATATATTTTTTTACAAACGATTTAAACTGCTTTCAATAAAGTAAACTAAAGGTTAAAAAAATCCTTTACACTCCTACTAAGAAAGATCAAACAAAAAATTTAGTTTTAGAGTCGGTGTCACTGTCATGCGAAATTTTCTTACCAGAGGAGGACGGCGAGTTTATATTAACCTATCTAAAAAGAGTGCCTATTGACCTTGAGAGGAATGAAATCCTCTCTTCTCCTTACGACATGGTAGACTAAGAGAACATGATAGCTGGATAGCGCCGGGAGTATAAAATATTTTGTATCTTCGAGTCCACGCGTACGAAGTCGCGGGCAACAGCTAGTTTGACAATAAATTTTCTTTAACCCTAATGCTATAGTTGTAAGAAATCATCAGAGCTCTTCTTATATGAGTTTATTTAATACTCTTCATAATGGTTTTTTGTATCACCTTCACAAGGAATATATACGCTATGCGGAACCTTGCATATGTATAATTACATGCTGAAAATATACACTAAACATTGAGAGCAGCTGCACAACGTAATTTGATAAAGATTTAAAAAACAAAGATTTAACACTGAAACACTTTATCAAATTACCAATATACCTTCAATTAGAAAGTTTTACTTAATACAGTCCATTCTCAGAAAGCACAAAACCCAAACTTACGATGCCACTAATGTCACAAAAAGAAGGCAAAATTTAGAAACTCCAAAATCCAATTCTGTCTTTGCCTCTAGACAAGTTAAAGCTCGCTCTGCATACCTTTATAAACTAATAAATAAAAGCCAGGATTTATATAGCAAAACATATAGGGATTGTAAAAGGTGCTTACAAGCGTTTTTGGAAAATAAAACCTACGATGAGTTGGAGACTTTACTGGTGAAATTATCATAGAGATACGAACAGAATCACACGCGTACTAACCACCCACCCCTAAACACACACACACACGCACAAACATGTACGCACATGTAAATAATGAAAGAATTTACTTTTAGAATAATGTTTTGGATTAGTTTTAATAATTTACCTGTTAACGAATTAAATAAATGGAAGAGCGATGCTCCCTGGCACAGGCGTATTAGCTTAAAAGTGCGCTATGGTCACTAATATAATATATTGTACCGATTTTAAAGAAATAAAATATTTTTTATTATTATTAGCTGTTTACTTAAAATGATCTGTGGACATTGCATCATGTTTTTTACTTTTACCTGCTTCCAAGATCTCGAAGTTCATTGTAACCCTCAATAGTTAGATGGCCAGGAGTGGAGGATATGATGTCTCGCCAGGACCATTTTTGGAGATTAGTAATGTCCTGAAAATAATAATGTTATTGCATCAGTTTTAAATAAGCATGTAGCAAATAATGAACTAGAACGAGTGGGACGTAGCGAATTACTATTTATTGCTAAAGCAAAAAAGTGGGTCGAGTACACACAGTGTCCATCTAGAGTTTCATAAAAACCTCTATTGCTCAAAAAGGAAGTTTATTACTGAGCCTACCTAACTTCATAGACAGAAAACGAAAAAAGGTTGTGGCAAAGTTCCAAAGGGTATCTCAACTGATCTCAACGTTCTCGTAAGGTGCGATTGCCTATCGTGCATGGTTGTCCATGTACCAACATTGCTAGGGTATTCATGGCCCACCGACATATGCTGATGTACACCGTAGGTTTTCAGGGTTCCGCAGTCCTGACAAGAAACGCTTATAGTTTCGCCATGTTACTAGAAAGCTGTAATTTTGTAGCTGTGTATGTATACCCATTACGCCGTCAAAGTGGTGAAATAAAATTTTGGAGAATATTTTTTTAGGATAGCTTTCCCTAAATGTAAAGTGGTGGATGATTTTTTTTCTGAAAAATTGGCACCTCTTTGCAATGCAAGACCGTACAAGTTAGTTTAGAGGTCTAGTCAGGAATCGAACCTGTGCGCACATCGTCCCATGGCCTTCCAGGTATCGCCTGATGATGTCTTCTTTCAGATCAGCAGCCCGTTGCATGGAATGCAAGTTACTGCTGCTTGGATGACGGATACCGTGCCTGATCATAGCCCAGACGCTGATTGGCTCGCAACCTGAAAATATTTTTATTTTATTTATTTGCATACCAAGTACATGTAGGTAATACTTGTAACATCAATCGTACTGTAGTTAGCAGCTAATAACTTACTAAATTTCGTTATTAGGTGAGTACAGTATTCGCTTAGAACTGAAACCCACGGGTCCACGACGACTTTTTCCTATCCGGGCGAATGCTCTCTACCTTCCGTCCACTAGACGAATTTTTATTAGTGCTTGCTGTGATTTAGTATTGGGAAATGGTACTAATTTGGTACATTTAAGTATGTATGATCAGCCGGCTTAGCATCATTTGCCATTAGTAGTGGGTATGGGAATTCTGTCAAATTCACCGTCAGATATTTACCGGCTGTTTAATAAATTGGTGAACTCGGGTCTTAGACCATGGTCTCCTAATTATTTTTTTGCGATACGCGATGTCCGATGTCGGCTTCAACGTGCGATCGTCGTTTGAAGTCAGCGTGTAAAAGAGACCACAGCAGTTTACCAACTGTACCTACTATTATTTATTCTGTGTTCATAGTAACTATTGTGAGTTGTGAGGCAGCGGGCGTGATGCTATGCTGTACCTATGCAGCCCACGGCGTATACAATATGTAAAAAAAACCCTGTCCGACCCGTTAAGGTGTTATCAGGTATAGCGTCAAGGTTCTATTTATGATATATTGGAATAGGTAAGTTACGAATTTTAAATATTTTAAAAACTAATAACGAACGAAACACAAACCAACTTTAACTCAACTAAACTAAATACACTAGTAAACTAACCTAAAACTTAAAAATAAAAACAAATGACTTATTCAAAAACAAAACCGTGTCCTTGAGGCAAGGAGGCGAGAATGCTGGCTGCGTTTCCGCGTTGGATAGCAATGCTTATCCTCTGAGCGAGAAACGAGCCAGCTCTTTTATCTTCTAATAAAATGTTTAATTTGGGTGCAATTTTTCCGAATAGTAATTTAGCATGGGGTCCCCACGGTCCAAATGTTTCAACGCCAAAAGGCGCAAACACGTAGTCACCAGCAAGGGACTCGTATTTGCGTCGCTTAGCGTTTTCTGCCAACTCAGCAGCAGAACCAGCTTTAAGAGCTGATTCCCTGAGATGCGAAGGGGCCAAAGTATCGACACAAGTTGCGTCCCATACTAAAGCCCGTCCCCGCTCCCAGGGAATGAGTGTGAGGCCATCTGGTCTCTTGCCATCATCACGCACCAACCCACGAGGTTCTAGCGTTGAAGGAAAATTAATGCTGGCAAGAGCTCTTCTAATGGCATCATTGAGAGCTGCATGGCGGGCGAGACGCCCTGCACTTTGCTGGCAACAAAGACCATGGAGACCGAATTGGTCGACCTCCTTGCCACAGAGACACGTGAAAAGTTCACAAACTTTAGCTCCGATTCGCAATCCCACACACACCCGGAATGTCTCGCTATCGAAAAGGGTGCCTATATTTCTGGAAGGGAGAGCATGAAGCCAGTGGCCTGATTCCTTACAGGAAACTGCCAACAGCCTTGCACGATGACAATCACTGATAGAATTTAGAAGAAGAGAATGGAAAGTCTCTTTAACTAGTGGGACATCCCAAAGTTTTTGTTGGTGTTTTTCCTTTGGGATGTCTTCACCAGGACAGAGACCTTGCCAACACTCCTCAGCCTCTCTCACCTCAGTAAGTTGGCAAGGGTGTTTTAAGATTTTTTCTGTAAGTCTAGCAGTGCTATACAAAGTGGAGAGAAAGGCGGGGAGAGCAACACTCGAAATTTTGCGTACGCCGATACCACCAAAACGAATAGGAAGTGTTGCCTGTAACCAAGAATCATTTTCAAGCTGAAGATTTAGAATTTTTTCAAGACTTTTTTTAAGGGTGGTATCGAAAAGCTCTAGAAGTTGCGAGTTTTTCCAGATTGGACTTGCACGAAGAAAATATGTGAATTTTGGGACAAAAAGGCATGATTTCAGAATAGTGAAAGCAATATGAGAATTCAAATTTTCCAATCTGGGGGCTGAAAGAGTGAAATGATTCAATTTTTTATCAAGAAAAGGTTTGATGCTGGCGTCAAGAAGAGGAGCTCCTAAAAGGCAAAGCGATTCAGAATTTAGAATTTTGATATTGGGAGCGAGCAAGTTGAATCTTTCGGTAATATTTTGACGTGATTCCGAAGAAACATAGTCATTAATGTAGAGTTCACACTTAGAGAGATTGAGCTCCAAGCCTATTTTTTTTAAATCTTTTATAATCCGAACAAGATCTTGATACACAATATCAGCTTTCCCCCCTAGAGAGCCATCGTCAAGATACCAAACATTAAATTTAGAATTTAAAAATGAAATGAAAGGCTGTATGCCTAAACTGAAGAGAGCAGGACCTAAAGGGTCACCTTGCTGAACCCCGACGGCTGAGACAATTGAATGGTCTTGATACAGTAATTTAGTTGAGCTATTGTAGCACTGAAACACAAAAGAATAAATCTGAGGAGCATGGACATGTACTTCGTTCAGCAAGGCAGACCTGTCAAGTGAGTTAAAAGCATTCCTCACGTCCACTTTCAAAAAAACGTCAGAATCGTTGCAAGAAAGGAAATTTCGAGCTGCATGAACTGCCGCTTCGCAACCTCCTCTACTACCAAAACCTAGCTGTATAGGTTGAATCATTTCCTTTAGTGGATTAAAAATATCACAGCAGGCTAGTTTAGCCGCTAGACGTCGGAAGGTAGTGCCAATGGCGATCGGACGAACACCGCCATCTTTTTTCCGAAAAGCACATAAGCTAGCGCCGTACAGGTAAGGGATAAAAGTTTCAACGACTTTACCTGATAAAAGGAGGTTGCAAAGTTTTGTGATGTTTGAAAGTAAGGTTCTGCCGGCGTCAGCGGCGGACGCACTAACCAAATCCTTCAGGTGTTGAGGAGTGATGCCGTCGATGCCCCCGGCAGAACCAGCCAGGAAGGACATGATGGCAGCGAAAGTATCACTGTCATCAAAGATCTGTAACGGATTGATATTATGAGGTGCTGGGATAGGAAAAGAAGGAGAGTCTGGACGTGAGGGATGCTTACTATAAAGGCTGTCGAGAGTTTCTTGATTACAAGGGGCGAGCGTGTCATCAGAAAAGAGGATGCGAGCTGCGTTCTTTAGGTCACCATCCATGACTTTGTTTTCTACAGTGCGAAATATGTTCTGAGATTTAAAATTGAAAGAACGAGGAGGAAAAGTGGAAGGGGCTGAATTTTGAAAAGTATTGTCGATGAGTGCGCGAGTCAGAGACTTCGGTGAAGGACTAACATGAAGGTGAGAGTAAGAAAAGGTAAAGAGGTTTTGCCAATTTGATTCCGAATTTAGAAGACATTTTTCAATACAAGATGAGAGTGATTTGGCAATAGAAATTCTCGCCCCTCGAGGAATTCTTTTAACCACTGGCGTTGACTGGTGAAGGTGAGTGATGAGTGATTCGAAAGATTGGTTGGGTGCGGAAGGAAGAATTGAAAGTGAGGGCGAAGGAAGCGAAGAGTGAACCTTGTGATTGTTGTGATATTTTGAAATGTGTATATTCAGGCCCATTTTACCTTTGAAAGTTCTAATGGTGTTACATAAGTGACAGCGAAGAAATTCCGGCTGCGAAACGGAACCGGGAGCTATCGAACCACTCATAAAAATATTTAAAAACACAAACAAATTTCAATTCAAAAACTGCCAAATTAAATTGAAACAAAACAGAATGTAAAACTAGAAACACGAAAATTACCTTACTAACAATCTTATTAACTTATTACACTATCACAAGAGAGCAGAAAATACTACAAAATACACAATTTTTTTTCAAATAGAAAATTTAGACGTAGAGTTGACACACAGAAGTAAATCGAAAATGCAATCCCATTGGTTGTTACGGGCGATCTGAAGGTTCTATTTGTGTAATTATTTTCATAAAATATTAGAAAAAAATTACCCCATAAAAAAAAGATAAAAATGCTACACTAAAAAACTTACATGGCAACGCGCGGCGGTGACGGGGCGCGCAGGGGCGCGGCATAGCGCCGGCACTCGCAGGTAGCGCGGTCATGACCCCGGATAACCCCGGCTCTTATTATTAGCCAGATAATAATATGTCAATTGTAAGAAACAGAGACTTTTTGGTAGCTCTGAAAAGAGCTTTTTTTTGTGGTGGTGATTAGTGTTTGGTGGACTCGTGGCCTGCCTGCGTCAAACCGATGGCTTTCCCGACCCTGCGTTGCCCGTAGTGAGCACGCGATTGTGCAAACGCTGGAACGCACGCTCTGACGGCACTGTGATACCCAGCGGAATAGCAAAACGCACAACTCGTCTCTGCGAGCTTCACAATAATCACAGTCACTCCTATCCAGACACATGAGCATATTAAAGTATTTTTGATTCGTATACGACATTTCGCGGATCAACGGAACGGAACGACCTCTCGGAAGTAATGTCATCGCGAAACTGACCTGTAATAATATCGGGAATCGGGATAGCCGCCGGCACGTGCCGCGGCGATGTCAAAGGCCGCCGCTAAGTTTATTGTAGTATCGACAAAGCGAGTAGGCGGCGTCAATGGAGCCGTGCGCCCGCCGGGAGTGTTAACGTATTTTGAAAATTACCCTGTTTTAGGGTAAATAGGTGCTAAACTTGTTAACTTTAAAAATCGCCAAAAAAAAGTATTAATGAATTACGTAATTTTGATACTTATTTTGGTAACGTTATTAAAGCAACTTTATGACCCTGTCCGAGCCGGACAGGGTTTTTGTTACATATTGTATAAAAGACTATAGCCGTAGGCCCACTTGCGCAAGTCATTTGGCCTTGATCAAGGCCTATGATCTGTGTTAAAAGCCCACTTGCACAAGCCTGGATTAGCTAATCCGGAAGGTCCACTTGCACCAGTCCGGAAGGCCTATGATCTGTGTTGAAAGCCCACTTGCACAAGTCTAAATTAGCTAATCCGGAAGGTCCACTTGCACCAGTCCGGAAGGCCTATGATCTGAGCTGAAAGCCCATTTGCGCAAATCCGGACTTCCGCAAGTGGGCCTTTAAATGGTCTGGTCATTTATTAACCAAAATATTTATTTAAATTATTTTAAATTTGATTTTGACTACGGCGACCTATCTCAACAGAGATTAGCCAACTGCGCGGGACATATTATAGTGCACAAGTGGGTGCGCAATACACAGGTGCACTTTCTGTTCCTTCACTCTCATAATTCGGTAAGACGGCAGTCCGACATGACCGTAGAGAGATCAGGCGCAAGACCAACGGCTTAACGTGCTCTCCGAGGCACGGGGGTGTTAACACCACCAACTCTCTGACTCCGGAGCTGTGTCTGAGTAATTTCAAGACAGAAAAACTCAAACACTCTCGGCCCGACCCGGGATTCGAACCCGGGACCTCGTGGATAGTGCTGACCACAAGACCAACGAGGCAGTCTGGCTGATTATAATGGTGCAGTCAATTCACATCGACCTACCCCAAAATAATAAATGCTCTGTACCTATTTTTCGTTTAGCATATTAAAGCCCAAAATCGATTGAGATTTAATGTTTTGTAGATATTTCGCTGGCGTGTAGACTAAGCCTGGAGTTTTTATTCATATTTATTTATTTATTCATTCATTACATTACATATTTAGTGGTAAGAACTCCCTTTTAGGCATAACACAGCCTGTGTTAGGGAGAACCGCTCCTCTATACAAATAGCACAATAATAATTTATAGAACAGAGTGACTAAGTAATCAAAATAAGCTCATATAACAGATGTATAAAATAATTAATCGTATTTGTTTTAAGTTAATGTGTATATTTTAATGTATTCATAGATTATTTATTTATTATGACTGGATCAAATGTACTATATAGGAATATGTGTGTGTGTGTGTGTGTGTGTGTGTGTGTGTGTGTGTGTGTGTGTGTGTGTGTGTATGTGTGTGTGTGTGTGTGTGTGTAAGAGTGTTTAGTCCGCTTTCTTTATTATTAATTCAGTCTCAGAGTAGCCTAATGAATGGAGCCACTCCGTAACGATTTTCTTACATTTTCTTGTATTTACGGGGTATATGTTCAAATGTTTATTTATATTATTAAAAATTGAGGCAGATTGCCAAGAAAACTGCCGCCTGGCAAATTCAGATTTTGTTATAGGGACTATAGAAATTTTATAATTTCTTCTCCTGCGCAGTAAACTTTCATCATATGGTAGAGATTTGTGCATTCTAAGAACAATGTTTAATATGTACAGTTGTCTAACGGACATCAGTCTGGCTTCCCGGTATAGATCTTCCGTGGGGTATCTAAAAGGTTTTAGAAGCATTACTTTTAACAGCGACCTTTGAGCTCGTTCAAGCCCAAGAAATGAAGTTTTGTTTGCTGAGCCCTAAACTGATATACAGTACGTAAGTATTGACTCAGCCAAAGCAACATAAGTTTGAGTAATTAGCGCTTGACTAGCTACATGACGAAGATTTTTGAAGACCCATATCAGCTTTCTTACTCTTTTTATGGTCAAATCAATGTGTTCGTGCCAAGAAAGAAAGACGCTGGTCGACCAGAAGGCCAAGGTATTTAACGCATGCAGCCCTATCTATTGTAGTGCATAAGCAGTCAGTGTTGGTCAAATTACAGCTTGAGTGAATTTTTATGCAAAAATCTGAAGGCGGTTGGGTCGTGATATTTTTTAGTGAAGCAGATGTAGTGTGTCTTTGCTGCGTTCAAGGTGAGGAGACTACCTCCCAGCCAGTGCGAAACATCTGCAAGTCCTTTTTCAGCGCATTGTTTTACCTTGCACCACGATCTACCCGAGAACACGATGGCTGTATCGTCAGCATAGGAAAATATTGTGCCTCTAGATATCTTTAAGTCGCAGAGATTATTGATATATATTAAGAAAAGTGTTGGCCCAGCACGCTTCCTTGTGGCACTCCGAAAGCGATGGTAGAATCCTTGCTTATATGATCACCCAGGCGAACTCTCTGTTTGCGGTTCGAAAGATAATCCTCAAATAATTTAAGAGGAATACCTCTAACACCTATTTCTTCTAGCCTTTTCAATAGAATGGGCACCGACACAGTGTCGAATGCCTTCTTCAAATCAAGAAAGACCCCTAGGCATTTATTTCCAGAATCCACCTCTTTAACGATAAGAGATGTAAGAGCTTGTATTGCATCCTCAGTGGACAGACTCCGTTGAAAGCCAAATTGGTTTTTAGCTATTATATTAAATTTGTATAGAAAATTTGTTAACATCACATTAATTAATTTTTCCAAGACTTTAGACAAAGATGATAAAACAGAGATCGGTCGATAATTACAAGGTTCACTTTTATTTTTATTTTTTGGAGTTTTTGGAGTTAACCAACACACGTTGAATTTATAATTAGTCGGTTTAGTGTTATTTGACATACTTTGTATGGGAATTCTGCCAAATTAACCATCAATGTTGGTAAACATATAAACAGTCGGTGGTCGAGTCTTAAGCCAAGAGCTAAGTATGGCAATAAGATACAAGTAAACACCCCATTGTCTATGATGGTCTATGTCTGGTTCATTGCCAAGCATTGATTGTTATTTAATGAGAAACGCCAAACAATGCAATGCGACATGGTTTGACTCTTCGTAAAGCCGTAATCTTAGTCGCCATAACGCAAGCTCATGCTAAGTTTTGGGCAAGAAAATTAATTTGTGTGTTTTTGAAACAATTTATTTATTCTATAGTTGTAGGTAAGTTAACGCAGTTTATTTTGTGTTTTCTTTGTACTTATTCAGATGAATATTTGTTATTTTATCTTACTTACTACTTTGTGACAATGTTGGACGTGATCAAACAAGAAAAAACCGGCGAAGTGCGAGTCGAACCAAAATCTTTTCGAGGAACATTGACGTCCATATGAGGTATTCAATCCGCTATAATTTGTTTAAATTTGCATGTTGGATTATTGAATACGAGCGATCCAAACCGGCTTCACACGTGTGCAATACCTATGCATGTATTATGTATATTTATTGATATTAAAACACCTCCTCTTCAATCACTCTATGTATTGCTGAAAACTGCATTAAACTGTCAAACCCCATAAGACCCGCGGGCGGGCCGATAACAATTAATTTTCGATTATGTCTGGAAACATGAAACGTAAAGGTTTATTAAAATCCGTTGCGTAGGTAGTTAACGTTAAATAATAAGCGTACAGACAGCTGGAACGACTTAGTTTTATACTATGTAAAGAATACTTACAAGGTCATAGCTAGAGTTTCTAAAACAATTACATGCGCGGCATATAAAAGTATACCTCTATATATATTGTTATTAGTTTTGTGTAAATAGCTATTTTTATTCTACTTAAATACAGGTGAATATATCAGCCTCGACCAAGCTGTGAGATATGTGAAGAGAATTGTAATAATACTCATTGTAATGTAAATAGTTTATTATACTGGGAAGAGATTTGGAAAAATTTGATGTAATGACAAGTTTTTACGGGACGAGAACGGGATTCTAAGCCCAAATAGACAAGATGCAATCTATTTTAAAACGAAGCTCGCGATCGCTAACAAAATGTATGAAACTGGTTTGTTTTTATTCAACTACCTACGATTTTTGATTCTCGTGATGAGCTAATGATCAAAATCATCATTCCTTCATGTTTAAAATTGACAAAAGATGAAAAGAGGTTGAGAAGTAGGTAAGTATCCTTCATTAACTAATTTAATATGACTTGTAAATCCTAACACAATAGTAGGTGTGTCTGAAACTTTATGGTGTATAAAAATAAGCCCAATATGCATAATTATATACATCTAGATAGAGCCTTGACCCATGCTTCCAAATTCAATTTATATGTTTTCTTCTTCTTCTTACATTTTAATTTTCCACCTTGAGCTCACTGTTCTACCAATGTCCAGTTTAAACTTAGAATGTTGTGTCAAATGTCAATGGATAGCACAAGTTGGCTCCGTGTTTGTAAATTGCCTTTTTTATACTACCGCACTACTACCACAATATTTTAATTTCACTGGTTCGAGTTTTAGTAAGTCAACTCTCCCGGACTTCCCTACATTTTAGCGAATCAACTTCGGTCACTGAATGATACACGTAGATTATCATTCTCAAAACTGTCACCTCAAAATTATCTCCAGAAAATCAACAAAAAACAAAAACACGACTCTCACCTTTCAACTCTGCCGTATCTCTGATATCTCCTCTCACATCGTCGTATATAGTTTTACTACCAAAATATTTATAAGAGCACTGCTTATTCCAGTAACACTTATCACTGTAAACAAACAGAATTGACGAATATAATATAACTGCGCGTGTGTACATGTTTACAGCAGCGCGTTCGATTTTAAACTGACGTTTTGACACAGTTTCTTTAAAGATTCAATAACACACAGGGTGTTGGTTGTATGATATTTGATGAAATGTTGCTTGGATATAACATGCTAGTGAATTCTTTCGCAGATAGGTACGTAATATGATGATAATAAGGTGATTCCCAGACCATAATGTGAACAAACAAGAGTACAATTACAATTATTGCGACTAAGTGTAAGATAAAGTAATAATGATACGTCGGACGTAGGAAGTTATCCTGGCTGAAAAACCTTCGCCAATGGTTTGGAAGGAGACCCGATCATTGTTTAGAGCCGCGGTATCAAAGGTGCAAGTTGCTATGATGGTCGCCGAACTTGGCAGAAGATGGTACCTTAAGAAGTATAATGATACAAAGATAAAAATATGTAGATGTCTGACTGTGTATCTTTGTTTAAATTAACAAGCGGCCCGCTCCATGTTTGCACGGTTGCATTGTTTGACCCGACTGCGGAAGGAGGGTTATGTTTTTCGAGAGTAAGTATGTATGTATAATTGTTTGGCACGGCCTACAGCCCAAACGGCTAGACAGTTTTTGGCATAAAAGGTGTCGTTGAATTTGTCAATATTGTGAGAGTGACATAGGCTATATACATTCAAAAAATGGCGCCTGCAAATGGAAATAAAGAAGGGAGGGGGGACTGAATTTTTCCATACCATAGCAATGTGGGTATCAAACGAAAGCCAGTAAAAATATCATTTCAAAAATATAATAGTTTTTGCAGTTGGGTGTTTTTTTCAATACTTCTTTAAATAAGTACTATATGTTTTGTAATTATACGTCAATTTACAAGTATACTATCCATTTACTACTAGTGTAACGCAATACAGGGCTGCTGTATGCTTCTGTAACAACTACTGATTTTCATACCTATATTTTTTATGTAGTTACTAAGAACGAAAACTAATGATGGCCCTGTATGTATAATAATAACTATGATTCATTAATCAAAAGATCAGATTCATGAATAATTCTGATGGATGTTTTATAACGTTTACGGCATTTGCATAATAACATAGCAGATGAAACTTGAGTAACGGATGTCTGCACGGCATTCATGCTTGACAACATTTATTTTATTCATAAAAACACGAAACAGGTGAAAGTTAAGAATGATACTGTGGGAAATTTAATTTATCTAAAATAAAATAGAAAAATTAAAACTGTTCTACAGCTAGATTATACCCCAAAATATGCGACTAGACTTAAAAAAATAGTCACTTTAAAAAGTTTTAAGTCTCAATTTACATTCTTGAAAGTTGTTGATTTACCTATATTTCCGAGAGTGTCACGCAGGAGTTGTGACGAAACGGTGACCAATATCTAGGTTAAGTTTAGAAATAACATGGATCTCATGTAAGTAGATTTTGTAATCTTTTTGAGAATAGATTCTTTAAACCTAACACTGACTTTACATTGAATCATGAGCAATACGTATTTTACCCGTCACATTACCCGTAGGTACCTCCCAAAAGTTCTAACCATACAAATAAAAAAATTTTTCAATGAATAAAATTATGCATCCAAAAAAAGGCCAAGTGCGTGTCGGACCACGCCCAAGTGTAGCGTTTCGTAAACAATATGTTAGGTTACGAAGTTCTAATAGTCTAGGAACTTAAGCAAATTTACAACCACTTTTGATAACAAATAAATAAATTGTTTCAACAAACACACCAACTACCTAGCCCCAAACTAAGCGTCAGCTTGTGCTTCGGCGACTAGGATAACGGATAGACGGATAGTTTATATATCCATGTCATAGGTACAAATGCTCGTGCTCATAACACAAACATTTGCCCCATGCGGTATTCGAACCCGCAAAGTAACTATTATATAATCTGTGCCGCAACCTCTGGTTTTGTAGTCCGGAGCGCGGACCACTACACCAAGACGGTCGTCAAAATTTAGTCATACCTCGAAATTCTAAAAACAAACTCGTTTCCATACTCAAATATGCGGTACCTACCTCTACGAATTTTATTATGGAAAGGTATTTTTAGGATTTCTAAGCGTCTGTTTCAAATATCTATTTAATAAAAAATGTTGTACGGTTTCTTTTGAATAAGTTCTGTTATCCTGCATTTTGAACGAATTTTTGGCCAAATAATGCGGCGTATTGGCATCTGTCAAGCGAGACTTGACGTTAGCTGTCATTATAAGAGACGCATCGCGGATGGCGTACGTACGCACCTTTATTGTATTATTGTGTAAAACTAGTATTTTGTAAAGAGAATATCGCTTAGATTATATTACTGTAAATCACCAAGATATGGATAAAGATGAGTATATTGATATAAATGTGTTTATTTTATCATCGACCTCCTGACTACGTTTTCAGTTCCTAGACTAAAGATTGAAACCTATTAACCTATCACATTGTAGTTATAGATTCCGATCGTTTAGATTAGTTAGATTACAAAAATTAAAGGTTACTCGTATTGATGCAATTAATTTTCTGTACAGCTATAACGAGTTTTCTAGATTATATTATGACGACAGTTTTGAAGAATATCATTTATTTGCTTCACCAACACATGGTATTCGTTGGTTTGTACGTGTTTTTTTTTTTGGATTTGAACTCATTATCCGGTGAAGCTTGCTTAGCCGTGATAATTTTTTTGACGCCCCGAAAAGTAGCTCTCTTATATTCTCGTTGGCTTAGACAAAGCGTTGATGTGTTATCAAAAAAGGACTAGGGCTGCCCGAAATAAAATATGTCATGTGATTTTTTGATGGCTTATGTCAGTGTCATACATTTGGTTAGCGATACCGAACTTCCCTTTAGAAGATTGCATCTTGTCTTCGAGCCCGTATCGGTTTCGCTTCATGTGTTTGGGTCATAGTAGAGCTATTTTTTGTACTTGCGATACGTGGTCGTAAGATGGACACTCCCGGAATCCTGTATTTCAAATATGATTGTTAGCCAAAGAGCCCTGCCAATGCATAAGAGAAGCTTTATTTTATCTTTAATAATAGAAACAAAACTTTTCAGCAATATCCCGGGGTTTCAGTTAGAACCTCGGGGGAATATCCAATAATGTTTGCGGTCATTGATACAAAATAGCTCTACCTACTCCGATCATTGGTCATAAATGATATAAAATAAGTCAGCCTATTAGATCCCACTGCTGGGAAAAGGCCTCACCTCAACTATGAGGAGGAACGAGCCATACTTCACCACGCGGGCTCAGTGCGGATTGGTGGAGGGGTGTATGTAAGGCAAGTGACAAACCTTACTGTCAGAAGTTATCAAGCCGCCCTAGGGCCTCTGACTAGGCTTAACGACTAATACCACAGATATTAGCCGGGACCAACTGCTTAACGTGCCTTCCGAAGCACGGAGATGCTTGTCAAGGACGTCACTTAAATGGTCGGAATGGTCACCCATCCAATCACGACCGCGCCGTGGGTTGCTTAACTTTTGGTATCACTACCAAAGCGCTGACGCCACTTCGCCACAAGCACTTCAAGCATAAATGATATACTGGGCTCGAAACAGAAACCTTCGGGTTGCTTACTCTAGCTATGGCCTAGTGATAGTTCGAATTTGGTGCATCATTATCTGTTGAGTGATTGGTAAGGATTCTATTTTTGGAGTTATTTATTTATGTTCTTCTTTAGGTCAAGGCTCAAAGGAATGTGCTGCGGTTGACAGTCAGTATTTGAATCTTTTCTTGTACCTAAAGTACATGCACTTGTGTCCATTAACTTCGCAATGTACGAACCTCGACCAAACCGCATTGATCCCGTATGGTGGAGAATGGCTCATAGTTGAGGTGAGGCCATTGGCTAATATCTGTTGATATTAGTCGTTAAGCCTAGTCAGAGGCCCTAGAGCGGCTTAACATCTGGCAGTAAGGTTTGTCACTTGCCTTACAGACACCCCTCCACCAATCCGCACTGAGCCCGCGTGGTGGAGTATGGCTCGTACCTCCTCATAGTTGAGGAGAGGCCTTTTCCCAGCAGTGGGATCTATATAGACTGACTTTACATTGCCCAGCAGTGGGACCTAATAAGCTAACTTTACTTACTTAAACTACGCCTTTAGACGTCACTGCCACTGAAAGTGCTAACAGTGTTGCGAGCTGCGTGCAGTTGCCTTTCATGCCGAAACATATTCTCATAATTGAAGACCTTAGATTATGCCCTAACCCCATGATAATGCTAGTATTATTCGAAAGATAAACTCAAGACAAATATATCACTACTAGACTTAAGCCCAGTCTCTATTTATTCTATTCGTCATTTTTTACAATTGTGTATGAGTTCAGTAAGTCTTGATTGAAGTCTTGATTGAACTTTTTTCACTAACATTAGGGTAGAAAGAGACAAAATCTTTCTACCCTAATGTTAGTGAAAAAAGTTCAATCAAGACTTCCTAATATAATTATGTAACGTGTAATCACTACCACTGACTGAATCACTTTTGTATTCCTGAGTCTTAAATGGAGGTAGAAAGAATTGGGTTTGAAGTGAGGCAAATTGGAAATGAAACTTCATAGGTAGTATTTTATGACAACGATATCGCTTTATTAGATGTCAGAGCGGGCAGAGGTTGCGCACGCGCAGGCCGGTGAGGGGCTGGCGGGTGTGTCTCTACGAACTGCGGCGATGCGCGCACGCACCCCCTCCCCGCGAACATACATACTCCACGGTAATCAATATAAATAAATATCAACAAGTTACAAAATAGCCTTTCGTAAAAAGATTAGATCACTAAAGTGTATATTTTTTTGTGGTTTAAAAAAATTACAGTTTCTCGTTTCACGCTTATTGTAACACATCCAACTGCTATGTATAAAAAAATTGAGTTACATTTTCAACGAAAAATCTGTACAGTCCGTTTTGTTTTTTGTGTAGTGGAACGTTTAGAAATCCTCGGGCGCCAGGTCGAACCTAGGTGGGAAGGTGCCGAAGCCATCAGAGAAGGCGGGGCGCGAGCGCTGGGGCTGCAAGAAAAAACACAGTATTACAATGTACTCCGTAGACACCAGCAACATTCATGGCGTGCAGGAGACATGCCGGTTACTATATACATATATGTAGAATGGGGTCTGAGGTAGCTAAACTATGGACAAAAACTATGTTCAAGGAATCAGCACAGTTCCCGGTGCTGTAGGGGACAACCACAAGTTGCCAACTTACTTATAACTCCAGTGCTGACTTAGGGACGCCCTTTAACGGACGCCTGAACGGAAAATGATGAGTTTAGTATGTTGAAAAGAGATTCTAAATTTAAGGAAGAGGGCAGACGATCAACTTACCGCCGGACTGACTCCTCTCGCGGCGGATCCTGCGCGTCCCTTGCCACGGAATTTGCTGATGGCCTGTTCGGCGAGGTCTGCCCTTTCTTCAGCCTCCTCCAACTCCTGCTGTGCCTTGCGGAACTTAGCCAAGTTGAGGGCGGCGATTTCTTCTGCTTCTTCGATCTGCCTCTTGTAGGTCTTGATCTTCTGTTGCAGTTTGTCGACGAGGTCCTGCATGCGTTCGTGGTTCTTGCGGTCCTCTTCGGCCTGGAAGGTGAGCTCCTTGATGCGTCTCTCAGCTTTGCGCAGGTTCTTTTGTGCGTCAGCGTGTCTCCTCTGCTCGCCGTCAAGCTCGTTCTCGAGCTCTCGTACCCTCTGTTCGAGTTTCTGGATAGCCTTCTTTCCTCCCTTAAGCGCGTTAGCCTCGGCCTCGTCCAACCTGACCTGCAGTTCCTTGATCTGTTGTTCGAGAGCCTTGCGGAGTTTCTCCTGTGTCTGAGCGTGCTCCTGCTCAGCGCGAAGCTCGTCGGCCAGGCGGGCGGCGTCAACCATCGCCTTCTTGGCCTTCTCTTCGGAGTTCTTAGCCTCGTTGAGGAGCTCGTCGAGGTCGGAGTGCAGGGTCTGCAGCTCGGACTCGAGTTTCCTCTTGGCGGCGGAAAGGGAGGCGCTCTGAGCGGACAGTTCGTTGAGCTGTTCGTGAGCGTCGCCGAGTTCCTGTTCGGCCTGGCGGCGGGCACGGTCGGCCTGTTCCAGGAGGGTGCGCGACTCTTCCAGTTCGTTCTGGAGAGCGTTGGCGCGACGTTCCGAGATGCCGAGCTGTTCGCGGGCATCGTCACGGGCGCGCTGTTCCTCTTCGAGGGCGGTCTGGAGGTCCTTGATCTGAGCCTGGTAGCGTTTGATGTTCTTCTGAGCCTCGGCGTTAGCCTTGTTGGCGTGGTCGAGGGCAATCTCGAGCTCGTTGATGTCGGCCTCGAGCTTCTTCTTCATGCGCAGGGCCTCAGCCTTGCCCTTAGCCTCGGCTTCAAGGGAAGCCTGCATGGAGTCGAGAGCGCGCTGGTGGTTCTTGCGTGTGTTCTCGAATTCCTCCTCCTTCTCTTGGATGCGCCTGTCGATCTCCTGTCTGACCTGGGACAGCTCGAGCTGAGCGCGCAGGACCTTGTTCTCCTCCTGTTCAAGCGCAGCCTCGGCCTCCTCGAGGGCGGCCTGGAGCTCATCCTTCTCGGCCTCGAGGCGCTTCCTGGCCTTCTCGATCTCGTGGATGTTGCGGCCACCTTCGCCGATCTGGTCGAGCAAGTCCTTGACTTCGTCGGCGAGGTTCTTGTTTTCGCGGCGGACGGCCTCGAGCTGCTCCTGGCCTTCCTCGTACGCACCCTTGAGGCGGAAGAGTTCGGTGGAGTAGTTGCGGCATTCCTTCTGGCTGGCGTCGAGCTCGGCGGCAAGGTCGTCGACCTTGAGCTTCCATTCTCCGATAATCTTGTCGAAGGCCTTCTGTTTCTTTTCGGCGGCGTTGGCGATGGCGGTGGCGCGGTCGACCTCGAGCTGCAGGTCCTCGACCTCGGTGGCGAGGCGCTGCTTGGTCTTCTCGAGGGCAACGACCTTCTGGTTGAGGGATTCGATGGTCTCTTCGGCTTCGGCGAGACGGGCCTGGAGCTTGCGCTTGGCCTCCTCGAGTTCCTCGGAGCGGGCGACGCCCTCGGACTCGTACTTGGAGCGCCACAGCTGGGCCTCGGAGTTGGCCTTGGACAGCTGGCGTTGCAGGTCAGCCTTGCCCTCAGCCTCCTCCTCGACCTGTTCGCGGATGTTGTCCAGGTCGTGTTCCAGGTTGCGGAACTTGCCAAGAAGAGTAGCGCGTTCCTGTGAATGAAAATATTTATTAATAGCTGTTCAGCTATAATAGCACCACAGACTAGTTTCAGAAAAAGACAGTCAAACAAGAAATCTAAACGTAGAGAATTACCAATAAGAACATGTAGGTACAAGCTTTACTAATGGATTTATGCTGTGCTCAATCATTTGGTAGCTATTTTAGGAATTTTACTCTTTCTTTACTATATTTCTTTCAATGATCAGAACACGTCATACTCGTATCACTCGTCTTATTTTCAGTAATTTACCATAACCAGGTATAATCTAATCTGATGAAGTATACATAAATACTAACCCTGGATTCTTCGTCGGCCAACCTCTTGGTGTCTTCCAACTGGGTGGTGAGCGACACCTTGATCTTGGACAGCTGCGACACCTGGGACTCAGCCTCTTCCAGTTGACGGAGGAGGTCAGAGTTCTCGATGGACAGCTTCTTCTTGGCGGCGTCAAGGTCGTTGAGGGTGCGGTTCGCCTCATCAGCCTTGTTCTGCACCTCGTTGAGGGAGTGCTGAAGCTGCTTGACGATCTTCTCTTGGGCAGCCTATTAAGAAATGATGTTTTAGATTCAATCCAATTTAGATAAAAGGTACGGTTGGTAATTAACGACCGAATACTCAAAAATTTAAAAATTACCGACCACAGGAAATCGTGGACAAAGAATGAATCAAGTTGGACATTATCGCCATCTTGATCGTGTTGGAGTATTCAGGTATTAAATGATTTTGTAGAAATGATTAGTTTATATCTAGATAAAACGTGTTATTTTGATTTTAGAAAAAAACATCTAAATAATTGGGTTAATATTGTAAGACGGTTATGATATTTTAGAGTCGACTTTTCATTTACCGGTTAAATTTTAATCTAATTAATCTTGTTACTGTCACAAAAAAATCACACATTAGTATTTATTTGTGAATAGCGTTATAGCTACCATGCGTAATAGCTCATCTATTTTTGTTCGAAGTATGTTAATTTGTTAATCTGTTTAAATTATATGAGGTAGGATGAGTTAAGTTAAGTGTATGATGTTGTGTGTCTATTTTTATTTTCGGCTAATTGGCGAAAGCTGCGAAGCGATGCTATCTTTTCCTGCAACGGCTGATGCAAAAACATCTTTTGTACCTTTTCGTTGGACACGTGGTCCAGACCGGCACGAAGGTCATTGACTTCGCTAAAGTATTGAGAGCGCTCTTTCTCAGCCCTGAATGGATAGAATACGAGAAAAAAATTAAGTATGTTGCCTAAGTTCGGTTCTTGTAAGGGCCTGAATAGGGAGTGGGTTGTGTCGTGTTTTTGGAGGTAATAGGTCCCATGCAAGGTTCACCCCAGGCGGTAGACATGCCGTAGGAAGACATGTTACCTTTTCCCTGGCCACCTGATCGACAGCCGCACGGGTGTTGTTAAGCTCGTTGTAGCAAGACGCGCGGTCATGCTCAGCCCTGGATTAGCATTATAGTTCAATAAAGATTCCAGAGTCACCTCTGAGATGTTGTGAAAACATAGTATCCCTGGCTGATTTTGCATCTAATGTTAATCATTGATTTCCACAAAAAGATCGTTAAAGCAAGGGGGACAGTACTTGTAAGATTGGCATTGGCAATATTATGCTCAATGAGTATCCTTTTCTAATTAGCAGTAATTTTGATCATATTATCATAATTGCTAGGTTATTAAGTGCATCTAATACTCACTTGGCCTTAAGCTTGTTGAGCTGGTCGAGCTGCTCGCCCATCTCGGCAACAGCATCGTTGTGCTTCTTGCGGAGGTTGGCGAGGGTGGACTCGTGTTGGATGTTGGCCTCCTCGAGGTCGCGACGCAGCTTGCTCAGCTCAGCCTCGCGCTTCTTGTTGAGCTCGATCTGAGCGGAGGTAGCACCACCGGCCTCCTCAAGGCGCTCGCCCAACTCCTCGAGCTCGCGAGCAAGGTCAGCGCGCTGCTTCTCAGCCTTGGCGCGCGCCTGGCGCTCGGACTCGACCTCCTCCTCCAACTCCTCGATGCGGGCCTGCAGTTCCTTGATCTGTTTCTGCAGCTTGCTGACAAGGGACTGCTCGTCCTCCAGCTTGGCGGTGAGCGAGGAGATCTCCTTGTCCTTGCGCTGGATGGTCTGTTCCAGCTCCTTCTTGTTGCGCTCGAGGTCGGCAACGGCCTCCTGAGTGAGCTTGAGGTCGCCCTCAACCTTCCTCCTCTGCTTCTCAACGTCGGCGCGCAGCTTCTTTTCGCGCTCAAGGGAGTCCTCAAGCTCGTCGAGGGTCTGCTCGAGCTTCTGCTTGACCTTGTTGAGGTGGTTGACCTTATCCTCAGCAGCCTGGAGCTCCTCAGCGGTCTTCTGGTTGGACTCGCCTTGGAGTTTCTTCTCCTTGTTCAACTTGTTGATGAGCTCATCCTGGTGGGCGATCTCGTCGTTCAAGTTGCGGATCTGGTGGTCCTTGGTGGCCTTGTCCTGCTCGGACTTCTGGACAGCCAGCTCGAGGTCCTCGACATCCTTCTTCAGGCCGGAGACTTCCTGCTCCAACTTCTTCTTGGCTTGGAAGAGCTGGTTGCGGGCATCCTCCTCCTGGGTCAGGCGGTCTTGGGTGTCCTAAAATTAAACAAGTTCCGATTACCTCACCGAAAACAAAACGTTTATGTAAAAATTAGTAAATCCTGTTAACCGTTACACCTGGTTCGTGTCTATCGGCACATATTGGCGTTCATTAACGATTTGCAATAAAACCGTGCATGTTGCAGACGCGTATTTTTAACTTCAAAACTATTTCCCGTATAAACAAACTTATGTTTATTTAAAGAAACATCACGGGCGAAACTGGCTGCAAAGTCGTCGGCAACACTGTACTGCTAACATATTTGGTTTGTAATATTAGCGGTAACCAAATGTTTTTCTAACACAAACTTGTTGCCAACAAGATTGAATTAATTGTATTTTGACAACCTCCGATTAATTAGCTGAAGTATTTCCGTTAAGTAAACGGTGACCTAATTTCCTGTTCTATTTCTGCTAAGAGTGAATATTAGCGACAAATCGGAGTTGATATGACATGTTATAAATATTTAAGTGGGCATGATTAATTGTTGGTAATTAATTTAAATGATAATCAAACTTACCCTAAGTTGGTTTTCGAGGTCGGTTTTCTGGGCCTGGAGCTTGGCGGCACGCTCCTGGGTCTCGGACAGAGATCCCTTCTCGCCCTCGAGGTTGTTCAGCAGGGCGTTCTTCTCCTCAAGCAGCTTAGCGTTGAGCACCTCAAGCTCCTTGCGGAGCTTCTCCTCCTTCTCGAAAGCCTCCTGGGCCTTAGCAGCCTTCTCCTCCAGTTTCTGCAAAATTTCCTCCCCATTATCCATCGTTCCGGCCCATTCAGACACGTGTACTGAAGCCATCGTTCACTAATCACATCAATCAAACTCAAACACAAGATCGGATCGTTCGTGAGTGCTGGAAGGGGTGCGCGCGCCGCCGACCGCTCCGCAACTGAGCGCCGCTGGAGATTTCCAGCGTTCCAGAGTGGCGCCCCCGCATCAACATAGTGTAAGGAAAAAGTGGCGTGGCGTGCGCGCAGGCGCGGGGCGCGGATTCCAGAAATGGCCGCGCCAGGTGCTACGGTGTCACGTAACCGCCAGGTGGGCGCGGTCGGCTATTTGCGTTGCGTTGAATCACGCCGTTATATCCACGCATATTGGGTCAGAGTGCTTAATCATTTTAATCAGTGCGATGATAGATACGTACGGCGATCTCATCCTCGACGCGGGTGACGTTGAGGAGGGGCTTGACCTTCTGCCACAACTTCCACCAGGGCCAGGTGCGGAGTTGCAGGTACTTGCGCAAGTTGCGCTGGACAACTTGGAGAGCCAATCTGTGGAAAAAAAACTTGTAAGACTCGATCGTATGTGGGCGTTCCCTAATTTGGAGTTGGGTTGTTTTTTTATTTACCTCTGTTCCTGCAGCTTCTTGAACTCCTTACGGGACAGGTAACCACGGATGTAGGCCTGGAGCCAAGATACGATCTTGGACAGCCTGTCGTCACGCAGCTCCTCCATCTGACCCAGGACACCAGCGCGGAAGAACACCTGCTCGTACAATTAAGTGTTAGCCGAAGCGGTAAGATGGCGATTGTGCGTATTTAAAAAAAATGTCATCCATGTAGTAAAAATATATGCATTTATGAGTAATTTTAAACATAAAATATTTCTGATGTTAGGTAGTAATACAGAAAAATTAAAGATTATAATTAAATAAACATACTTAACAATAAAAAGTAGGAATAAAATATATCACACCAAATGACACACGGTTAAACCATGCAAAGAGAGAGTATTGTAGAAGTTAATGTGTGTGTAGCATGCTGTTTCTACCTTCGTCTTTCCGAGCCTGAAAGACTCGGCATCCAAGCCGGTTTGCTCGAGAATTTTCTCGGTGGCTTTCTCAGGAGAGATTGGCTCTTTGATCAGTTGCGGGCACAGAATTTTGTATCTGGTTTGGAAGCACACAAATTATGATAACATTGTGTATGTGACGTGTGTGTACGGGTAAAGGAAAACAAACAAGAGCCAGTGTCGTTAGGGCTCCGGGTAAGCAGCTAAGGGTACGGGGTCAAATTATAAACACCAGTCTTAGATGGTGCTGGTTATAATTCAACTAAGCGTATGAAGCCTGCAATCCAACGGGTGTGTGGGATCGCTGTCGACCACTCCTCTATCTACTGAAAGGGTACAAGACATGCCTTGGTGTGACCGAGACGGTACGACTCAGGATCCAAACCCGTGGCGTCCAGGATAACTTGGGCGATTTTCTTAGGGTCAGATTCCTTTTCCACGGCTTGAGGGGCGAGGATCTTGTAGCTACATTATCAATGGACACACAATGAGGGAAAATAGAAATAATGGATACGATCTTTCATGTATCTTATACAAAGTTTTAGGTTATAGTATAGGTATAGGGTATAGAAGAAAAATCTAAAACACTTGGCCAAAAATCATTTCAAATGATAATTTCGTGTTTCAGAAATTTCAGGCTAATGACCAAACTAGAATAACATACCGCAATACATTTCTAAATACTGCTACGTGAAAGGGACAGGTGCAAACCACAATTATTCAAATCTAAGTTGAAGATGTTGTAAATGTAGGTAGGTATGAAAATTTGAAAGGGTTTAAAACAACTCTATTCTTTAGAGATTGTATGTAGGAATGTAACTATCATGCTAACACCATTCTAGGATGGTATCAGATTCTCATCTTGCCTTAGTGTGACCAATACGATAGCTTTCGGGGTCAAGTTGCACTGACTCCAAACATTTCCTAGCTGCCTCTTTAGGATCTTTTTCGGCAGTCATGATGGCGGGCGCAAGAATCATGTAACTGTTCATTGAAATAACTAGTTATTATCATATGCTGTGTTTATCCTAAATAAATATTTGATAGTCAATTTAAAAGTATTTAAAGTGAGTAGTCGAGGTGCGAACTCAAGTGGGAGCGAACCCATCGCAATAATTTTAGAAGGTGTTGCTCTTTTCATCATAAAATACAGACATGATGACGTCATAGAGTCAGCTGCAACACCAAGAATAAACTCCAGATATCATGGCTAAAAGAATTTTGTTTTGACTCACGCAACTAAGAATCCAGATGTACGAAAATAAATTTAATCCATTTGGTATGAAGATAAAATAAACATCATAAGTGAGTCGCAACCTCGTAAACATTTCTCGAAATTACTTTAAGTGTTTAAAATAGATGTTGATTTTATTAAGATCTTACCGGAGCTTGAAGTCGGGGTAAACCATTCTGTTGGGGAAACCTTTACGGCAAATACGGATACCCTCAAGCACACCGTTACAGGTCAGCTGGTGCATTACAAGGTGAGAGTCAATGAGACCTGTTGGGCAAAAGAAGTTCATGAAGTCTCTGCAACACCTGAAGACCTTGGCGTTTGATTTTGCTGCAAGTTACTAAAATTACTTACCAGCCTGTTTCAACTCATTGGGAATGATACAACGCACGAAGTGAGGCTGTGTAGACCTCAGCGTTGTCATCAAGTTGTTAAGTTGTTCCTGTGAATGTGAAAGATTCATTAGCGTTTAAGTCCCAATTTTCACAATTGACATGTTAAACAAAAAAAAAACACTTATTGTTATTTACTAGTATTTTTTATTAAAGAAGACGATAATTTCTTTCAGTAACGAAATGATCGTCTGAATAAACACAAAAACAATGTGGTGAATGTTCAGACAAGTACATTGATGGAGAATGCATTTTTATTTAAACACACAACACAACGGTTAACTTTACAGCACAAACAAAAGCATAGTATCTATAGCAGCAAAGGTACCAAGCATTACACTATTTAATCAATAGTTTTATGGGCCCCTTTGCAGCTGAGCGGTGACATAATGACACACATAAGTAAATTGTGCGTCTACGATAAAAAAATACAGTGCAAATTAAATTACTTAATCAGATGTGAGGAGGTGATTTCTAAATTACCCTTCAACATCTATGAATTAAACAATTCAATGTTTAGTTACTTCAGCGTAGACTACATCCAAGTAGTGATCTACGCCTTGATAAGTCAACATAAACACAATCTACATAAAATACTCTCAATAACCTTGTAAGCGGAGGAGACAGTAGCGAAACCACCGCCCTTCTTACCGCGACCTCCTATGGATGTACATTAACAAGCACTTATTAGTAAAAAGACAGCACAGTGACGTCACAAGGACAAAAGACGGCATCGTCGACTAACACCTGCGGACATTGAACTGAAGTCGAGCTGTACTGAAAAACATACACTGACGAGGACGATCGATTAATGTGAGTGCGTGATAGGCTGGCCTCTAAATTCTGACGTCCTGAATAAAGGTGATGATAATGATGAAGTAAATGCAGGAGTCTTGGTAGAAGCCAGCCTCAAGCGTGTAAACAGTAGGATAGTGAAGCCACGTGAAGATGGAAGCTAGGCGTGGTCATAGTAGACAGTTTACCCTGTAGAGTGATGATACGGTCTGGAAGGCAGAGCCCTTGGCGCGTTTGCCGCCAGCGCCTATTTTAAAAAATGCATGAGAACAGAAGAAAGCCAATTGTATATGATCTAAGTATTTTTACCAGCGATGAGGTATCGCTTCGAGTGATTTGTAATGATAATAATAGTCCAAGAACACTGAGGTGCTTTTGTGCACTTGGATTAAGTTCCACGGTGAGTTGAGATGAGTGTTACAAAAGTGTGAAGAGAATTTGATGTTTGGTTTTATGTTTAAGAAAGTGTATGTTTCCAGACGTGATACCTGGTGATAGTTCGTCTCCGTATCCAATAGTCCTTTGCTAATTGAATTAAGATTTTTTAAGTGGAAATATAATTCTTACTATAGGATAATTTCTTAAATATTTCATAATATTTGGTCCAATATGAAAGTAAGTATGATACGTACCCTTGCCGCCAGCGCCACCACTAGCATCACCAGACTGACCAGGATGGTCAGCGAAGATCTCAATAAGCAGTTTGTTCTGTCCCTTCTTGAACTGGTCGACGACGGTGTCGTTAAGGGGATCCTTGTTCTTCTCAAGCCATCCAGTGATGTTGTAGCCGACCTGTTCCACAAATGTTAGTAAAGGCAAATAAATAATGACGGTCTTGTCCTTAATTGATAAAAACTGGCAATTATGACATGATTTTGGTGAATTCCCATTGTATTTAATTGAATATGACAGAAGAAGCCAGGAAAAGTTTAGTCTTTCTCTGTATAATTTCCACTCACTTTGGGTTCCAATAACCGTACTATGTCTCTTCTAAGCAACAAAATGCCCTCTTACTAATATTCATAGTCAAAGTCAAAATTATCTTATTCAACTAGGACAGAAAAAGTAATAATCATTAATATTGGCCCATATAGGGCCAGAACATGTCTCCTTATTTTTTGGGCCATCCTTACCTTGAGATAAATTTCGTTACTATTTAAAAAAATACTTCGATACTTACATTACCGGCGTAGTGACCAATAGCGAAGTGGGCGGCTTGGCAACCAGGCTTGGGAGGTTTGGGCTTCAGGTAAGGAGCAGACTTGCCCAAGTGGTTGTTGTTCAACTTCTCAACGAAGGTCAGATCGGTGGCTTTGGGGAACATAGACTCTTCCTCAAGGATGGAGAGGATACCCATAGGCTGAAAACGGACCGGTGAGATTAGAAACGCGAAAGAGCGGCGAGGGACGCCTAAGTGGTGGACTGAAATTTTTAAAATTACTGGCAAAACTTACCGTTGAAAACACTTTTTTAATTAAGTTAAAGTTATTGAAATATTTTTTGTGCTACTGATAACAAAATGTCAAATACTTTTGATTAGAATACAATGCAAAAGAGTTTAAGTAAAAAAGACAAAAAGTTTCAAATTTACATTTTAAAATAAAATTATACTGTAAGTATAGCTAACTTTAGTAGAATTTACTAAGTAAGAACTTTTACAATTAGGGAGTTCAATTAAATTACGAGACAAACTTAAACCTAATTTTTTATAGTGTTTAGTATCAGTTGTGCTGAGATGATTGAAGCAAACATGCAGAAAGAAAATATGAAATAGTGTGCTTTTACCTTTTTGTGCTGTGTGTGTTAGAAGCCTATTATCGTTACCCTAGAATACAGTTAAGCCGTTAACTTCTACCGTATTAAATACTGTGTAGTTATCAAAATTATTGTAGTAGATCTAAATACTGTCTTGCGCCGTGCGTTATCCTAATTGCGGTGAATTTGGGATTTAACTTCATAATGCGCGGTAGCTTGCCGAGACTACATTATTGACATTGTATGCAATAGCTTCGCTTGCCATTTCGGACATTTGCGTGTATGGTGAAAGCAAGAATCTTTTAATTACAGTACCGCGAGCGAGGGACATAGCCAGCAGTTTCTGCACTTGCAGGCGCCTCATTGGCAGCGCGAAGCTCCTATTTCGGGTCCTCAAGCTATAAACGATACACCTCTAATACCTTTTCTATCAAATCTATTGTCGCTTGAAGATCCATACCAAAATCTATAAAGGTCCATTGGATCCCTTCCCTCTCATACTCTTCTTGTTCTAGCACGAACATGAAATGATTAAAGTATTGTTGCAATCGTTCGTTCGTAAAGTTAATGCATAGCTGATTAAATCCGTTCATCTGGAGGAAATATAAACGTAAATATTTGTTAATTAAAAAGTACTAGACGTTTACGTGTGTGTGTGTGAGATATTACTGGAAAGATAGACGATAAAGACACACAAAAACACAAACGGAAGAGCATTGAAGAGCCCTTGAACAACGTTTCAAACTGATTCCAAATCGAATTGAGCATAAATGGAAATAAATGGTAATGGAAATTTTGAGTGGTTGTTCAAAAGCCCCGATAATGGCGAGTTGCAAGCGTTCTCAGTTGCGTTGCCGCCATCTACCTTTTCAATAAGGTCAATGCAATTTTGAAGGTCCATGCCAAAGTCAATGAATGTCCATTCGATGCCTTCGCGCTGGTATTCTTCTTGCTCCAGAACGAACATATGATGGTTAAAGAACTGCTGTAGTTTCTCGTTGGTGAAGTTAATGCAGAGTTGCTCAAAACCGTTGAACTGCAGGAAGATAAGTACGTGGGATGTTATGCTAAGAGTGGGTATTAAACTGGCTGCGGATTGCGTTCCGCAGTTCAGTTCCTAACTCCTGAACGTGACGCCGTGCCGGTCTCTACTGTGCACGGAAGGTTGAAGTTCGTTAAGCCCGTCTCAGTGCCCCATCGACGACGGGCGCAAACCGACGACGCGACGACTATTACCTTCTCGATAAGATCGATACAAGCGAGCAAGTCCATTCCGAAATCGATGAAAGTCCAGTTGATGCCCTCCTTTTTGTACTCTTCTTGCTCGAGTACGAACATGTGGTGGTTAAAGAACTGCTGCAGCTTCTCATTGGTGAAGTTAATGCAGAGTTGCTCGAATCCGTTGTACTTTTTTTAACAATAGGAAGCTTAGATAAATGAATGGAAAAAACAGTTAGCGACAGTCTATTCTATGATAAATCCATTAGTCAGCGGGGTTGCTATAGCTAGAACTATAAACTAGAAATCACAGAATATAACATCGAGGGTTAAGACACGTTACTACCCAGGGCTGGGCCCTAGTTATACCTTCTCAATAAGATCTATGCAGGCGAGCAAGTCCATCCCAAAATCAATGAATTCCCAATGAATTCCTTCCCTGGTGTACTCTTCTTGTTCCAACACAAACATGTGGTGATTGAAGAATTGTTGAAGTTTCTCGTTTGTGAAGTTAATGCAAAGTTGCTCAAACCCGTTGTACTAAGAATTCAAATTGGTATTATTATCAAAGAAATAACAGTATCTTATTATCTACTTTCTTTCTCTTCCAGTCTAATTACTAATCTAACACTACTATGTAAATGTACTACTACATAAATGTTTAACATTCAATACTGATTCAATACTGATTGAAAGAATTCAATACTGCTCTCTCAAACAAATTATCATAGAGTACATTTTCTTAGGAGAGCAGTATCAAAATACTGTTAAAATCCTTAGACAAGATGCTTGTACTTGAAATCGAGATCTGCAGCTGACATTTTTGATATAATCTTTTATGTGACTACTTGATCAGACTCATTTGTAAAAAGATTGTTCCATATCTTTTAATCATATGGATAAGGGCATTAATCTACGGAGTACCTCGATCCATTGGGATCCATAGGGTCTCCCTTTCCTTTCCTTTCGTAATACTTGAAGACTTTTTGAATTATTCTACTATGAATACTAATGAAAAATATTATCTTGTCTTGACTTGCATCTTGTCTAAGGTGGCATTTGTCGCCAATGTCACCC
The DNA here is from genome assembly GCA_949316185.1 of Pyrausta nigrata. Classification (NCBI taxonomy): domain Eukaryota; kingdom Metazoa; phylum Arthropoda; class Insecta; order Lepidoptera; family Crambidae; genus Pyrausta; species Pyrausta nigrata. Next base: position 16,832,217 of record OX438946.1, on the reverse strand, counting down.
AATACTCACGTCGAAGATTTCGAAACCAGCAATATCCAGTACACCGATGAAGTGCTGTCTCTTCTGCTTGGTGTCTAGGGTCTCGTTACACTTCTTGACCAGCCACTTGAACAGCCTGTCGAACATGCCCTTGCAGAGGGCACCGACGGAGTTGGTGACCTGGTCCTTGTTACGACCCTGGGTCACGAACTCGTTTCCGACCTTGATGCGGGGCTTCAGCAAGTTCTTGTACAGATCCTGGCAGTCAACACCCAGGAGCTTGGCGACCTTCTCACCGTCCTAGAAAAGATATTGAACATTTTCTTAGTCAGCTGTCGGATTGGAAAGAAAAGCCTTTGTATTTTTGCTCTTTTCTTTTTAGAAAGAAAGAAAGAAGAAAGAAAAAATATTTATTTAGCACCAAAAATACAATTGAACTTAGTGCGACTTAGTGCTTAAAACTAATATTTTAGTACCAAAAAGGCTTCCGCTCAGTATATGTCAGTGACGGCAAGAAAGCACGTCACGACTACTGGTATTCTGCGGAGGCCGTTTTGGAGATGGCTCTGGGTGAACATCCAGCTCCCAAAGAAAATATACAAAATCGTTACTCTTAGTACACAAGTATCTACATTTAGACTTGGTGTATCTAGTTAAGCTACATAATATCCAGTCCATGCTAACAAGATAACATAAGTATTTTTTCTAAGTAATCATATTCAGTGAAAGAGTTTATTACATAATTAAACGAGTTAAAGTTACTTTTTCTTTTGCAAATTCAATAAATATGCCTTATATTTTAACCTAAAAGTTTCAACTGAGGAGGAGTCTCTTACTGGAGGTGGAATATTATTCCAACACTTGGTAGATAGGTATCTAAAACTTCCTCGAAATGCAGCAGTCTTATAACGAGGACAGATCAGCCGATCAGAGATTCGCGATCTACGCAAAGTGAATGTCAGCTTTTCAAATAAATACGATGGATTTTTATTTTTAATTACTCCGAACAGCAAAGTAGCGAAGTGCAATGAACGCCGTGACTCCATGTTCATCAGGTTACTACTATTCAGATTTTAGTATCTGCAGTTTTGGAATTGGGAAATTTTAAGAGTATTTAGTTAAAATCTTCTACGACAGTGTCTGTATTTTATTGTTATATTCATGGCTCACAAAACAAGTTACATACAGTAAATAACAAAAGATAAATGTATCAGTATCTGTAGCCAGGCAATCTCTGAACACGATATTGCGATTGTTGTAGATGTGATCCAATTAGTCAGCTTTGATTCTTTTTACTTAAGCAAACAATGTTAGTTGGATTGTTTGGAGGATAAAATACTAAACTCTTGTTTCTTATTACATATACAATTACAAAAATGATAGCAAAGTGTATTTACCTCAGTACCGTCGGCCTCAGCCTGTTCCTCACGACCCCTCTGCTTGAACTTCATACAACCCATGTGCATGACAGCGGCGGTGATCTTGTATACGTTGTCCTTCTCTTCCTGGGTGAAGCCCAGAATGTCGAAGGCTTGCTATAATACCAAAAATGTGTTAGTAACTTTGAAAATAATAGTACTGGTCAGATTGAATGGATCATTTTGAAGGAAGCTTTTTTTGTAATTTCTAGTCTGGATTTTGAAGTCATTTTAAGGAATAATTGCAAGAATCAAAAGTTAAATAATGGTTTGTAACGTGACTAATACGTTTTTAAACTGATCTTTAAGATAAATCGTGTGGCAAATGTACTTTATTAACAGGGGCAATGTGTAAAGGGTAACAACAAAGATATTGGTGACACATGTGTATGAAAAAACTTACCCAAAATGAATTAGTCTTGTTAGCAATCAATTGTAAACAGCGTTAGCAGGTTAGGCAATTTATGGCGTTCCTATCCTAAAGTGCATAGGACAGGGGAATAAAATGTGTATAGGTACAATTATACTGCCGTCAGTACCCTGTACATACTGTGACATCCTACGTTACAAACGTGCGGCCACAAGTTTATTTTGCGGTGTCGATTCGTCTTTCTATCTACTACACAGATCTGTGTACAAATATTATCTCCATTAAAGTCAATTTTAATGGTGAATCTACAATTTGGAATGTGTATATTCTAATACAGGTTGACAAATATAAAAATTTTGCCCGCCATGGCAAATTTGTTGGGGATGACGATCAACGTACATCATATCCTGATTCACTTACGTCGGTCAACAAACATTCCTCGCCGTCATCGACGTTGGGGATGGTAATCTTACCCTGGGCGACGTTATAGTAATCATGAATGTCGTTGGACAACAAGCACATGTCTGTAGATCAACCAAAGTTTAACCGTTATTAATTTTGAAGACACCACAGTCGCCTGCCGGAGTTTGCTGCCTGAACCCTATATGTGTAAATTCGTGTCGTGTACATTTTAGTCGATGGTGGGTGTGCTTGTGCTGGATCGGGGAAACTATCCGTGATAAAACCTGTGCACAAAGCCTTTTTGAACTCTTGCAGGGAGCATGTGTATGTCAGAATTTTGGCAACATAATGGGCCAATTCCACGGATATCTGAATCGCACGCTCCATGCGCAGTTCCCGACTTACGACCGTCAGATCAAACTCTTCGCCGTCGTTGACTCCAGGTATCCGTGTCGTGCCCTGACTTATGAGGGGATAGTCCGACACCCGGTTGCTTAGCATCAACATCTCTGTGAACACCAAGGAGCATCTGACATACACATGCGAGATTGAGTTCAATGAGCCGCAAGCGAAGCAGCAAGCTAAAGAGCTAAAGAAACAGGGAAGAAAGAATGAGATGAGCCAGTAGAACTATTCTGGACTCACGTCGGTAAGCCTCATTTCCTCGCCGTCATCGACGCCGGGAATGCTAGTCTTGCCTTGCGACACGATGTTGTAGTCCATGACGTCGTTGGACAACATGCACTGTTCTATAAAACGACACCGTTCATAGTCACATTTGGTCTTTGGTGCGCTGGGTTGACTATCACTAAAATACATGCGTAATTTGGAAAGATTGAGGGTGAAGATAATGTAAAATTGTAAAACTAGACTAAATTGTCATCTCGGCCAGTTCAAGGGCGAGATGCCGCCGCCGTCCGGTTGCTTGCGGGTCGGCGACGGTGCAAACGTAGTAACACCGACAGTGCCTTCGGGTCTAAGAAGGCTGGACTTACGTCGGTCAAGGTACATTCCTCGCCATCATCTACGTTGGGGATGGTGGTTTTTCCTTGCGATACGATGAAATAGTCATAGATGTCGTTTGACAGCAAACACATCTCTAAATATTGAAACGTGTGTTATTATCAAGTCATCGTACCATGTGTAGAGTGTAGTATAACAATTATTGGGGAAATACATAAAAAAATTTTTAAATAGCTATCAACATCGAAACATTACTAAAGTAGGTAGGAAGTATTTATTTGTGTAATCATCCAAATATATGGTGCATATAAAGCTAATCCTTGAGGTAACTGCTGTTTTTGATATCTTTCGATGTGGAAAGCTCGCACTAATTAATTAAAAATAGTTTGAAAACTAAAACAGTAATATATCAATGAACTCAAGATCAAATTTGCTTTACTATGTCTATTCAATGAAGATTTAAAAAAAAAATAACCAAATATTTTGAAAGAAAGTACTGTTTAGTATGCCCATTATGTAAATTTTGTCAACCCCCTTTGCCAATCGAGTCCTGATACGTACCCTTAAGTCCGGGGACGGAGCCAGACATCATCTGGTAGAAGATGTGGTAAGAACGCTCAAGAGCCTGTTGGGAGATGACACGGGCTTTCTCGAGCAGGTCTGTCAGAAAAGAGAAAATAATTAAGACCCTGAAGAAGTGGACTTCAGCGAAAATCTTCAGACATCAGAAGTGGAACTTACAGGTCTCAATGTCAGCACCAGCCAGTTTACCAGAGGGGCCGAAGTGGATACGGATGAATTTACCCTGGGAAAGAGCGAAAGCGTGATCAGACAAAAAATAGTGACGTACGAGTATTTCGTAAGTCTTGCAACGTAGCTTTCTTGTTGGCAGGTAGCTAATGTAGTTTTAATAACACCAATGAATGGCTTACAATATTTAATAGATGATGACCATATGTAGTAACTATGATATCGTTTGAGTAGTCTTATCGGTACTTAGAATGTTCAGTAAAATTTCATTAATACTCATTCAAATAGGTAGTGAATATAAAAATAACAAAAGTGTATACTTACAAAACGGGAGGAGTTGTCGTTACGCACAGTCTTGGCGTTACCAAAGGCTTCAAGCACAGGGTTAGTCTGTACGACCTGGTCTTCAAGAGATCCCTTCTTCTCCTGGTTGGGGTCTTTCTTCTGCGACGCACCGACGGTGGCGAAGTACGCAATTACCTTCTTCGTGTTTTCAGTCTTTCCGGCACCAGACTCACCGCTGTTGGTTTAGAGAGTTTATTTTGTTACAAGTCTGCCTTAAGCCTGGGTTCTTGTAATTTTAGTTTCGCTAGCTTTACGTTGGTTAAGAGTTTTGGAGTATTATCTATAGATACGATCTCATGAGACCTTTCTCAATACTTGTCTTGTTTAGTTACTTTTACTTTACTTTTACGTTACTTTACTCTCGGTATTGGAATTGTAGTTGTAATTTATGAAGATTTGTTAAAAGATGTAATTTTATCAAATTGTTCTCAATGGTTATTCTATCAAGATTTTCGAATTGCTGCTACAGTATTATGTCAAAATATACTTACGTAATCAACATAGATTGATTCTCGTGGTTGGTTAACATGTTGACGTAAGCGCCGTCGGAAATGGCGAAAATGTGAGGTGGCACTTCCGAACGACGCTTGCCACGGTACAGCTTGGCACATCGGAAGGTGTACACGGGGAATCTCTTGTAAGGGTTGATGGCGACACAGAAGAGACCCGAGTACGTCTGTGGTGATAATAAAAAGATTAACAGAGGGTTTGGTAAAAATGACGATAGGAGGAGTTTTGGTCTGAGGTCTTTGACGGATTTCATTAATTTTACGGGATTGATTTAGTGGGACAATCAAAATGCGATCAACAATGAAATAATGGAATCATAATATCCGCAAGAAAATGGAGAGTGTTTTTCACACAGACTTTAGTTTTTAGGTGAATTATACATATGAAATCAAATCACAAAGAAAAACACACACGCACAGAGAGAGTATTGTATTGATACTTTTGCTCTCTATGCATAATTATTTTTTCAGTAAAATTCTCTGCTGAACTTATAAACATAGTTAAGCCATTGTCAAAGTCACAGTCACAGTCACAGTTACATCTTTTTCCATAGAGAATTTTACTGACAAAAATTAACAATAAAAATTTGGAATGTAACAAATTCAAATTGTGAAAATATTACACAGAGCGAGGGGTACAGTAATGATACCTTTCTGCTCGAATAGAAAAAGAAAAACACCTTGCTTTCTGTCGACCAGAAAGTTGCAAGATCTCTAAAACACAACACTTAAATCTATTCTAGACATAAAGAAATCTCGACTAAACTTAGGTCTAACTCGAAAACGAAAACTGAAGAATAACCATCCGTAGATGCTTCTGCCGACTTGTCCTGGTAGCGGGTTCAAGTGCGGCTAAGAAGGTTTAGTCACAGATGGGAAATGTACCATGTTGGGCTTGTAGACACATTTTCTTGTTAATATTTACACAATAAGACTTGACTGAGTTCTGTCTTTGCTGAATATTATTTGTTATCATCTTTGGTCCAAATTAAAAAAGATGTCGAACGAGCGAAAAATTCTCGAACGTATAAAAATAGCGTGCCGAAATAGATTCGGCCGGCATATTAGTGGAACTACTTTTAGATTCGAAACGAAACATCAATCCAAGATGAATTGCGCCGTTCATGGCTAGCTAATGCACTTTAAAACTTGGTTGCTATCCAACAATAGAAATGTGTCTACAGCGCTGAGAGATTGGGGAGGTGAGGGCCATGCACAATCCAAGGCTGCAACTCCGCTGGGCTCCTGACTTACGTAGATGAGCTTATGGTAATATCTCTGCTTCAAGTTATACAAAACAGAGGCGTCGTTGAGGTATGTCAAGTTGGACATATCCTCGCATTTCTCGTACTTAGGTGGGTTCACTTGACCTACAAGATCCTTCTTGAAGTCTTTGGTCTGTGGGAGAAATAGTTACATTAGTTCTATGTAGTGGTAAAGGCGCTTGTAGCGCCTACTTACGTAGATGAGTTTCGCATAGTATCGTTGTCGGAGGTTGTGCAGTACAGCGGCGTCGTTAAGATATGTCAAATCAGCCATGTCTTCGACTTTTTCAAATTTCGGAGGATTTACTTGAGAGATGAGATCCTTTTTTAATGTCTTCTCCTGCTCATTCAATACAAAGATTAAGTATGCATTTGAAATTGAAATTAATGACTCATTTGGTATATTTAATAAAAACAATCAATCAGGAAATTGAAAATTACCCAAATGTTTAACTAGAAGACAAATGACTAAAATATTAGTAACGGGAAACAAATATCTAAGCTGATTAAAAAAAGAATGAATGATAATTTACACTACTAGTGTAATAATAACTCATTTCTAAATATTCACTAGTATTGTTACTTGTTTTTCGAAAATAGTGAACCAAACGATATCAACAACCTTTGTAAATTCTGATTTAGAATCAACTTTTGAAAGATCTCGAATAGCTCTCGATACAAACTCGATTGTCTAAAATTTCCCATTGTTTCCCAGTTAAAGACGATAAGGACTTTAACTTTTATAGGCAGATGCAATGTTTACTTAGTTGAGAATATGTCTAATCACAACTTTCTGAATTGCTTTAATGATTATTTCAGGAGTTTTAAAAATTCTGAAGGTCCTGACTCAAAATAACTCATTTGTGTTAGGCTTACTAGTTTTCCTTTTCCATTTTTTTCACTGAAAAATATTCTCGTTTGGTTCACTAATTCTACTCCCTATTTGAAAACTATGGTTACCTCGCCTCCGGGTAGGTTGACGGTCACCAGGTCGCCCTTGGTGGCCTTAATTTCACCCTGCACGAAGCCCTCCTTCTCGTCCGGCACCCAGCAAGCTTTCTTGCCATCGTAGGGCTTGCTCTGGTCGATACGTTTCTGTTCGAGAGAAACGAACAGGTATGGGGTCGGATCGGGGTCCTCTCCTTCTTGGACCACTGGCTTCGGCATTTCGGAGGGCTAACGAGACTTTGGGCTAGTCGAGACACAAAAACGAGCCCTGGAGCCTTCCTGTGGAACACACCGCGGGTTAATCGAGTGGACGAGTGGAACACAGAGGCACCCGCCCAGCGTGCGTCTATTTGTGGCTGTAACTCGAGTAGCGCCCGTTTGGGAGAGATGCCAGCGCGCGCGCACGTTTGCGTAACGGAGTTTTATGCGCCCGCGTTTTTTTATTAGCATATTCCCGAACGGCCCTTCGCGGATGTTACGTCACCGGTATGCGGACTGGACGCGCGCCAACCGATTTATCCGAATCCGGATTATTGTTTATTGTCTTTTATGGTGATGGTCGATGGTCCCTATGTTCGATTGCGTTGATTGATCTAGCCTGGGGTTATTTATCAAACAATTTGTGTAAATGTTCACAAAAATATTTAAAAACTAACCAACTATTTCAAATTCATTTAAAATTTGCGAATGATTTTTGAATTTGTTTTTATTTGCTATTGCTTTTTCAAATCCTTGGTAAATTTCAAATTCAAGTCAGGTAGGTATATCTACTTGTTCAATATCACAATTGATTCTATTGTTAGATTTGCTAAAACTATTCACAAATTGATCGATTTGCTTTTAAAAACTTAAATCAATCATCGATACATTTGTATAGAACGTCAAATGCAATTAAGTAGATACTATCAATCGACTATCAAGTTGTCAAATACAAAAACCAATCAATCGACATCACACAAATCAATAACCGGCGTCGTCGAACCAGAAACCACCACCACGTTCACTTGCACAGGCACATAAAATCCAATATCGGTAAATCAGCTGACGGGTCCGACGTCACTGTCTCCGGATGCACTCGCGAGCCACTATGCACACACTAGGCGCACGCGCAGCGACGTGCGTTGTTACTTACGTTCGATGCCGTTCTGACCGGCGGCGCGGCGCCGCGACGGTTTTTATACTAGCAACACGATACCATCGCGCGGGATCACCCCATTTTAGGCGGATGCCAGCCTGGGCTACAGCTACGCTTTCAGACGAGCTTATCTTTCACTTCAGCGGTAGCAGCCGCCGCCAGCAGGCTCAAGAATTTAAGCGCGTCAGCCTCTCTTACTCGTTCAGTCGGATCCCAACCGCCGATCGAACCTCTCTACCTCCCCAAAGCCTCTCCACTGCGATGTTTATAATGCTCCCACTATTCCAGCTATGAAACTGCCGTTGCTGCCGTTAAAGATGGATTTGAAGGAATGAACGTAATGTTTAACAGCTTTGAAGCAATCAGAGAAGTATTAGTTTAAAATTGGACTGACTTTACGATAGTTGTAAATAGCAGGATGGACGTTTATGTAACGATTGATATGAATCAATGAAGGAAGCAAGACGATGATGAAGACTTTGTAGATAATAAAAGAAGTGCTGTCAATGGACATTGTTGCTGTGAATTTTAAGTTGATGATAATGAAATCACAGAAGGTTTGCTGTTTGGCGGTAATGGAGTGCATACGATACGTCAAATTAACGCTACATAAATTGCATAATTTTTCATTGCGATGATTTAAATATTATTTGCAATGGCCATAACATTTATTTTGCTATTTAATTAATCTCCGAATGCTAAGGATTTGCAAAATGTCATAACATGTTAAAAGTTACAGAAATTATATGATATCACTGGAGTGAAACTATTTTGTATTTTGGTGGATTTGGCCAATAATATTCATGATGTAATATTTCGGCATATTGGATTTGACTTAATGAGGCTTTAAAATAAATTATAATGGTACTTCTTCGTATAATCTTGCAGTAAAACTAGAATTTCATGACTATTTTATAATTTTGAACTGTTTTTATGGATACATTATTTAACGTTTCCAGAATTCATATTTATTTTAGAGTGAAGCATCTTTTTGATTATAAATAAATACTTTTATGTTTTGTGGTTTACAGTTTAATTTTTTAAAGTTGAATTGTATTGCTAAAGGTCTTTTTTAGAGTCTTCTAAGGATGTTTGATGTCATTATTGCTTTGATTTGGCCAGGAACGCCCTCTACCGCATAAATAACGAGTATAAAAAGGTTCTGTGAAGTCACCTATTTTTCAAATGTTTGTGTGATGAGCACGAGCATTTGTACCTAAGTCATGGATGTTTATAAATGTATATAAGTATGTCTTTCCGTTATCCTAGTCACCATAGCACAAGCTCAATAAAAGATTGAATATGAGGACCATCACAGCACAGCCAAAGCAAGAAGAAGAGTACTTAACGTGTATTTGTACTTAACGTTTATTACTATGTATTAAAAATAATATGTATTGTTATTTTTATGAATGTTTGGTGTATCTGTCCGTGACTTCACTTAGCTAGGGTCTATTAAAAAACCAGCATCGGGCCACGAGCCCTTTTATTACGGATCACAGGCGCATAACTGCACAATCCAACTGGTTTTCTTACATAAATTGTAGTTTTACTGTGTTTTTGTTTTATAACCGTGCCCTTTTTGTTTTATAACGTTATTTCTTTTCGTGTGTTATGTGACGTCCATTCATTAATAAATGTATTTTCTTTCTTTCTTTCTATTTCTAGATGTTCTTACTTACACACTGATCGTTGCCCTTAAACTCTTCCATCCCTGGATCTCGTAAAATACTTTATTTATAGAACTTGCTGCAAAATAAACTTGACTCATCTCATAAGGAGCGCTGCGATTCCAACGCAGGCCTACTCTGTTAGAATTTGTTCGTATTTTCAGATTTTGACGTCCTTTTTGCTCTTGACGTGATGCGTGCTTGAGTGAATAGGACGACAACAGTCGAAAGTATGGTGATCGTTTACGAAGTAGGGCCACTGATGCGATACGTAAACATAATGTAACGTTCAAAGAATTCGGTATATTATCTAAAGGTGTATAACAGCAGTGAAAAATGAAATACGCTGGTTAGTAAAAGCGTAGTTAAATAAATATTTATATTAAACAAAAAAGATTTTAGATAAGATTGATACCTACCGAACGTATGAAAAGTTGCGAATGTATGGTTTTTTTATTTTGACCGTTAGTATAGGTTTAAATAAGAAACCAGAAATTCGCGCACGGGCAGTATGAGAATTTTTTGTTTCTTATTTGTGAGTGTTAAAACATAAATAACTCCTATGAATTACCATTCATAGTTACATTTTCAAGGTGCAAGTTAACAACTTTATCCTAAAGAATTAAGAATGCTACCCTTTAATTAAGTTTCCGTTAAATTAAGCAATTTAAATAAAATGCACCCAATATTTAACAGCATCTAATCTTAGCCGCTAGTTAAATTTCGTTTCGCTCTGTCCCAGTGATTAATATTACAAGATGATACTGGAAAATTGATGTTTATGCGAATCCCAGCCGATGAAATGCGTGTCAACGAAACCGCGGGCGTCCGCAAAAATATACCTTTCGAGATGTGTCATTTTGGCTAAGATTAGTTATAAGTCAGACTATTAGATCCCACTGCTGGGAAAAGGCCTCACCTCAACTATGAGGAGGAACGAGCCATACTTCACCACGCGGGCTCAGTGCGGATTGGTGGAGGGGTGTATGTAAGGCAAGTGACAAACCTTACTGTCAGAAGTTATCAAGCCGCCCTAGGGCCTCTGACTAGGCTTCACGACTAATACCACAGATATTAGCCGGGACCAACTGCTTAACGTGCCTTCCGAAGCACGGAGATGCTTGTCATGGACGTCACTTAAATGGTCGGAATGGTCACCCATCCAATCACGACCGCGCCGTGGGTTGCTTAACTTTTGGTATCACTACCAAAGCGCTGCCGCCACTGCGCCACAAGCACCTCAAAGATTAGTAGCAGAGATTATCAAGGAAGTTTGATAGATTAAAAAAAACCCAAGAACATATGTTGTAAACAAGTATGATAAAAAGTTATGTAAATGTATTTCATGCAGCTCCAAATGCATCTATAGATTACTTTGAATGGCTTTAAAAATGCTAATGCTAAATTTAGCATCCCAACAAGGATCCAAATTAGGAAGGTAGGAGCATAAGTAGTTTGAAAAGGATCTTAACTTCAATTTTATCTTTCTATTTCGTAAGTATTCTACTAGTTAGGATGCTACAAATAGGATGGTGTACTCTTAGCCACGTAGCCGTAGTAATAGTAGCCACAAATCCCCAAACATCTCACATATAAAAAGTTGTTAACACGACACGCGTGTTAGATTACATTTTCTTGACTAAAGAACACGCTCCCAGTAAATAATTACATGTACACTTTTGGACAACAATATTTCTTGTAGGTATTCAATCTGTAATGGTAGCTTTATCTCCAGTACTTGTCTCAACAACTGGAAATACCTACTTTACTTCACTCTGGTCTTGGGGGCCATTTCTAAAATAACATGCTCATGCAACATCCCAATCTCACAGTTTGCCAAAATCCTTTTGATTATGGTATTTCTGCAAATCGCCGTAATCTTTGGCGGCTTTATCATGACACATTTGTAATAGAAATAGGCCCAGTAGTTGCTTGTTTATTAATAAACTATGTATCTGCATAAAATATGTGTGGCCTATATACATCCCACTGCTTGGCAAAGGCCTCACCTCAGCTATGAGGAGGTATGAGAATTACTCTATCACTGAGCCCAAGTGCGGATAAATAAATTAAATTGCTTAACGTGCTTTTGGAAGCACGGAAATGCTTGTGAGACGTCACATAATGCTCAGATTGGGTACCCATCCGATCACGACCGTGCCGTGGGATGTTCCTCTTGGTATCACCACCAAAGTGCTGCTGCCACTACGCATCAGTTCATCGCCTACGCCTAAAACTTATGTGGCTGCGCTGATGCCACTACGCCACAAGCACCTCATGGCCAACGCCGAAAACTGTGGCTGAACCAATCATTGGAGAGCCACAGGCTTCAACGATTGGTCACTTGGAGAGTTCCAACAGAACTGATCTCCCCTAGTTGCAAGCTGGTGACTAGCATGCAAGCAGATAAGATCAGAATAGGTAACGCAATTCACAGTGGAGGTCAAAACCACAAAAACATACTTTGGGTCGCTGAGCCAAAGTAGTGTCTTTACTTAAGTCAGGTCATTCGTCATCATTTTTAATGCGCACTGCCAAAGAGCACACCTTCCTCCTCACAGTTGAGGTGAAGCCTTTTCCCAGCAGTAGGATCTAATAGGCTGGCTTTACAAACCAAAGAGTGGATGTGGAACGCCCTGCTTGTGTCTGTTTTTCCGAATGCGTGTAATCCAAAACTCTTTAAGTGCGTGTAAATAGGCTTCTCCTGGGCAAGCTCGCTCCATCATAGACCAAATCTTTGCTCACGGGCTAAGATAAAGATGAAGAGCTGAATTTTAGCTACGGCAGCCAATCCCATCGGAGATCAACGGTGCGCAGGAAATATAGTAGTGCACAACTGTGTGCGCAATACATAGGTGCACTGTCTTTTCCTTCTCTATCATAGTTTGATGATATGGCAATCTGACGTGACCGGGGAGATGGGAGAGAGAGCAAAGTTTGCGTGATGAGCTCAAAGCACATTGTACCTGTTTATAAACGTATATAAGTATGTCAATACGTTATCCGAGTCAATCAACAATTTATTTATTTGAATGGTTGGTTATTTATTTGAATGTACATTAGATTTTTCACTAATCGATGTTCTTACGGTGAGGGAAAACATCGTGAGGAAACCTGCATATTCTGGCGACTGAATGTGTAACCATGATCCAAACTGGTCCAGTTCTCCTGTTAACAGGGTCATAGAGGTCAGATGGCAGTTGTTTCACTGTAATTACCTGATTTGCCACATCCTTGATCATGGTTCAAAACGGAACCTGGGCCCTCGCGTACGAGTGCACAACCGGGATAACGCTAGGATGTTGAATGGCAACCGGCAGGCAAGCTGAAGTACCATCAATAATTGAATCCAAGCCTTCTGCCCCGACTTTTATTACATTCGCATCGCTGGCCATCGTCCAGGCGGTTCAGTACCTACCTTTATTAAGACCGTTTGAAATATTAAATCGGCATTATCGGAGCTGACGAAGTACTGGATATCTAATAGGCGGGGACATCATTGCGGTGCGATTACAAAGTCATTAAATTAAATGTAATTCAAGGTAATAATTGTACTGCTATGATGCAGACTAGTGCAAGATGTGTAGAGCAGAGTTTGTTAATTTGAAAGAAAGACAGAAAGAAGCATTTATTAATTTGGGACATCACTAACAAACACAGTACAAAATAACAAAAGATACAAAATTACCAAGACCAAGGAAAATAAAAACAACAAAATCAAAAACAACACAAAACAGTATTCTGCCAACGCTAGCCAGACGGTGCCCTTGTTGTGTGTCTGTGATGTCTAAATCAAGGGGACCTCACTCAGCATAAGCCTCACTCAGCATAAGGCACTCGGAAGGCCTGAGTTTACCAAATTTTATACAGTTTTAATGAGGTGCCTGTGGCGCAGTGGCGGCAGCGCTTTGGTAGTGATACCAAAAGTTAAGCAACCCACGGCGCGGTCGTGATTGGATGGGTGACCATTCCGACCATTTAAGTGACGTCCATGACAAGCATCTCCGTGCTTCGGAAGGCACGTTAAGCAGTTGGTCCCGGCTAATATCTGTGGTATTAGTCGTTAAGCCTAGTCAGAGGCCCTAGGGCGGCTTGATAACTTTTGACAGTAAGGTTTGTCACTTGCCTTACATACACCCCTCCACCAATCCGCACTGAGCCCGCGTGGTGAAGTATGGCTCGTTCCTCCTCATAGTTGAGGTGAGGCCTTTTCCCAGCAGTGGGATCTAATAGGCTGACTTATTATACAGTTTTAATGGTTAAAATTTCCAAATAAAATATGTCAAATAATATTATAGATCCACTATAATACTATTTGACAAAAAATTGATAAAAAAAACATGTGTTGGTTGAACTCGAGCCTTACTCTCTCGCATTTTTACCGCAGTCATACCATTAATTAGAGAACGTACATCCTAGTACTTACTGTTGGACACCGATAGCTTAATAATTGATCTTTTTATGGTTTTGTAGTACATGGCACAAGAAATACATATGTCAGGGTGTTAGTGTGAACAGTTTAAGCCTGGAGTTTTCCAACACATGTTTAATTTTTAATTAACCGGTTTTGCATTATTTGACATATTTTGTATCTGACAAATTATCCGTCAATCGACGTTTACCAGCTGTTTAAACATTGGTGAACTCGGATCTAAGGGGATATGCCCATCAATACGTGATTACTTTCAAAGGGAGACCAAAATCGTGCAAAACAATTTGACTCTCCATACATTTCCAACGAGGTTGCAGAATTATTTGTATGAAGGACCTTTTTTACCCCACTGCAGAAGGCAGGTTATTTCTTCAAGAGTATGTATGTATGTTTAATTGATTGGCACGCCTTACAGCCTAAACGGCTGGACAGTTTTCGACAATGAGGTGTCGTTGAATTCGTCAAAATTGTGGTAGTGGCATAGGCTATATTGGGCTATAACCATGGCTATATACAGTGTGTCCCGTCACCGATGTCGGAGCGAAGAGGTGATAGATGACTTCACCTGCAACATTTTTCTCTATTACATGACCCTCAAAAACACACCAAAAAATATCACCTTTCCATACAAATCTACAAAGTTGATTTACTAATTAGTATGGGAAAGTAAGATAATAATTTGGGATTTCAAAGTTGATCCTATTATGAAAGTGGTTGCAATTTTGCTTCTTAGTCACCACATGAAGGCTCCGACACCGGTGACGGGACACACTGTACATTTCAAAAATGGCGCCCGCAACGGGGGAGGGTTGATTAATTTTTTCCTTACCATAGCAATATGGGTATCAAACTTCTTCTTCTTCTTCTTAAGGTACCATCTTCTGCCAAGTTCGGCGACCATCATAGCAACTTGCACCCTTGATACCGCCGCTCTAAACAATGATCGGGTACTCCTTTCAAACCATTGGCGTAGGTTCTTCAGCCAGGATACCTTCCTACGTCCGACACTTCTCTTACCTCAAACGAAACCCAATAAAAATACTATTTCAAAAATAATAATTTTATTTATTTTGATAGTTTGACAGCATAGTAAAAATTGTAGGTATTGATGGCCACATTCAAACTCTTAAAGGATAAGAATGTTTACTCTGACACCCTGTAGTTTCGCCATGTCCATCTGTCTGTATGTCCGCAGTCTAAAGAGCCTTTTTACTAGCAAGCTTTTTTCTTGGTATGTATGTATAACGCCACTCTACCTGTACGAAGGGTACCTATTCTAAAAAAAAATTCAAGATTTCATTCGTCAGTTTAATATGGCTTTCTAGAGTACTAATTGTAAGTTCTAACATACAACATATTGTGACGCATACTAGGCTCGGACATACTGACAGACAGGCAGACATGGCAAGGCGAAACTGTAAGTGCTAGACTACGGAACCATAAAAAACTCAAATTGAAAACGAATAATTTTTAAAGTCCGCAAATCATAATTGTTTACATCTCGCTTCCTCCATCTTCGACGTGGAAGTAATAAATAATCTTATTACACTTACTAGGTACGAGTATGCAAGTATAAGTACCTATTCGGAAAAGCCGGTTTCATTGTTATCTAGACGAAAAGTATGAAAAAAATAGGTACCTATTTTGTGCCTAGATGTTCCTCCTCATAGTCGTATACCTTATGACTGATCGTTAAGTTGAATGATACACAGACAACCAATTTTTGGGTATTTTGATAGAGTGGTTTGCCATTGCCTTCTCTATTTCACAAACTAGCCAACGTCCAACCAATCCAGTGTCCGGCCCGTAGACAAGATGCAATCTTAGCGAAGTTTGCTATCAAAAATAAAAATGTATAAAACTGACATATGACATAAGCCCTCGAAACATCACGCGACTTTTGCATACATTTTGACGTTTCGTTGGCGATATTGAAGTTCGCTTTAGAAAGATTTCCTCTTGTCTAAGAGCCCAAGTTTCCTCACGATGTTTTTTTTAATAATCGAAGCAATTTCATTGCAAGCAACGAAAGCATAAATAAATTCATCCACCGTCTTCTAACTGGACTCAAACTCACGACCCCTGGTTTAACCGACCGATTGCCCTCCCACCTAAGCCACAAATGACGTTAGTAGGTAAACCGACGACTTTGTGCAAGTGCTTGCTGCGCCGGCGCCGCTGAGCCAGCGTTTTCTTTACTTTAAAAACTTATTTTGTGACCAGAGCAATGTGTGTGATATTGTTCGATATTTTTATTTCTATCTAGTTCGATAATCCCTTATAAGTTATGGTTGTTGGCCTGATTCTTGTGCTCAAATCAAACGTTTGTTCATTGATTTGATTGTTAATAAACATAATGTGCTTGGTTTCGGGCATTATGCAAAAATCCCGTTTATTGTTCGTGCGTCCGTTGCCAAGAATGTCCGATTGTCGGGTTTACCTCGACGCGCTATTTTCGACGGAGAATAAAAATGTTTGTTACTAGTGCTGATGTTTTAAGATAAACCACAACTGTGGGAATCGCAAAACGTCTGCTCTGAAGATCTATGAAAGTAAACAATGTTAGTCAGCCCGTAACCATATTCATAAAAAAATACTAGATTTCTTACATAAGGCAACATGAATATCATTTACGCATTCTTTGTCAGCATAGGTGTAACTTGTTGTTATTCAATCCAACAAATAAACTTACTAAATCAATGTATGACAGTTTTTTTTTTTATTTATTTACCGAATAAAAAAAGACATAATACAAGGTAACTTAAATGACAGCGACTAAAAACCACTGAGGTTTATATTTGTGTTAGTTAGTTAGTTCCAAGTGTAATTGCTTTAAAAAGTATATTAAATTACAGTTTCAAAATCAACTGATTTAGTTGCAATGAACTAAAGGACGTATAGAGTACCTAATGTACGTTCGATTGCGTAAGCCGCTTTTTACTACCCTTAAACAGATCTCCTATTGTTTGGACATCAAGCAGTATTTACCTACTTTCTCCACTATCTTTTCTTCTGTTCTCTATTATAGTGAAAATCATCATTAGACAAGAGCATGCTTCGTCACCGGTATTTGCTATAAGAAATACGGACTTTCCCCAAAATATTGTCAGAATAAGACGGCATTCTTACATATTTTTAAAACCAAACTGAAAGTGGCTGTACGAACTTTCAGAGTAAAGGAACAGAGAGTGCACTTGTGTATTGCGCACATACTTGTGCACTACAATATCAGGCGAAGTTGTCTAATCTCGGTTGGTCGGCTGTGGCAGAAATTCGTAAGAACAGTATGAAACCAAAATATACACTCTAATTAATCCGAGCGCAAAGTCAAAAGATAAACCCAGACAAAAGTGACTACAAATAAATGTCTTCGCAGTGTTAACCCATCCATTCCCTGACCCACAGTCCTGGATCCTTCCAAAAAGTTGCACAGTTACGAAACACGTGCGGTGCGACAAGAAAGCAAAAGGAATCTCGGCCTACATCGCGCGCGCTATTTTTAGACAGGTCGAAATAGCCGGCAGGGCGCGAGACAGATTTAGACGCGTTGTCCGCGCTGCCGAATGGCTGATAAACTGTAATGGACACCGGGAACAAAGGGGTTTATTGTTTTGATTCTACCCCTAATCAGTAATACTTTTGGCCATTTTCACCAATTGTCTCACAAGCCAGGTAACTCTTAAACTGATTTCACTAATTGTAAAATAGCAGGTGCACCTGAATTAATTGGCGGCTTCGATCATTCTAAGATTGTCGGTTAATTTGACACATTTCTCATACAAAATATGTCAAATAATAATAATATATCGGCTGTTTTAAAATTAAACATGTGTCGGTGAACGACGTGATTGTTAATGTATTTGAGGAAATTTTGGTTGAAATCAACTTGTATTGTAGACGGTATGAACCTAGTCTTTTAAAATCAATTGACGTTTTATAGTAACTTTAGCAAGCAACAACAAAAACTTTGGTGCAATCCAAATCTTTCGTTTGTTTTTCAGTCTCAAAGTTGTAGTTATTGAAAATAATTGGACGTTGGTACATTACGACTACCAATTTATTTGCAAAACCGAAATCATATTTTGTAAACAATTTACAACGAACCGTGTCTAAATCCGAAAATCGCACTTTACAGCTCCATCGTACTAAAAAGAAGCATAAATATACAATCAGCAGCAATTTAACATACATTTTACCAACCTTATTCCCTTGCACCAAGTGTCAACAGATGTCAACACATGTGTCTCTGACTGTACCTTTAACAAACTCATCAAACATGCAAAGATAAACGCCGGGACTTCACCTCCGCATACTATACAATCCATTTAGACAACGCTTGTTTAAATCTGGCTCTAATAGCTCTCGGGCTATAGACCGGTGACAGGCCGGCCCATATTTAGCAAAAAGAGACAGAATTAGAACAAGCAATTTGTCCGATGCCAATTTCGTCTGTCGACAGACGTGTACTACTGCCTTCTTGTAATACCAAACGTAAGTTCTAGCTGATTCGATATGTTCGATTGGCAAGAAAGTTGGCAGGGATAGAAATAACTGGGCAAGTGCGAGTCGAAAGCGTGCACTGAGGGTGCGTTGGGGGTTAAAAACAGCAATTAAGGATTATTTGTGTACCTACATTAGAAACGGTAATGTAGGTAAGTATAATAATAGAAGATGTTATGTCAATTTTTATTACACATAATTATACAAACACTTTGTAAAAATGAAAACTAATCAATGTACCTATTGTAAAGTCATTTATGTTGACTTTCAAAAGAACCAGTTTTTTTGTTTGGAAAAGGAACCCACCACACAATTTATTATATTTGTGGTTAGGGAACCCTAAAAATAACTATGCAGCATGAGTATCAGTGTGTTCCTGAGTGCTTATAAATAATGAAATTGTCAAACTATTTTAGACAAATTGCAAGACATTTGCTTCTGAAATTTCTGTAAGTTCAGTTTGACGAATAAATAAATTACAAGTAAAAAACCCTATTTAAAAACAAGCTTTTATGTCAATGCGCTAAAAAGTATAAAATAAATTTTCCTTTAAAACTTTTACGATCAAATAATAACATCATTACACAATTTATATTATATAAAAGCTTGTCGCGAGATTTAAGTACTCACTTGGCGTATTTAGTAGTTTGATTTTAAGAAAATGTAGTCAATCATATCAAGTTGCGTATATAATTTACTTGTTCATCTACACAGGTAAAATCTCGCGACAAGCTTTTATATAATATAAATTGTGTAACGATGTTATTATTTGATCGTAAAAGTTGTAAAGGAAAATTTATTTTATACTTTTTAGCGCATTGACATAAAAGCTTGTTTTTAAAAAGGTTTTTTTTACTTGTAATTTATTTCTTACTTTTTAGTTATCGCCGGATAGATTTTTTAGTCTGTAGGCATATGCCACTGTTTATCTCATTCAACGCATCATTGAGGCAAGCGCATTTGTCGGTTAAATTCGATGGGCTTATTATTTTGCGATCGACTACAAATTGAAAGGGTAACTAACTATGTGCAACTAATATCTAACATATTTTGGTATCAGTTTATGAAAATATTATTTCGGTAACAATTAAATTAGGTAAGCCTTAAAGAGGGCTATTTTAAAAATTGAATAACGACAGTGACTTAAGGTGGCGAAAGTTTTAAGCTCGCTTACTTAAGACATAGGTAAGTAAGGAACAACAAATAAAGGCTTAAAGGCTAATATAATGGCTAGGCGACGAGTAAAATAGCTTGGCGAATTTAATGTAAGCCAAAGAGTTAAAGAGCACTAATAATTACCCTGAAGTACCTATTGAAATTCCTTCAAAAATACAGCAAATAGGAAAACCAATTATTTTAACTTGGACCTACCGTGGTCCTTCGCTGTTGTACTAATCTGCCCAATAAACAATGCAGTTTAAAGGCCGAAGGCGCGAAGGGAGAGCATCCTAATGCTTGCTTTTATGTTGAACAATTTAAGGCTTAATGTTTGTATGCCACTTGCAAGTTGTGAACTAATGCTGTTGACGTCTCTCAAGAAATTACACAAATCAAAGTTAAACAATCGATGCTACAGACTACAACAATTCAACTTTATTTTTTACTTTTAAGGTCAGTACAATTAATACACAAAAATCTTGAACGACTTACACAGCTTACAAAATTTCAGCTCAATCGGTTTAAGATATTTGCTTTAAAATTGGGCTGCAATAAGTATTCGTGACTTAACTTATCACCCGACTAGGTACGAGTACAACACTTTGTCTTGGGTGTTAGGAGAAATGCGCCGCGTAAGGCATAAGTAAGCTTCAAGCTAATTATTGTAACTTCAAGCTAAGCCTTACGCAGCGTAAATATTATTCCAGTTTGATTTGAAGTTATCCTTCTCTTAGACAGGCAAACCAATGCTGTTGACGCATATCTCACCAAAATTTAACTCGTCAAAGTTTACCTACCGATGCTACAGACTCAAAAAATTCAACCTCAGTAATTATAATCGAGGACTCCCAAGAAAACCCCTTTAAACAAGCATATACCTCATGACTGAGGGTCGTGATCATTATGTGTAATGAAATACACACAACGACTTCTAGGCAATATTTAATGGAATGGTTTGCCATTGCCTTTTCCATCTCACACACTAGCCTCTAGTGTGCAGGTTTTTCCTCATGGTGTTTTCCTTCACCTTTAGGCAGCGATATCTTTGAAAAAGACTGTAGGTACTTAAGTTTTTGTACAAACTTATTGGTACAGGCGGAGATAGAACTCATGATCTCACGGATGAAAAGTGAAGTTTTCTCCGCTCGGCTATCACGCCTTTTCTTCACGCCCAGAAAACCCGATACACCAAATTCCTAAACGGATCGGAGCAACGGAGTTAAACTCGCATGCGTTTTCTCTGCAAGCCCTTTCATTTGATACCCATATTGTAATAAAGCATAAAAAACTTAGTCCATAGGAAAGCATCAAAAACTTAGTGCGCCATCTTTAGGAGTCCGCCATATATGATTTAGAGTGACGTCACCTTATGTATCGAGTAATTCTTAGCAAGCCCTATCATTTGATACCCATATTGTAAGAAAGTATACAAAACTTAGTCCACCATCGTTCGAAGCCCGCCATATTGGATTTACAGTGAGGTCACTTTTTTATCCAATTATTCTCAGCAAGCACTTTGATTTGATACCCATATTGTAGGAAAGCATAAAAAGCTAAGGCCGCTATGTTTAGAAGTCCGCCATGTTGGATTAAGAGTGACGTCACCTTCTATATCGAGTTATTCTCAGCAAGCTCTTTTATTTGATACCCATATTGTAAGAAAGCATAAAATCATAGTCCGCCATATTGGATTTGGAGTGACTTCACCTTATTTATGGATATGTTATCAGCAAGCCCTTTCATTTGATACCCATATTATAGGAAAGTTTTGAAACATGACTATGTTTGTCCGTTATCTTTAAAAGTCCGCCATATTAGATTTAGAGTGACATCACGTTATTTATTATACAGTTAGTTTCAGCAAGCCCGTTCAATTGATACCCACATTGTAAGAAAGCAAAGAAAACTTAGTCTGCTATTTTTAGAAGTCCGCCATATTGGATTTGGAATGACGTCACCTTATAATTTATCGAGTTAATCTCAGCAAGCCCATTTATTTGATACCCATAGTAGAGGATTGCGTTCACAAGTCGGCCATTTTGAAAATTTTTAGTAACGTCACTTTATTTTTTGAGTTACTCTTAGCAAGCCCTTTCATTTGATACTAATATTGTAGAAGTGCATTGAAAATAACGAGTCCGCCATCTTGGATCGTCCGCCATGTTGAATTCAGAATAACCTCATGCATCTTACCATGCTTTGTCATCCAAACTAAACGTGTATACAAAATTTCAGCTCAATCGGTTGAAGATATCTGCTTCAAAATTGAGTTGCAAGATTCCACCCGAACAAACATACATAGTTACATTGCAAGCTAAATAAAAGCTTGTAATAAAAAAAAGAAATAAGATCTCGTTCACACGAGGACGATTCGTGATTTTTGACAATTCGTCTTTTTTTACGATTCGTTCTTTTTTTGAGGGCGGCAATGCTTTTAAAATGCCCATGTTCACATGGATCACGAATCGTTAAAAATGACAACACGTCTTAAACTAGTGTCGTGTTTTTAAAAATCACAAAGCGTCAAAATACACGGATTTTTGACCAAATTCAATCAGGATATTTTGACGAATCGTAAAAAAACACGATTTCGTATGCAATGTGAACTTCCATCCGTCATGACGTATCCTGTATTTTGACGAATCGTCAATGACGGATCCCGTGTGAATGAGCCTTAAATGAACGTTTCGTTACACAGACCACACAACCTAGACCACGCATTGCGGGGGACTTGCGTTCGCCTAGGTTATGCAGTATCACTGCATAACAGCCGGCCCCGCCCCCTTTCGTTCCTCATTCCGCTACCGAGACTCAAAGTAACAACATTGACCTTGCTCCCGAAAAAAAATAAAAATAAGCGGTAATAATGCCGTATTGTTCAGTAAAATGGTATGGAAAGTGTAGTAAAACATCTAGTCTCACGAAAGATGGCATTACATTTCACCGGTAAGCAATTATTCCTATCAAATTAATTTAAATACTCCAAATCAAAAATGAAATAAAATGTTTTATTTCGAAGAGCACGCGTTGATGTCTTTTTTTTGCCATCCCTTTCTCGCAAGTTAAATTCAAATGATGTTGTCTCAATTTGTCAATTGGCAAGGAGTAAAATAGTGTCGAGACACATTATAGTAAACCTAAAATTCAAAATATCGACAAATCCTGAATAAAACAAGTGATATGTGGGTATCAAAATTTTAGTTATTTCATATTTATTTTAATAAAGTGACTTTACAAAACTTTTATCTTACATATCGCGGTTTGTGTTGTATGGAGCGGGCTATCAGCGCCATCTAGCCTGTAGGAGCCGAGTCAGGGCGTCGCGTCATGAAGTTGCTTGCTAGTGTTAGCGACAGTGGTAAGATGTCGCTACACCACTCCTCCCGAAGAACCGGAGGTTGATCGAGCCAAGATGGTTGAGAGCTCAGCAGTCTGTGCGTAGTGAGCTTGCAAGTGCCAGTGCTTGTTGAGTCCACAATGTGCCGGGATGAGCATGCGCGATGTCCACGGTGAGTTGGGATGGGCATGCGTAATGTCCACGGCGAGTCGGGATGCGCGATGTCCACGGTGAGTCGGGATGAGTGCGCGATGTCCACACGATAAGTCGGGATGTACATGCGTGATGTCCACAGTGAGTCGGGATGAGCATGTGTGATGTCCACGATGCGTGCGGGAGAGCTCGAAGTCCACAGTGAGTCGGGATGATGAGCTGGATGAGGCTGCCGAGGAACCAGGTAGAACCGGTGCGGTCTGCGGTGGTGTCCTTAGGGCTGGTGAGCTGGCTTGCAGGAGACTGCTGGCTGGGTGCTGTTGCTGGACCTTGGTCCCCGACCATAACAACCGGTCGGTAGGAAGCGCTTCCCTTTGCCTTCCTAACCCAGTTGCGCCAAAGTGGTGACCCCGACGTGATCTACACTGGAGCATGGAGCCTCACCGTCGTCATCATCATCGTCGCCTTCTCCCTTGCCAACAGGCACCCAGCCAGCAGCATCCAGCCAGCAGTCTCCTGCAAGCCAGCTCACCAGCCCTAAGGACACCACCGCAGACCGCACCGGTTCTACCTGGTTCCTCGGCAGCCTCATTCAGCTCATCATCCCGACTCACTGTGGACTTCGAGCTCTCCCGCACGCATCGTGGACATCACACATGCTCATCCCGACTCACTGTGGACATCACGCATGTACATCCCGACTCATCGTGTGGACATCGCGCACTCATCCCGACTCACCGTGGACATCGCGCATCCCGACACGCCGTGGACATTACGCATGCCCATCCCGACTCACCGTGGACATCGCGCATGCTCATCCCGGCATATCGTGGACTCAACAAGCACTGGCACTTGCAAGCTCACTACGCACAGACTGCTGAGCTCTCAACCATCTTGGCTCGATCAACCTCCGGTTCTTCGGGGGGAGTGGTGTAGCGACCTCTTACCACTGTCGCCCACACTAGCAAGCAACTTCAAGACGCGACGCCCTGACTCGGCTCCTACAGGCTAGATGGCGCTGTTAGCCCGCTCCATACAACACAAACCGCGATATGTAAGATTTAGCACGAGCTTGACTACATATAGCTAAACCAAGACGGTGACCATCGGACCTTGGTCCCCGACCATAACAACCGGTCGGTAGGAAGCGCTCCCCTTTGCCTTCCTAACTCAGTTGCGCCAAATTGGTGACCCCGACGTGATCTACACTGGAGCGTGGAGCCTCACCGTCGTCATCATTATCGTCGCCTTCTCCCTTGCCAACAGGCACCCAGCCAGCAGCATCCAGCCAGCAGTCTCCTGCAAGCCAGCTCACCAGCCCTAAGGACACCACGGCAGACCGCACCGGTTCTACCTGGTTCCTCGGCAGCCTCATCCAGCTCATCATTCCGACTCACTGTGGACTTCAAGCTCTCCCGCACGCATCGTGGACATCACACATGCTCATCCCGACTCACTGTGGATATCACGCATGTACATCCCGACTCATCGTGTGGACATCGCGCACTCATCCCGACTCACCGTGGACATCGCGCATCCCGACTCGCCGTGGACATTACGCATGCCCATCCCAACTCACCGTGGACATCGCGCATGCTCATCCCGGCACATCGTGGACTCAACGCACTGGCACTTGCAAGCTCACTACGCACAGACTGCTGAGCTCTCAACCATCCTGGCTCAATCAACCTCCGGTTCTTCGGGGGGAGTGGTGTAGCGACCTCTTACCACTGTCGCCCACACTAGCAAGCAACTTCAAGACGCGACGCCCTGACTCGGCTCCTACAGGCTAGATGGCGCTGTTAGCCCGCTCCATACAACACAAACCGCGATATGTAAGATTTAGCACGAGCTTGACTACATATAGCTAAACCAAGACGGTGACCATCGGACCTTGGTCCCCGACCATAACAACCGGTCGGTAGGAAGCGCTCCCCTTTGCCTTCCTAATCCAGTTGCGCCAAAGAGGACTTACGATGAATCAAAATATGTGTAAAGTGCTTAAACAAATAAACTTAGCTATTAAAAAACCGGCCAAGTGCGAGTCGGATTCGAGCACGAAGGGTTCCGTACCATTAACTTACAATATTAGACAGTATAGGCAAAAAAACTTTTTAAGTTTATACTGTTCTTTTGGAAAAAAAATATATTTTTATTTTGTTTATAATTTCAAAAGTATTCATCACAGGATACCCGAAACAATTTTAAATAAGAGTTTTCGCGCCTGTTTCTTTACGTGAGTGATTTGAAGTTTATAGGTCCAAGACTTTAGAAATTACAGGGGGGGACACCGTGTAAACGACTTTGGCGGGCTATATCTCGCAAATGGTAAAGCTGATAAAGAAGTGTTGTATGGAAACCCTACCTTATTTATTTTCATAGTCCTTTTCAACGGTACCACACAATGAGGTGCACTCAAAAAAAATATTTACCCCCCCCCCCCCCCCTTTACATGTATGGGGAGGTACCCTTGAAAGGGGGTAATTTTAATTTTTTGTATTTTTAAAAATGAAATCTATATGTGAAGTATCCTCGAACCAAGTTACATGCAAATCAGTCCATAAACGTAGAAGATATTCTGCTGTGACAGACTAGGACGGACGGACTGAACGATCTTATAAGGGTTCCTTGTCGGATTACGGAACCCTAACAAACAACTTAACTAACCTTTTTTAAATAAATATATCAAACTTCACATTGCGTACCGATTGCCATTTTTTAAAGTTTTTGTACACTTAACAAAATGATGTTGAGTGAGATAGGTAACTTGTTTTACTGAAACCGCTAAATTATGAAAAGTAGCTAAATAACGTGAGATCTCCTGCGATTGACCTTTGCCCACTGCAGTTTTTTTAATTGCTATTTATCGGAAATCGGTTGTGCGTGTGTTTTTTAAATGAATTAATTTAAAGCTCCTTAACATTGTCTTACTTTTTTTTTTTACTCGGGTATCGATATCAAGAGATGTCTTGCCCATCACTAGTGAGCTATCACTGCCATTGTCAATTTTGACGTCTCCTTGTATGAGCCAATAAGAACTAGGAAACCTCTCCCCGCACCCCACCAACTTTTGGCGATTTTGTTTTCGTATTAGAGTTGATAAAAGCGTGGTCTTTAGGTTGTGTGGTCTGTGTTTCGTTACGTCCCAGTTTTAATTTACCGAAAAATACGACATGGCGGAGCTAACCGACGTCATCTTGTGCACCTTCATGAAGAACGACAATTAGTCAATAGTCTTTGAATAAAGAACTCAAATCGTGTAGCGCAAGATAAGCTGTTTACAATAATATTAAAATAAAGTCAACTTAAATGTAAAATCATAGCATATTTTGAGTATGTACCTTACCTACTATCATTCTAATTTTTATTATAGCTTAGTTAAAAGCACAGCCCACGACTCGTTACTCCCGAGTCGTGTCGTTATAAAGGGGGTTGGAGCCTTTTCGACGTGATTATGTCGTTTAAAAATCTTTTTAAAGTCTTAAAAGAGTGTTTTTAAATTGACTCAGTTTAAAAACAAAACCCAAGTCGGACTCCTAAAAGGCTCTTGACTTAGGGTTTAAGGACTCGATTGAATTGTGAACCGTCATAATTAAGTCGAGTTACTTTTAGGGATTTAAATTACTCGTACTTACATCACTTTGCTAGATGTCAGCGGGAACAGCTAGGTGGTGTCGCAGGAAAGGGGATTTCTCATGACAGTCGAGTGTGATTGGCGTTTTTCCGCCCCTGCACGTCTTTCGTTCCCCAGAAGGGTCGCGCATACACTTGTCGGACTATATTCTGAAGTTATAGATTTACTATTATTATTCTTCACTAACAGTTCCCTGCGACTTCGACCGCGCCAAAAATTCCGTTTTTCCATACAAACTTCATTCCCCATTTCACCTCCTCAATGATTTTATATCGCGACAGAAAGTAGTTTTATATATCCCAGGATATAAAACTATTCTGTACCTTTCATTTTTTATATTTTCATTTTTAATTAGTAGTTTTGGAGCCTATTCAATACAAACAAACAAACAAACAAATCTTTCTTCTTTATAATATTAGTGTAGATTTACTGAACACCCTGTATTGTTATAAGTAGTAAGAAAAAAAATTTTGCACACGGGCAGCCAAAGGTCGTGGATTCAAATCCTGCCCGTGTGCGGGTTTCGGTTTCTTATTTAATCACTTATATAAAAAGCGAGTGCTAAAAAATGTTGAAGCTATCCTGTATTGTAATGTATGTTTTTTATTAGCTATTGTGCTCTTAGAGTAATTTTACGACGTTTCTATTACTAAATTAATTATATCTGCTGAAGCGTTTATAACGGCGGTATTGAATATAGTTTTGGCAAAATATCAGCGTCAAATTGGAATCGCATTGCTAAGGTGCAATTCAGTTGGCGTTACATCATTAACTAATAAACTTATATTATTACTAATACTTGTAAAGCACAACACAAATAACTAAAGAGCTCAGGTGATTTATTTTCCAATGAATGCAATTTCTTCGCAAGATTTACGTGAATACATTCTCCTTGTAATTTAGTTAAATGCATGTCAAGCTCAGTCAGGATGGAGCGCGTTAAAAAGTTTATTTTTATAATAAGAATTCGATCGTGAGCGTTTTTAAGCCCATATTATCAGAGTCTTTACGGCATTGTTTGATTACTTAGTTATGGTACCAAACATTATGGATCTTAAAACACGCTTAAAAGGATTGGGTTAAATAGAAAAACCTCCTGAACTGAACCTGAACATTCAAAGAGGGCAACTTTAAATGTTAAATATTTATTTTATTTATTTATTTAAACTTTATTGCACCGAAAAAGAAAGTACAATTGGCGGACTTAATGCCTTAAAGCATTCTCTACCAGTCAACCGCGTGAGAATGCAGAAAGACATTCAGTATTGATACACTTTTAAATATTGTTTAATATGTTTGCTAATGCAAAAATTTAGGCCCTCTCTTTTATTCTGTTCCTTAGTACAAAAAGACAAAAACTACGAGTATGTAATATAATACCCATACTTTTCGTTTTATTAAAATTTTCATCACGAAATTTCGAAAAACCCATTTTCATTAGCGAAATCTGCACAGCAACGACGCAGTGGGACACTTAATTAGAAATATGGATGTTAAGATTTAAATAAAATACACAATTTCTATGTAATACTGTCTCCTTTTGACTAGGTAGATAATGATAATGTTGCAGCAAACTGTAGTTTGCTGATCTTCAAGACATTTAAATTCACTTTTAAAACTGGTACAATGCCAATGGATGTGTTATGTTCCAAATTGTTTTTTGATGTTTGTGTGGTTTATAAATAGCTTATTTATAAGTACTTCTGAAGTTTCTGGACGAATATAGAAACTAAGTGTATGACTTTCATTTGAAATAATTGACATTAGAAGGGCATGGTGCGGCTAAATAAATTTCGCTCACTAAAAAAATTGTGAGTCTTCTGGTAGGACTCGAACTCACGACCCCTCGCTATCCGGACGATTGCTTTTACCAACGACCAACTGAGCTACAGAAGACGTTATTTACTCAACGAATTTTTTTAAGTGCTTTTTTATATTCGTGGGTTCGAATCAAATCAAATGAATTTATTGCAAATTAAGTGTAACATTGGTCTTAAATAATAACAGAGAACTTTAAACTTAATAACCCTTTCAGGGTATTGCAATTTAAGTACTTATATACTAGTTAATAGAAAAATATTTGGTAGGTATTATTATAGTGTACCTACCTACCTATAATCCCAACAGAAGACGAAATTTGTTACATAAAAACTTGCAAAGAAATTGTTAAAATTATAAAAACATAATGATGACCAATCTGTAGGTAAAAGATTTTTATTTATTTACCGGACAACCTGTAAAGTCAGCCTATTAGATCCCACTGCTGGAAAAAGGCCTCACCTCAACTATGAGGAGGAACGAGCCATACTCCACCACGCAGGCTCAGTGCGGATTGGTGGAGGGGTGTCTGTAAGGCAAGTGACTAACCTTACTGTCAGATGTTGTCAAGCCGCGCTAGGGCCTCTGACTAGGCTTAACGACTAATACCAAGAGATATTAGCCGGGACCAACTGCTTAACGTGCCTTCCGAAGCACGGAGATGCTTGTCATGGTCGTCACTTTAATGGTCGGAATGGTCACCCATCCAATAACGACCGCGCCGTGGGTTGCTTAACTTTTGGTATCACTACCAAAGCGCTGCCACCACTGCGCCACAAGCACCTCGGACAACCTGTATAACTACAATAAAATCCACAAGTAACAAGCAACCGTAATTATTGAAAAAACAGAACACCCGACTGCAAAAAAATTAATATTTTTAAAATGTTCTTTGTGCTGGCTTTCATTTAATACCCATATTGCTATGGTAAGGAAAAAATCAATTCCCATATTTATTTGCGGGCGCCATTTTGAAAATTTATATAACCTATGTCACTCTCACAATTTTGACAAATTCAACGACACCTCATATGTCAAAAACTGTCGAGCCGTTTGGGCTGTAGGGCGTGCCAAACAATTATACATACATACATACTCTCGAAGAACAACCTTCTTCCGCAGTCGGGTAAAAAGCATTTTAAGCTAAAATTAATCTAAAAGAAGGTACACCTCTCGTTTCTTTCAAACTCCAAGAAAGTATATCACGGTAAAAAATAAACGACCTCAATTTACATCTTCCGCGTTGGCGTGAACGTGATTCTTTCAATCGTCTGAAATATATGTTGCTTTTTCGTAAATGTTTTTGGGTCATTGTTATTACAATGACCCAACAGTACTTACTAATCTAACGTCAGCAAGCGTAGCTTTTGACAATAAAGACCACAACCTACCTACTTCACTTAAGTCGCATACCCCATGACTGAGGGTCTGATCTGTGGACTGAGGAGAAAACAACTCTCCTTTGCAATTGCCTCAATAATCAGAATTCCCCACTCTCGTCCCTGCGTAATAAAAGCTGTTTTCGTAATACACGTGGGTAACGTGACGTGCCGCAAACTGTACATGTCGCCTATACCCAAAATAGGTGTAAGTCTTAGCCTAGAGTTCACCAGCACATGTTTAATTTTTAATCAGCCGGTTTAGCATTATTTGACATATTTTGTATGTGGAATCTGACAAATAAGCCGTCAATTCAGGTTTATCGACTGTTTAAATATTAGTGAATACGGGTCTTAAGTGCGAGTTTTATTACGCGCTCACCATCGTCTGTGTGACTATCTATGAAATTAAGAAAAGAAGTTTCGCTTACGTGCCGCTAGGGGCACGGGCCTAGCATCACGTAAGGGAAACTTCTTTTTGAAAATAAACAATTTTGTAATGTATATTTATGTAATACCAGATTAATTTAAACGAGAGTTTAGTTTATTAATTCTTAAACTTATTACTTTTAAAAATTGGACAATAAGCAGTAAGTACCGTACTTATCAAGGTATGACCGTCTAGGTGTAGTGGCGCGCTTCGGAGTAGGCACAGAACCAGAGGTTGCGAGTTCAAATCCCGCAAGGGGCAATAATGTTTGTGTGATGATGAGCACGAGCATTCGTACCCGAGTCATGTATGTTTATAAACGTATATCTATCTGTTACCTAGTCGTCATAGCACAATCACAAGCTTAGTTTGGGTATAAGTGCTTATTCTGTGGTGGTGGTCTATTTAATTAAGGTACCTAAGTACTTAAACTAATGATTTTGACATTGCTATACCTATGACTTGTTTTTTTTTTGATAAAAACACACCAATTACTAAGCCCCAAACTAAGCGTGAGCCTGTGCTATGGTGACTAGGATAACGGATAGACATACTTATATAGATTTATAAACATCCGTGATTTAGGTACAAATGCTCGTGCTCATCACACAAACATTTGCCCCTTGCGGGATTCGAACCCGCAACCGCCTGGTTAAGAAGTCCGGGGCGCGAACCACTACACCAGGACGGTCGTCAATTGATTGATTAAAATGTTCGTCTCCACTATGTCATGTCACCTTGTCTGTCAAAAGATTCCAACCTAGTCGTCTCATATTTAAACAAATGTTAAGTATAGCA
The DNA here is from genome assembly GCA_949316185.1 of Pyrausta nigrata. Lineage (NCBI taxonomy): Eukaryota > Metazoa > Arthropoda > Insecta > Lepidoptera > Crambidae > Pyrausta > Pyrausta nigrata. The sequence continues at coordinate 16,800,824 of OX438946.1, read as the reverse complement.
CTTAAGCATGGCAAATTGATTATTAGGGGGTAAGTATATGACGTATACTTAACTGGCAAAGGTCTGTACAAACAATGATAAGAACATAACCCACCAAGACCGTGAGTTAACTTTGTACCGTACAAATGGAAGTGTAAATCATCATCATCTTAGCGTTGTACCGGTTGTGCACTCGCACACTAGGGCCCAGGTTCCACTTTGGACCATGATCCAGGATACGATAGACCAGGTAATTACAGTGGAGCGACTGCTGTCTGACATCCGAGACCCTGTAAACAGTGGAACCTGACCAGTTTAAATCACGATTACACATTCAAAAAACGACGAAACATGCGCATTCAGGCGACTGAATAGTCGCCTGAATGCGCATGTTTTCCCTCGCCGTATAAGAGCATCGGTTAGTGAAACAACGTCATTGGTACATAAATGGAAGTGTAAATCAGTCTTAAAAAACTTCCTTTATAAACTGACTAGCGTTACATCCCAATTACAACAGCCACTCGTCGTGTACGTCTTGTGACAAGGAAGTTACGAGTATGTTCCATCATCAGCAAGGCTAATAGTTCTTATATTTGTCGTTACAGTTCATAGTCCCTCGTGAAGGTTATAAAGGTGATGAATGAAGGTTAAAAAACATATTGCTCACGAGTTGCACAAGCAATAACGCTGCTGAAACCAATCATAGTTGTTGCGTAGCAATGTGGAGAAATCCCGAAGGTTTTAGATGACAAATATGCTGATGCAAATATTATATTCAATACAAGCTACCCACCACGGATTCGCTTAGGTGTTGTTTAAAAAATATTATTTAGACTATGTCATCATCATTCTAGCGTTACCGGTTGTGCACTCGCACGCGAGGGCCCAGCGTTCGCTGACGATGTGGAAGATCAGGTAATTAAAGTGGAGCGACTGCTATCTGACCTGTGTTACTTTGTTAACAGGGAAACCTGACAGTTTGGATCATAGTTACACATCAGACTCAGATTCAGATCAGATCAAACCTGCACATTCAGGAGGTTTTCTCACGATGTCGTCCCTCACCGTAAAATACTAGTTATGTCACTCAAGAATAATGCAGCATTCTCCTAGTGAAGGAATATTCAAAATCGGTTCATTAATAACCGAGACTTCAAACTAGTCGCGTACGTACTTTCAAGAAAAGAGTGAATAAGCTGTTACTATTCAGACATCACCTGTCCTCAGCCTTATCGTTGCTTACCATCAGGTGAGATTGAGGTCATATGTCTGCCTGTAATTAAAAAAAACCAAACAAACTTTACATTTTATTTATTTATATACGGATGATGATAATGTAACCTTCATGAGATATACGAGTATAAGCCTGAAGCTCTTAATTGCTGAACCAGAATCTCATCCAAATAAGAGGATTTTAAATCTTTGAAAAGGAGAAATAGAAATATATTAGCTAGGTACACGAGAAATTAAAGCAGGAACTTTTTTTTTCATTTGCTTCTGGCACCTTTAAAGATTCTTACTTTGTTTGTCACTACTAATGAATGACTAACAGTGCGATCTCTAGCTATCCACTGCGTAATTCGGTTTCTGAAAAACGAGGTAGTACACATACTTAAATTGACGACACATTGAAATATGTGTTTTTAATTACTTACTATAAATAATTTATAATAAAAAATTTGATAGCAAACAATATACATGTTACTTAAAATACAAACAGAATAAAATATGCGAAAACAACTCCAATTTTATTGATATCTCAATACTTTAATGTATTCATCGGGCAGGTTAACCGGGGCTTTACAGAATTTGTACCGCTTGACATTCGGTTATATCCGACAGTCTATTATACAGTGACGTTTGGCGATACAAAGCTCAATTTAAAGATCCCAAAGCCATCACCTGAAATAGTATTCTAAGTCTTCAGGGACAGAGTGCAAATTGTCGTTTATTCCATCGAGGATTTGGCGCCGATCAGAAACGAACGCTGTTGTCTTCTGGTTAGGTTGGTTTTCGTATTTTTGGAACTTGGTATTATTAAGAATAGACTTGGCACGCTGAGTTGTGAGGTGGTTTTGGATCTTTACGTCGCCTGGGTCTGAGTCATAGCGTCTTTGACAGGTCAGTTAACTATTCGTACACTGTACCCTGGTTTCAGGTTCTGCGAGGGAAAATAGTTTGCCTTAGTGGCCTACATTTGCGTCATAGATAATGTCTGAAGCCAAAAATAGAAGTACTAAAAATATACAGGCAGTTGAGATTGCTGAGTTTGACGTCAAACTAGAATTCAGAAAGCATTGTCATTTACAGCTAAAAATAGCAGAGATAATGATCAGCGAACTTTTAAAAGAGTGCAATTGTCTTAATACACCCCCGGCCATCCATTCCCTAGCTTCGCATCCAGAGTCATACATACTTACTCAGTTATTTCAGAGAATACTTAGTAGTAGTTACTAGTTAATAAGAGTCACTCGGCAAAGTCCGATAAATTAATAGAGTGATAAAGTGCAACTCAGGTCGCATAGCCTGATAGCCACAGGGCTATCAGGCTATGCGACCTGAGTTGCACTACCCTGACTGAGTTACACTGATAGCAGTGCGTTGCAATATGCTGGCCCGAAGGTTTGCAAGATGTACGGATCAGGTCAGGGTGACGCTGTTTAAAGCTTACTGCCAAACCTTTTACACTTGCAGCCTTTGGGTAAGGTATACGCGTGCTTACGTTACGTTACGTTACGTACGTGGAGTTCAATACAATAACGCGCTGTGGGTGCTGCTTGGGCATCCGCGATATTGCAGCGCATCCACCATGTTTGCTGAAATGCAAATGGATGGATTCCACGCCGTTGTTAGAAAGCGTTGTGCGTCGCTTTTAAGTCGGCTGAGGAGCAGCCCAAACCGCATCCTCAGCACAATAGCCCAACGATGGGACTCACCGCTGCTACGGCACTGGATGCGCCTGCACACACTCAAAGGTGTATAGGCGCACCCCGTGTGCGTCATTAACTATAAAATCAATTTGTATAAACTAACACTAGTTTTTAAGATTGCGTGTACTACTAACAAACTATGGACCAAGTCCGAAATAAAAACATATTTAATTTAATTTATAGCGCCAGACCGCTACCGCTTCTAGTTGCTCTAGCTATTGGTCAATAATTGTTCTCTTTGGAGCCTTTTTACCCGGCTGCGGAAGGAGGGTTATGTTTTTTGAGAGTGTGTATGTATCTATACAGCGTGTCCGGGTTTGGACTAGCTATAATTTATGGGCTACTAGTGGTTCCCTGCGACTTCGCTCGCAAGAGTTGGATTTTCCATATTAACTTTGATCCCCATTTCACTCCCATTTCACGTGGCTTAATGTTTTTATATCGCGACAAAATGTAGCCTATGTCCTTTCCAGGGTCTCGAACTGTCTCCATACCGAATTTCATCTCAATCGGTTCAGTGGTTTAAGCGTCAAGAGGTAACAGACAGACAGACAGACGGACACACTTTCGCATTAATAATATTAGTCCGTACTAATTGGTTCATCAAATATTATCGACAAAAAACCCCTATGTTGGGTGCTAATTCCCCCCTTTTGAATTGCGAGCCATTTTAATTATCTAAAAAAAAAATATTTCTATGGATTTGGAGGACCTAACAGTAATGAAAATGATACATTTGCAAGGTATCTATAGGATCAATTCAAAAATATTAACCGCCATAGTAAAAAAAAAACTTTTTAAAGAAATATTGATAAAAATTGAAAACAGTTTTTAAGCATATCACAAAACTAAACCCAAAAATGCATCATTTCATTAGGATCATGTCTCTAAAATTTGATAAACAAAAGGCCCTTAAATTATCGTTAGTCAAAACCCTGACATCCCGTATATGCATGTATGTATAATTGTTTGGCCTTCCCTATGTTGGCTCCACGGCTGGACAGTTTTTGACATATAAGGTGTCGTTAAATTCGTCAAAATTGTGGTAGTGACATAGGCTATATACATTGTAAAAATGGCGCCCCTAAGCGGAAAGAAAGGGGGGAGAGGGGATCGATTTGTAGGGTTCCGTACCCAAAGGGTAAAATCGGGACCCTATTACTAAGCCTCCGTTGTCTGTCTGTCACCAGGCTATATCTCATGAACCATGACAGTTAGGCAGTTGTAATTTTGACAGATGATGTACATATATTTCTGTTGCCGCTATAACAAAAAATACTAAAAACAGAATAAAATAAATATTTAAGGGGGGCTCCCATACAACAAACGTGATTTTTTAGCGTTTTGTGCTCGCTATTAATAACGGCAACAGACGCTTGAAATATTCACAGAACATTAAGTTATATATGCAGTTCAAAAATTATTAATTAAAACAAAATAATAATAATATTTGAGAGGGGCTCTCATACAACAAACGTTTTATGTGCCACTTTTTGCTCGATATTTATAATGGCAACAGGAGTCGCTTAAAAAATTCACAAAACGTTGTATTTCACTTTAAAAATAAATAACTAAATTCATTTTTTTTTTTAAAAAGAAGAGGGGTTCCATACAAACGTGTATTTTTACCTATACCTACTGTCTAATGTTGTAAGTTAATGGTACGGAACGATTCGCACTTGGCCCGTTTTTTTCTAACGTTCTTTAGCAACACGCTACATCTTCTGCCTACCGGTCGAAGATCCAGAGGCAGTCTCAAAAAAGATGGAGAGATGAAATGCTGAACGATATGATGTGATGATTGCGGAATTTCTATATTTTTCTCTTTATTTGGGACAGCACACAATTACATCATAGCTAAATTCTAATACGTATTAGTGGGTAAAGTATCGGACGCCAGATGCCTAACACACTGTAAAAATCCACTATCTCTATCTTGTTAGTTTGAAGAGAAAAACCGCAGATTTTTCTATGTGAACACAAACTAATGCAAATAAATGTATGTAGATATCAAGATAGTTCGACGTCACATAAATACGGCAAACGTTTGAGCCTATCGCCATACATAAGAGTAAAGGTGTTAAGCGTAGCGTTTCTGTCAAAACAAACTCTTCAGTCTCATAAGATTGTTTATGAATGGATCCGAGGTGAGCTGGAGCGTCTCCAGCTGGCTACTTCGAGTCACGAGTCTTAATTTATCAGGATCAGGAGACCAGCCCCGTGATAGTATTTTTTAACAAGCAAGCAAGCTAACAACTTTAAGAGAACGCAAAGAGCGAGGGGACTTAATAGAAGTGTATAAAATATTACATGACCATTATGAACTTAATAATTTTGACAAATAATTATTCCAACTCTCTCAAAACAACTACTTAAGGGGCCACCATCTTAAACTAGCGAAGACTGCTTCTGCCACCAACCCCTACAAGCACTTCTTCAGCAACAGAGTAAACGAGGCATGGAACCAATTGCCAGCAGAAGTGGTATCAGCGAATAGTACGAACCAATTTAAAAACAGACTTGACAAACATATACAGGAAAGAAAGATTAAGCTATGATAGCGAGATGCAGACTGTATCAGTTGTTTCAACTGCCTGCTTGCCTAAAATAATAATAATAATAATAAAACATAATCATCACTTAACAAAATACTTGTCTGCAAAATTTTTAAATAAGGTCTTTTTACTTGCTTTTATTTTATACCTATATTGCTATGGTAAGGCAAAACCCCACACTTTCATTTGCGGGCGCAATTTTTAAATGTATATAGCCTATGTCACTACTACAATGAGGTATTTTCAGACAACTAGTGGTGGGTCGTCGACGCTTTCACTGTCAAATAAACGAGACCGTTTATCGTTTGTGGTAAACTAGTTTAAAAAACTGTTTTTTTCGACTAGTTTACGTCGTTGACGGAACATTGAGAACGAGTGAACTATGACTATAATAAGTAGTCGTAGTTCATTAAAACGATAACAAGATAATTAAATGGCTTATAGAAACACAACGCAACAATTTTTTATTAAATTTCGAAGTTAATGAAATGAAAATGAACCTTTCTTCATACTTTTTCCAGGCTTAGGACTGGCAGGCTAACTTCACAATTTAATAAATGTTAATTTATGTAAACTTATACTATATCAAATAAAGTGTAAATTAATCAATTTGTGTATTTATTTATTATCACGAAGACAGAATGCTTGATCGTCCAGTAGCAAACGAATGTGCCCGATGCAAAATTTCGTTCATGAGTAAACTAGTTTATGAGTGAACCGTAAACTAGTTAATCCGTTGACGCGACGTAAACTGTTTTTATAAACCGTTCGTTCATTCAACGCTCACCACTACTGACAACTCAAAATTTTAGTTTAATTGTATGTTGATAGATGGCGCTGTTTATCTAAGTTATATAAACAATGCTTCGAAATCATTGAGCATAAAACAATAACAAATTGTTGTAATATTATGTGTACCGGTACGTAGTGGAAGTACTTATGTTTAAAATTTGCGAGTGTTAAAGTACAGGTGAAAATAAAATTTAACAGAAAAAGACGTCTTGGTGATCAATATATTGTTTAAAAAATTACCTGTTAGTACGCGAATATCTAAAACATGCTAAACATTAACATTATAAATTGAAATCTACCTGACTTAGGTTGTTCAGCGCCATCTAGCGGAGTTAAGTACTGATTTTTGACACTAGGAAAATCCCTCATTCTGACGAATTCTTTCATACATCAAAAAGTGTGCAGCAGTTTAGGCTATAGGGCATGTCAAATAATTATATACATACTCTCGAAAAACATAACCTTTCTTCCGCAGTCTGGTAAAAGCTTTAACAGTCTAGATCCCATCTTACCAGAACCCATGCCACCTTTATTCGCAATTTCAAAAGCTGAAAAGTGGCAGTCGTAGCCATACCATTTAAAGTCACTATGGTAGTCATTAAGCTTATAGCAAAACTGTCAGAATCTCGCCCTTGAGATTCTACTGTGGGAGACTATTAACATACATTAGAGCCTTTTTTTAGTGTAGTAATTCGTAATTAAAGTTGTCCGTCCTACTGAAAAGTGTCTTTTTCGATTGTGTAGTTCTAAGAGTGAAAAAACTGTGTTAACATTGGAAAAAAAGTCATATTTACACTTTTTCATAAATGTGAACTTTTTAGGGTTCCGTACCCAAAGAGTAAAAACGGGATCCTATTACTAAGCCTGCGCTGTCATCTGTCTGTCTGTCCATGCTGTATCTCATGACCGTGATAGCTAGATAGTTGAAATTTTCACAATGTAATTTCTATTGCCACAAATACTAAACATAATAAAATAAATATTTATTTACCATACAATAAACGTGATTTTTTTGTCGTTTTGTGCTTGATATATTTTATAGCAGCCCCAGGTAGACGCTTGAAATTAGCATAGAATACGAAGTTGTATCTTTATTTACTTTAAAAATAATAAAATTATTATGTGGTGGCTCTTAACCAAAGAAAAAACATGTTTTTTGCTCGTTAAATTATAATGGAAATATAGGTACAGATGCTCCAAATATTCACAGACTATTAAGTTGTATATTCACTATAAAAATAAGTTAAATAATTCAGGGCTTCCATACAAACGTGTTTTTTTTCCTTATTAAAACTGAAGTACTTGCAAAATTTTCTTATGATATATAGATAATTGTAAGGAAGACGGATTTTTCTATTCCAAGAGAAAAGAGCTATAAAACAAGAACCACATTAGAACTCGTTGTATAAACCAAACTCTTATGCACAAACGGTAAAACGCGAAACGCAGCTGTAAATCAAATGGATTTAAATAGAAAACTAAATGTATGCTGCAAAAGGTTTTGAGACACCATAATTGCACATTTTATTCAGGTTGTTATTGAAGTTTATACATCTGATGAGATGGATGAACTGTAAAAAGTATTGTTTACTACAACATTTTGATTTGTTTGTGTACCCTATTGATACTACGCCGCGCACACTCACACGCATACCTGCCTTGTTTTTATTTGTTTAAAACGTACCGTGAGAACCCCGAAGATCGAGTCGTCATCGAGACGTTCCCTATGACACATGTACTAGACTGACCAGAGTGCTTTCGCCGCGTGTGTATCCTTTGAAGCTCCTTACAGTCATTTCGAGGGAATGTGGCCTGTGAAGTGATACCTGAACCCTGAAAGCTGATGCGGCAAGCACCTAGCTATAAGTGCTCAGACCTGACTGATTTTCCACCTATCATTGTCGCCCTCCACGTGTAATCTACTGCCTAATATGAATAAATAACATAAGTATGATATGATTGTGAAAGGAGTGGATGAGTCAATGATAAGTTATGGGATTGTATGGAAGAGAAAAACATACTGCGCCAACCCCAAATATAATGGGAACAGGGCAAGCAAATGATGACGGTTGAAGTTTAAAGAGTTTAAACAACTGTGCATATAATCACAGAATAAATACTAATACTACTTACGTTGCAAGGTACAGTTCAATTTAAAAACAGAATAAGAATGAGTGAGTAATGAGTTAAGTGATACAAGTATGTTATTAAAGGTAAGTACCATAAAATAAGAATACCTTCAAAAATGTGTATTTAACTAGACATAAATGTAAACTAGTCAGAGGCCCTAGGGCGGCTTGATAACTTCTGACAGTAAGGTTGGCACTTGCCTTACATATACCCCTCCACCAATCCGCACTGAGCCCGCGTGGTGAAGTATGGCTCGTTCCTCCTCATAGTTGAGGTGAGGCCTTTTCCCAGCACTGCTGCAGCAGTGGGATCTAATAGGCTGACTTATAAATGTAAAACGATGTTTGTTTAAAAAATAAATAAAAATTCAATATATGATAATTTAAGGACACTTAATCTATCATATTTTATAGTTGAAAGCCCCCATGTACGGTTCTACCTCCCCTGCCCTCTCTCTTGAAGTGGCCGCCATTTAATTTTATATTTACTTATTGGCATGCAAAAATATCTTAAATCTGGTGGTTCTGAACATTGTAGAAAAAAACATTAGAAAGGTTAAATGATATTGCCTTTCAAGTTAAATAAAGATAAATAAAAACACCGTAACTGTCATAGAGAAAAAACATTTATAATTTTAACTGAAAAATTACCTATATTTACCAGTTTTTTATTTTAAACTTATTACAAAAATCACTCTATAAATAAATATACTTTATATTAATATTACAAACATACTAATAATATGCAATAACTTTTTAACCGCCTGATACTCGTAAGTATCTTTTTTTTTTCGACAGGAAACTGCAGTTCTATATAAAGTATCTGCCGGCGTTCTCCAGTGCCAACCAGTATCCAAACCAACTTCATGGTGGTATCTTTGGATGTAATTTAATTCGTCTAAGTTAGTATTTTTGAGTTCTTACAAAACAGAAAAACCATGTCACACGGTATGAGATTTGCACCCGGAAACTCTTTGACAAAAGACAGAGTGCTCACCCCAAGACCAAGGCAGAAAATTTTGATATAATTTTGTAGGCGACTATACTTATTGGCCATTGCCAAACAAATATTAGCTAACACCATTAAGTATATAAGTTCCAATTTCTTTGGATTTTTCAACCATTTCTACAGTTGTTTCACTCTGAAATCATAATGGCCACGCTGCGCATTTTAAAAATGAACTGTGTAAGTGTAATACTGATTTTCTTATTTTCACGCGGGAGTAAGGCTGAACTTACATTAGATGCGTTATTTCCGGTAGTATCACCAAATTTTACTGAAACAGCTGATAGTCTCGGTCTGCCGTGCGAGGAGGTTCAGGTCACGACGGAGGATGGGTACATCCTCGACATGTTCCACATACCCGGCGACCCGAAGCGACCTGTGCTCTTGCAGTCCGGGAACCTTGGCACATCTGACGACTACCTGCTGCTAGGGAACATCTCCCTGCCGTACCTGTTGTGGAAGGCAGGCTTCGACACGTGGGTGGGCAACGTGCGCGGCTGCAGGTACGGCCGCTGCCACATCTCCCTCGACCCTGACACCGATGACGAGTTCTGGGACTTCTCCTTTCATGAGTTCGCCGTGTACGACACCCCGGCTATGATCGACATTGTCCTGAACAGGACGGGAGCGCCATCCGTGAGCAGCATCGGCTGGTCTTATGGAACAGCGGCCAACTTCATTATGGGAGCTGAAAGACCAGAATATAACGAGAAAGTCAACGTCATAATAGCACTTGCCCCAATAGCTTACTTACATCACTCTCTAAGTTTCAGTTTAGAGGCTCCACTTTTTCCCATTTTAAACGTCACACTGAATCTGTTGGATGATCACGAATTTTTAGGAGAAAAATCTACTGCAGTAACTCTTTTAAGGAAGACGTGTTCAACCGAAGCAGTGGCCTACGGACTTTGTTTGAATGCATTTTTTCCAGTTTTCGGTTTCGACCGCGACCAAATAAAACCCGAAAGTGCTCGAATTTTTTTTCAACATTACCCATCTTCAAGTTCCAGAAAAAATGTAGAACATCAAGGGCAAACTGTGGAAAGCAAAAGGTTCGCCCAATATGATTACGGTCCAAAAGAGAATATGAAGAGGTATGGGTCTATACTGCCGAAAGAATATGACATGAGCAAGAATACCATTAGCATAGTCCTCATATCGGGTAAGAATGACCAGGCTTCTAAGTTAGAAGATGTAGACCTGTTGAAGGCTCAGATTGTGAATCTCGATGAGCATATAATCTTGATGCCAAAGAAATTCAATCACTTAGATTTTATGGCTGGCAAAGATACGCATAAAATATTGTACGAGCCGATTGTTATAGAAAAACTAAAAAAGTTCAATAATCTGTGACGCGACCGACAAGTTTGTTCTAGTAAAAGTCCCCGAAGTCTCCAAACTTATCGGCCGATAATTTGGACGCATCAGTATATCGAAACTTTTTATAGGCCGATTGTATAATGTGCATATTTGAATACGTCTCCAAACCATCGCCCAATAGAAAGTCTGTAATCTGCGGGGTGCCTCAAATACATCCACACTGCAGTTTCGTTTCGTGGTGCAATTCGGTAACATAACTATCTGTAACTTTTGTGACTACCTGCCAATAACATATTATGTATAACAAAAAGTGAAACTCGATCGTTGCAAAAAAATACTTTTCAGCAACAAGCAAGTTGCACAGCATATTATTTTCAAAAAAAGGCAACATTACAGTATACATTTACCTACTAACAATAAATAACTTTTTGTTATCAGATGTTGCTTAGTAACTCTTGGGGACGATTTTCTACCAAAAGCAATTGCGGTGTTAAAGCACTTTCATACTCCTAATTTTAAATGTTTCTATCCCAATTGTGAGCTTATAGTAGATCGTGACATTGTTCTGATATGTTCTAAATTTTATGTGTGTCTGCAATGTGTTGTCTTGTTACAATAAAGAATATATACCTTATCTTCCTAATATAAGTACACATCAACACTGTCTAGGGATATACAAAATATAGTATTACTGTATCCAAAATATCCCTAGACAGTGTTGATTAGTATATTTCCGAAACTTCCCGTCCCGTTCCGACAAGCAAACACAATCCATACTTCCATACTGTCCATACTTACTCCATCTAGCACAATAGATATATTTGATTTCATTTTTTGTTTCAATTTTGACCTCTGTCATCCGAAATGAAGATGATTTCATTCATGTTTCATAAAACCTACTTTGTATGTACAATGACATCTATTTGCATTTTGAAAGTCAGTCTTTGACAGCGAACCGGCTCGCGGCGCACGTGGTGGCACTTCGTGGGTTTGTCTCCCCAAGGCTGCTCAGGGGCCGTGTAAATGACGTGTATGTGTACGTGTGTCGATTCGGGCGCTCTAGTATGAAGTGAAAGTACTGTACATCTACGGGTGTCCGGTTTCGACTAGCAATAATTTAACGGCGTTTTATTTATCACATTTTGAAGACAAGATCCAAAATTAAAAAATGCACTTTTGGGTTTAGTTTCGTAACAGGTTTAAAAAACTATTTCACTGTCATAAATTTTTGGTATGATTTATAAAAAAAATATATCTTAAAAATGGTTAATAATTTTGAACTGATATTTATTTCACTTGATAGGCGTTACCTTTGAAAAGAATCATTTTCATAACTTTTAGGACCTCCTTATCCATAAAAATTGCATTTTTTAAAATTATTACAATGGCTGCCATTTCTAGAGGGGGGGGGGGGGGGAGTTAGACCCCCAACATGGGGGTTTTTTATATAACATTTGGTGATCTTATAACCCATAAATTATGGCCAGTCGAAAGCCGGACACACTGTATATACCGTGATATTAATATTATAAATCTGAAAACTTGGAGGCCAGGTTAAGGTTACAAGGCTCAACTAGAGGTTGACCTGGTCACAGAATAAGTACTAGTACTTCTTACAGAAGTATGACTTTGTATTGAAATTCAAAGAAATATCTACTCAATGTTGTCAACGATATGGTGTAATTCAGTTCGCCTCAGACTCAAGCACATTTTCGTGTAGACACCTACAAAAATACATTGCAAGATAATTTCATTCTTATAACTCTTCAATATGATTCATAATACATTAAACCTATTCAGTGACGTACTATCATGCAACGCGATAGGGTTGACTGCCACAAGAAGATACTTACGCCATATAGCGCATCTTTATAGCACTTTATTCATGCTCGTCCAACCAGCAACTAGTGTCGCGCACCGCCGGTGAATGAAACGCGGGAGCGTGTCGCTGCCGGCTAGCGACACCCAATTTGTTTAGTCCCTTACCAAGGGGTCGCCGCGCGTAGGTACGTTTTTGCTACCTACGCGAGAAGATACACAGGCCAGGAGAGGTGTATTGAAGTTACTCAGGATAAAAACTAACTTATCGCGGTTCAGGATTTTATAATAATGACATTTTGTAGTAAGGGATAATTACAACTGTAATATCAGCGACATCTATCGTTGGGGAGCCAAACAAATCTGTGTGTCTGCCTGTTAGGTCTTGACACCTAAACCGCTGAATCAATTCAGATGAAAGTGCCATACCATGTAACGTCATAATGGTAGTCATTAAACCCATAATGAAACTTTCAGAATGTCGGCCTTGAGGTTCTACTGTTTTGTGTTCGCTCTAAAATACGGCGATTGCGATTGGTGATCAAGGGATTTCCTCAGGCTGAGTTGATCCTTAAGCCGGGTACAGACTGCTGTAACGTAACATGCAATGTAACACGCAATGAAAGAATTTGCCGTCCACATTGTCGCAATGTATCATGCAATGTAACAAAATTCCCATAGTGTGGACGCTTTGCGCGCACGAACCGTGCACACTATGCGCACGAACAGAGCATTTCAACTCGTGCGCGCCGTGCCGCTTCTTTGTCGGTTTGACCGACAATCATCATAGCCAGTAATTGGTCGTTCTGATCCATTATCTTCGCGTGTTCGCGGCAGACTGAGCTATGTTCGCCGCGCCCATGCCGGTTCAAGATGCGAGCACGTACATGCTCAGTTCGAGCGCGCGCTGCGTCAACACTTATGAAATGCTCGTTTCATGTTACATTGCATGTTACATTACAGCAGTCTGTACCTGGCTTTTTGACTCAAATATGGATTTAAGAAAGGGAAGCCATCATAATTTTTTGGTGTAGGGAGTTATGACATCTTTATTTTTTTGTATGGAATTGAAAAAACAAAATATACCAATTATGTTTTTTCATACATTAGAACCTTTTTCGTGTAGTAATGAAGGATTTTCCTAATGTCAAAACTCCGTGCTTAAAAATCTGCTAGATGGCATTGACCTATCTAAGTCAGGTAGATTTTTATTTAAGAAAACCTTGTATCAAGGTACATAAATTTAAGCGGGGCTTCCATACAAACGTTATTTTTTTACCGTTTCCAACACTAAAATACTTGCAAAATCGTCTAATGTTGTATAGATATGGAATGATATAGAATGGTACGGAACCCTTAACGCGCGCGTCCGACTCGCACTTGGGTGGTTTTTTTTTCTATTGCACATGGGAATCATCTCCCAGAGCCGTATTCTTTTGTTTTATTTCACTCAATTTACAATATTCGTTATGACTCTGGCAAAACTTACGGAAAATATAAAAAATACATTAGAACTTGCTGTAAGAACAATTCTGCGCAAAGGAATATGCGTGTAACACACTTGTAAATCAAATGGATTTAAATGGAAAACCAAAATAATAATATAATGCTGCAAATGGTTTTGAGACACCATATTTGCACGTTTTATTCAGGTTGTTATTGATGTTTAAATAACTGATGATATGGATGGACTGTATAAAGCAAGATATGATTGTGAAAGGAGTAGACAAGTAAATGACGAGTGATAGAATTGTATGGAGGAGAAAAACATACTGCGCCGACCCCAAATTAAAACATCATATCATATCATTTATTAGTTCATAAACGTGGGTATTACAAGATGACACATAAAATATATTGTTAGGTACAGCTATGATTCACCTTATATATGAACATATATGAACATATTCAACATGCATTTCACAAAATTACAATTCTATTTTAATATTATTACAAGTCAGTTAGTACATTTAATTTTATAAAATAAGAAAATTTCAGTACTCTAAACTTATTTTTTTTATACATTTTAACATTAAAAAATAATTTAGCGTCATAATAAGCTTTTTCAGCAAAGTAGCTATTGAGCGCAGTTTTAAACTTTTTACTGTCATTAATCAATCTGATATACCTAACGTGGGATTTTAATATAGATTTTAGGTGCCATGCAATTTACATTTTTTCTTTGGAGAAGGGTTTGGCAACGATGATTTACTTTCAGTGTGCCCTCACGACGGCTTCCAACAGTATTCATTTCAAAATAGATAGGGTTATTTCGAACAAAGTTTGCAACCTCAGATATATACAAAGACGGTAGTGTCAGAATTTTGTATTTCCGAAAGTATGGTTGACAAGAACCATCCTGTCTTAGGCCGAACATGGATCTTTCTTTTGTGCTTTAAAGACACTTTGCTTGTCAGTAGTAATCGCCCAAAACATTATCCCATACCTTAAGGCTGATGCAACATATCCGTGATAGGCTGTCAAAAGCGTATTAATACTGGTAACCTTTCTTAATTTGTGGAGAGCATAAGAAATTTGTTTTATTTATTAACAGAGCAAGCAAATGATGATCGTTGAAGTTTAAACAACTGTGCATATGACATTGTATGTAAGGTACAGTTACATTCATAAACAGATAATGTAGTTCTATTTTAAATAATTGAGTAAGTTGAGTGATACAAGTATGTCATAGAAGGCACAATAAAATAAATACGTAAAACCCTGAAAAATGAATATTAAACTTTTTTTATACAGTGTGTACGGGGTTCGACCGGCGATAATTTAAGGACCCTTAATTTATCATATTTTATACACGAAAGCCCCCCATGTAGGGTTCTACCTCCCCCTCCCCCCTCTCTTGAAGTGGCCGCCATTTAATTTTAAATGTACTTATTGGTATGCAAAAAATATTTTAAATCTGGTGGTCCCGAACATCATAAAAAATGTTTGAGAGTTTAGGCAGTGGATTACACGTGGAGGGCGACAATGATAGGTGAAAAATTAGTCAGGTCTGAGCACTTATAGCTAGGTACTTGCCGGTCAGGGTTCAGGTATCACTTCACAGGCCACAATCACTCGAAATGTCTGTAAGGAGCTTCACAGGATACACACGCGGCGAAAGCGCTCTGGTCAGTCCAGTACATGTGTCACAGGGAACGTCTCGATGTCGACTCGATCCTCGGGATTCTCAAGGTACGTTTTAAACAAATAAAAATAAGGCAGGTATGCGTGTGAGTGTGCGCGGCGTAGTATCAATAGGGTACACAAACAAATCAAAATATTGTAGTAAACATATCGCCCGCCCTAAACACGTCAAGTGTTTACGAGAAGGTTAGGAAGCTAAGGGAAAGGAAGTTCACTGGACAGGAAGACGAACTAATTTCGTCAAAGATCTCTTTAGGCTACCGGTAGGAGTTTTAACATCTACCACACGAACAACTTGGTCTTGGCCAGGGTATAAATTAATAATGCGTCCACGACGCCACTGCAAAGGAGGAAGGTTGTCATCTTTTATGAGTACTAGCTCACCCACTTTAGGAGGATCACAAGGTGAGGTCCATTTATTTCTAATTTGTAATGTATTTAAGTATTCTAAATGCCAGCGAGACCAAAAGTGCTGGGTAATTTGTTGGATTAGCTGAAACCGTGTAAGGCGATGCAATTTTACGTCTTTATAAGGGTACTCCGGAAGTGCAGTTAAGGGTTGTCCAATTAAGAAATGGCCGGGAGTTAGCACTTCGACATCATTAGGGTCCGGAGAAAGTGGGCACAGTGGGCGTGAATTTAAAACTGCTTCAATTTTAGCAAAAACAGTGGTCAGCTCTTCAAACGTATGGGGGGTATCGCCTACTACTCGTTTTAGGTGCGATTTCGCCGATTTAACCGCAGCTTCAAAAAGACCTCCCCAATGAGGAAAAACAGGAGGATCGAAAACCCAGGATACGTTCCGCTTTAAAAGCTCAGAACCAATAGCCGCCTGGTTTTGAGACAGGAAACACTCTAACTCCTTCAGGTAATTGTTAGCACCGATGTAATTTCGACCGCAATCAGATCGGATTAGGCGAGGTACACCACGACGCGACACGAATCGGGAAAAGGCCGCAATAAAGGCTTCAGTAGTTAGGTCCGACACAACCTCAAGGTGAACGGCTTTAGTCGAAAGGCAGACAAATACACACAGGTAACTTTTCACTAACCTTTTGTTTCTATAGGCCTGGACTTTGGTAAAAAAGGGTCCTGCAAAATCGGTACCTACACCGTCAAACGGTCTAGCAGCCGTGACGCGGTCTTTAGGTAGGTCACCCATGAAGGGTTGAGATAAAGCCGCCTTGACACGATAACAGGGAAGGCATTTAAAAATCACACGCTGAATAGCTCTGCGTGCCGACAAGATGAAAAACTCTCTATTTAACATGGCAAGAATTGCATTAAAACCTGCATGAGCATTCTCGCGATGGTAATGTGAAATAAGGATGTTCACGAAATTACCATTCTTAGGCAGAGGAAGGGGATGGCGCGCATCAAAGGATAGATCGGAATTTCGTAATCGGCCTCCAACTCGAATTAGGTCTCCGTCATCCAGAAATAAATTTAATTTTCTCAGGGAGTTAGTGATAGGATCGCCACGCCGTAAGCGATCAAGTTCATTAGAAAAGGAGGTAAATTGATCAATTTTCACTAAAAACAAAAGGGAATCTCTCCGTTCCTCAGGGCTCAGGTAGGACGAGTAAGATATAGGAAATAAAAACCGCCTTAGGTAACAAGTCACGTTTATTAGCTTGTTCAAAGAACTACGAGGGTCAAACTGAAAGTTCTTAGAACTGGCCACTTATAAACAATATAATAAAAAAAATATTCTAAAATTTGAAAATAGAACTCTTTGCCAATATTACTGAGTATATATTTCATTCATTTGTCATTTGTTTTACGACTTGGCGGCAAATTGAAAATTGTCTGTGTCACGTCAAAATGAATTTAACACGAGAAAATTTTCGTGCAATGATTTTTTATGACTTTCGATGTCATTTAAGTCAACAAGAAAGTTATGATAGACTACGATTGGCCTTTCACGATGAAGCCCCATCTCGTGCGACTGTTTACAACTGGTTTAATGAGTTTAAACGTGGTCGCACTAATCTCACTGATGATGTACGTGAGGGACGGCCTTCTACGGCGACGACTGAAAATAACATCTGTGTTGTGCGGCGTATGATAGAGACTGACAAAAGAGTGACCTATCAGCAGATTCGGACAAGCTTAGACATCGGTATGAGTCAAGTGCACAAAATCCTCCACGAACATTTAGCGGTCAGGAAGCTTTGCGCCCGGTGGATACCTCATAATTTGACTAAGGCTCAAAAACTCCATCGTGTGGATTGGTGCCGTAAAATGATTGAAAGATTTAACGGAGGTGACTCAAATGCTGTGTTCGACATACTAACAGGTGACGAAAGCTGGATTTACTGTTATGATCCTGAAACCAAAAGACAATCTGCTCAGTGGGTGTTTCCTTTCGAGGAGTTGCCAACTAAAGTGAAGAGAGATCGAAGTGCGGGAAAAAAAATGGTGGCCTCGTTCTTTGGAAGGATAGGTCATTTCGCAACAATTGTGTTAGAGGATCAAAAAACAGTTTCTGCAGAATGGTACACTACCAATTGTTTGCCACTTGTCTTGGAAAAAGTTCGAGAGAAACGACCTCGCAGTAGGATCCTCCTTCACCACGACAACGCCTCGTCGCACACCGCCAAGCGAACGATCGACTATTTGGCGACATCAAACGTTGAATTACTGGGTCACCCGCCGTATAGCCCCGACCTCGCGCCTTGTGATTTTTATTTATTTCCAAAAATTAAAGAAAAACTTAAAGGAAAGCGGTTTATGAATGCTGAAGAAGCGGTGGCTGCGTATCGCGATGCCATTGAAGAGACCCCTAAGGACGAGTGGGCAAAGTGCTTTTCCCAGTGGTTCCATCGCATGCAGCGGTGTATTGACGTCAATGGACAATATTTTGAAAAGATATGTAGCGACATCTTACCACTGTCGCCCACATTAGCAAGCAACTTCCAGACGCGACGCCCTGACTCGGCTCCTACAGGCTAGATGGCGCTGTTAGCCCGCTCCATACAACACAAACCGCGATATGTAAGATTTAGCACGAGCTTGACTACATATAGCTAAACCAAGACGGTGACCACAGGACCTTGGTCCCCGACCATAAAAACCGGTCGGTAGGAAGCGCTTCCCTTTGCCTTCCTAATCCAGTTGCGCCAAAGTGGTGACCCCGACGTGATCTACACTGGAGCATGGAGCCTCACCGTCGTCATCATTATCGTCGTCTTCTCCCTTGCCAACAGCACCCAGCCAGCAGCATCCAGCCAGCAGTCTCCTGCAAGCCAGCTCACCAGCCTTAAGGACACCACCGCAGACCGCACCGGTTCTACCTGGTTCCTCGGCAGCCTCACCCAGCTCATCATCCCGACTCACTGTGGACTTCGAGCTCTCCCGCACGCATCGTGGACATCACACATGCTCATCCCGACTCACTGTGGACATCACGCATGTACATCCCGACTCATCGTGTGGACATCGCGCACTCATCCCGACTCACCGTGGACATCGCGCATCCCGACACGCCGTGGACATTACGCATGCCCATCCCGACTCACCGTGGACATCGCGCATGCTCATCCCGGCATATCGTGAACTCAACAAGCACTGGCACTTGCAAGCTCACTACGCACAGACTGCTGAGCTCTCAACCATCTTGGCTCAATCAACCTCCGGTTCTTCGGGGGGAGTGGTGTAGCGACATCTTACCACTGTCGCCCACATTAGCAAGCAACTTCCAGACGCGACGCCCTGACTCGGCTCCTACAGGCTAGATGGCGCTGTTAGCCCGCTCCATACAACACAAACCGCGATATGTAAGATTTAGCACGAGCTTGACTACATATAGCTAAACCAAGACGGTGACCATCGGACCTTGGTCCCCGACCATAACAACCGGTCGGTAGGAAGCGCTTCCCTTTGCCTTCCTAATCCAGTTGCGCCAAAGTGGTGGCCAAAGATATAATAAAACTAATAACTGGCTAATGTAATCAGTTTTTGATTTTCTAAGAACTTTCAGTTTGACCCTCGTATACCGCTCTAATAAGAATGAGGGATCCGGGGTAGGAACATCGGCAGAGACTACTAAACAACGTAGTCCAGGGAGATCACTACTTGGTGGTTCCGAAATACCGGGCCAGTTGTCAGGAGACTGCGTCAACCACAAAGGTGAAAACCAAAGGGAGTGGTCGATCAGTCGGGTGACTGACATACCTCTCGATGCACAGTCACTAGGGTTCATGTAGCCTGGGACGTGCCTCCATTCACTAGGTGTAGGACTATTATTAATCTGGGAGACACGATAAGCCTCAAAAGTCTGAAGGAGGTGAGGAGTGGTTTTTAACCAACACAACACGATTTTACTATCCGTCCAACTATGGATTGAAGTCAACACAGACGACCTTTGCAGACAAAGAGCGACGTGATGAAGTAATTTAGAGAGGAGGGTAGCTCCCAACAATTCCAACTTGGGAATTATTAAACGGGTCCGAACAGGGGCAACTTTAGATTTAGCCATAACAAGATGGACGGAGCAAACACCAGACGGAAGTTCCGCACGTAAATAAACAGCGGCAGCATATCCCAATTCAGAAGCATCACATAACCTATGTAGGGATAAGGAGAAGGAACCTCTGGGAAGAATATGTCGCGGAATGGCCACTTCACTAACCTTCGCTAGGTCCTGAACAAATGCCACTCTAAAGACAGGGGTTCATTTAAAGGATCATCCCAGGATAAGCCTGACATCCATAAGCGTTGGATAAATTCCTTAGCCTTAAATACGACGGGAGATATCCAGCCACAAGGGTCATACATACGGGCAATCAAAGATAAAACTTTGCGTTTTGTAATAACTGTATCACGGGTATCACAGGTATAATTGTAGGTAAATGAGTCACTCACAGGATTGTATTGCACACCTAAAATAGCGACAGTCTGAGGATTATCTGGGTCTGAGAATGAATGAGGAAGTTGCAAATGATCCGGGGGCATATCATCTAGGAGCTCGGGCCTGTTACTAATCCACTTGAGGAGTTCATAACCACCAGAGGCCATTATTCCTATAAGCTCAGTTTTCAAAGCCCGGGCAGACGCAACAGTATCAGCACCAGTAAGACAATCGTCGACATAAATATATCTCTCAAGGACTTCAGCAGCTCGAGGGAAGGTAAGTCTCTCTTGTTCAGCGAGCTCAAGAAGGGCACGAATTGCAATGAATGGACTGGAACGAAGACCATAGGTATTGGTATTAAGTTCATAGGCAAGAAGTGGCTGAGAGGGATCCTCACGCCAAAGCACAAGTTGGTACCTTCTATCATCAGGATGTACCCAAGTCATACGAAACATCATACGAATATCTGTTACAAACACTACCTCGTGCCTGCGGTAATTTAGGAGGATGTGAGAAATATCTCGCTGAAGTTTAGGGCCTGTATGTAAACATTGATTCAGGGCCACTTTAGAGGACGTAGGACTACTACCATCGAACACAACACGTATTTTGTCACCAACGGACTTAAAAATTCTATGATGAGGGATAAAATAATGTTCCCGGGTCGAGTCATATGAAGAAAGGGACATATGGTTTAGATCAAGGTACTCACGCATAAAGGAAATATATTTCTCTCGAAAATTAGGATTGGCTTGCAAACGCTTCTCAAGATTATGGAACTGCCGTATGGCATTGGTTTTAAAATCACCGAGAGGTGGACGATCATGAAGAAAAGGGAGTCTAACCATAAATCTACCATCGCTTTCACGAGTGGTAGTAGCTTTAAAAAAGGTTTCACAATCTATATCCAAGGGGTTCGCAACTGGAGATTGGGGGCCTCTTCGATTTTCCAGAATTTTTCAACTATTTGGGACAGCGAGACTCTAGGCATGGGGGGTTCCAAATCAGTAAATCCTCCATAAACAGGACCACACAGGACATAACCAAATATCGTCGAGATAGCAGTAAGGCCATCAGGGGACACAAACAACTCGGACCTTAAAAGGCGACCAATGACGTCAGCTCCAAGAAGTACACTTATAGTACCAGGTTTGTAAAATAAAGGGTCAGCAAGAGGGAGGTGCTTAGTACAGGTAATTACACTTTTAGGTAAGTCTACCTCTGGGAGGGTACCAGCAATCACATCAACAACTATTGCACTGGTGGAGATTTCTGGAAAGGCAGAATTAACTGGCTTAAATGAAAAGGATACAATGCCCGGGGAATTAATCGCTTGAACATTACCTATTCCACGAACAGGAACTGGAGAAGGAATGATAGGTAAGTTCATGTGGTCAACAACAAGCTCAGTAGTAAGAAGGCAGCCCTGAGCACCAGTGTCACATAAGGCACGCGCTTCCACATAATATCCAGACGAGGTTTTAACATGAATCAAGGCCGTAGGTAAAAGAACGAGAGAATTGCGAGGTAAAGATGTAAAAGCGGCTATCTAGTCAGAATTGTGGGGCCTTATTGTACTTACGATGAAATGCACATTCATCCTGGGTTCTTTGACCTAGAGGGGCATTATAAGTACGGTTACCGTTGGGTGCAGGTGGGGATCGCCCGCCCGAACGGGGAGGTGATGCTCTACGGGAATCACGAGGTGGCGGGGTACGAACACGGTGCCATTCAGTACGTGGGGGTGACACACGGTCCGTTAAGTGACTTTGTGGAGATTGCCGCGGTTGGTTAGAAGCTAAGGCCGCGACGTCTTGGTATGAGCGCTCGCGATCGTAATTCACAGGAGAGGAGTCATCATAACACAGTAACGTGTGATGACTGGAACGACGGCACGTGCGACAGCGATAATCTCGCGTGCATTGGGATATGGAGTGTTTATCCAGGCATCGATAGCACAGTCGGGCTTCTTTTACAAAAGTAACACGTTGACGTGTAAGAAGGCGATTAAAATCGGGACACTCGCGTAAGTAATGCGAATTACTATTACAAAGGTGACATTTAGATGTAGTCGCAAAAGTAACAAAGGCTCTCGCAGGAAGTGGGGAACGCGCGTTAGGTTTAGGCAAACGAGGGGAGCTCACAGTAGGGGGGGTAGTAGTGTCAACGACAGAAGCACTACCTACATTGTCGTGGTGCCTACATTCATCCTCAAGAAAGGTAATAAGATGATCAAAAGTAGGGAGGTGATTAGGATTATCGCCATAACGACGTTCAAATCTCGATTTTAACTCTAAAGGCAGTTTAGCAAGGCATAAGTGAACTAATAGGTATGACCAATGTTTAACAGGAAGTTCCAATCTCTCTAAGCATCGATAAGTCGAAAGCAGGGGGTTCAGGAACGACACACGTAACCCGGAAAGTTTAGGCGTTATAATAGGGAGCATCATTATTTGAGCTATGTGGGTATCCGCTAAAACACGAAGGTTATGGTACCTACGTTTTAGGAGGTCACGGGCCACGGTGTAATTGCCCGCCTCAATCTTGAGGTATTGTATCAATCGACGAGGTTCTTCCGATAAGGCTCCCACTAAATAGTGTAGCTTCAAAGTTGGGGTAAGGCTAGGCTGGTTGTCCACCACGCTATCAAACTGGTCTATAAAACTGATCCAACTATCGGGACGGCCATCAAACTAAGGTATAGGTAGGTCAGGCAATTTACTAGCCGGATTATCAATAGCCAGGGATTTATTCTCCTTGAAGGGGGTGCTAGTACGGGACGTCTCAAATTGGTAAGGTCGTATTTCGTCTAACTACATATTCTTGTTTATAAATCGCAGGATCGAGATTACCTAACAGCTTGGAACAAGCGGCAGAAAACTTATCGCACATAAGTGGCAGGTCGGAAAGACGCGCTCGCATACGATTGGCGGAAAAGGTCTCAAGAACTCGGTGGGAATCATCAACCCAGTCACTAATATAACGGAGTTCACCAATAGCTTCACGGTATTCACCTGTATCCGTGTAAAGTACGGCCCTTACGGTCTCGTTGCCGGTTTCGGTATCCGACATTTTATTTACTTTAAATCGCAAGAAACAAGGTAGGTAAATTAAACTCACAAAAGATTCCAATAGGAAGCGTAAAGGAACAAATAGTAAGGGACGGCGCAGATGCACCGGGTATAGCAAACGTAACTCGTAAACAACTCGCACGCGGTCACGCGGTAATGGCGTGATCAATAGGGAAACAAAGCGCTCGCGCACCTCACTAGCACTCAAAGGATAGGTAATTAACGCGCTAATCGATTTAATCGACACTTATGTAAAAGGGGTTGTACTTGAATGGTATTAAGGAATTTACTGTAAATAGGTTAGGTATATGACGAGACGTTTTGTTCAAATTACAAAGGAAAGTAGCATATAAATAACTCTCAATTAAACAAATTACGTTACTAATAAGGGGTCCTAATAAAAAACTACGCTCTGCTACCAAAATGTTTGAGAGTTTAGGCAGTGGATTACACGTGGAGGGCGACAATGATAGGTGGAAAATTAGTCAGGTCTGAGCACTTATAGCTAGGTTCTTGCCGGTCAGGGTTTAGGTATCACTTCACAGGCCACAATCACTCGAAATGTCTGTAAGGAGCTTCACAGGATACACACGCGGCGAAAGCGCTCTGGTCAGTCCAGTACATGTGTCACAGGGAACGTCTCGATGTCGACTCGATCCTCGGGGTTCTCACGGTACGTTTTAAACAAATAAAAATAAGGCAGGTATGCGTGTGAGTGTGCGCGGCGTAGTATCAATAGGGTACACAAACAAATCAAAATATTGTAGTAAACAAAAAATAATCATTAGAAAAGTTAAATGATATTGCCTTTCAAGTAAAATAAAATCAATAAAATCACCATAACTGTCATAGAGAAAAAAAACATTTATAATTTTAACTGAGAAATTACCTATATTTACCAGTTTTTTAAAGTTATTTCAAAAATCTCTCTATACATAAATGAACTTTATACTATATCTAACAAACATACTAATAATTAATATGCAATAACTTTTTAGCCGCCTGATACTCGTAAGTATCTTTTTTTTTTCGTCAGGAAACTGCAGTTCTATATAAAGTATCTGCGGGCGTTCTCCAGTGCCAACCAGTATTCATACCAACTTCATGGTGGTATCTTTGGATGAAATTTAATTCGTCTAAGTTAGTATTTTTGAGTTCTTCCAAAACAGAAAAACCAAGTCACACGCTCTGACCCGAGATTTGCACCCGGACACTCTTGGACAAAAGACAGAGTGTTCACCAGACCAACGCAGTACATTTTGATATAATTTTGTATGCGACTATACTTATTGGCCATTGCCGAACAAATATTAGTTAACACAATTAAGTATATAAGTGCATTTATTGGGGTTTTCAACCATTTCTGCAGTTCTTTCACTCTGAAATCATAATGGCCACGCTGCGCATTTTAAAAATGAACTGTGTAAGTTGTATAATACTGTTTTTTTTATTTTTACGCGGAAGTAGGGCTGAACTCACATTACATGCGTTATTCCCAGTAGTATCACCAAATTTTACTGAAACAGCTGATAGTCTTGGTCTGCCATGCGAGGAGGTTCAGGTCACGACGGAGGACGGGTACATCCTCGACATGTTCCACATACCCGGCGACCCGAAGCGACCTGTGCTCTTGCAGTCCGGGCACCTTGGCATATCTGACAACTACCTGCTGCTAGGGAACATCTCCCTGCCGTACCTGTTGTGGAAGGCAGGCTTCGACACGTGGGTGGGCAACGTGCGCGGCTGCAGGTACGGCCGCTGCCACATCTCCCTCGACCCTGACACCGACGACAAGTTCTGGGACTTTTCCTTTCATGAGTTCGCCGTGTACGACACCCCGGCTATGATCGACGTAGTCCTGAACAGGACGGGAGCGCCATCCGTGAGCAGCATCGGCTGGTCTTATGGAACAGCGGTCAACTTTATTATGGGAGCTGAAAGACCAGAATATAACGAGAAAGTCAACGTCATAATAGCACTTGCCCCAATAGCTTACTTACATCACTCTCTAAGTTTCAATTTAGGGGCTCGACTTTTTCCCATTTTAAACGTCACATTGAACCTGTTGGATGATAACGAATTTTTAGGAGAAAAATCTACTGCAGTAACTCTTTTGAGGAAGACTTGTTCAACCGCAGCAGTGGCCTACGGACTTTGTTTGACTGCATTTTTTCCAACTTTCGGTTTCGATCGTGACCAAATAACACCCGAAATTGCTCGAATTTTTTTTCAACAGTACCCATCTTCAAGTTCCAGAAAAAATGTAGAACATCAAGTGCAAACTGTCAAAAGCAAAAGGTTCGCCCAATATGATTACGGTCCAAAAGGAAATATGAAGAAATATGGGTCTAAACTGCCAAAAGAATATGACATGAGCAAGAATACCATTAGCATAGTCCTCATATCGGGTAAGAATGACCAAGCTTCTAAGTTAGAAGATGTAGACCTGTTGAAGGCTCAGATTGTGAATCTCGATGAGCATATAATATTGAAGCCAGAGAAATTCAATCACTTAAATTTTATGGCTGGCAAAGATACGCATAAAGTATTGTACGAGCCGATTGTTATAGAAAAACTAAAAAAGTTCAATAATCTGTGACGCGACCGAGAAGTTTGTTCTAGTAAAAGTCCCCGAAGTCTCCAAACTTATCGGCCGATAATTGGACGCATCAGTATAACGAAACTTTTTATCGGCCGATTGTATAATGTGCATATTTGAATACGTCTCCAAACCATCGCCCAATAGAAAGTCTGTAATCTGCGGGGTGCCTCAAATACATCCACACTGCAGTTTCGTTTCGTGGTGCAATTCGGTAACATAACTATCTGTAACTTTTGTGACTACCTGTCCATACTGCCAATAACATATAATAACAAAAAGTGAAACTCGATCGTTGCTAAAATTTACTTTTCAGCAACAAGCAAGTTGCACAGCATATTATTTTCTCAAAAAGGCAACATTACAGTATACATTTACCTACTAAAAATAAATAACTTTTTGTTATCAGATGTTGCTTAGTAACTCTTGGGGACGATTTTCTACAAAGAGCAATTGCTGTGTTAATGCACTTTCATATTCCTAATTTTAAATGTTTCTATCCCATAATACATAGTAAATACGCTTAAAGAATACAATAATACTTAACTCCAGATATTTGCATAACACAATTATCAGAAGCACACAAGAAATCGGAAAGCAAAAAAAATTTTAACGCAATAATTAAATATGTACGTATTTTTTTAACATTATTTTGAACACAACATTACACTATACTATAGTTTATATTTATATACATAGCAATTTCATAACTGTTTATATATTTGCACACAACTCCTAAATTTATTCATCTGGAGAATTACCCCGTGTAGTAGTTTAGCTCAGTCAGTCAGTGTGTACCATAAAGTTGATATTCCTAACGGTTAATATTCCGCTAGGTATATTAACTTTATCATACTTTATGGTGTGTACGCGGGTTGGCGGGGCGGGTGGCGCCGTTGCCGCTTCGCTGGCTCGCTCCACGCGACCGGCGAGTGACAGCGCGCGGTACTTATACCTAATGTTGTTGTTGTTATTATTATGCTCGCGCGCGGTAGGTATTTAGCTACCAAATATTGTTTGCATTATGCTCTTCTAGCACATCTGGAAAATGAGGTTGGGATATAAAATTATACATGATCACTTTGTTTCTTCTTTGCCTACCTGCTACGCTGGTAGCATTCATTTATTGTAATTGACAAAATTGGTATATCTGTAATTAATCACATAATTAAATATGTAAGTGCTATTTTTTTTAGTTTAAACCCAATCTGTAATGGAGGGACCGGTCGTAGACCAATAGCGACGACCCCTTCAACTTAAATATTTGTTATTTATTAATATTACATGATAGGCTTAGTTTTAAATAATGGTCTCAATAAACGAATTATCAAAAAAAAATTGTGAACTTATAGTGGACCGTGACATTGTACTGATATATTCTAAATTTTATGTGTGTCTGCAATGTGTTGTCTTGTTACAATAAAGAATATATACCTTATCTACCTAATATAAGTACACATCAACACTGTCTAGGCTTATACAAAACATAGTATTATTATATCCAAAATATCCCTAGACAGTGTTTATGAGGATACTTCCGAAACTTCCCGTTCCGACAAGCAAACACAATCCATACTTCCAATACTTACTCCATCTAGCACAATAGATAAATTTGTTTTCATTTTTTGTTTCAATTTTAACAGCTGTCATCCGAAAAGAAGATGATTTTGTACATCCATACTAATCCATACTAATATTATAAATCTGAAAACTTGGAGGCCAGTATACAAGACTCAAATGGAGGTTGATCTGATTAGGTGTATTTAACTTAATCGGGATAAAAAGTAACATATCGCGGTTCAGGATTTCATAGTAATGACATTTTGTTGTACGGGAAAATTACAACCGCGATACCAGCGTCATCTATCGTTGGGGAGCCGAACAAGTCTGTCTGTCTGGTACGTCTTGACGCCTAAACCACTTAATCAATTCACATGAAATTTACTATGGAGATAGTTTGAGACCCAAGTAAGGACATAGGATAGTTTTTATTCAGAAAATCTATGAATAACGTTTTCCCACAAAGGGAAGGAAATTTTATATGGAAGGTGATGCCATCTGGAAGCGAATTTTGTAACCATTTAACGTTAAACTTCAAAGTACCTATGACACTGATAGTGCATTTAAAAAGAGGTAGATGGGTCATCGATCAGCGCGCGAAAATTGATTTATTCAAATTGTGTAATTTGCACAATTCTGAATTCAAATATGACATTTGACACGTAAAAGAACGTGTGCTCAGAGCATCAAATTTAAATCGCCTATGTACATTGTTTGAATTCCTTCCAACACTATCCGCCAAAAGATGGCGTTAGTAGTTTTTTTCCAGTAGCAAATATACGTTTACGTTTATCTAGTAGACATAGATCCTCAACACATAAGATCAGACTTCTTGGTTGTTTTGCTTCACATAGATAGACACCCAAGCCCATAGTTAGTAGTTCCAGAACAACGTTAGGTCAGTTAGGTCTTTATTTATACACTAGCAGTTCCCCGCGACATCGCCCGCGCCTAAAGACGGATTTTACATACAAACTTTCGTCCTCTCTTTCATTCCCTCTGATGATTTTATATTGTGTCAAAAGTCCTTCCTAGGTCCTCAAACTATCTATGTATCAAATTGTATGTGAATTCATTCAATACAATACAAAAAAGCAAACAAACAATAAAATCTTTCCTCTTTATAATATTAGTGTAGATTGAAATAAATTTATAACCATGGAAGACAGAAGTAAAAAGAAAAAACGGTAATCAATTAAATTAAATTAAGAACTATATCTTGGGGGAAAACTTGAAAAAGTATCCAGCTATAAGCAGTATTCAGCTCGAAAATCATCCAAAATTGCACTATAGCGTAAACATAGGTTTTAGTATGAATGTAGTAGTTGTTGACGGATTGAAGTATGATGAGGTATAAAATCTTTCAATGCTATCAATACTTTTGCTTTAGTAACTATCAAACATAGTCCACTCGAAAATAACGTATTATCGATACCATCGAGTAGGTTATGCAACGATCCATTGTCGGTAATACGTAATACGGACGAATCTAATGAAATAACTTTATCAATGAACTGCAATGTAAAATATTATGAATGATGTGATAGAAGAACTGCATTGGTAACCAGCTATATTACCTTTTATGAGCAAGCAATAGTATCGAAATATGTTCAACTATCGATACAGATTTCGTGATGATAGTATAGTCATTTTTGATACTATCAAAACAAATGCTATGGGAAGTATTGACACTATTGGAATTTCGCGATAGTATTACTTACCAGTTTTAAGCAATCGATACTATCGATAGTATCGAAAATATCGTCATGAGTCGATAATTTCGATAGGTTATACAAAAATAGCGGTGCATTGGTATATCGCAGTTGACGCTATTTGACGGACACATTTTCATAACAGAAGTAGTTCTCCTTTACATCCTTCATTCAAAATAGAATGAGAGGCGTGTGGGGCACCGAGGAGAGTTTAGATTGTTATAGTCCAACCGCTTATCTGAGACCTCGCCTGCGGAATGCGGGGTTAGACAAGAACAAAGATTTGAGTGGGTGATTTGAATTTTAAAAAGAATGCAAGTTTCGAATATCAAAATTCGAATTTCAAATCACAAGCACCGAAGGCCCACACCGCTTAAGACCCGTAGAGACATTTGAACTTACCTCAGACCGTATGCTGAGCTTCACGCGTCTAGCAGAGCTGCAGAGACTTTTAAGCTGAACCAGGCCCGTCATATTTTAGATCTTGGGCGTCACTCATCTAGCAGAGCTAGGTACAGAGACTTTTCAGTGGACTCAGTCTGTTTTACGGATCATTGCGTGATTTTTATACATTTAATTCAACAAGTTTCATTCACCATTCGCGTAAACATAAGAAACTTTATCTCAAGTTTACCAATCACTTATTAGCCTGTTGACTTTAATTCGTACACAGTATTTATATTGTCAAGTCAAAATGGTCAGTCATGAATGTATGTAAATAGGTATTGGCATGGTTATTATAAAATCGCTATGGTTCACAAGTGGCATTTACTGGCCAAAATTGATTAATGTTTTTTGACTATGAATGTAAAAAGCTTCCCAAATAATTTAAATCATGCGAACGAAGTCGCGAGCAAAAGCTAGTTTTTATATAACACACATACAAAAAATATGCAATAACTTTACAGCCGCCTCCACCAGTATCTTTTTTTTCGTCAGAAAAATGCAGTTCTACATACACACCGGTTATGCGGGGCTTCAGACTAAGGTCTGCCTACCCATAATTATTTTTATAACTTAAGCAATTATTTTGCAAGTTTTTACGAAATCAAAATGAATTTCGCTCACAAAAATTAATCGACTGTGTCATCCGGTGTAATTAGTAAGAGCACTCGCCCGGATAGCGAAGGGACGTGGGTTCGTGTCCCACCTGTTTATGGCATACCATGGATATGTTGGTTCTATACTGAGGTATGGGCTGATTCTGTGGGGTAACTCGACGCACATGGATCGTGTCTTCATTCTTCAGAAGAGGTGTATACGATCAATCTGTGATGTCGAACAGATGGAATCTTGTAGGCCTCTATTTAAAAAATCTATTGCAGTAACTCTTTTAAGCAAGACGTGTTCAATCGTAGCAGTGGCCTACGGACTTTGTTTAACTGCATTTTCTCCAACTTTCG
The DNA here is from genome assembly GCA_949316185.1 of Pyrausta nigrata. NCBI lineage: Eukaryota > Metazoa > Arthropoda > Insecta > Lepidoptera > Crambidae > Pyrausta > Pyrausta nigrata. The sequence continues at coordinate 16,769,951 of OX438946.1, read as the reverse complement.
GTTTCGATCAACATTACCCATCTTCAAGTTCCAGGAAAAATATAGTACATCAAGGGCAAACTGAGGAAAGCAAAAGGTTCGCCCAATATGATTACGGTCCAAAAGAGAATATGAAGAGGTATGGGTCTATACTGCCGAAAGAATATGACATGAGCAAGAATATCATAAGCATAGTCCTCATATCGGGTAAGAATGACCAAGCTTCTAAGTTAGAAGATGTAGACCTGTTGAAGGCTCAGATTGTGAATCTCGATGAGCATATAATATTGAAGCCAGACAAATTCAATCACTTAGATTTTATGGCTGGCAAAGATATGCATAAAGTATTGTACGAGCCGATTGTTATAGAAAAACTAAAAAAGTTCAATAATCTGTGACGCGACCGACAAGTTTGTTCTAGTAAAAGTCCCCGAAGTCTCCAAACTTATCGGCCGATAATTTGGTCACATCAGTATGTCGAAACTTTTTATAGGCCGATTGTATAATGCGCATATTTGAATACGTCTTCAAACCATCGCCCGATAGAAAGTGTAGAAAGTGTGTAATCTGTGGGGTGCCTAAAATGCATCCACACTGCAGTTTCATTTTGTGGTGCAATTCGGTAACATAACTATCTGTAACTTTTGTGACTACCTGTCCATACTGCCAATAACATATATGTATAACAAAAAGTGGAACTCGATCGTTGCTAAAATTTACTTTTCAGCAGCAAGCGAGTTGCACTGCACAGCATATTATTTTCTCAAAAAGGCAACATTACAGTATACATTTACCTACTATCAATAAATACCTTTTTGCTATCAGATGTTGCTTAGTATAGTAACTCTTAGGGACGATGTTCTACAAAAAGCAATTGCGGTTTTAATGCACTTTCATACTCCTAATTTTAAATGTTTCTATCCCAATTGTGAGCTTTCTACTATAAGCTCACAATTGGGATAGAAACATTGACATTTATACTGATATGTTCTAAATTTTATGTGTGTCTGCAATGTGTTGTCTTCTTACAATAAAGAATATATACCTTATCTACCTAATATAAGTACACACATCAACATTGTCTAGGGATATACAAAACATAGTATTATTATATCCTAAATATCCCTAGACAGTGGTGATAAGTATAATTCCGAAACTTCCCGTCCCGTTCCGACAAGCAAACACAATCCATACTTCCATACTATCCATACTTACTCCATCTAGCACAATAGACAGATTTGGTTTCATTTTTTTTTCAATTTTGACAGCTGTCATTCGAAATAAAGATGATTTTAATACATGTTTTATAAAACCTACTTTGTTTGTACAATGATATCTATCGGCATTTTGAAAGTCAGTCTTTGACAGCGAACCGACTCGCGGCGCACGTGGTGGCACTTCGTGGGTTTGTCTCCCCAAGGCTGCTCAGCGGCCGTGTGAATGACGTGTATGTGTACGTGTGTCGATTCGGGCGCCCTAGTATGAAGTCAAAGTACTGTACATCTACAGAGTGTCCGGTTTCGACGATAATTTAAGGGCGTTTTATTTATAACATTTAAAAGTCATAATCCAAAATTTAAAAAAATGCATTTTTGGGTTTAGTTTTGTAATAGGTTTAAAAAACTATTTTACTGTTATAAATTTTTGGTATGATTTATAAAAAAAAAAACTTTATGATGGTTAATAATTTTGAGTTGATATTTATTTCACTTAATAGGCCATAGCGTTACCTTCCAAAAGAATCATTTTCATATTTTTAGGAGCTCCTTATCCATAAAAATAGAATTTTTTTAAATTATTAAAATGGTGGCCATTTCAAGAGGGAGGAGTTAGACCCCCAACATGGGGGTTTTTATCGATAACATTTTGTGATCTAATACCCCTTGAATTATCGCCAGTTGAAAACCGGACACACTGTATATACCGTGATACGAGTATTATATATCTGAAAACTTGGAGGCCGGGTTACAAGGCTCAACTAGAAGTTGACCTGGTTAGGTGTATTTAAGTTACTCTGGATAAAAACTAACATATCGCGGTTCAGGATTTTATAATAATGATATTTTGTAGTAAGGGAAAATTACAACTGTAATATCAGCGACATCTATCGTTGGGGAGCCAAACAAAACTGTGTGTCTGCCTGTTATGTCTTGACGCCTAAACCGCTGAATCAATTCAGATGAAATTGCCATACCATGTAACGTCATAATGGTAGGCATTAAGCCCTAAAATAAAACTTTCAAAATGTCGGCCTTGAGGTTCTACTGTGTTACGTTCGCTCTAAAATACGGCGATTACGATTGGTGATCAAGGGATTTCCTTTGGCTGAGTTGATCCGTATGACTTAAATGTGGATTTAAGAAAGGGATGCCATCATTATTTTTTGGTGTAGGGGGTTATGACATCTTTATTTTTTGTATGTAATTGAAAAAACCAGTTAAACCAGTAATGTTTTTTCATACAATCGAACCTTTTTCATGTAGTATTGAAAGATTTTCCTAATGTCAAAACTCCGTACTTAAAAATCTGCTATATTGCGTTGACCTATCTATGTCAGGTAGATTTTTATTTTAGAAGGGCTAGTTTTGCGTTTAATATGTTATAATTTTAAGCATGTTTTTGATTCACGCGTACCAAAAGGTTCGTTTTTTAACAATTTTGTGATAATCAAGACGTTTTTTCTATTAATATTTATTTTTAAATGCAACTTGTCTTGCTCATTTTTAACGTTATTACTTCCTCTACTTGTCTGTACACATAAAATTACAATAATTTGTATTTTTAGAGACTAACTGAGATCAAATCTATCAGCATACAATAAAACTAAAATTTTGAGTTGTCAGAAAATCACTCATTCGTATTCAAAGTTGTCCGTTCTACTGAAAAGATCGAACCAGATTACGATTGTTACGTTCTAAGAATTAAAAAAAACTGTGTTAACTTCAAAAATAAAGGACTCTATTACTAAGCCTAAAGGGCTGTCACCAGCAAGGTAGTATGGACGCCCTTATATTATTTGTGTGTGTGGAGTTAAAGTTAATAAGTCCGAAATCACTTTCAATATTGTTTATTACACAACACACAGGAAAGAAAGAAGGAGTACATAAAGAGACACGTATTTAAATAGAAGTCAAAAGTTCCAAACACAAAACACAAGAAGATAGACGCGAACAGTTCAAATCGTTAGGATTTAAATTACGTAGCCGCGCGAGTAGGCATAAACGGCGCATCGAGTAGCACGGGCTATGCGTCAGACAGTGTTCTCTCGACTGGCGAGCGTTCGCCGGGCGCGCGAGCCGATCGGTGCGCGCGGCGAGTGTACATCAATAACGCATTGATGTACACTCGCCGCATACTACGGGTATCATGCGGGTTTGCTTGTGTAATTAAAATTATTTATGTTTTTGTGTTTTATGTTAATGTTTGTATGTAAGCGTGATGAATGAGTGTTTTATGTGTAATCTTTAAGTGTACTATATTTTAAATTGTAAATAAATATAAAATAAATGTATTAGTATTAGTGTTTAGTTTTATGTATGGAAATAACTGTAATTATTGTTGTAAATATATAAAGATGATTTTATACATGTAAATAAATATTGTAAATAATGTGTTGCCCACAAGCCTGCGCTGTCTGTCAACAGGCTGTATCTCATAAACCGTGTTAGCTAGACAGTTGAAATTTAGTACACAGATGATGTATTTCTATTGCCGCAGAAAAAAAAACAAATACTAAAAACATAATAAAACAAATATTTATAGGGGGCTCCTGATTTATTTGGCGCTTTTTGTGCGATATTTGTAACGGCAACAGGTAAACGCTTAAAATAAACAAAGAAAATGTTGTAACTATATTCACTTTAAAAACAATAAATTAAATTCAAATAATTAAAATATTTGGGGGGCTCCCAACCAAAAAACAAACATTTATTTTTGCACGTTATTAGAAATCTCAAGATATGTACAGACGCTTAAAATATTCACAGATTACTACTACTAAGTTGTATATTTACTTTAAAAGTAAATTGATTAATTATGTAGGATACAAGGTACTTATATTTAAGCGGGGCTTCCGTACAAACGTTATTTTTTAACCGTTTTTAACACTAAAATACTTGCAAAGTTGTCTAATGTTCCTTCATAATGGTAAGAAACCCTTAATCCGACTCGCACTTGGGCTGTTTTTTTTTTCTATTGCGCATGGGAATCGTCTCCCAGGAGCCGTATTCTTTTGTTTTATTTCACTCAATTCCCAATATTCGTTATGTCGAAAAAATGTCTACTTCATCTTATAATAAAAGAAAAGAAAAACAAAGACATGCATGAAATAAAAAAAAAAACCTTAAAACCTACTGAATCAAAATTAAACCCGTGTCCTTGAGGCTAGGAGGCGAGGATGCTGGCTGCGTTACCGCGTTGGATTGCTATACTTAGCCTTTGAGCTAGAAACGAGCCAGCTTTACTATTTGCCAAAACAGAATTTAATTTATGTGCAATTTTCCAAAAAGTAATTTAGCGATGGTCCCCACGGTCCAAATGTTTTAACACTAAACGGCGCAAACACATATCACTAGCAAGTGATGCATACTTGCGTCGTTTGGCGTTATGTGACAGTCAAAACTAACAAGAAAATATAAAAAAATACATTAGAACTTGCTGTAAGAACAGTAATTCTGCGCAAAGGAATATGCGTGTAACACTGTTGTAAATCATATTGTTGCGGCAACACCACACCAGAACCCAAGAATTATCGCGCGACATAGATCCGATGCCATTGGCTGCACATAACGTGATATCGGGCAGCGGACCAATCAGAGGACGACCACGCCGGCACACGAAGTCGTTACAAATAAACCGGCACTACAATTTTGGATTGTTCGCGACGCGCACATCATATTATTTTGTATATTTTTGATTTGATTTCATCACGAAATAAGTACGATCTGCATCCTGACTGCTGTTTCAATTCTCCACCACCTCAACAACTGTTGCACGCTGCAACATCTGGACCATCGAAGCCGAATTAAAGAAGAAATCGAGCCCTACGGAGGTTGAGAGACGCAAAGGTGGAAAATCAGCTGGCAGCTATTCGCGCTTAGCAGTTACAGTGCTTTGGTGAGGTGATCCATCCAAACTATCCTTCCAAACCTTCCTGCTTCATTTGCGTAATATTGTACACTTTCTCAATTCCAGTGAGTGCGAGTTTGTGCTTACCTGCTTACGCTTGTGCTGCTGAAAACCGTTACAAGTGGTGTGGTTTGGTGCAGTATTTATTCAAGTAATATTCAAGAGGACTTGTTACTGTAAGTACCTTTCATTTGCTTACACAATGGCTACTGTAGAAAGTGAATCATTAATAAAGGATGTTAAGAAGAAAAGAGGTTCTATTAAGCGTAGATTGACCAATCTGAAAAAGTATGTGAATTCATTCAATACTGTAACATTAACTGAGCAACAACGCGCGGAAGTAAAATTACGAATGATAGGATCACAGACTTTAATGAACGATTTCAATCATGTTCAAACGCAGATAGAGGATATCATTCCCGAATCAGAAATTGATACGCAACTCGAGTCACGCGAGTTATTTGAGCGAGAATATTACGTTGTACTTGCATTGGCAGAATGTATGTCTCATTCCGATGAAAGTTCTGTTGGCCAATCCAAAATAACGGCCAATTACGGAACTAGTAACGTTAAATTGCCAACCATTTCCATCCCTGACTTTGACGGCGCTTATGAGCATTGGTTAGAATATCGTGACACATTTCTATCGTTAGTACATAACTGTGAAACGATATCACCAATTCAAAAATTTCATTATTTGAAATCATCGTTGAAGGGTAGTGCTAAAACGGTTATTGAATCATTAGAATTTTCGGCAAACAACAATGAAATCGCGTGGGAATTATTACTCAATAGGTTTGATAATAAAAAAATACTTGCGAATAAGTAATTTTCATCAATCAATCACCTAAAATCTATATTTTCTATGCCAACTTTAAACAAAGAGTCATCAATTCAATTACGCAAACTTATTGATACAATACTAAAAAATGTACGGGCTTTAAATATATTAGGACAGTCAACAGAGTACTGGGATACGCTAATTATATATATTGTTGTATCAAAGTTAGATGCTGTCACGGAGCGTGAATGGAAAGAATACCAATGTAGCTTATGGGCCATTGAAAACGATTCTAACACAACTATAAAATTAGATCATTTAATGAAATTTCTTAAAAATCGGGCTAATATTTTAGAAACTCTAACAGTATCGCACAGTAAGTCAGGTTCAATTAACGCAGTTGAGAACAAAAAGTACAACAATTCGCAAAACATTAGTAAAGTTCACTGTAATATGGCGACTAACAAAGCTAAAAACGCACGCAATCATAAACTTTGTATAAAGTGTAACGGTCAACATCCGTTATACTCATGTCAAAAGTTTTTAGATCTCGATTTACACAATAAGCTAAATTTAATTAAAAATAATAACTTGTGCATCAACTGCTTACGCCCGGGTCACTCGTTTGATACGTGTTTATTCGGACCATGTAGGAAATGCGACAAGAAACATAACTCATTGATTTGCGATGTAAACAATCAGGAAAATAATAATTCGCGCACAGTTACTATCGTCGCAATGAACGATACATCTAACGTTCCTATTGTTCACATCAACAATCAGCAAACGCACACACCGAGCAGTTCATTGCAGGTAAATAATATTCACGCATACACTCATTACGCGCATTCGTCTACAGAGCGACCGGTTTTGTTATCAACTGCACTTGCAGATATAAAAAGTGAATCAGGTGTTTATCATAGGGCGCGCGCGGTCCTCGACAGCGGCAGCGAGCGTTCCTTCATTACGCAATCACTTTGTGAAAAATTAAATACGCGCATGTTACAGTCCACTCAGCAAATTCGTGGTGTTGACAGTTCAATAACAAAATGTACGCAATCATGTAATATTGAACTAAATCACTAGATAGTAATTTTACTAAACGTCTACAATGTTTAGTACTGCCGCAAATAACCTCTAAGTTACCTACTTTCGCTATAAATAGGGAACAATTTAACATCCAAGTAATATTACGCTTGCTGATCCTAACTTTTATGACAGTCGATCAATAGATTTGTTAATAGGGGCGGACCTATTTTGGGAATTGATTAAAGAAGGTAAAATGCGCTTATCAAACGGGCTTTCCTTCAAAATACGCATTTAGGATGGGTTCTGTCTGGCACAATTATGTCTATACGCAATAATGCTAAACATGTGCAATGTAACTTCACGCAAATTAATGACGGGGACATGTTTTCATTAGACAAATTGTTACGTGATTTTTGGTAAATCGAAGAATTACCTGCGAAGGTTAATGCTACGTTGCTTAGTGACGCGCGTGCGAGGAACATTTTGTTAAAAGCACCAAACGCATGGTAGACGGAAGGTTCTGCGTTCGAATCCCGTTTAAGCAATCACCTGAGTTATTAGGGGATACGCGCAAAAAAGCTGAAAATAGATTTTTCGCATTAGAAAAGAAATTACAACGCAATCCGGAGTATAAAAAAATGTATAGTGATTTTATAAAAGAATATATTGATTTAGGACACATGAGCCTTACGCACACATACAGGGTGTGGCGTAAATAGTGGTCCAAAGCAAAGGTGTGGATACAATGTACACTGAAGCACCACATACCAGTATTTAAAAAAAAATTATGTACAGGGTTTTCAAAAAAAAAAAATTTTTAAATTTTTTTAGAAATCGTTACCTTGCCTTACAAATTTGGTTATAATTTCCAAAAATGACGGTTTTTTTTATCCATTTTTTTATTATTATTGCTGATCACTTGTACTTAGTACTCCATTCGTTTTTTTTTTTACAAACTGAATTTAATAAAAAAAATTAAGTTTCTTTCAAAATTCAATACTCACTGCTAGCAAATCGTTTGACTTTCAATGCTTTTGGTGCAAAAAAAATGTACCACACTGTCAGTGCCCATTGTTTAAAAAAAATGCCCATCTTTTGCAGATTCTAAAATGGTGCAACAATAAGTGTTACGACTTACAGGAAAAAAGTTATTGCTTTTCGAAACAAAAAGGAGCCCAATTCAGAAAAACAATTTATTTGAAGTTCAAGGGTTTACAAGGGTTGTAATTTTTTTCTGTGTGGTCCAAAGCAAAGGTGTGGATACATTGTACACTGAAGCACCACATACCAGTATTTAAAAAAAAATTATGTACAGGGTTTTCAAAAAAAAAAATTTTTTTAATTTTTTTAGAAATCGTTACCTTGCCTTACAAATTTGGTTATAATTTCCAAAAATGACGGTTTTTTTTTATCCATTTTTTTTATTATTATTGCTGATCACTTGTACTTAGTACTCCATTCGTTTTTTTTTTTTTACAAACTGAATTTAATAAAAAAAACCCTGAAAACCCTGTACATAAGTTTTTTTTAAATACTGGTATGTGGTGCTTCAGTGTACAGTGTATCCACACCTTTGCTTTGGACCACACAGAAAAAAATTACAACCCTTGTAAACCCTTGAACTTCAAATAAATTGTTTTTCTGAATTGGGCTCCTTTTTGTTTCGAAAAGCAATAACTTTTTTCCTGTAAGTCGTAACACTTATTGTTGCACCATTTTAGAATCTGCAAAAGATGGGCATTTTTTTTAAACAATGGGCACTGACAGTGTGGTACATTTTTTTTGCACCAAAAGCATTGAAAGTCAAACGATTTGCTAGCAGTGAGTATTGAATTTTGAAAGAAACTTAATTTTTTTTATTAAATTCAGTTTGTAAAAAAAAAACGAATGGAGTACTAAGTACAAGTGATCAGCAATAATAATAAAAAAAATGGATAAAAAAAACCGTCATTTTTGGAAATTATAACCAAATTTGTAAGGCAAGGTAAGGATTTCTAAAAAAATTAAAAAAAATTTTTTTTTGAAAACCCTGTACATAATTTTTTTTAAATACTGGTATGTGGTGCTTCAGTGTACAGTGTATCCTCACCTTTGCTTTGGACCACTATTTACGCCACACCCTGTATAATGAACCGCATTATTTTCTACCGCATCATGGTGTGTTTCGAGCACATGCCACAACTACAAAGTTACGCACGGTGTTTGATGCTGGTTTAAAATCTAGCTCAGGGGTGTCACTAAATGACTTACAAATGGTAGGTAGCGCTATTCAGGGTGATTTGATATAAATTTTACTGCGATTTCGAGAAAACAGATATGTCGCTTGCGCAGACATCGAAAAAATGTACCGTCAAGTATTAATTGATGAAGATCAACGTGAACTACAGTTGATCTTGTGGCGGGATGATCCCTCTGAGCCGTTAAAGGTTTACAAATTAAATACAGTTACGTATGGCACGGCCTCAGCCCCATTTTTAAGTTGTAGATGCTTAAAACAGTTAGCTAAAGAGTGCGAGGTTCCGTACGTTGCACAGGAAATAAATGATAGTTTTTACGTTGACGATTTAATATTATCTGCTAATAGCATTTCGCATTTAAACAATATCTGTGAAGGTATTACCCTCGAGTTAAATAAAGCTTGTTTACCATTGCGCAAGTGGCTTTATAATTAGAATAACGGGATTGCTACCATGTACCTGGCAGTACGTATATCGGCCAAACTAAACGTACCATAGCGTGCCGAATGAAGGAACACATTAAGGCGGTCAAGAACAATGACATACAAAAATCGGCGATCGCGGAACATTTGTTGGAATCAGGTCCAAATCATTGGATTGAGTTTCATAACCCTCAGATCATTTCGACAGAACGCCATTACATACCAAGATTGGTCAGAGAAGCAATTGAAATCACCAAATACAAAAATTTCAATCGCGAGGACGGGTTTAAATTGTCAAGTGTCTGGAATCCAGTGATTCGAATGTGCAAAAACCGAAAAAACCAACCAAGTGTAGTTTCGCGGTCGGATACTGTTAGTGTTGTGTGTCGAGAACAGACGCGAGAAAATAGTGAGTTTGCAAACAGTGGTACCGGAGGTGAATGCAATAAAAGACTTAGAAGGAGGGTAGACCGATATGTTTGCCCATAACATCCCACCCGCAAGTTCTTCAGTTATTCCGTGATCATGGCGCTTGCAACAGCGCCGAAATATCGGAAACTCGAAAATAAAAAGGTACATGGTAGCAATCCCGTAAATAACTATTCTAATGATAATGACCATGAAAGTTTAAAACAGTATATGGCTTTATAATTTTAAACGTGCCAACCCTGACGACTCAAACCATAGTAATAATAAACAATTAACGCTTAATAGGACTCAGAGTAAAGTATTGGGATTGTATTGGAATAACCAATCGGATTCATTAAATTATCACACAATAATTGAAAATGATACAGATATTATTTCAAAACGCATTATTCTATCGTATTCATCACAGATTTACGATCCGCTAGGTTTGCTTAGCCCAGTAATTACGCTTGCAAAAACATTACGTCGGTTCCCAGTGACGTCAAAACGGTATGGGATAAATTCATGCATAGTCTATTATTATTGAGTAATATTAGTATTCCACGGCACGTGACGTGCGTTGACCCGGTAGATATAGAATTGCATATATTTACTGACGCCTCGCAGGTGGCATACGGTGCTTGCGCTTACCTACGGTCTATTGATAACGAGTCAGCTGTTACCGTGCGCTTGTTGTTTTCCAAGGGCAAGGTCGCGCCGATAAAGCAGACGACCATACCGTGCTTAGAGTTGTGCGGAGCGCTTTTAGGTGCTAGACTATTCGCTAAAATTAATGAGTCGTTACGAACACAATTTAGTAAAGTTGTTTTTTGGACAGACTCGACTATCGTTTTAGGATGGCTAAGCATGCCTCCTAACTTACTCAAAACATATGTTCAGCACAGAACCGCAGAAACTCACGAGTTGACTAAGGAACATCCATGGCGTCACGTGGCTGGTAAAGAGAACCCGGCTGATTTGGTTTCGCGAGGACAAAGTCTAAGTACAATCACTGGTTCAAGCTTATGGTGGAACGGGCCACAGTATTTACACGATTGCAATTTTGAAACGCCTAATTGCTATACAGATGAATCAGAAGATAGTTTGTCGCAAAACGATTTGCCTGAATAGAAGTCGAATAAAGTTCTAAGTCACATAGCTAGTCAAAATGAATCTGATAGTTTATTTCCATTTCATATGTTATTATATTATTCCATTTAATACAACCGAATGAAGCGAGCCACTGCTTGTCTCCTTCGGTTCATAAACAATACACGCAACGAAAACAATCGCTTAACCGGGTCGCTGTCAATAAAGTAACTTAAAGCTTCTGAATTAACGTTAGCTAGATTGAGCCAACAAGAATCATATCCCGATGTATATAAATTCACTTGTTCATAGTAAAAAAATAAAAAGTGATCAGCACTCATTAAAATTGAACATATTTTTGGACGATAATAAAATTATTCGCGTCGGTGGTCGCATACAAAATTCGAACTTAGTTTATAGTAAAAAATACCCAATTTTAATTTGCTCTAAACATATGTTTTCAGTTTTACTGTTCCGAGAAGAACACAAACGAACAATGCACGCGGGTCCGCAGCTAATGCTGTTCAGCCTAAGGGAAGCATGGTGGCCGGTAAGAGGGCGGAATCTGGCAATAAAAGGTCACCCATGCATGCGTCACGTGTACCTGACTGCGCGCAAACACGGTTAGTCCAATAATGGGTAATTTACCTCAAGAGCGCTTAGACCCAGGTTTTCCTTTCTTACACTGCGGTGTTGACTATGCGGGGCCAATGCTCATTTTAAATCGTAAAGGCAGAGGTGCGAAACTGCAAAAATCATACATTTCTTTATTTGTGTGTCTTGTTACACGCGCAGTTCATTTGGAATTGGTAAGCGATCTTTCATCGGACGGATATCTTTTGGCACTTAAACGATTAATTTCACGACGCGGAAAGCCAAATGAAATATTTTCCGATAACGGAAAAAACTTTGTCGGCGTCATGAATGAATACGCAAAATTTTTGGATTCTTGTTCAGATAATATTAAAGAATACGCTACTTCTTTAAACATAAAATTCAAAATGATTCCTTGCTACGCTAGTCATTTTGGAGGCTTATGGGAGGCCTCTGTAAAAAGTTGCAAACACCACTTGCGACGCGTAGTAGGCAACGCGCATTTAACGTTCGAGGAGTTTAGTACAGTTCTTACGCAAATTGAAGCAATCCTAAACTCCCGACCCTTAAGTCCAATGTCTTCTGATCCACAAGACCTTCTACCCCTTTCTCCTGCCCATTTTTTGGTTGGTCGCCCACTGCACCTGTGATGGCTGACGTCAGCGAGGTAGTTGCACATCGACTTACGCGGTTCCAGAAAGTAGAAAAACTACGCCAGCACTTCTGGAAGCGATGGTCGAAAGAATATATCTCTGAACTGCAGACCAGGAAGAAATGGACTCAACACAAGGACGACTTGAAGGAGAACACGCTGGTGCTACTCAAAGATGACAACTTGCCACCACTCAAATGGAGCTTGGGTCGAATCGTCAAAACGTATCCAGGTCATGACGGAATCGCAAGAGTCGCTGATATTCGCACATCAAGCGGCATTGTACGAAGTGCATTTTCCAAGATCTGCCCACTGCACGAGGAGTAAATGACGAAGATTCAACTATTGGAAGCTGGAGCTTCTAAGGCTGGGAGCATGTTGCGGCAACACCACACCAGAACCCAAGAATTATCGCGCGACATAGATCCGATGCCATTGGCTGCACATAACGTGATATCGGGCAGCGGACCAATCAGAGGACGACCACGCCGGCACACGAAGTCGTTACAAATAAACCGGCACTACAATTTTGGATTGCTCGCGACGCGCACATCATATTATTTTGTATATTTTTGATTTGATTTCATCACGAAATAAGTACGATCTGCATCCTGACTGCTGTTTCAATTCTCCACCACCTCAACAACTGTTGCACGCTGCAACACAAATGGATTTAAATGGAAAACCAAAATAATAATATAACCATATTTGTACATTTTATTTAGGTTGTTATTGATGTTTAAATAACTGATGATATGGATGGACTGTATAAAGCAAGATATGATTGTGAAAGGAGTAGATAAGTAAATGACGAGTGATAGAATAGGGAAGATGACAGCAAGCAAAACTCTTTAAAATAATGTGTCTATCTAGTATAATATAGTATTTAGAATATGGAAAAAATCTTTTTTTTAATTTTTGACGATTTTATTAGTTTATTTAAGAAAATAAAATTGCAAAATACATAAAATTGAATATGCGCAAGCTGTGAACAAAATAAATGATGACTTGCAAAGGTTGGCCACTTGGTGCACATCAAACTCCCTCATGCTCAATCCCAAGAAAACCAAGTTCATGATGATTGGATCCCCTAAGAACGTGGCAAAGCTCAACAACATAGCCATTGACATCATCATCAATAACGAAACCATAGAGAGAGTAGATAAGGCAAGAAATTTGGGTCTGGTTTTCGACAGCAACCTCAAATTCGAAAGTCATGTCCGAATGCGTCAGAAATTGCTTCATCCGGCTGAAACTGCTGTATAGTATTAGGAAATATCTGAGCGAAGCACTTAGGATCAGACTCTGCGAAACACTGATCCTCTTAAAGTTAAACTACTGTGATACCGTATATGATCCTTGTCTACTTACTAGATCAGCTAAGCTCATACAGCGGGTGCAGAACGCCTGTGCACGGTTCTGTTTTCACGTGCCACCGCGTGCCCACACCACGCCACACCTTATTGCAGCCAATTTACTAAAAATAGAGGCATGCAGGAAGCTGCACTTAGCAACCCTATTATTTGGTATATTGAAAACCCAGAAACCGGCATATTTGTTGGCGAAGTTGATACGGGCACGGGGTGGGAGTGGTGGGAAGAGGAGGGCGTGCGCGTGCGTTTTTCTTACACCGAGGCATCGCACGGTGGCATTTAGAGGCTCTTTTAGATTCGCCGCTACTAAGTGCTGGAATTCCTTGCCCCCGCCGTTGCGCGCCCTGAAATCAAAAGACACATTTAGAAAGCATTATAAAAATTACCTACTAGGATGTCAAAAAGAAGAAGCGGAACATCTTGTCACTCACCATAGGGACATGCGCGTCATGCGTGGGGGCATGGCCAAATCCAACTCACAACGTGCGGCGAGGTAATGCGTAATTTGCGAGCTCGCTTCTCCTTAACCATACGCCCGAATTAATCATTTTTATTTATATTTACATGCAAAACGTTTTTGTTTACGTGGACGAGGCGCCATACTTCACAAGAAATAACAAGATGGCATTTAGCAAAAACGCTTAATCATTTCTTTCTTTTGACAAACAAAATAGCTGGGTCATGCTGGTTTTTCTTCCTTATTCGCCCCACCCGATAGGTAAAGGATTCAAGTCTATACAGCCAAAAAAAATATTTTCTGTATGCTTTGAGATTGATATAAGGTGGGTGGACCATGGAAGGCCACTCTAACGAGTAAACGCTTTTTATTCGTTTATTGACTGGATAAATGAAAAAAACAAATTATCAAATAATACTTTGTTTTATTTTGTACCATATAAATCACTTTTTTTTAACCTAGCTTTAATCAGTATTCATTAAACTTAAGTTTTGTTAAGCTCTTCCAAATGGCCTTGCAAGGAACACGGCTCCAAACAAGGCCAATATTATACATCAGTCGTTCAACTTAAAAATAGAGTTGTAACAATTAATATATTCGCTTTTACTAAAACTACATAATAAGCTCTTTCATTTAAGCAAAACATTAAATGCTCAATATATTTTTATCATTTATAAAAAACTCAACGAACATTACTTGAACACCATCGTATAACTAAGAATATATTAATGGAAATTATTTAAAAACAGTAGTAATGAGTATTATATTGACATCAAATAACTTGCCAACGCGTATTATAATGAAATTAAAAACTTTTTTTTTTTATCTCAAATGGCCTTCTTATGGGTCCGTTCTTTGTAAGGCCAAAATGTTCCTAAGAAGGCCAAACTAAAAATTATCAATGACTTTCTTATATTAATTATAATAAAATAATAGACACTACAGACTAAGTACTGTACTTATTACAAACTTATTATGGTACATAGTCAGTCTTGAAGTCAGGAATGTTTAAAATCAACGATTCTTAAGATTAAAAAACAAAAATAATTGCAACAAAATAAAAATTAAGTTCGGAAACAAACTTAGAAACTAAAAAGGATAATAATTTTGGATATTTTAATCACAATCTGGGCATATAAATTTGAGATCTTTTTTAGTGAGACCCATACACTCCTCGTGATACCACTTTTTACATTCGGTACATTGTCTCATGTCTTCCTTTCTATCCTTGCCACATGCGTGACAGTACCATTCCTTTTCTTCACCTTCTGCACTTTTCTTCATCTCTATTTTCGATCTTTTATTGTTTTCTTGTTGTACTGTTCTTTTTCGCCGTTTTACGGAATCATTTTTATTTTTGGTTTTCTTTTTTTGGTCTTGTTTAATTGTAGACTTTCCTTTTTTCTTACTCGTCGCTTGCTTCATCTCATTCTTTTTTTCTTCAGTTTTGAATAAATCTTTAACTATTTTTTGTCCCTTATAATTAATAGCTTTTTGCCGTGGACGTGAAGACTTTATTGTAGCGTAGTTTGGAGTAGGCAAAAAAGCATGAAACGATTTTTCTTTATCCTCTATTAGATTAATTAACGGTTCGTCATCATCCGAAGATCTAGTCTCATGACTCTTCAGTTGAGCTTTTGTTTTAATTGAGCTTTTGTTTTGTATTAATCGTTTTTTCGGAGTGATTTCTTTTTTCTGCTCTAGGTCATCATCAAATGACGAAGAAGAAGTGTATAAATCCGAGACTTGAAGTTTAGTCATGTAGTTATCTTTGATAAATGATTCACTAAGATTCAAATCAAGATCAGATTCCGAGCTAGAACAGACGATATTTTCTTGTAGGCCGGACGTACTCGGAAGAGGATAATCGTACAGAGATGGTTGAGGGTCATGTTTCGTATCTGCGACGTTGAGACGATGTACTGAACTTAGCAGCATGGGGCGGCACTGATCATTGACCGTAATATCTACTTCTAAGTCTGAAGCATCAGTTGAAGAACTGTAAGAAACAAGAACGGGTTTTCTTTTTGCTGTTGCAGCTGAAAATTTTGGCGATGTCGATACTATCTTCTCTTTGGAAGTTGATGGAAAAATTGAAGAGACGTTAGAAACATGAGCTGACCTGCTTTCATCTATTAGAGACTGAGACGACAATTCTGACACTTTTTTAAATTCAGACACAGGGGGCGAGACTTGAACAGATATAAGTGGTTGGTCGATCTGGTGTTGTAACGTTTCCGATAAAGGTCTTTCAGTTACAATTGAAGGAGCATAAGCATCTTCGGGTATTACATCAGGATCAAGGGGGTATAAACCAGTGGCTTTGAATCCATTCGTTATATTCGTTTGAGTCATACACTTTGGCCATGTTCGGGAGAAAATTTTGTTAAATGCAGCTTTGTTTAAAGTTCTCTCTTGAGAATTGCACAGGTAATTCAAAACTTCTTCATCCCAGTGATGTTCGAAGGACCGATTCACTGATTTATCTAGAGGTTGGAGTTCGTGCGTGGTGTTCGAAGGTAAGCAGTATAGTACTATATTATTTTTATCTGCTTCTTCCAGAGACTCATATGATAAATGACACTTTGCGCCATCAAAGATAAGCAGACACTTACCGGGTGCTTTATGTTGTGCTAAATGTTGTATGAACTCTACGAATAAGCTACTGGTCATGCTGCCTTTGGGTGCCATGCTTACTTTTGTTCCAGGTGGCAAATTTGATGCTAATTCTGATCTGTGCCTAATCCCCTTAAAAATAATCATGGGCGGTATAGCAATACCCACCGCATTTACGCACATCGCTATTGTAAGGTTCTCGGCGTGTTCCGGAGCAACAAGATGTACTCTTGTATTCCCTTTTTCAGCCAAAACTACAGCTTGTTTATGGACCGTAATGCGACACCCTTTTTCATCCATGTTATACAAGCGTTCTGGATGTGCAATAATGTCTAGCTCTTCATAGAGTTTCTTCACTTCTTCAAAATGGTGTTTCACAATGGGCTTATTAATTTTTTGAGCTCTAGCTGGATTCATCACCTGGGGTTTTCTTTTTGATATTGATGGGTTTCGAGCCAAAAACATTTTGAGCCATTTGCGTCCAGCCATTCTTGTTGACATATTGAACGAGTGCTTGATTTTAAACCTCTCACAAAATAAAAAGGCTTGTTTCCTGATAAATTTAGGCGTAAGTGGTACACCCAGTTTTGCAAAACGTTTGATTCGCTGCGATAAATCTTCTTCTAATTGTTTTGTAAGAATAGTTGTCTTCCCAATTATTTTAGTACTGTTACCGCTTACTAAATGGTTTCTAAGGGTGCGTCTTGGAATATTGAACTTCAACGCTGCAGCATTTGTATTAAGTTGATTATTTTGTACTGCTTCCATGGCACGTCTTAAACTGTCTTCATCCCATGTACTACCTCTTTTCCTGGGTTTTGACTCCGACATTCTTGAAATCTGAAATTATACGCATAAAATTTAATCATCTATTCAATTACCGGCTTATTCTTATAAAGTTTTTTTTGCTTAAAATATGATTATAGACAGACTATCTTATGACTATCTTATATATAACTTGTCACATACTTACTTTATCACATAAGTACTTTACCGTTTTTAACATGTAAATATTTTTTATATTTGTTGCTTTTCATGTAAATTAGTTTAGTTTATTTTCAGACATAACCTTTCCATAAGAGAAATTTAAATATATACTGATAATAAAATAATTTAAAAAAAAATGTCTATTCAATATGAGTTAAAAAGTTTAATAACTCTTATAAATAAAAATATTATAAATATAAAACATTGTTTTAACTGTAACGGTACGTATTTATAACTAAAAAGTAACTGTTCATATGATCATGGTTTGTACATGTTCTTTGTAAGGCCCATGTACCCTAGCAAGGCCAACTGTCAAATTCTTTGATTGGCCTTATAAGGAACCACCGGCTTTCCTGGGAACACTACCAATATTTTAACTTAAATCGAGGCAAAACTATTTTTTTTTTCTTTAGTACCATAAACATATCCTTATACGACAATTCACAGTAAAAAAATATGAAATAATAATAGGTTATCTAACTAAAAACTTACGTTTTGCTGTGCGCGCGAATAACAATTGTAACGTCGACGACCGAAGTCTACGAAGCGTGAGATCGCACTGCCACAATAGCGACGCGAGCGACTCGCCGCCGCATCTGTGGCCTTGAGTTTGATGGATCTTAGTGTATAGCCGAAGGAATATGTGTTTACATGCCAATAACTACGACTTTTTGATAGTTGGTCTTCAAAGGAGCGTGGCCTTCCATGGTCTACCCACCTTAGTCTGTGGTTATGTTGCATGTCTTTTTTTTTATTATTATTATTACTATTTTTTATTGTTTATCTTTAAATGACATATTGTTTTTATTGAATGGGATGTTGTAATTATTTTTTATAATATGAAATCTTTAATTAAAATTAATTTATTTTTGTTATCTTTGTTATCCAATGTTATTATAATCATTTATTTAATCTATGTTATCTAATAAATAATAATCTTATATTATGTAATTATGTTAATGTTGAATTTTGGTTATTTAATTATTTTAATTTAATTTTAATTTTGTCCTTTGTATGTGTACACAGTGCCCCAAGGGTTCCTGCTGAAAATTAGTATCGTGACATGTCACGCACGATTGTCACGATTAATGCTGAGCAGGGACCTTTTTGGCACCAGTTGGTCTAATAAGTACCACGTAATAATCATTATAAAATTTTCTTAATGCCAAATAAATGATTGAATTTGAATTTGAATTTGAATTCAAAATACTGAAATCCGCCATGTTTTTTAAAACACCAAACAGATTCGAGTTACGTCACACCTCAGTAAATACTGTCACTGTCAGTCACTGTCACTGAATTATAAAACGAATTTCAACTCACTTACGTTTAAAATATGTTTACTGAGGTGTGACGTCACAGCAGACGCCATACTACCTTTGTTGATTAAAAAAAATATATTTTTTTGGAAATAGAAGATACTTAAGAATATTTTAGAATACTTTTTCAAAATCTGTCATCTTGCATATTGTATGGAGGAGAAAAATATACTGCGCCGACCCCAAATTATAACAGGGCAAGCAAATGATGGTTGAAGTTTAAACAACTGTGCATATAACATTGTATGTAAGGTACAGTTCAATTCATAAACAGATAATGTAAATCTATTTTAAATGATTGAGTAAGTTCAGTGATACAAGTATGTCATTAAAGGCACAATAAAATAAATACATAAAACCTTGAAAAATGTATATTTACCTAGAGATATACAGTGTGTCCCGTACACACTTTATATCTCTAGGTAAATATACATTTCGACCGGTGAAAATTTAAGGAACCTTAATTGATCATATTTTATAGACGAAAGCCCCCCATGAAGGGTTCTACCTCAGGGGGAGGGCCCCTTTCTTGAAGTGACCGCCATTTAATATTAAATTTACTTATTGTCATGCAAAGAAATTCTTACATCTGGTGGTCCCGAACATCATAAAAAGGTTAAATGATATTGCCTTTCAAGTAAAGATCAATAAAAAAACACCTTAACTGTTAAATTATTTATAATTTGCTTAAAAATTACCCATATTTTTAAATTTATTACAAAAAACACCCCATACATAAATGTACTTTATTTTTATATTACATACATACAAATAAAAGGCATAATTTTATAGCCGCCTCCACCAGTATCTGTTTTTTTGTCAGAATAATGCAGTTCTACATACACACCGGTAATGCGAAATTTAATTCGTTGGTCTGAGTTAGTATTTTTGAGTTCTTACAAAACAGAAAAACCAAGTCACACGGTCTGACCCGAGATTTGCACCAGGAAACTCTTGGACAAAAGACAGAGTGCTGACCAGACCAACGCAGTAAATTTTGATATAATTTTGTATGCGACTATACTTATTGGTCATTGCTTAACAAATGTAAGTTAACACCATTAAGTATATAAGTGCCAATTTCTTTGGATTTCAACCATTTCTGCAGTTTTTTCACTCTGAAATCATAATGGCCACGCTGCGCAATTAAAAAATTAACTGTGTAAGTGTACTACTGATTTTCTTATTTTCACGCGGGAGTAAGGCTGAACTCACATTAGATGCGTTATGTCCGGTAGTATCACCAAATTTTACTGAAACCGCTGGTAGTCTCGGTCTGCCGTGCGAGGAGGTGCAGGTCACGACGGAGGACGGGTACATCCTCGACATGTTCCACATACCCGGCGACCCGGAGCGACCTGTGCTCATGCAGTCCGGGAACCTGGGCACATGTGACGACTATCTGCTGCTAGGGAACATCTCCCTGCCGTACCTGCTGTGGAAGGCAGGCTTCGACACGTGGGTGGGCAACGTGCGCGGCTGCAGGTACGGCCGCCGCCACATCTACCTCGACCCTGACACCGACGACAAGTTCTGGGACTTCTCCTTTCACGAGTTCGCCGTGTACGACACCCCGGCTATGATCGACGTAGTCCTGAACAGGACGGGAGCTCCATCCGTGAGCAGCATCGGCTGGTCTTATGGAACAGCGGCCAACTTCATTATGGGAGCTGAAAGACCAGAATATAACGAGAAAGTCAACGTCATAATAGCACTTGCCCCAATAGCTTACTTACATCACTCTCTAAGTTTCGATTTAGTGGGTCCATTTTATCCCATTTTAAACGTCACATTAAATCTGTTGGATGATAACGAATTTTTAGGAGAAAAATCTACTGCAGTAACTCTTTTAAGGAAGACCTGTTCAACCGAAGCAGTGGCCTACGGACTTTGTTTGAATGCATTTTCTCCAATTTTCGGTTTCGATCAAGACCAAATAAACCCCGAATGTGCTAGAAATTTTTTTCAACATTACCCATCTTCAAGTTCCAGAAAAAATGTAGTACATCAAGGGCAAACTGTGGAAAGCAAAAGGTTCGCCCAATATGATTACGGTCCAAAAGAGAATATGAAGAAATATGGGTCTAAACTGCCAAAAGAATATGACATGAGCAAGAATACCATTAGCATAGTCCTCATATCGGGTAAGAATGACCAAGCTTCTAAGTTAGAAGATGTAGACCTGTTGAAGGCTCAGATTGTGAATCTCGATGAGCATATAATATTGATGCCAGAGAAATTCAATCATTTAGATTTTATGGCTGGCAAAGATACGTATAAAGTATTGTACGAGCCGATTGTTATAGAAAAACTAAAAAAGTTCAATAATCTGTGAGTAAAAGTCCCCGAAGTCTCCAGACTTATCGGCCGATAATTTGGGCGCATCAGTATGTCGAAACTTTTTATCGGCCGATTGTATGCCTAATGCGCATATTTTATTACGTCTCCAAACCATCGCCCGATAGAAAGTTTGTAATCTGCGGGGTGCCTTAAATGCATCCACACTGCAGTTTCATTTTGTGGTGCAATTCGGTAACATAACTATCTGTAACTTTTGTGACTACCTGTCCATACTGCCAATAACATATATGTATAACAAAAAGTGGACCTCGATCGTTGCTAAAATTTACTTTTCAGCAGCATGCAAGTTGCACAGCATATTATTTTCTCAAAAAGGCAACATTACAGTATACATTTACCTACTAACAATAAATACCTTTTTGCTATCAGATGTTGCTTAGTAACTCTTGAAGACGATGTTCTACAAAAAGTAATTGCAGTGTTAATGCACTTTCACACTTCTACTGTTAAATGTTTCTATCCCAACTGTAAGCCTATAGTAGACAGTAACATTGTACTGATATGTTCTAAATTTTATGTTTCTCAATATAATGTCTTGTTGCAATAAATAATATCTATCTTATCTACTTTCGGAAGTATATTATACTTCCGAAACTTCCCGTCCCGTTCCGACCGTATAAGAAGCAAACATGATTATTGAAAAACCAAAAACATCCGATTGCAAATTATATTATATTTTTGAAATGGTGTTTTCATTAGCTTCTTTTTCATACCAATATTGCTATAGAAAGGAAAAATTTCAACCCCGCTTTTCCTTGTTTTTTCATTAGCGGGTGCCATTGTTTATTTGTTTGAAGCCTATGTTACTGTTAAGACTCTTTGTTATTAATTCTCTATACATTTTTTGAAAACCTTTTATAACTTGTGTCCTAGCAACTGTTCTGTTGACTGTCATAATAAATGAATACTTTTACTAATCTACGAGTTTATTTTCTAATTGATAAATTAGTTTTATCATGGTAGCAGATCTCAAATCGAGTGAAAGTAAAATAAATAAATCGAGTGAGTAATGTAACAAGTTTTGATACAATCCGGGAAGACGAAGATTCATAATGCAATCACCTAGTTGCAAAGTTGACATCGGTCACCTGGAAGGTGCAAAGAACTGGTCTACTTGGAAGTTTAAGGCAACGTTACTACTACGAGGTATGCCCGGTGGATTGGATGCGGTAAACGGTACTCTCCAAAAACCCGAAAAACCTACCAAAGACGATGAAATCTCCAAGTACAATACTGCTCTCGATTATTACAACAAAGTTGACAGTTCCGCATTGCTACTGCTTACTGCAAATATGTCAGATGAAACTCTTCAAAAAATAATGCGCTTTAACTCGTCTAAAGAAGTTTGGGACGAATTACATCGATTATTCGACGGCACATCTGAAAATAAGAGTTACGCACTTTGTATGGAGTTTTTCGGCTATAGTAAAGATCCGTCACATGACATTACGACACATGTCTCAAAAACAAAAACAATTTGGACAGATTTGAAAGCCGAGCTTATGAAGATAGACAAATCCGAATTACCAGATATCCTGTTAATCTGCAAAATTCTTGATACTCTACCTGAAGCTTACTTTTCTTTTAAATCAAGTTGGATGATGATGTCGAAGACAGATAAAACTGTAGAAAACCTGACCACACAACTTTGTGCCTATGAGCGTTCTATGTCATTGAAAAATAAGGGACTTACAGAAGCTCTAGCGCTACAGAATAGCAATAAAGCTTAGAAGAAATGTGGATACTGCGGCAAAGTCGGTCATAAGGTCAGACAATGTAATAAATGGAAAGCTGACGGGAAACCAGCGAAGCCAGGTAGTAAACAGACTCCAAGCAATTTGAACTTAATGCTTCTAACTGTTACTACGGACGTAAACTCAATGCTCACGAACTACGATACCGAAAATTGGTTTGTCGATAATGGGGCAACGAGTCACGTGACTTGCAGAAAAGAGTTTTTCTCTACATTCGAGCACTTTAAGGATACTCGTACAGTGACAACCGCAAATGGAGCTACTGTCAAAGCTGTCGGAAAAGGTACAGTTGATTGGAAAACGATCGTTAATGGCAAAGAATCCAGATTAAGACTCTGTGATGTCTGGTATGTACCCGATATTATGCGTAACCTATTTTCGGTACTGGCTACTCAAGGCAGACTGACCAATAGTGTTTTCATGTCTGAAAGAGAACACTGCTCGCTGAAAGTTGATGGAATGTTAGTATTAACTGGCAGAAGAGCTAAGAACGGAGGTTTTATAAGCTTAATGTAGAGACGATTATAAATTCGACTTCTGATCTGAACGTCTTGTCAGCAGATAATATTCTACAACTTTATTACGAACGGTTAGCTCACCACAATAAGAAACATGTCAAAGGTGTTATTGAACGGGAACTTGGAATCAAAGTTCGTCTAGACTCTGAATTGTGTACCGGATGTATTTACGGTAAGACACACCGACAAAAATTCGGAAAAAGAGAACGAGCAAAAGAGCCTGCTGAAATCATACACGCTGATGTGTGTGGCCCATTCCTTGATAAAACGTTCAGATCAGGAGTCGAATTTATAATCGTCTCTACATTAAGCTTATATAAACCTCCGTTCTTAGCTCTTCTGCCAGTTAATACTAACATTCCATCAACTTTCAGCGAGCAGTGTTCTCTTTCAGACATGAAAACAATATTGGTCAGTCTGTCTTGAGTAGCCAGTACCGAAAATAGGTTACGCATAATATCGGGTACATACCAGACATCACAGAGTCTTAATCTGGATTCTTTGCCATTAACGATCGTTTTCCAATCAACTGTACCTTTTCCGACAGCTTTGACAGTAGCTCCATTTGCGGTTGTCACTGTACGAGTATCCTTAAAGTGCTCGAATGTAGAGAAAAACTCTTTTCTGCAAGTCACGTGACTCGTTGCCCCATTATCGACAAACCAATTTTCGGTATCGTAGTTCGTGAGCATTGAGTTTACGTCCGTAGTAACAGTTAGAAGCATTAAGTTCAAATTGCTTGGAGTCTGTTTACTACCTGGCTTCGCTGGTTTCCCGTCAGCTTTCCATTTATTACATTGTCTGACCTTATGACCGACTTTGCCGCAGTATCCACATTTCTTCTAAGCTTTATTGCTATTCTGTAGCGCTAGAGCTTCTGTAAGTCCCTTATTTTTCAATGACATAGAACGCTCATAGGCACAAAGTTGTGTGGTCAGGTTTTCTACAGTTTTATCTGTCTTCGACATCATCATCCAACTTGATTTAAAAGAAAAGTAAGCTTCAGGTAGAGTATCAAGAATTTTGCAGATTAACAGGATATCTGGTAATTCGGATTTGTCTATCTTCATAAGCTCGGCTTTCAAATCTGTCCAAATTGTTTTTGTTTTTGAGACATGTGTCGTAATGTCATGTGACGGATCTTTACTATAGCCGAAAAACTCCATACAAAGTGCGTAACTCTTATTTTCAGATGTGCCGTCGAATAATCGATGTAATTCGTCCCAAACTTCTTTAGACGAGTTAAAGCGCATTATTTTTTGAAGAGTTTCATCTGACATATTTGCAGTAAGCAGTAGTAATGCGGAACTGTCAACTTTGTTGTAATAATCGAGAGCAGTATTGTACTTGGAGATTTCATCGTCTTTGGTAGGTTTTTCGGGTTTTTGGAGAGTACCGTTTACCGCATCCAATCCACCGGACATACCTCGTAGCAGTAACGTTGCCTTAAACTTCCAAGTAGACCAGTTCTTTGCACCTTCCAGGTGACCGATGTCAACTTTGCAACTAGGTGATTGCATTATAAATCTTCGTCTTCCCGGATTGTATCAAAACTTGTTACATTACTCACTTGATTTATTTATTTTACTTTCACTCGATTTGAGCTCTGCTACCAGTTAATACTAATCAGGAAGATTCTGAAATGTTCATGAGAGAGTTGAAAAGAAAATTTAAGATTACTATAAAAGACGCTTCTTATTTTCTTGGATTGGAAATAGAAGAACAAAATGGTGATATAAAAGTATCACAGAAACACTATGCTCACAAAGTTCTAGATCTATTTGGCATGAGCGATTGCAAATCTGTCACAACTCCAATACTAAAAGATGAATTATCAAATATGGATAAAGAGGTGACAGAGCCTACTTCATTTCCATATAGATAAGCTGTAGGAGCACTTGCCTATTTGGAACTAGACCAGACTTAGCATATGCTGTAAGTATAGTGTCCCGATCACTTGAAAATCCCTCAAAAGATGATATTGTAAAGCTGAAACGTATACTACGATACATCAAGGGGACTTTAGATTATGGGATCGTTTTTAAAAAGAACTGTAACACCGGTATTCTGGATTGCTACAGTGACTCCGATCATGGTGGAGACCAAAGAACCAGACGCTCGACATCGGGTATTTTGTGTATATACGCTGGGGAGCAATATCTTGGGCGAGTCGACGACAGACATGTGTAGCCATATCTAGTACTGAAGCCGAACTAGTAGCTGCTAGTGAAGCATTTAGAGAGATTGTCTGGATCAAAAGACTATTTGGAGAAATTTCTAAGCTAAAGGAGATACCGAAACTCAAAATCGATAACGATGCTGTGATTAAGATCTCGCATAACCCAGAACTCCATCGAAGAACAAAACATATTGCTATCAGACATTTCTATGTCAGAGAACTTGTGGCTGATGGAGAAATATGTGTAGAATATATTCCTAGCGAGTTCCAGCTAGCAGATTTCCTGACCAAGGCGTTACACAAGCCACGGATTGAATTAATACTGAAGAATATT
Source organism: Pyrausta nigrata (assembly GCA_949316185.1). Lineage (NCBI taxonomy): Eukaryota > Metazoa > Arthropoda > Insecta > Lepidoptera > Crambidae > Pyrausta > Pyrausta nigrata. The sequence continues at coordinate 16,743,735 of OX438946.1, read as the reverse complement.
GGTATGGTCCGTTAAGGGTTGTCAAAAAGGGAGGGTGTTAAGACTCTTCGTTATTAATTCTCTTTACATTTTTTGAAAACTTTTTATAAATTGTGTCCTAGCAACTGTTCTGTTGACTGACATAATAAAATGAATACTTTTACTAATCTACGAGTTTATTTTCTAATTGATAAATTAGTTTTATCAGTTACCACCATGACGAATTTAACACCACATAATATGTCAAAAACTGTCCAGCCGTTTGGAATGTAGGGCGTCCCAAACAAATGAGCATACATACTCGTACCATAAAGTTAATATTCCCAACGTAATAGAGGAACAAAGGGCTGAGCGAGCGAGATATCTCTGTATGTATGTATCAAATAGACACCACCTATTTTAGGTTTATTTTTGCCAATGCGTATCGAATTTTAAGTGCTTAGTGTGATAATTCTTTACTTTAAACATTTATTAATGTAAGAAGCAAAAATCCAATACACATAATGCAGAATTTACGAATATTTTGTGTAAAGAAATAATTTTCGTTTTACACTAGGGCTGTATCAAGCTATCGATATTTCGTTTCCACTGTCTATCACGCGCACGTAATAGACGAATAATATATTACGTTTAGATATGAATCAGCTGAGAATGTAATTACTATTTAAGATACTTAGCCGAAACATGCAGTTTTGACCTGTTAGAATAGTTACTAACATTAGTAATAAATGTATAATTCAGATTTCCGAATAACTTGGATAAAAAAAATACATGCCCAATGTTCCCAACAAAAATTCAAGTATTAAAAATTCAAGTGCAGTAAGCATTTCGAACAAAAATATTTAAAGACGCGACACGCAAAATAAAAATAATAGTAGTCTTCTGCTGATGTTTCATTGGATAGCAATGTCTACTGATGTTTATGTCTACATATTATATGGTTTGCTTAGTTTAGGACTAGATCATATGTTCTATATTTCTTTTTCACAGGTCAAGAGAAAACCTAGACGCACAGTTTCGTCCTATGTTTACAAAGATATATACCAGAGGCATTCACATGTAAATCATCGTCATCGCAGTCTAGATAGACATTGCAGCAGTCCACACCATCGACCTCTTTCCAACTAGATTTGACGTCAAGGGAAAAGAAGCTTGTGTCTAATCTAAATGCACTATGTTGCATCTCTATAAGTTTGTTTTTTAAATAAAAGATGTAAACAACAACATTTTTCATATCATATTTTTCATTTCACTTATTATTTTTGGAATAACCGTATCTTCTGAGTTTTTCTTAAAAGTTTTACTTTACTCCAGAAGCATATTTTCAGCCATTAAAAATCTCATCGTATCGTATTTTTGTTTTATTAATAATACCTTCTATTAATGTTTCTTATTTTTATCGATATCGATACTAATGTAACAAGCGATATGACATACATCACTGACACACATTCATGAACAATTTTACACACACAAATGTCATTCTATTTCGGTTTCGTTTGACAGCTCGTGTTTGTTCCTCTATTCCGTTACGAATATTAACTTTATGACTCGTACATACGGTCGAAAAACATAACTCTCCTCCTAATGCAGTCGGGTCAAACAAATAAGTCTGCGCAGAAACCTAAGGCTTCCATACGCAAGACGATCCGTCGTCATGATCTTCTCATGCAATGCCTTTATCTAAAAGAGGGATTCCCAAACTTATTTCTTCTAACGCCCACTTTGATATAATCAGAAATTTAGTAGTCCCCCCCCCATTTCGTTTTCCACCTTAAACACCCCAATATTCTAAACAAGACTTTTCTTACCAGAGAGTGCAGTAATAATACAACCTAAAACAATACGCTGTACCGTTACCATGAGTTTACGGCGGTTTTATTCGCTAGCGACGACGTAAAAAAAGTGTATGGAAAATTGCTCAGCGCCTCTAGCGGTTACTTGGAGAACTAAAATTATCCATACACTTTTTTTACGTCGTCGCTAGCGAGTAAAACCACCGTAAACTCATGGTAACGGTACTGACAGTTAATTGCACCAGATAAATCGTTATAGATCTTGCCGCACACGAAGCAATCCTTCGTTGTTCTAATGACGGATCGCGCCGTGTGTGAAGGCTTTTACAAGAGTTGACGAAAAAAATATTATCCCCAACGCTTTGCAACAACTTGAATTGTATTAACAGCTGATAAAATACTATGTTTGAGTTTAGCAACCGTGCAATACAATTACCCAATTGTATGCAAAGTTTAAATAATTGTCTTAATACATTCTATATACGTAACTGTAAAATTCTAGAACGATGACTGTAGGATTATTATCCTACAGTCATCGTTCTAAAATTTTATTTATTTTTGATTTAATAATAATTTTGATAGAATATTACTAAAACGATTTATTGAATTTTACGATGACAGTAGATAATTTCTAATTTTAGTAGTAAAGCCTTTGACGGGTTGCATGAAATTGACAGCTGCGCGACATTCAAGTCCCCGTTAGCAAATGCTTTGGTCGACAATAAAGTGCAAGATTTAATTCAGAACGCGTGACTAACTACATGGCGGATTTTCACGTATTTTTCGGTAGCCTCGGACAATTATAAAACATGTGGATCTCAGCCAACGCTACCGCGGATGGCGTTTGTGATAAGATGGTAAATAAAATTAACTCATTTGACAGATGTCGGGCTATTAGTCATAGAATCTAGTCCAACGTGGCCGAGTTAGTACTCTAGCACATTGGGCGTCCAGGTCGATGCTACCGGTTCTAATTAAATTCGATGATATGAACGTTTGTCAAGTGACAATAAAACGTCATTCGGCAAAACTAGGGACAACCGATTCTACCAAGAAACCCGACTCCCCGTGTTCCTTCGCCGTGGTACTAGTCTGCCCAATACTAGAGTGTAATTTAGAAGCCGGAGGCGCGGAGGGAGTGCAGTCCCCTGTAACGAAGACTCGCTTCCGCAGCTTCGGCTTGCTGGTTCATTATTATTTATTTTTTTTACTTTAAACCGGAGTTTTCTTATATAATAAAAATATATATGAAATTATCCGTGTGGCCTGGTACCTCGGGTAAGTTGACCTAAGGACCTTATCTCGCAACTTATTGAATTAGGTATGAACCTAAATAATTATTTGTTTTTTCTCTATCTTTACTACACCAAAATTTAATTCAAATCAATCAAATTCAAATTCAATCACCTAGATTTTGTGTGTGGAAGAGACATGCATTTTTTTATGAACCGATAATTTTGAACTTAATGCTGCAGTGATCACTATTACAAGAACAATACTAGTAATTGTTATACGTAAAAGTATGTTCCCACGATCATAAGAACACAAAAACAAGCATTCCATAAAGGCAATTTTCAAAAACCTATTTAACAATATTTCTGGTATTCGAATAGCTTACAAAATACTTGGCAAGTAAACTTGACTACAAGCTTTTACAAAGACGCTTGTGCCAAGTTTTATTTACTTATGCTACCATCTGTCTTTAAATAAAGAGTGAAGAGTTTATTTTATTTACCTTAGTAGTGTAACAGAATTACATGTTTTTTAGTTAAATCGCATAAGAACAAATGGTATCTCTAGAGAAAAATAATCAGCCTTAGCTAGCATATAACTTATTAGACGGAAACAACACCCGAAAATATACCACTTTCTGTATTTAGATTTCCAAAATCCCATTCATTTCTCGATGAATCACTTTAACAAAATGTGGAAACGCTCAAGCCCTATGTTCGAATACATAAGGCTCAATATAGTTAAACTAGAGTGAATTGCGCTAAATATATCATCGCACACTGGCGAACGTCATCACATTCATAACAAGCAAGGGTTCCACATACTGTCAGGAATAGCAAATACATGCAATACATATTTTTTAAATTAAGATCTATGATGATTTAAAAACTATAACTCCTCTCATTATTTGGTCAGTTGTCAGGTGCATGTCTAGACAGTTTGTATTGTTGCTGGATTGTGTCTTATTTCGAAGCGCTAGTACCTTAAAATAGGAGACATAAACACGTCACGTAGGCTAAAACTAGCCGCAGGACCTTATTATATTTTATTATAGGATTTTATTATATTTTATAAAAATATTGACGTTTACTGTATTCGCTACGTAGCTAGTAAGCTATGAATCAGCTGGCCACGCGTAGAGTCGTCAGCCACAGCCCTATTTCACACATTAATCATCCTACAAGAATACACTACAATTTATCATCACAATGAAAATAAAGCTTTTATTGCGACAAATGTATTCTATTTGTTGTCCCAGTGATATGGTATCAAATATTTATTCATTTTCTTATATTAATAGGCAGACATTTGACCACAATCTCACCTGATGGTAAGCGACGATGTGGCCGAAGATGGGTCATGTCCGACTATTAAAAGCCTATTCACTCTTTCATATAGGTATACAGATCATGTATGAAAAACTTCTACTCTCTAGCCGTACTATGCAAGAGGAACGCAGTAAAAGGAATATCAACGAAATAAAGTTGGCAATTCTGCCTGTGTCATATGTCCCGATAAAAAGGGGCCGGTGTACCAAAACTATCAGACCCTAGACAATACACCTTTACACCTATTATGATCCTTATAATATTCCTAATAATATCTTGATATTTTTACTAACCACTGCTTCGGGACACATTAATGTGGGCTAGTCGTGAGAAAAAGCAGCGCAAGAAACTCAGTCACTGTCATAGCTTCCGTTTATTATTTTTTAATTAATTGTTGCTTTCATACATCATTTTTATAATAATAATAAGTAATTTTGAGAAATAAAAAAGTATTGCGTCTGAAATGTACTTACATGACCCAAGTGCTAATAGTGCAAGTGGCAGTTATCATGCACAGCGTATAAGCATCGCTATCCAGCGGGGTAATGCTGCCTTATCCTGGGAACCTTACCACAAGGACTCTTTTTATATTTTTTTATTTTGTACATAATCATGTATTATTAAAATTAATAGTTGGCAAATTAGTCAGTAACACAAAAGACCCAGCTTACTTTAATTAAAGTATTTATGTGTGTTTGGGTCATAAAAAGCAATTTAATAACTTTGCGAATAGATAAATATCAAGAGCAAGAAAGTTACATACATACCTTAATTAAGTGGTTTTAACATACTTTGTCAAAAGATAAACTAAGACATTTTATAGCACTATAATAGATTGACGACCAATTATTAGTCTCGTCAAATGAATAGGCTGTCAATTATTTAGGTTATCGACATGGTTCGGTAGTGACTAATACTGAGGGTACTACTACAGTGCGTAAAGAAAAGCGGGTATGAGTAAAGTCGGGCCTGTCTCACTCCTCGTGTTGGTACCAAAAACTTACCTACGCGAGGCGCACTGCCGCCGCACTATAATCTAGTAGGGACTCGCGAGCAAGCGATGACACATTCGGGCGCTTTATTTACCAGGGGCGCGCGGCGCTACGTTGCTGGCTTGACGAGCTTTAGTGAAGTGCTCGTGAGGTGCGCTAGATGGCGATAATAGCTTCTTGTTAGCTGTCAACCCTATTGCTCCGCATGTTCTGACGTCCTTAAATAGGTTTAGTGTATTATGAATCGATATGAGAGAGGGAGTTATAAGAATGAAATTCGCTTGCAATGTAATTCGGTAAGCGCCTAAACAAAAACGTGCTCAACTGAGAGTTTAATTACATCATATTTTCTAGGGCATTAAGTAGACGTTTCTTTGAATACCATTGCAGAGTAATACTTCTGTACGTAGTACTAGTATTTATTCTGTGGGAAAATTTAACTTACATTCTTCTCGACTACAGATAGGCCTGTCGGTCAGCGGCTCATAACACGGTCTCTCTTTCCTGTGTATTATCAATCCCGTATGATGGTGGGGTCTGTCTTGCTAACTTTAGTGTCTGTGCCTGTGCAATGTTTGCGTAGACGCAGTGTCTACGGAGACATTGCACAGGCACAGGCCTTACTTGACCACATCTGCCCATCTTGTTTTTGGTCACCATCTGGGTATGAGCCCTGGGATGTTCAAATTGACCGTCACATTACCCATGTACTCAGGACTGCGACTGTTACGTGTTCAAACCAGCACAGCCTACTCTCTTGGAGCTTATGGACGATGTCGCGTACACCGATACTGTGGCGAATGTATTCTTTGCGAACTTTGTCAATTCTCATCTTATACACTTATTACTCTGTATAAGATGAGAATGGACAACGTTAAAGTGACTGGATTAGCTCCTCCGAAAGGTCCACTTGCGCAAATCCAGCTTGTTAAAGATCCGAGATGAAAGCCCGATTGTGCAGGTCCGGATTTGCTAATCCGGACTTACGCAAGTGGGCCTAAGGCCCATTTTCACCAACAATCCCTTAACGATCCCCTTACTCTAAAAATCTAATAAGGAAATCGGAAGACGTAAACTGAAGTTATGAAAAATAGTATTCGAATTATAATTAAAGTTGGAGGTCCCACCGCTCTTTTGCCTCAATAGTCTACGATTTAGATTCTCTAAAATCGTGTAGTGCAATAACCGCTTTGAGTTAAAGCAGGCCTGTGTTACTTCCCATATAGGTAGCAAAAACGTACCCACGCGCGGCGACCCCTTGGAAGGGGCTAAATCAAGTTGGTTGCGCAAGCGAGTAACGAGACGCCCACGCCTTTTTTTCACCGGCGCACGGCACTATGTGTGAATTACGTTGCTGGCTGGACGAGCATGAATAAAGTGCTAGAAAGGTGCGCAAGATGGCGTAAGTAGCTTTTTGTAGCAGTCAACCCTATCGCGTCGTATGATAGTACGTCACTGAATAGGTTTAGTGTATTATGATTCATATTCCAGAGTTATAAGAATGAAATTATCTTGCAATGGATTTCAGTAGGTGTCTAAACGAGCATGCGCTTGACTCTGAGGCGAACTAAATTACACCATATCGTTGTCGACTTTGAGTAGATATTTCTTTAAATTTCATTGCAAAGTCAAACTTCTGTACGGAGTACTAGTACTTATTCTGTGGTTAAAGTAATGACTGTATTAAGTATATTGTAACCTGTCATTCTAATTATTTATCTTTAATGGTCTCGTCTCCGCTTTGTTTGAATATCAACCCTTGTACCACAGAATAAATAATAGGACAAATCTTGTACTCTGGACAAACCGCTCCGCCATCCAATAAGCCCGCGCCCAGACGCAATATACGTCAAACCGATGCAACTGCATTGGCACCGGCCAAGTACGATCGTGGCACAAATAGAATGCACGATACATTGTAACTAATGTAATGACAGATCGATTAAAAGTAAAAATGTTTTTGACAGCGGAGTTTTTATTTTTTTTATTATTTGTATTTGTGGCAACAACAGTTTATAACTAGACTTGGTTGGGTTAAACACGTGATTAGCCAACAATAGTTGACCGTGACATTGTTATGAGTACAGTGATATTGAAATGTAAACCTGTAGATTGCGTCCCTACATCAGTAACTAAAGCTTTCTTTGTGTTTGTTGTGTACTAAGTAGTATATGTATAACCAAAAAAACATGTATCCACTTAATCTGGCTGCATTTACACGCTGAATAACTAGAAAACTGCGCCGTGGTCATCTGTTGGCCGTAGGGCTATTCCTGTTTCTACGATTTTTTTTCCATGTTTGCATTGATTCAATTGTGGTTCGCTTAAAATCATAAAGTTAATATACTTAGGAATATTAACTTTATGCTTAAAATCTTCATATAGGTACACGCTTACTTCAAACCAACTTTTACAAAAGTAAGGAATAGAACTTATTTACCAAGAGCCTGTAGAAATCGTTTGTCACGTGTATCATTATTATAGATCCTTTGCGCAACGTAGAATTCTAGTGTTAACTCCCGTGCAAGCTTAAAAACTAAAATCCTAAGGCCCACTTGCACATCCGGATTAGGTATTCCGGACTTTTTCAAGGCCTATTATCTGAAGTGAAAGCCCACTTGCACAAGTCTGAATTAGCTAATCTGGACTGGCGCAAGTGGGCTTTCAACACAGATAATATGCATTCAACAAATCGGAATCCAGATTAATCCGGACGTGCTCAAGTGGACCCCAGAACAGCAATGGGTTCAAACTAGCCCAAGACGAAGATTATTTTACTCTCGAGGTAAATAGTCTTCTTTTCACACCCACTATGAAAAAATAAAAAGTAGTGGGAAATATAATAAACGGCATTCACGATTGCTTTTTTATTTACACAAAACCAAAAGACATTGAAAGATAGGTACTAAATACATAGACAATAAAAGGATTTACATTTTACTACTGCTACTTTTACAATAAACAGGGAGTCGCTCTGGTCAGCGCCCCCCGACTCAGGGATGGTGGTTTGAATTATGCTAATTCTAAAAGAAAATTCCTCAAACAATTTTAAAGTTTTTTTTAAAACAAAAACCTCTCCACAACATGTCTAAAAATTTTTACTACGAATGGGACACTCGCGCCCTTTGTGAGCAGCTACGAGACGCTACGCCGTAGCTACCGATAGGTTAGTAGTTGTTTGACTCGCTCGTTAGGATCGCAATAATAAATTGATTTTGTGGGTTTTCCTATGAAAAATTAATGTATTTTTTTGGCATCAGTATTGTTTGTACAACCCTATCAGAATTGGAGGGGCGCTGACAACAACCTGTCAACGGCAACAGTCTGTATTGTCGGGAAGTCAAGCTGATGGGACAACAGCTAGAAGCAGCAAAAACTGAAGTGCGGCAAATGAATTTTGTTTCATTTGCCGCACTTCAGTTTTTGCTGCTGCCTTATAGTACGAAATAATGTATCACAAACAAATGTATATATACGTCATAACCCTGTATTGAAACAAGTGTGAATTAATTGAATTTATTCTGTAAAGACTGGAAGAATTGAATCTCATTTAATAACAGAAATGACGGCAGATTTATTTAACACATTGAGCGCTATGGTGGTCACCGGTGACCCCCAAACAATATAAGTCTATTGTTTCTAGTTCCGTGGCAGTCAAAGGCTTAACAAGAATATATTAATCGAATTAAATTGCTAGTTGAAAGTCATGTGCAGCCGTCGGCACACCACAGAGTATCGGGCATAGTTGGTACTATTACTGGTGTACTACACATTCAGCAAGGGCTCATTGAAAACCAGCGCCAGGTCCCTCAGAGCCCTGGCTTATGCTTCTTCTTCTTCTTAGCGAGTCGATGGAACACGAGAAAATTACATCGTAGCAGCCCAGAATTCAGCCACTTGTATTGCGGATCGACTGCCGTCCGCTGGCGTGCAGGTGTTAGGGCACGCCGGACACGATGTTAAGTGTGCCATAGTTTGCACTGCACCACAAACACAGTCCACATCGGAGCTTATGCTGAGTGAGGTTCTCTTGGTTTGGACATCACCGACACACATTGTAACATATTATTTTCTTTGTTATTATTCTCTATTTTGTCTTAAATTTCCTGTGTAACGATATTCTGTGTTTGTATTGTATGTCTGTGTGTGTGTTTGTGATGTCCCAATTCAATAAATTATTTTTCTTTGTTTCTTTCTACTGTAGGGTTCAGAGAATGAAGTAATGTGTCTAGTTATATTTCTGGGTACACGATACTGCAGGACTAGTGCAGGCAATTCAATACTGTCAACGATGCCATTACAAACCATATGGAACAGCAGCATGTGAAGCAGCGATCTTCTATTTTCCAACGGCAACAGCTTCGATGATATTTAATTTACAATTCTAGTCGTAATCATTATCATCCCGATAGCTACGAAAATTCATGTGCTTTATAAAAAGCTAGTGTACTTTTGATACCATACGACTAACATAATAATAATAATTTCATAAAATGTATACATTGTCTTATAAAATAAACTGTATTTCTTTTAAGGGGGTAATTCTGCTGCTCTAATACTACAACTTTTACTATGGGACTTTTACTTTTATTACCCTTACATTAGATTTGTAGGTAAATTATCAATATTTCGATGTTGAACCCATAAAAAAACTTGTTGTTTTTAATGAATATAAGCACCCACAAACTCAAAATCAGCGAAAATTACACTTTTTTATTCTAAACCACTATATTAGCTGTTACAGGTTTTAAAAAATATAATTTTAACATTTCGATGTTGGTCACATATAAAATATTGTTGTGTTGGAGCAGCAGAATCAACCCCTGAATAGAATAAAGTGAATTAAGTTAGACCTTAAAGTACAATCACAAGTTTATAAAATAACATTATAACTTTATTAGTACAAGCTTTTCCAATTAATTTTCTTGCAATAGTCGTAAACTTCCTGATTCTGGTAAATACTTTCAGAAGACACATTTGTTTTGGTGGTGCTGACATCGTCCGAGGTCTTTGTCACCTGAACGAAAGGCTTAATGACGGTGTACCACAATTTGCCGAGGATAGACATCAGGCCAATCACAGAGAGACCTAGAAGAAAACCCTGGAAAAAGAAATGTACCTGTACTATATTAGAATGGAGGTGCGATAGCCGACCGGAGAAAAATTCACTTCCCACATCCGTGAGGTCGTAAGTTCGATCCCTGCCCGTACCATTGAGTTTGCTAAAAACTGAAGTAACAGTCTTTTTTAAAGATATCGCTGCCTCACGGTGAAGGAAAACATCGTGGGGAAACCTGCACACTAGTATAGTTAGCTATTGTTTGAAATGGATAATTTAAAAATGCCAAGAAAGGCGTTGTGTGTGATTCATTCCACATAATGATCACGACGCTCAGACATGAGGTAAACGACTGTGAAGAGATTGCCATGTTACCTATAGGTTAATAAGAGATGGGCACCTGCGGAACCTTTGGTAAACTTCTCGTACTTACTATACTTCCTCCGAGGTCTGAAAGGAATAAGTTCCAGTCGTAGTTATACCTTTCCTCATACACGGACACCATCATGCTGTTGAAGTAGAGGTAAAGCTGAAAACAAAAAATGGACAATACATATAGTACATCAAGATTAAACACTACAGCATCTAATTCAGCTGTAATAATAGGTGCTATTTTGCAACGAAAATGAAATATTTGGTATGCTGGCCATTTACTAAATCCCCATGACTTTCCCAAGGTAATATCGTACCTACTTAAATCCCGTGCATAATTTATAAAATAAAATAAAAAAATAAAATTTATTTCTGCATATAGACCCAACTAGGGGCACTTATACACGTCCCAATCTTAACCCTACCACTGCTTTGGGAAAATTTTGGGCTAGTGCTGAGAAGAAGCAGCAAGAAACTCAGTCACTATTGTCATAGCCTCTTTTCAAAGTTTTACAATTGTTTCGTACATACAAGTCATTCCATACATTTTTATCTTTTATATAGTCATCTATTTTATAATAACCTTTCGACATTAAAGTATTCTTAACAACTGATTTAAATTTATCTATAGGTAATTCAACAATATTTTCAGGCAATTTATTAAAAAATGTGATACATCTTCCTATAAATTAATGACCAAACTTTTGAAGCCTAAAGTTTGGAACTTTTTTATTGGTTTATCATTTCACAACGCATAATTTCCGACATTAAATTATTGTCATTATACCTTTTTCACGGTCTAAAGTTTAAAACTATGTTTGGATGATGGAGAGCATTCGTTTAGCCAGCTCATGTCGTCGTGTCTATCAAAAGCAGGCTGAGCAGGCTGAGCCTTAGGGAAGCCTGCAAGCTTAAAGGTTAATCTGCAGGATTACCACCTTATTTAAAAATTATATCAAGCATACAATAGCAATGACATAATGTAAGTATAAATTGACGTGACTCGTTATTTTAAAAATCATTACCAATAATCACTATCATTGCTTTGCAGACGTCTCAGTTTCAATACTATAGTTCGACAAGTTCGTGTGCGGTCGCCATAGGTGCGGGGGCGAGGCACGCTAGATGTCAGTGGAGACATGTGACGTTGCGGGGAATGAAACCTATCACAATCGCGTGTGATTAGTGTTTCCGCTCATGTATTGCGGAGTGCAACTTGTCGGACTTATAATAATGCTTTCCTAAAAGCTATATCAGTGTCTATAGCATTTTGAAAGCAATCAAGTAAGGCAGTAGATCATGGAAGTTAAGAAGAGAGCCCAACATAACACGCCACTTTACCCCTAAGCAGTTAAAAGTGGACCCCACGTCCCTTCGATGCGTGCACATGTTATTTTTATACCCACCAAAGATCGTAAACTCTACCTGCGTCTGCATATCCGAACCGGTGGCCTTAGAACCCCACTTGTTGGACAACTGGTCCCACTCGAACATATGGCGGTCCGTGACGAAGCCGTTGTATAAATACGAGGTGCAATACCTGGGACATGTGGTGCAGTTGTGCTTCTGGTACAATCTGTGGAAGAAAACACATAGTATACAAGGTGTTACAAAACTATCAGTTAGAAGTGAAGGGAGCTCAGAATCAGTGACTAAACAAGTTCCTCCTAGAAACATGGGTTGAAAAACAATAACAGTGCACATGTGTGTGTGAGATACACAGATGCACTCTCTATTTCTTCACTCTCAAAGTTCGGTGAGTCGGCAATCCGCCATGACCGGAGAGATCAGGCAAGGATCCATGCCTTGGGGTAACACAAACAACTCCCTGCCTCCAAGAGCTGTTTCTGAATTATTTCAACAAAGTTTCGTCCTGACAAGGTATTGAAATTCGTGGAGCCTTTGTTAGCCAACTCATTCAGCAGAAATGTGAACAACAAAGTTAGGAGAGAAAGAGAAAACAAAGAGAAAGAAAGAGAAAAAGACCTGAAGACAATATCCAGCTATCCCCAGTATTAGGTCCCGTACAAGGTCAAAATTATCTGTTTCCTTCATTCGATGAATGAATAGTTACACTCCTACTGTTCTGACGGTTAAAAAATGTAAAGCCAAAGATCATACTAACGCTAAGTAAGCAATAATGAGATCGTTCATAGCTGTAAAGTTGTCACAAGGAGGTAAGTCGCTTTTCATCCAAGGTCCAGAACATCCGGCGTATTCGCCAACTCTTTCCCATACGTATTTAGTGGTGCACTGGAAATTAAGAAAATTTTACTACAGCAAAAGAAAATTATTAGGAAATTATTAAATTACTATGAAGGTGAAACTACAAGCTTGGAGATGCAAGAGGATTCGAAGCCTCTAGGATTAAGGATTTGCGCCATCTAGTGACTTGCACTGATATTTGTCCTAATTTCTGGCTGCGTTACTGAGAGAAACCAAAAATGCGAAAGGATTCGAAGCTTCTAGTATTAAGGATTCGTTACACAGCAACGTTACACAAAAAAAACCAAACCATTGTAAAGTAGACTTACAGAGTTAGCACTATAGCTGTCTTCGTTAGCGCAAGGTTCGCTCTCCTCGCTTATCATAATGTACTGGTTCACAGTCAATTTTACGTCAATCGTCTCACCCACTTTGCAGTACAAATAGTCCACCAGACCCCCGTTGTATACTGCTACTTCTGTAGTGATAAAAGTGATGATTAAGTATGACCATGCTAACAACTGAGTTGTATGACGCTGCCTGTTTGCTGTTACAACTACATATGTACACCGTATTCGTACATTCTTTGTACACCGTAATTATAATAAAATAAATTACTGTTTAAGCATTCACTTTGCCTCTAGTGGTCATTTTTTCAAGTGCAATGATACCGTAATTATTAATTCCCTTATCAAATCACTTATCGGACTTCCCTGTACTCTGTTTTGCTTCAAAGAAAGAAAGAAAGAATAAATATTTATTTAGTACAAGACCTTACAGAACAAACGGTTTGCTACGTAACTAAAAGATTGTGTTAGTTTTCGTGGTGCAATCCATTGGCGTGGAAAAAACTTACAGACTTTTTTTATTCTTTCAGACCGTTCTCTGTTATCACTAGGTAAACAATAATTACTATACAGGGCTTTAGTGTAAACAGTATCCTCCTTTATGCATTTATCACCCTTTGAGCATCCATTTGAATGTACGAGTATGTCCTCATAATAATAGTTGATATTCGACTTAAGGATAAGTTTGTTTACACTAACTCCTTATCTATATACAGTTTGAATCCAAATAGCTAACTTACCAGTAAACGGCTCCCTGGTATAGTGAATGTACGCGTGGTACCCTGGTGGGTACGTGCTCAGGGACGTAGAAACATCCTTGGTGTCATACTGCAGAGTGATGGTGTACCCTGTCTCCCTCGTAGCCCTGGTGCTCAGGATCTTGGGCGAGAGGGTGTAGCAACGGCCGTGCATGAACCCTACAGTTTCTGTCACTTCCACATCTGAATGAAGCGAATGTTTTTTAAAAGACGAACGCCAAATTGCTGCTTATATTGCATAATAATATATTTACCTTAAATGAATACCAATTTTAAGATGATTCAAGTGATAAATTAAGACTTCGTGTGTTTTCTTCCCGCTTTTAATATGATGACCTACCTAAAAGTTTGTTCATTTCTATTTACGCGTAAAAGCATCATATTTACTAAATAAGCGTGCACCTCTACAATACTTAATCAAAACTAAACCCGTGTCCTTGAAGAAAGGAGGCAAGGATGCTGGCTGCGTTACCGCGTTGGATAGCTATACTTATCCTTTGACAAGCCAGCTTTACTATTTGCTAAAACTGAATTTGATTTAGGTGCAATTTCCGGAAAAGTAATTTAGCAGATGGTACCCACGGTCCAAAAGTTTCAACGCCAAACGTCGCAAACACATAATCACTTGCAACTGCAAGTGAGGCGTACTTGCAAGTGATTATTTTTCAGCTAACTCATATAACTAAAACATTATATGATCATCTATTATCTTAGATATTGCTTAATATTTTTGTATCATTGCTTACTGTCCATTTCATGGTTCAATCCATACTGCGCAAAGAACTCTTGAGGCTCATAAGTGGTTTCCTTCCAGAATTTATCCAGAGGTACTGCAGAGAAGTTGAAATTGCGCCAAGTGGAAGTAAACAAAGGATGTACCACTATGCCGTATTCCTAAAAAATGTATACTCAGGTAATTATATACAGGTGTCCATCAAATAGCGTGCCGTGAGGTGCTTGTGGCGCAGTGGCGGCAGAGCTTTGGTAGTGATACCATAAGTTTAGCAACCCAGCGGTCGTGATTGGATGGGTGACCATTCCGACCAACAAAGTGACGACCATGACAAGCATCACCGTGCTTCGGAAGGCACGTTAAGCAGTTGGTCCCGGCTAATATCTGTTGGTATTAGTCGCTAAGCCTAGTCAGAGGCCTAGGGCGGCTTGATAACTTCTGAAAGCAAGGTTTGTCACTTGCCTTACAGACACCTCTCCACCAATCCGCACTGAACCCGCGTGGTGGAGTATGGCTTGTTCCTCCTCATTGTTGAGGTGAGGCCTTTTCCCAGCAGTGGGATCTAATAGGCTGACTTTACATCAAATAGCGTAGCATAGACACTAAGGAGTTAGCTTAGCCATAGAGACATTCTAGATAAACTCTAAAAAAAGTGTTTTTTTTGGGAAATAATGTCACTTTTTGTGTAAAAATTACGCCAGACTGACACTGGAGATAGCCTTAGTTAAATATAGTGCTTTTTAAATAACAATAACATGAGTCTAGTAAAAGTGACATACCTAGTTTGGAAGATAATGATTTATTTCAAAGGTCCTATGACTAAGCTATCTCCAGTGTCAGTCTGGCACGTTATTTTCAGGACATGCTGTATACCTATTGATATAATATAGTAATATTTGGTTCTACCTGCAAGCCTACGACCTAACTGAAAAGCTATCGCTATTGCAATCGCAGTTTTAGGGTATGGTATATGAACGGATTTTTTTCATTAATTTGATAGCTATCGACAGGATGGTTGTTTTAAACTAAAAGAAATAAATACTAATTAGGAATTTTAAATTTATTATATTAGGAATCAATTTAAATGTATTAATAATACATTGCTCTCATCCCAAAAAAAACAGCTAAATTAGAAACAACGGTGGTACCACAACACCCTGACCTTCAATACATAGATCCGACCGGGGATCGATACCCGGACCTCAAGATTTGGTGACACCTTGAAAACCAGTGTTCGAGCCACTCGACCTTGAAGGTCGTCAGGGCGGAATTTAGGTGGCCTGCTGTTCCGGTGTATGTCTGTTTGTAATAATTATATAAGGTCAACTCACCAGCAGTTTATCATATTTATACGGAGGCTCCCTGCAGAAGGTGATGCTTGGGTACACGATGGTTCGGTTGAAATCGAAGTGCGTGTACGTCGTTATTGGCATATCTATCAGCTTATTTATGCAGGTTATTATCTGTTGATTTTATAAAGGTAGCATCAGAAAGTATGATTGCCATGCAATATTTGTAATTATTGGAATCGTGCGTTACTTTGCGGAAATCCATTATTTATTTATTTATTTAGGAACAGCAACAGAACACAAATTGAAACTTACATACTAATTACACAATTTAACAAACACTGCGGTAAATTTGCATTCCGGTTACAGCTGAACACGACATTTGCTTAAAATAAGTTGCGTGCTTGAGAACTTAAGCAGAAATATATATATATATATTATTTATAGAATACAGCACTAAAACAGTGCTGTTATTAAATGAGAAAAATAAAAATTTTATTTTTATTTTTCCCATGGAATATTTTTGTTTATAAGATCACTTCATGATTATTTTTTTCACTTATAATAATAATATCAATACCGCACTCAAAAATTATACTGTCTTTATGTGGGACTCGAACCCAGGACCCCTCGCTATCCGGGCGAATGCTCTCCCAACTAAGCTGTCAAGGACGTTACACATACTAGACGAATTCTTGTGAGCTTGTTTGATTTCATCCGGCTTTGATTTCACCAATTCTTCGAGGAATGTACCCAGAAGTAGATAACCGATGGAAGTATTAATGCAAATATTTAACCATCAGTTAAGATGGAACCAGCTTAATTATGTTGCTAAAATATGTATTTATATGTTGATGATGGATGAGGTGCTTGTGGCGCAGTGGCGGCAGCGCTTTGGTAGTGATACCAAAAGTTAAGCAACCACGGCGCGGTCGTGATTGGATGGGTGACCATTCCGACCATTAAAGTGACGACCATGACAAGCATCTCCGTGCTTCGGAAGGCACGTTAAGCAGTTGGTCCCGGCTAATATCTCTTGGTATTAGTCGTTAAGCCTAGTCAGAGGCCCTAGGGCGGCTTGATAACATCTGACAGTAAGGTTTGTCACTTGCCTTACAGACACCCCTCCACCAATCCGCACTGAGCCCGCGTGGTGGAGTATGGCTCGTTCCTCCTCATAGTTGAGGTGAGGCCTTTTCCCAGCAGTGGGATCTAATAGGCTGACTTAACTTTAATGGTTTTCAATTTCAGAGGGAATAGTGTAATGCTCCTAGTCAAAGCTTTTCTCGCTATCTAAGGTTAGGGTAAAACCGGGATTGACGCCCCAGTGGTATAGATGCCCCGATTGTAATTACTCTAGTTTTGCAAATACATAGCGTGTTATTTTATTTATCTATCGAGAGACTTTGCAACTTCCACCAAATAGATCTTGTCTCATATCTTTGTGCGATTGCATGGGACGGCTAGGTGCGATCAACGTTTTATCGAGATAGATGGCCTATTTTTCAGCGGGTCGTCTATCCTTAACGCTATTTATTTGGACTTGGCAACTATCCCCTATATGGGATAGATGTCCCAAGATTTAGAGGTCCGCAATGATCGGTAATAAGTAGGCGAATTTATCTTTTTTTACTTACTTGCTGTATGAGGACTCCAATGCACACTATTATGACTACTGTCTTTATTAGATTGGGCCCTTTTAAGCAGTCCCCACATTTCTTCTTTATTTTCGCTGTCGTCTCTTCCTCCTGCTATTTAAAGATTAATAAAATGTTTATTAGATGAAATTCAATTTGGCAGCTAGGCACATAACTGTCGGACAAAAACAGGTATTACTTATAAGCCTTTTATTTATACTAGCGATGGGCGATTATTACTAAATTAATCGAATGGTCTCTGTAATCGAATGAATTCGATATGCAACCGCAGTAATTCGATTATTCTCCGATTATGCGGCGAGCAATACCGGGGCGCGCGGTGTGCAGGCCGTACTACTAACTACTAACGAATGAATCGTCATTCGTCGCGTCGATTAATCATTTGGTTGCTACCTGTCCTGTGCGCACAGTCGCGGCAATTGGATCGAATGCATTGAAGGGCCCAGTATAGATTATCATTCGATTGTCGATTATTACTCGATTTTTTTTTCGAACTACTAAATCGACATTCGATAGTTCGAATGGTCGATAATCGATTCATTCGATTAATTTTTTTCAAACAATCTTCCATCGCTAATTTATACCATATCGTATAGTGAAGAGAGGCCACCCTGCCCGTCTTCCATCTGTGGATTAACTTATGCCATGATCATATGTGATGTGAGCATCAACATTATTTAGGCAGATTGGGATCCTTAAAGTACACATACCAAAAGTTCAAAAACTACCTAATAGTACTTCTGCAATATAAATATATTTTTGCACTTGAAAAAATTACCACTAGAAATTTTCAAGTGCTTCTTAACGCTGTAATGCCGCGTTGCTTTTATCAATGTTATTGGGATTACACCCTCAACACTCGAAAGAAATACTATTGCAAGTATTTAACAATCGAGAGATGAAGCTTGCAAATACGATAAATTATTGTTTATTGTATTGTTGCAAAGTGAATGCTTATCACTTAAAAAAAAAACAATAATTTATAGTACTTCTGCACTGAATTAAACAAGGCCTGAGTGGTATTTTTCAATTTAAAATCGATGTAGAATTTGACTTTCTACAGTTTTAATCAGATTAAGTAAGTCTAATAACAACTGAGTGGAATAACAAATAATGTAAACTGCAGTTGCGATGAACCACAGTGTGCGAATCGCAACAAGTAAACATTATTTTTGAAAACACAAAACACCCGACTGCAAAAAAAAAATATTTTTGTAATGGTCTTTTTACTGGCTTTCATTTGATATCCATATTGCTATGGTAAAGAAAAAATCAATTCCCCCTCCCCCCTTTATTACTATTTGCGGGCGCCATTTTTTAAATTTATATAGCCTATGTCACTTTCACAACTTTGACAAATTAAACGACACCTCATATGTCAAAAACTGTCTAGCCGTTTGGGCTGTAGGGCGTGCCAAACAATTATACATACATACTCTCGAAAAACATAACCCTCCTTCCGCTGTCGGGTAAAAAGGAAAAATCCTGATTGCGTTACAATAACGACTGTAAAGAATCACGAATTTAGTAAACTTCAGTTGTGTGGAATCCATATTGTATGGGAGCCACAAAAAAAAAATGCGTTATCGATCGCATAGTTATAAAAATAACACATGAAAATATTTCTTACCTTTCTCTCCGAAATCGAAGTCATTTTTGCGAAACAGCTAATCTACTTCATTTTACACCATAGGAAACAACCGTGCGATCAGTATCACTTACAGGGACTACGGCAACGAATGTATGTTACCGAATTTAATATAATGTAGACCAGAATTTATGGCAACCACATTTCCGTCAACCAACAGTCATTGATAAAGTTATTATTAATGTACGTAAAATATTAATAGCCATAGAGGCTTTTACAAGATTAGGATGATAAGCCAGTCCGAATCCTGTTTGTGAATTTTAGGAACCTTAATAAAATGTCATTTTTCTCGAGGACCTTAAGACAGTGAAGTGAGCAATTGATTTTCTATTGTCTGAAAACGCGAAACGTAAAGGATTAATAAAGAAAAAAGTTGATGTCATGACATGAGTAAAAGTGCTGACCAGAGAGGCGTGAAAATTGTTCCACCGACAAGAGAGCAGCTTTAAAGTTATAAACGAATAAATGAAAAAAGCGAAAGTAAACACTCTCCTTAGTTTAAGCACTTCCATTGCACGTCATACATAACCAAAAAATACAAATATTTCTAAATCCAGACCTTCAATTTCAATTACAGATTACCTGCCCGTGTATGTGGCAGGATATCTTCAGTGAAAGATGATAACATTTGAATGAAAATTTTGCTTAATACTATCTTCTTATTATTGTTTTCCTGACATTTTTTTATTTGTAAAATACCACAGGCACCACAGCTAAAATACAAAACATTAATGATTTACAGAAACGTATGTTCCGGTTAATCTGGCTAGTTATCTCTGTTCGGTATCATCAAAGACCGCTATCTAGGACTCTACATGCTAATATTCTATATTTTAGACACTCTACTCGCATGTTGATAGAACCCTGTGAGTTAAATAAGGGGAATTATTAACAGGTCGAATAAATTTAAGTTGCAGTGATGCTAAAATATAAATAATCCTTCTAACCGAATTTCAGCTAAAAAAAAACGCATTGCAAAGAGTCAGATTACAGGAGCGACAAAATCTATCAATAATATTATGACATAGAGAGAGAGCGTAGGGCACTGTCTGTTCGTGCTAATATGTTGGCCCGCAGATTCACTCGCTGCTCCAGAGATGTCAAAGTAACACTCTTCAGGGCTTTTTGTACATCGTTCTACACGAGCAGTCTGTGGATGAGTTACTCGCGCAAACAGTACAGTGCACTACGTGTGCAATACAATACTGCTTTCAGGGTGCTTTTGGGGCTGCCTCGCTCCTGTAGCGCATCGGGGATGTTCGCCGAGGCGCGGGTGGACTGCTTCTATGCAACCATGCGCAAGCGTTGCGCATCTCTGGTGTGCAGGGTAAGGGCTAGCGGCAACAGCATCCTGAAAGCCTTCGCGGAGCGGTTTGACTGTCAGTACCTGAATCATTGTAATATGGTTCATGTACTGACTGGAATTAAAATAAAATTTTAACCAACATAGTTCCTAAGTACCTTTTGTTACTAATACCACAGATATTATAATACAGCTAATACCAATATAAATTACTTAACTATGTTATGGATCTATGTTATCTGCCAATAAATAAATTATTATTATTATTAACCTATCGTAGATCTATGCAATGAAAAAAAATATCAAATTTACCTTATTATTGGCCCGCAAAAAGTTTCATTATCTCGCTATTTACTTTATTTTCGGATACTCAAAAGTAGACGTTATTCGAAAAATACGACGATAAAAATAACTGTTTATTTTTTTAATCCACAGTTGGTTTTTAGGGTTCCGTAGTCCGACAAGGAACCCTTATAAGATCGTTCAGTCCGTCCGTTCCGTCCGTCCTAGTCTGTCACAGCAGAATATCTTCTACGTTTATGGACTGATTTGCATGTTACTTGGTTCGAGGATACTTGACATATAGATCTCATTTTTAAAAATACGAAAAATTAAAATTACCCCTTTTTAGTACCTCCCCATACATGTAAAGCGAGGGGTGAATTATTTTTTTGAGTGCACCCCCTTGTCGTACGTATCGTTGAAAAGGGCTATAAAAATAAAGTAGGGTTTCCATACAACACTTTTTTATCAGCTTTACCATTTGCGAGATATAGCCCGCCAAAGTAGTTTACACGGTGTCTCCCCCCCCCCCCCCCCCCCTTTAATTTCTAAAGTCATGTACCTATAAACTTCAAATCACTCACGTAAAGAAACAGGCGCGGAAACTCTTATTTAAAATTGATTTAGGTATCTTGTGATGAATACTTTTGAAATTATAAATAAAATAAATACTTATATATACTTTTTTCCAAAAGAACAGTATAAACTTAAAAAGATTTTTTGCCTATACTGTCTAATGTTATAAGTTAATGGTACGGAACCCTTCGTGCTCGAGTCCGACTCGCACTTGCCGGTTTTTCGTATTTTATTTGACAACTAGAAAGTAACCCGTGTTACCCGTGTAGCAAGATATTAAATAAATAATCACTATATAACTATTCTCAAAAATTTCGCCTTTTTACATTATCCAATAAAAGCTTTAGTTACACGATATGTGTTTCTTTACTGAATGTTTGTGTTTTGAAGAAATGGTATTGGCGAGTAGCGATTTTCGAGGGGCGTCTCGGCAACTTTTATTGGATAAATTAAATAAGCGAAATTTTTAAGCATTTATTTTTATTATTAATTAATACTTATCTTGCTTTGCAGAGTTACTTTTTAGGTTACAAATTCACAACTTATCCGTGAAGTCGTGAGTTTGACCAGCGTCATACTAAATTTGTAGAAAAAATTTTAGTCTAAATAGGTAAATAGATTTTAAGATTTTTAGGGCTGGCGCATTTCTTGGTCAACGTATTAGTTTGGCCATTCAACGAGGAAATGCAGCCAGCCTTTTGGGAACGATGTCTCGGTCCTAGGACGGCGATTTGGGCCAAGTATTTTATAATTATTTTTGTATATACCTTCTTTATTTTGTATTGTAGTATGTACATATTCATATTTATTGTTAAATAACTTTCATACAATTATATTTAAGATATCATAATATTATATTGTTTTCTTAATCAAAGACATTATCTGCCGCACTTAAAGACGCCAATTATATTTAATCTATAATTAAGCCTAGTTCTGTCACTTTCTATGTCAATGAAATAGAAAAGAATGGCATGAGACATAATGAAGGATTAACTTTAATTGACGTCTCTGAGTACGGCAGTTAGTATTGATGTTTGTTAAGTTAACGAGTAGCGACATCTAGAATTATTTTAAAAAAGAGTTCGAATCTAATCAATTGGTGACTATAGAGTACCAACGCTTTTCCACAGATGACGCTAGTAGTAACTATGTGGTAGGTAATAGCCGTGGTGAAAGAGCAATAAAACCCAATAAAAGCCTAATAATATAATTAGTTATTTACATAGTAAATCAAAATACAAAATTGCTTAATTAGGCGCTTACAGCACAATATCACTTTTGCAAAGGCACAAACATACATACGATATAAGTACGACACGACAATAGCTTTTGGATCACAATAAATAAAGCGGTAACGTCAAAACATTTTTCCTCACTAGCATTTTGCACACAGGTTACCTTACTATTTACACTCAATACAAAACCATCGATACAAACCAACTACACAAAATTACAGAAAATGACACTGGAGTTAGGATCGACCCAGCATTTGGCTTGAACTTGGAGGCTATTCTGTTTGTGATATTCAAAAACTTGTTCTTATATTTATCCAAAATGTCAGACCTTGGGGTCACATCACATGCTGTGTGACTTATAGCGTCCAGCACGGGAGCAGAAAAGACCCTGAAGTTGACGTCATTAGGGTCCAATTTGCTGTACATCCAAATCGGTAAACGGTTTGATAAAATCCAAATGCTGTCATTATAGTCTACCTTGATGTCTGTCGGGTACACCATGGTGTCTTCATTCATGTATATTCTTCCCTGGTTCACCATATTGTAATCTTTGTTAGAAGTCCTCCAGCAGGCAACAGCATTCAAATTTACCAAAGAATAAAAAAGAACTCCTGTTTTGGGATCCACGAAGGATGCACTGGATTGTGCGTTAGGTCCTCTATTTCCTAAGACTTTGAAAGCATTGAAATTGCTATCAGCTACAGACTGGTTCCGAAGGTATTCCGTTGATACAGAAAACTCGTTGTAACTGGCCATAGGGTGGAAGTATAATGTGCTATAGTTATCAGCGTTCGGAGCTGAGATTCCGATTCCAAAAATGGCGTCAGTCCAGCTGAAGTTAAGGCCTTTGACGTTGAATTCACAAGCCAGAGGGTCTGGGTGGAAGTAGTGGTGGGTGATGCGCCAAGATTCGTTCTTATCGAAGGAGTAGACGACTATCCCGGCTTTTCCCACATCACCTGCATAAGCATAGGTGTTTGCGCAGTCAGTGTCTTCGACGGCAATGTTAGCGAAGCCGGAGTCTTCTTTAACCTGGTCAGCGGGGAAGACGTATTTTCGAATGAGGTTGTCGGTCTTCAGATCGTAGATGATGATAGCTGGTGAGTATTTCACGGTGTTGTTCTGTAGATTCCCTATCTTTCCATTGTCGAGGACCCAGAGACGGCCGCAGCGGTCGGCTCGTACGCGGAATGGAGAGATGATCTCTGGAGGCTTTCCATCGAGACCTGTCGAGTGCGCTGCCCAGCTTGGATACGGGATCAGCTTTGGTGCAGTTGTTGAATTTTCTGAAATAAAACAAAACCTTTTGAATCTTCCAAATTATTTTAAACCTTTGATATTTTTGGAGCAGAAAATATGTTTGTTTCTCTACATAAAAGATGCGTCAGTGCGGTGAGTCATGTTATTGTTTTGACTGCATTTCAAAGGTAAATCAAGAGTGGGTTTTATTTATAATCATGATGCACTTATTTGTGAAATTGGAACATAACCTATATGACTAAACGTTACGGAAGAATGAGTTGAGGGCAACATTACTAGTTATTAAGTATTTAGATCAACTTAATGTATAGAGAGAGCTGTTATTTAATGAGACTATTATGGCATAGGTATTTTTATTAAAATCAAGCATTTGCTTTGATTCCTTTATGATTTTACAATAAAATTCTAATCGTTGTTGAAAAATCTTTACTTAAGCAAATGATGAATCATCCAAAAAAATATTAAGTCAAATTGAGAACCTCTTCATTTTTTTAAGTCGGTAAAATACATAAGAGTTAGATATCTTGAGTTTATTTATTTTTACTAATCGTTACCGTTTGTTGACACAGAAATGTTGTGTGTTTAAATGACTAATTGATGACATTTCTAAATAGCAAGACGACAAAGACGAATTTTGACGACCGTCTTGGTGTAGTCGTTCGCGCACCGGACTTCTAAACCAGACGGTTGCAGGTTCGAATCCCGCAAGGGGCAAATGTTTGTGTGATGAGCACGAACATTTGTACCTAAGTCATGGATGTTTATATGAATTTAAGTATTTCTATCCGTTATCCTAGTCACCATAGCACAAGCTCATGCTTAGTTTGTGGCTAGGTAATTGGTGTGTTTGTTGAAACAATTTTTTTTTTTTTACAAAGTGCCTAAACGGTAATGTTATTCCCAATGATGTTTTTCTGGGAATTCCACCAAACACAAAACATCATAGTCATGAACAACTAAAGCGCTTTCTCCAAACAACTTTTATATTTGCTGAGAGAAAATGTGCGAGGTACAATGTTGTCTGTTCGTCCATCTGCCTAGCTCTACGTTTTTTAAATGACTGTCAATTTAGTTCGACGAATAAGTACATAATTCGTCAATTTACTGCAATTACTTACTTAGTAATCGATTGCCGACGTCTATGCTACACCTGTATACTAAAATATTCCAATAAATCTTAAATTGGTTCAAAAAAGTTATGGCGACATAAATTGTTTGTCTTGTAGGGAGGGGTTATGTACACTGGATAAAAAGATAAAACACCAAAAAAAACATAATTCTGGGATTGGGAAGCGTCAAAAACAATTGTAAGGTCATATTTTAATGTGGACATCACAGGCGCACAACTGCACAGTCCGACTGGTGTTGCCTAAATTGTAATTTTACTATGTACTTTGTTTGGTATTCGTGCACTTTATGTATAGTTATTTTCGTGTGTAATGTGATGTCCATTGGTTAATAAATGTATTTTCTTTCTTTCTATTTTGGAGATTTGGAGAGCTTAGTGATGAACAAATTAAAACCTATTTCACAGAATTTAATTTTGAGTGCACTTTCACAAGCCCAATTCTGTTACAAACTTGCTGCCCATGAACTTGAGGCCTTTTTTGTACCGAGTGTTGTATTACCGGAAGTAAACATATAATTAGTTTATCGACTGGTTTTTACAATCTGTCTTTAACTGAACATGAGGTCATATGCCCGCATATCCATACTAATATAATAAATACGAAAGTGTGTCTGTCTGTTACCTCTTAACGCTTAAGCCACTGAACCGATTGAGATGAAATTTGGTATGTAGACAGTTCGAGACCCTGCAAAGGATACAATTTGTCGCGATATAAAACATTAAGGGGGTGAAATGGGGGATGAAAGTTTGCTTTGGATTTTCCATAATATAAATTATGGAAAATCCAACTCTTGCGGGCAAAGTCGCGGGAAAACACAAAATGGTTATTTAGGAGCTGCGCAGAGGCAGCTGGATATATTAAGTTTTTTTTAATTTTTATTAAAGACGATAGTTTTGCATTTCGATTTGATCAAACCGGAAGAGCAAATGAGTGAGCCATTTAGTTCGTCCGCGTCCGCTATATTAGTCTAGCCGATGTTAGAGATTGTATATAGAAATGAACCAACCTTTCAAATTTACGTAGTTCAAGCTAGACGGCACACCAGTCCGCCATCTTGGAACAGTTATGAACAGCCTATCCTCAAACACCTCCAGGCCCATAGGGATGTTGTTCTCAGGAATGAAGACCTTGGAGTCTATCGCCTGCTGACGAGCCTCTGGGGTCGGGAACTGGTAGTCCAGCTGCTTCCACTCGTATACGACGTGAAGCTGGTCCATGCAGGTGGTTAAGTAGACCAGGTGCAGGAGAATGAGGGTCGCGAGGCCCCCCATTTTTTGGGTTTCTGGAAAAATTAAGTTAGATTATAATATGTGATTTGATCAAAGCGTGGCGTAGGGAAGATTTTACCGGAAGATGGAAAAACGACCTTCTAGAGGTCTATTACTATTTTAGTGGAAGATCTCTAGATGACTTATTCCAATCGGTATCTAAAAGTATCTCTATACAATTTGAGGATAATATATTCCTTTTTAATTTTACCATTCAGGTAGTCCTAATATAATATTATTTTGTAATATACTGCTAACTAGAAGCAATGATTAAAATAAACTACTTAAATATGTTGAAATTGAAGCATTGTAAGTAAATGAACTGAATTAGTAAGTAAGTCATATTTACTGTGTAAACAACTACGACAATAATGATTTATAGAATGAAATGGGATTAAAAGCAAACGTTAAATGAAAACGAAACAATAATTAAAGAGTGCCTATCCTAGACGCTATTCTGTTGTTTTTACGATTATGTCCTTCTAGCCGACTTTCGGCTTCAGCGGCCTGTCTTAACAGAGATTAGCTAACTGCGCAGGAGATATTATAGTGCACAAGTGTATGCGCAATACACAGGTACACTCTCTGTACGGAGGACCAACGGCTTAACGTGCTTTCCAAGGCACGGGGGTGTTAACACCACCAACTTTCTGACTTCGGAGCTGTGTCTGAGTAATTTCAAGACAGAAAAACCCAAACACTCGGCCTCACCTAGGATTCGAACCCGGGACCTCGTGGATAGTACCCAGCGTGCTGACCACTAGAGGTAGGCATGACACGATACGATCACGATCTAGGCCAAATACCAATTAGCTAAGGCCAAAATACATTTTTTAGCACACAACAGCTAATATTCCTTCAATGCAACGATACAGTCTACATTATTCAAATTAGGAAGTTATCGACACACATAGTCATGACATAACCGCAATAAATTACACATTGCATCAATGTCATGATCCAGTTTGCTCAGCTAGCAGGTCATTGACCTTGGGTGCAAGCTGTGAAGGTCAGCAGCGCAAGCGCAGGTAGAATTTGGAACTGGCCAATTCTTTTTGGTCCTTTCATGAAAAAGTGCATGATGAGAAATAAGGTATGTATAAGATAGCTATTGGGAAAAACGAGAGAGTAAGTACGTATTTACCCATATTCATATTAAAATGTATTTTAGGAACCAAATATCGATTTAATACAATTTTACTTTCGCTAGGTAACGTCACATGGGCAAAAGGTGAAAAATTCATTCACTGTTCATTATTTTTATGTTACACCATATTAGTTCTTGTAGTAAGTAACGAAACGGTCAAGTCGAATACTTTGAATAAGGTGTAGAGCTTGTAAAGTTGGGGCTTATAGAGTTAGGACGTGTAGAGTTAGAAGCTTGGATGTACATGAGATCTGATGACTTTTTGATAAAGCGAAATATATGACAATGGTATTGGCGGGATACAATTTCACTTGTCCAGATCGGCGACAGCAATAATTTCATGTATGATCATGTATGATGTAGTCTTTGAAGCTACTAAAATGTACCTTAAATTAAGTTACGGGATCGGCATCAAAATTTTTACAACGAAAATGTGTAGTGTGATGTGCAGAATCATTCTACAGTTATGATTTCACAAGAGAACGTACTACCTTACCTTTTTTGCACTACTAAAAAAGCATATGTACAGGTAAAGTATCAAAGTTTATTAACTAAAGTAAACTTAAATTAGGTAGGTATTTTAGTTATGTACGATTTTCCTGCTTAATACGTACATTAAATCAAGTGCATATTCACATTAGTAGACCATATTTTGTTTATATTTCCGGCAAACTACCTACCATCCCACAGACCCTATCATATTATGTTTCATTTCAATGAATATTATGACAAACAAACAATCAAATTCACAATTGATTTTCATTAATCGTTATTTAACTAATTTTGTGCGGCTATTTTTTCCTCGTTATTGACTTCCTATCTTTCGAGGTTATTGGATAGGGTTCTCAATTATATAAAAGCAATTTAGGTCTTAATTACTTTCATTTTCAAATGCTGATTTGTAATCGAGTACTTAGGTTATTATGTTCAATATTTGAGCTCCAAAATTATTGCACATTTATAAATCAGACATTTGACTAATATTTTGAAAAGAACAGGGATATTTTATAAATTCATGTCTTCCAGCTGAAAATGTCAACAAAGCTACTTTATTTCTGTACCTGATTCGTGAATTATTATAAAAGTCGCCAAGAAAGTCTTACCCAATAAGTCACATACATACTATACATTTAAAATGTGACAACCCTGGTGAGAATTCCACCGAGGCCTGTACAAGGTCCTGCGTTTGACTTTCGCTCCGGTACATGTACAACTTAATTAACTAACAACAAATAGGTTTATGATTTTTTTAATCGTAATTTTATATTTAACAAGTTAAAAGTTATCATTGATGATACAAGTTATCTATAAAACTTGAAACTAAGTATGTTAACTGTTGTTTCACACAAAGAATGGTACAAGGTGTAGGGAATTGTATTTACCTGAATTCGAATAATGATTAGTAGTAAAAAGTCAGCCTATTAGATCCCACTGCTGGGAAAAGTCACCTCAACTATGAGGAGGTACGAGCCATACTCCACCACGCGGGCTCAGTGCGGATTGGTTGAGGTGTGTATGTAAAGCAAGTGACAAACCTTACTGTCAGAAGTTATCAAGCCGCCCTAGGGCCTCTGACTAGGCGTAACGACTAATACCACAGATATTAGCCGGGACCAACTGCTTAACGTGCCTTCCGAAGCACGGAGTTGCTTTTCATGGACGTCACTTAAATGGTCGGAATGGATTATGATTAGTAGTAGAAACGATTATTTACCCAATTCACTGACGGTAGACCAAGTCCTTGCCCAAAACCGCCTCCCGATAAATCTGGGATTTATTTCTCATTACAGAATCAACTTGCCTAAAAAATACCATCACAATAGATCAACCATAGCTACTTGAAGTTGCATGAAACTTACAACAACATTTTCAAGACCTCATTTAAAACACATAATTTATTAATGTATGTAGATGTCAGGGGGCACCTTAACACCTCCCAAGATAGACCCTACTGCTGCTTCGGGTAAAAGTTGTGGGCTTTATTATAAGGAGAAGCAGCGGAAGAAACTATTGTCAAGCCTCTTAAAAAATGTGTTTTTTATACGGAACTTGCGCTACCGAATCGACAACATTTAGGGACTTAAAATCAGTATGGACTAATAGACATGGGTCAATAGATGATTGAATAGACATGGGTCTATTGAAAGTGGTTGTTTGGTTTTTATTTGTCGTAGTAAATGATTCACTTAAGCTTATTTATAGTTCGTAATAATAATTTAATTTTGATTTTTTTTTAATTAAATTTAATTTAATTACATGCTTCTTTGTGATGGTTTTGATCAAGACCAGCCACAGAATAATACATAGACTCAAGCTTCTGCAAACATCCGAGTAATTATCAATGTCTCTCTGTAATTGATTATATCTTGTATTAATTACCTATAATTATCCAGTAGTGAGCACTATAGTCGAACGTCTGCTGTAGTTATGTCAGTAAATCACTCTAAGTATTAAATAATATGATGAATTCGAATATAACATCTTCTACCTGACTCTTAAGCCGAACCGATTTAGATAGAATTAGAATAGTTGATTTCTTTGACCTAATTTTCTTAGTCGCATACATCATCATGACTGATGATCGTGATCATTACCAGTATTAGGTAGTACTTGAACTTATTCTGTGTCAATGTGTAAAATGAAACACACACAACGACTTTCTTGGCTATAATGGAGTGAATTGAATTTCACTCACAAAAATTAATCGACTGTGTCATCCGGTGGGACTCGAACCCACGTCCCTTCGCTATCCGTGCGAGTGCTCTTACCAAATGAGCTATTATACTATACAAATAGATATAAAAACATTAAGGGGGTGAAATGGGGGTTAAAGTTTATATGGAAAATCCAACTCTTGCGGGCGAAGTCGCGGGGAACCACTAGTAAGTTTATAAGTGCGCTTCAAATATTGTCGCATTTCACAGTGGAATCAATATTATCGCCTTATTTTTACCAACCATCTGAAACTTATTGTATAGGCTGTTGTCATAGAATACAAAATGGCACAAACTAAACGTGGTAAGCATTTCGTGCGCAGTACTTTACGCATGTATTGAAATTAAATAAAATTATAGTTAATAAAATTACTCTGTAAACATGATAAAACGAACTGCTATGATGATTATGAAGTATAAAAATAGCTCTGGACTATAAAATATTACACCATACGATTCACCCACCACCCATCACAGTATTATGGTCTCATCATGAGGCACATATTCATTACCTAAGATTATTGTGACTGTCTCGTTGATCTACATTTGTTAGTCAACTCGCTTTACACAAAAAAGGTCCCAGGTTAAAATTCCAGGTCAAACCAGAATTCTCAGGGCTTTTCTGTCTTGAAATAACTTGGAAATAGCTACGAGTTTGCCTTGTAAAGCACGGAAAACTGTTGGTCCTACGCCTTATCCTTGTCACTTGATCACTTTGGGAGTAAAGGAACAGATAGTGCACCTGTATATTGCGCATGAGCCTGGTGTTCACCAACACATGTTTAATTTTGAATCAGCCGGTTTATGATAACTTCACATAATTTGTAATGAGAATTTTGTCAAATTTTGTCAATCGATGTTTGTCTGTTACTTCACTCTCATAATTCGGTGAGACGGCAGTCCAACATGATCGTAGAGAGATCAGCGCAGGACCAACGGCTTAACGTGCTTTCCGAGGCACGGGGGTGTTAACACCACCAACTTCCTGACTCCGGAGCTATATCTGGGTTATTTCAAGACAGAAAAATTCGGGATTCGAACCCGGGACCTCGTGGATAGTACCCAGCGTGCTGACCACTAGACCAACGAGGGTTTAAATAGGGCGATATCTTAAAAAAATACTGTACCTACCTACTTGTTTTGCACAAACTCAGTGGGCCTCGAACTCACGACCTCACAGAGTAGTGAATTTTTGCGCCTACTCATAAGAAGGGAAAATCTACGGTAAATCCATTGTTGCGTGGGAGAAGTCGCAGGGAAAGCTAGTATTTCTTAAACAGTATTGCCAGTTTTAGTCAAATGTGCTGAATTCAATTGGAAAGCCACTTGGACCCTTATAATTCGTTTTAATGACATTATCTACGTACTTAAAGTACTTATTTTTATCAAATACGGGCCGTATTTATGTGTCACTTAACGAATTTTCATTTTAACTAACAACTCTCACTATTCTTTTTGAAAATACCTAATTGGCATTTTCCTGTACCTGTCTATTACTTTGACGTAAAAGTATTAAACCTGATTGGAAAATCATCTGGAAAATATAAAACGCTTCTCAATTCTAATCCATACTAATATTATAAATGCGAAAGTGTGTCTGTCTGTCTGTCTGTTACCTCTTGACGCTTAAACCACTGAACCGATTGAGATGAAATTTGGTATGAAGACAGTTCAAGCCCCAGGATATAGGCTACATTTTGTGGCGATATAAAAACATTAAGGGGGTGAAATGGGGGTTAAAGTTTATATGGAAAATCCAACTCTTGCGGGCGAAGTCGCGGGGAACCACTAGTAAGTTTATAAGTGCGCTTCAAATATTGTCGCATTTCACAGTGGAATCAATATTATCGCCTTATTTTTACCAACCATCTGAAACTTATTGTATAGGCTGTTGTCATAGAAT
This sequence comes from Pyrausta nigrata, assembly GCA_949316185.1. Classification (NCBI taxonomy): domain Eukaryota; kingdom Metazoa; phylum Arthropoda; class Insecta; order Lepidoptera; family Crambidae; genus Pyrausta; species Pyrausta nigrata. The sequence continues at coordinate 16,711,520 of OX438946.1, read as the reverse complement.
ACAAAATGGCACAAACTAAACGTGGTAAGCATTTCGTGCGCAGTACTTTACGCATGTATTGAAATTAAATAAAATTATAGTTAATAAAATTACTCTGTAAACATGATAAAACGAACTGCTATGATGATTATGAAGTATAAAAATAGCTCTGGACTATAAAATATTACACCATACGATTCACCCACCACCCATCACAGTATTATGGTCTCATCATGAGGCACATATTCATTACCTAAGATTATTGTGACTGTCTCGTTGATCTACATTTGTTAGTCAACTCGCTTTACACAAAAAAGGTCCCAGGTTAAAATTCCAGGTCAAACCAGAATTCTCAGGGCTTTTCTGTCTTGAAATAACTTGGAAATAGCTACGAGTTTGCCTTGTAAAGCACGGAAAACTGTTGGTCCTACGCCTTATCCTTGTCACTTGATCACTTTGGGAGTAAAGGAACAGATAGTGCACCTGTATATTGCGCATGAGCCTGGTGTTCACCAACACATGTTTAATTTTGAATCAGCCGGTTTATGATAACTTCACATAATTTGTAATGAGAATTTTGTCAAATTTTGTCAATCGATGTTTACCAGGGCCCTATTTCACGAAAATATTAGTTTACTAGTATATTAGCTATTAGTTACTAGTGTAAAAATTACTAGTCCTAATATTTTCTGTTTCTCAAAAACAGGTACTAGAAATATTAGTCTGGCTTGGACCTTTATACACATATTTTCCATCCATGATTATAAAAACCGGGCAAGTGCGAGTCGGGCTCGCGCACAATTGCAATAATCTTGCATTACTGCAACATATGATTTTTTTCTACGATTATAACCTCAAAATTTAGTTTTTTTTCTACTTGTGGACCTTCTTTCTTGCTGTGTTTTATTTATTTTTTGTTTAGTACAATGCCGGTAAAAGCGAAATGTTTTATTCAATGAGATTTAAAGAAAATTAAGAATTAATATATTTTGTAAGTGCTTCTGGTTAAAAAGACAATATTTTATAAAAATACTCAGTTAAATTTAAGTCTCATAGTTTGAGCTAATATATTTTACAAGCCTTCTGAGACTAATAGTTTTATTAGTGTTATTTACAAGAGTATTAAAAAACTTTTTTTTTTCGAGAAACCAAATTGAATTTAATCTAGTAATTTTTGCTAATATTTATTAGCTGGTAACTAGTAACTAATATTTTACTACGGTACCTTCGAGAAACGCACACTAGTTAACTTGTAAAAATATTAGTTCATAGACTCAATTATTAGTCTAATAAGTTTCGTGAAATAGGGCCCTGTTCAATAATAATCGGTGAACTCGGGGTTTGTCCACTATAATCTTTTGCGTACCTGGTTGATTGACCGCCGTATCAGAGGTAGGAAATACCTATTGTTACTATTCATAAATGTATAATTATTTTGAATCTTGAGTATTGTGTAAGTTTAAACAAAGACATTTTACTGTCAATCAAATACAATACAATACGTGTTTTGAAGGCATATTTTACTGAACTTTGCATTACAAAGTGCCAGGAATATCACAATACGACAAGCGTATGGAAATAATAGATTGCTGTGAAATACTGTCCAAGTATTTAACGATATATAGGTATTACATAGGAACAATAATTAATGATAAAACTGTATGTGAAAAACATTAATGACATTATTTGACATATTTTATATGACAATAATAATAATAAATTGTTTCAACAGACACACCAATTACCTAGCCCCAACTAAGCGTGAGCTTGTGCTATGGTGACTAGGATAACGGATAGAAATACTTAAATACATATAAACATCCATGACTTAGGTACAAATGCTCGTGCTCATCACATTAACATTTGCCCCTTGCGGGATTCGAACCCGCAACCGCCTGGTTTAGAAGTCCGGTGCGCGAACGACTACACCAAGACGTCTTGACGACTACGTCAGAATTCAGTCAAATTAAGCGTCAATTGAGGTTTACCGGCTGTTTGAAACTTGGTGAACTCGGGTCTTAGAAGAGAAACTACAAAACAACTTTAGGACTAGCCTTAGTTGTAAAGTAGAAGGCAAGGTACACAGTACCTACTTCACATGAATATAACCAAATTCCTTTTATGTCTATATTTTAATTTCTGATTCTAATCATATGACAATGCTAAAGCTATCATCCAAACATTTGTATATGACAATACTATCGATATTCAACTTTGTTGGTTAATATCGCCCGTTTATAACTGATTGAATGGCATCCGTGGCTACCGTGAACTTTTCAATGGATACTTACGTAAATAATCGGAATTGATTCGATCTGGGATTACGAATTGGTTATTATAGTCCAACCGCTTACCTGAGACCTCGCCTGCGGGGTACAGGAGTGCGGGGGTAGACGACGAGAGCACGGATTTGACTGGGTGATTTGAATTTTGACAATAATAAAGTAAAGTCAGCCCATTAGATCCCACTGCTGGGAAAAGACCTCACTACAACTAGGAGGAGGTACGAGCCATACTCCACCACAAGGGCTCAGTGCGGATTGGTGGAGGGGTGTATGTAAGGCAAGTGACAAACCTTACTGTCAGAAGGTATCAAGCCGCCCTAGGGCCTCTGACTAGGCTTAACGACTAATACCACAGTAATTAGCCGGGACCAACTGCTTAACGTGCCTTCCGAAGCACGTCATGGACGTCACTTAAATGGTCGGAATGGTCACCCATCCAATCACGACCGCGCCGTGGGTTGCTTAACATGCTACCACTGCTCCACAAGCACCTACCAAACAATAATACGAATTTCAAAATTTTAAATTCAAATGACCCAATCAAATCACAAGCGACCGCCGCCCGCCTCGTTCAGGACCCCCGTTCTCGTTTACCTGTACCCCGCAAGCGAGGTCTAAGATAAGCGATCGGACTATAGTTTCCGGCGAATCGATAGGTACCTAACCTATCGACTGTGTAACTATCGTCTCTAACGATCAAATACTTAATGCCGTACGTCTCCATAGGTCATTCTGACTAGGACGTTATGTCACCGGCTTTCTTTCTCATAAGTAGTTTCGAAGCGTTGTTTAATAGATATATGAATTATGCAACAGATGATTCATTTCGTGATGTCTGTGGTATTGCACACACGGCCGCACGTCAGGATATCCCACTTTGACGTTGAGACCGCCTCTATTCCCTACGTAATAAAAGCTGTTTTCGCAGTTCACATGTGTAACCTGACGTGCTGCTGACTGTACTTAGAATCTATATAAATACTTTAATATTATAAATGCGAATAGAATAGAAGAATAGTATTTATTTGCGAAAAAAAACATGGTACATATTAAGTTCTTACAAATTATTCGGTATGAACATGCATGTTTCATCGAACTATCGATATGCAAATATTTCGTCATCATGCAGTTATTAATATTAACAAGTACAATCACTAAAATACATATACATTCAAGATTTACAGATTGTCAATAGAGTCAGATTACAAAATCTCAGTAGATAGGTAATTACATTTTTCAACAAATTTTAATACATCAATATGTCTAAGTTAAATTAGGTTTTTACAAGTCAGTATAATATGAAATAATAAAATAAAAATGTATGGTCATAAATTCATAAATGCAATGTCAAAAGTAATAATATTGATAAATTAAATTAATATGTCAGGAATCAATAACAATTCGCTTCAAGCGGCCGTCACGGCAGAAGGGTTCTGAAAAGAATTCGCTTGAAAACATTAAATTGCAAGTTCTGAATTTGGTTCGGAAGCAAATTAAATAGTCGAACGCACATATTAAAACTATTTCTTGCGAAGCAAGTTGTAGCTGCTAATAGTACAGATAGTTTCCACGGGTATCTCCTTGTGCGACCGCTATTGAAATCTTCAATCTTCTTTGTGAATAAGTTAGCGTTTTTCTTAGTGAATAATAAAATCGAAAGTGTGTCTTTCTGTCTGTTACTTCTTGACGCTTAAACCACTGAACCGATTGAGATGAAATTTGGTGTGGAGACAGTTCGAGACCCTGGAAAGGAGGCTATATTTTGTCGCGATATAAAAACATGAAAAGCGGGTGAAATGGGGGATGAAATTGTATATGGAAAATCTAACTCTTGCGGGCGAAGTCGCGGGGAACCACTAGTCACAAAATAAATAGGTAATGGTACGTAGAATTGAGGTTCAAATGGACAGCTGGCAGTCGTAACAATATTTTCCAACCAAAAAAGGACTTTTACCCAGGGTTGATAACTAATTTTCTATTGTGTCTGCAAGCATGATACGTGACAGTTTAACGGTTGTGTAAATTTAAATGAATTCAACTCGCACTTGCTCGGTTTTTTTAACTCTAGCAGGTTAAGGACCGGAGCGGTCCCTGTGGGTGGATACTATTACTTTGCCAAAACAGAATTAGCGGTCCCTTTGGACCGCCGCGACTCACCTGCCTAGAATAGCCCTGACCGCCAGTTGTCTATTGAATATGTAAGAAACGCGGACCGCTATGGCTCATCTGGGCTAGTAGCTATATCATATTGAAAGGGGACATGGAAATTCTAAAAAAATATGTATTTTTTAAACTTTGAAAGTAGTAATATAAAAGTCGAGTTAGTTTTAAATTACGTTTTATTAGAAATAATTCGTTTTATAACAAAAAAAGTATCAAAACTTAAATGGAATCCTTATAAAATAAGATAAGTTGTTCCTATTCATTAACCGCATTCATTCATTCATTAATCGAGGACCGCCGAACCGCATTGTGTAGAATGCCGTACCGGGACCGCTAACATTGTTTTTGACTTAAATTTCAAACTTTGAAACTAGCGGTACAATAGACAGCCAATAAAAATCTTTCTACTCGTTAATAATATTGCATAATCAAAAAACTAAAAATAGGTATAGCATATTTGAGTATTTCTTTATCCATATGCATTTAATTTAATTTGGCAAAAATCGACAAAAAATCTCGGTCCTTAACCTGCTAGATGAGTTTGCTTTGATCACTATTTGACCCGATAAGAATGAATTGTCCCTGAGTTGTCTAAGACAATACTTTTCGTGACAATTGTAACAAGCTGTCCGAGAAAAACCATATTCACCGGTGCTTTGAAGATTAGTAACATTTTGAGTCGTATTACGAGACCATTATATGTCGGTGTGAGCCATCGAGCACGTCACCTATAGAGGCGAAGTAAGCGTGATTTTATCCGAAACTTATCAGTGCTTGGCACTGATACAAATACTGTCAATTTAGGCATATATTTTCAAATCGATATTATGAAATATGAGATATCTCGGTAGTAATCGTATATAATAATCTTTTAAACAGCACTTTTATTCTAAAATAAGAAAAAAAATAAGTGAATTTCTGTAACTAAATGCGTTGAAGAAAAAACAGAGGCAATTATTTCCAAGGGATTTTGACGGAATTTTTCTGAAACAAAATTTATGACATTTCGCCTTTATAGGTTATGTCCTCGGTGGTGTAAGCATACTCGTAGATGTACAAAAGTAACATAAGTCACACGTGTGAATACTCTGAATTCCATTATTCTTTCACTTAGTAATAAATAAGTTATTTCCAGCATTTTAGTGCGTTTTTTTATCACATTGCTCAGATCCCATTCCTATTCAGTAGCTAAAGCACTTTTGTTATGGAAATCTGACGTAACGGTGATACCACAACACCCACATGAGACAATATGGAAAATTATGAAATTCTATATTGACCCGACCGTCAATTGAACACGGGACCTCAGAGATGGCATCACCTTGAAAACCGGTGTGCGAGCCACTTGACTAAGGAGGTACTCAGTTTATTAAGTCCGTTGTTTTTTTTCTTCAGTTCAGAACCATAACATTATAACTTTCGGGTGTAAACGCTTGAATACGTAATGATGTTGTAGTAAAAACGGTATACGGGCAAACAAAATCTGAAGAGTTCCCTCGAATTTATCCAGGATTCCATAATCAGAACCTTTAGTGGTGGCAATAGGACCACCTCAGGAGTACTGTTGCAATTAAAAAATATATTTTGAAAATCGGTCCACAATCGACGGAGCAATCGGTGAACATACATTAAAAAACAAACAGTTGGATTGGATATAGAACCCCCTTATAAGTTTATTTATTTATTTGTAAAGAGACAACAGCTTACATAAAAAATGGAATAATGTGTTTATTACTTGTATTGCCAATAACAGTAATGAGGAGATGAGAATTAAAAATAATATTTAGGGTGAGCAGAACATCAAGGAGATAAATTATAACACAGTGTGTCAGAAGTAAAAAAATAAGAAACCAAAAATTCGCACACGACCAGGATTCAAATGGACGTCGTGCATTTAAATCCAGCCCATGTGCGAATTTTTGGATTCGTATTTAACTTTTAAGAATTTAATAACTCTAGAGGGACTCTCTCTATCCTAGATTTGCTATTTAAATTGGTTAGTCCCTTCGTGCTTCCAATAATGTTGATTAGCTGCACAACCATCATGATAACTGCATTTTAATTGATCTTCTGCGATTGTTTGGTTGGGAATTCTCTAAAAAACCTCTTTTTGTACTAATCAGGGGTAATTGATGCCGTGAAGGGCAATTGGTTACGTTTAGTACGAATGGTATGTAATGATTGGTGTAAATGGTCCGGGTTTTTTTAGCTAGAAATAGGCGTTTTTTTTTTCTTTTATCATATTATGTCGTTTGTAAAACGTATGTTACAGTGTGGCAAATAATGGATAGCCCACATTCTGATAAGCCTCCTTGTGGGATGTCAGAGTAATTACTGATTGACATTGTTTTTTTTATTAATTCGGTTTTGTCTTAGGATAAATGGTATTAGTCATGTTTTAAAAAAAATTGTGCTTTTAGCACTAATTTTGGAATTTTTGCATTCTTTTGTTTAAAATAACAGCTATAAAATGTTGTGTTATTTTTCACAAATAAACAATAACCTATTCAAGTCCCTAAGTATGTATTACGCGGACGAAATCTCGAAAAGCTATTATTATTATCATATGTCAGATCATTTCGCTATGATTTCTTCAAAGCTGAGTTCCGAAAAATAAGCAGTACCTAATTATAATGAAATTAGGACTACTAGCGTATTTTCTTTTCACACTACCTACTTGGCAATGTTCAATTACACATCATGTAAACCTGACTCAAAGTGAGTCATTGCATCCCTAGGGACGTAATGTTGTACGAAATTTCATTACGCCCCTAGGGAGGCAAAGTGATTTGAATTTCGAATGAGAGTTCGTAGGTATGATGTCACTAGCCCGTCCCGCACCAAAGAGAACATATTTAAAATTTTAACCTGGCAGCCAATAATTTTAGCACGAACAGAATGAAAAAAAATCACGCGCTTCTAAAAAAAGAAATAAAGAATAAGAAATATTTTAAGAAATTACAAACAATGTTTTCGTAAAACTGTCGAGTGACGAATTTCAAGATCTGGCTGTATGGCTATGTACCATTGCCTTTCCCCTGGTGGATAAATACTACTACTACTGTCGAGTGACGAAGTTTATGACACCGGAGTCCAGTAGATGTAAAGCTGCTGGTATTGTTAATAGTAATAATTTACTGCCAGAAATTCAAAGGATATATACTTATAGATAAAATAAGTTTTTTGTAGAACATTTTTATTGCCTTGTAGAAAGAGTGAAAAGCAGAGTATTTTCCTCGGGGATAAAGATGTATTCGTCTTAGGCGACCTTAAATCCCTCGCTCCACTCAGGAATCTACTTTTAACTAACACTAACTCGCTGCGCTCGAGAGTTAACTCTCGAATCCTTCGTTACGCTCCAGATTCAATTCAAGATAACGCCCGTGACGTAAGACATCACTTTACCCCCTTCGTGAATAATCTACTATTATTCGATCCTAGGTTTTCCGTATTTAATTTATATTCGAAGAAAAATACTTATTAAGATAATAAATTTCTAAATACATAAGTTTGGGTATTTTGGCTTGGCTACAATAAAGTTGGGGTAACATTAAAGTCAAGCTGTAGAGTGTAGCTCCTGGTCCTGGCTAACCCCTGGCTTTCAGTGGTAGCAAACTGTAGTGATGTGATAAGGAACTAGCTGACTAGTTCAAAATCATTTTATATTATGTGATACTCATAAATGTTGCAATAAAAACTCACAAACGCAAGTTAAGCGTTCAAATATTTATAAGCGGGTTTGTAACTTAAAAATGTGGTAAACATGTTTTTGCGTTCTAGTGGCCTCGTTTTGCAATGGTTTTACCAAAATGGTTTTAACGTTTTTGGTTACATCTATGAAGAAAGGTTAGGAACTGGCATAGGTAGAAACCTACATACCTAACTATATATTTTTCCGCAAATCGTTGTAATCGTATACTTCAGTTAACTTGTGTCTTTTTTACGAATCTCTCCTCTCTTCCTGGCTATGTATTCCACATGGTGGTGGGGCTTGGTGGGGTCAGCCTTTTTTTTATCTTTTACAATTTGCTTTACTTATATCACAAAAAAAATACTTAGTAAACAAACCAAAAAATTACTTAAATTATCCATAAAATACATTTTTAATATATTGCTTCCACCTCACAATAGTATCGCTTCTGTTCTTTGTCAAAAACAAAATTAATTAAGTTATACTCATAATCCCATTAAATATAATATAATATTAAAGTCCATGTCCCTCCCTTCTCCAAGATAAAGTATTATTTGTAAAATCACGTAATTTCTCTATAAAAGGATTTATTAAACTTAAAAAATTATGAGTCATTTCTGCTTCGCTGTAGTTGCGTTAAGAACTTAGGTTAAGAAGCATAGCATAACCCAAGTTAAGTCTATAACACGTCTGTCTGTTTAAAACAATGTGTTCTAATGTGGAGTATCACACTGGAAACAAGGTGGTTCACCTTGAGAGCCCGTGTGTCTGTCTGTCCGTCTGGACAGCGCTCTACTTTTTGTTTATCGGCCACGATTGGAATTTGGGCTCAGTTGCACATTTTTATTAGGGTTCCATAGTCCTTACAAGGTAAATGTTTCAAGAAGAGCATTCCTAAAACCTTGATAATGGTGTTCACCAGTCTATTAACACGGAAAATTAGATTCCATTGGTAAGACAATGTTGTGCTAATGATGTGGAAAATTGGTTATCAAGGTTGACGAGAACTGGATCGGTGATCGGCGCGAGCGCACAGCATTTGACGCATTTGATGAGTCTCCTTAAAAAAATGAATAGACAGAGGCCCTACTCTTTGAAGCCCGAAATTATTGGATAATAAGGTTCCTTATGGGATCATAAGGAACGATTAAAATCAATAAATCAAATCAAAAATTACGTATCCATCAAACAGTCCACGGTTGCCACGGCTAGGCTGTCAGTGTCAAAATACGTGTTAAATGTAGGTATAAAACCACCGAGATTGACTGAAGATTGAAGATTTATTATATTCAGATTGAAGAAGTATGAGTGAAAAACTCAGACAGGAAGGAGCGCTTTAAAAAAGTACATTTTTTATGATAAGAATTCGATCGTGCGTGTTTAAAACATCATATATGTTTATTATATGTTATCTCGTATTTGATTAGGTACCAGAAACTTCAGGACATCGAATGGGTCTCGATTAGAGGAATTTAGTTCGATATACAATCCTCCTGAACTTTGGTCTAACTTCCCCCTTTGTCTATTATTCTAATATTGTTCAATATTTTGTTTGCTGGTGCTAAAATATCGGAGCCTTCTTTTTTATTCCTGTTCCTCAGTACACAAAGACGAAAACTATGGAATACATTTCGATTTTGTTTCAATTTTCATATATGAAATTGCCAAAAACACAAGAGCTAAATCTATCTCGTCTCAGAGCCCGTAGACAAGATGCAATCTATTCCAAAACGAAGTTCGATATCGCTAACAAAATGTATGAAACTGACATAAGCCATCGAAATATCACGTGACTGTTGCATACATTTTGTTGGCGATAGCGAAGTTCGCTATTCGGGCAGACAACGACGTTCGTTCGTAATGACTCTGGTCATCCAAGTCCCTGCCATGCAGTGCGACTGAGCCCAAAGGAATAAGACCAAATTGTGAACAATGTCTTACGGAGTAGGACCCCTGACTCATTTGATGAGTCTACCCTTGAAAACTGGATAGCCAGGTACAAAGAACCCATCTCTTTCCGTCCGAGGATCATAATTTTTTTCGTTGCATGGATATATATACGTGAAAAGTCTGACTGAGGATATCTAAACTGTTAATTTTTAGGATATTAGCATTAAAAGCTTTCTTAGTTTTAATATTAGTATTTGCAATAAGAAGATTCTTAGACTGGTTTAGAAAAAGAACAGCTCATAAGGTTGAAAACCCCTCCGTCATCCTTATTACAAAAATATTTACGTCGGTCTCGATTAATTTCAAATGGCAATGGCAACAATTATAGCTTTTTGGGAATGCAATAATAGCTTTCAAACTTACGTCAGTAAAGCACTTATAGCTGTTAAACTAATTTTCATTGTTCGATAATCCAAATTTCGTTATTGCTTTGGAATTACAATCGCCATCGCTAGGTATAGCGTTAGGCAGTAGGCCTAATATATGGCAAAATGTATCCTACATTTAATAATTGTTTTCCGCAAAGTAACGCCTGATACTATCAATTATAAAAAATAGGGGATAATAATAACCTGTTAATTTCGTAATTCTCAGACAAACTTGGCTGCAACGATTTATTAAATTGTACCTATAAATTGCGGAAAAAACCGAAGTGGAGAGATGCCCTGTGACATTTCCTTAGCACAGGCGCGGCCGGCTCGCCCTGACCCACTCGCTGCCAGCGCCTATCAATTTGTTTCGCTTTTTCGAGTTCCGTAGTCATCAAGGAACCCTTCGCTCGTTTGGTATAACCGCATCTTACGTTAATGCAATGTCTTAACAAAACTGAGAAATCTCACAAATTCATATTCTATACCATATCGAGTTTTCCAGGACCTTCATTCCTTGATTCCTACACCCAAAACTACAAAAACACGCGTTACCAAACGCATAAACTGCTAAAAGAATACATTAATTTGGCCTATGAGTCAGTCATATAAGTAATTAAAAACAGAGCAAGCTTACATTTGTTTAATATAATATATTACCCAACTGAAAACACAAAAGACAATGGCTTTATTGAAGTTTACAGAAGACTTATTATTATCCTGTAACTCATCCATTAGCCAAATTAATATACCAATAACCAGACATATTATAACACTTTTACATGGGTTTTAATGCAAAATAATTGTAATTGAAAATATTTCACTTCTCAAAACGTTTTGACTCTTATTGCACGAATCGGGGTCGTAGAGTGATGCAGGGACCTGACATGACGTTTTGGTTAAAAATGAAGTTTTTTTTTCAAACTAATCCATACTTAATATTATGAATGCGAAAGTGTGTCAGTCTGTCTGTCTGTTAGCTCTCTGTCTGTCTGTTAGCTGACGCTAAAACCACTGAACCGATTGAGATGAAATTTGGAATGAAGACAGTTCAAGGCCCTGGAAAGGCCATAGGCTACATTTTGTTGTGATATAAAAACAAAAAGGGGGTGAAATGGGGGATGAAAGTTTATATGGAAAATCCAACTCTTGCGGGCTAAGTCGCGGGGCACCACTAGTTTATAATATAACGTAATAATAATGATTATGCTAAAACACTTGAGTAATATAAGACGGCTAATTTGAAATGTCTGTCTCCACTATGTCATGTCACTTAACTATCATTAATTCCAAATTAGCCGTCTATACTTGTATAGTAATGTATTATTCTTAGTAAGAGGTAATTTTAAGTACATTAATTGAGTATAACATCCAATTCTATCATGATATTAGGTATATACAATTTACTGTGTAGCCTTGTAATTATTTTGCAATACCCGAAATGTAACGGTCACTAAGTTATAAGCAATCCAAAACCTGAAAATAAGTCCCACTGAATTAATGTGTAGTAAGCAAATAAATTAAGACCACTTAGCAATCACGAAAGTGCCTTTTCCGAATCCACTTAGGTACTTACAAATGAAATCAAAAACGATAAGAAGCACGCAATATACCAATATATCACGGTGTCACAACAACCTTAGTTAGGTGTGTATATGGTATTTACTTACCTACCAAGTTAATTAATTTTTCCAGTCAGTTCTTGCAAAACTACAAATAATGTGAGGAACGACACTCAAAACTTTGATGTTGTCAGTACCGTTACCATGAGATTACGGTGGTTTTACTCACTAGCGACGACGTAAAAAAAGTGTATTGAAAATTTTAGTTCTCCAAGTAACCGCTAGAGGCGCTGTGCAATTTTCCATACACTTTTTTTACGTCGTCGCTAGCGAGTAAAACCGCCGTAAACTCATGGTAACGGTACTAGTATAATAACTTCTACTAGTACATGAGACTTAATTTACATAAATATAAGTACCAAGATGTTGAAGATTGTAAGTTAATTGATGTCTCCTTAAAAGAGAAAACCTCAACTAGTTAGGTCAATGAATAAATAAATATTGGACAACATCTTAATAATAATGACTGGATCCCAAAGTAAGTAGAAGCACTCGTGTTATCAATATCAAAAGCAACGATGGTATCAACACCTAGACCCGGGACCATATAGAAATCGCGGGGATCGAACCTACGACCTCTGAGACGACACTATGCAAATCGGCGTGCAAGCCACTCAATTAGAGTTGAATAACTATCGATAGTTTCAATAGTTTACTACCTTGAAAACTAGGAACAATATCGATAGCACTTAGCTAATACAATAGGGCCGGCAACTATGTATCAAAGTGGCGCTAGTAGCGCAAAGACCAATAACAAAGCTTTTGTATGAAATTTGTAAATTTATACCATTAATGAGAGTACAAATTGTAAAGAAACTGAAGGTTACCAGTTTCCTGGATACGAGAAACTTAAAAACTAGTATCTACGTAAACTATACCTACCTGCATCACATAACCTATAATGTTCGTAACTTTGTAAGTTAACTTTTGGCATATTAATAATAAACCTTTTAAGAGAACTGACTGCCCAAACTTGAAGTTTTTGTCTTAAGACTCTTATTTGTACTAACATAAAACAACTCTTTAATTATTTGTTTAATTATTAATTATATATCCTAATACTTTTTGGCACGACGTTAAGACTAAGTTCCATAGTTAAAGTTATTAATAGTATGACATATTGTTATTATCATACCTACACTAGACTATTATAAACAAGCGTGCATTATTATACCATGTAGATAGGAAATTTTAAGACCTTAAAATGAAGAAAAAATCTAAAGAAAGTCAGAAAATTTTGATTTGCTCTGGCTTTCTTCCACGTAAAAAAGTGCCTGTTGATTGTAACTCTTCTTTTAACTCACAAATTTTCCAAGTGGAATACATGTTCCAAAGCTGAAAATTGACATGAAATCATCGCAAATTAAGAAATTCCAAGTTTATCTCAGCTTTGACAAGGGTTCATACAGTGGTGGCGCCATCTGATATCAGCTTTCACTGGCCAACTCCATTAATCGGAAGCAATATAAATAAAATAAAATTGTTTCAACAAACACCAATTACCTAGCCCCAAACTAAGCGTGAGCTTGTGCTATGGTGACTAGGTCAACGAATAGACATACTTATATACATTTATAAACATCTATGACTTAGGTACAAATGCTCGTGCTCATCACACAAACATTTGCCCCTTGCGGGATTCGAACCTGCAACCGCCTGGTTTAGAAAGTCCGGGGCTCGCACCACTACACCAAGATGGTCGTCATATAGGAGGTATCTAGGTATACTATCGGTGCTTCGCTAATACTTTCGATACTATTAAATGGTTATCGATGCTATTTCCCTGTATCATACTATCGATAGTACCGATAGGCTATCGATAATTAATTAGGTATGTCAACTATCGATAGGCAACACTACGCTGCTACTACTACACTACTCATCTGAGGTCGTTATTGGGCCCTCAATTTGGTCTATATGGCCTTTTCACGCACCGTAGGCGGTTCACGGTCGCCAGGTAGGCCCCGACTTACGCAATGAATTAACGCAGCAAGAACAACTGGCAGTTCGATTTGTCTAAGCAACATAGTTACAAATGTTACGGTTGTCATAGTACAAACTGCCTCGGTGGTAATGCCCAATGCTGAGTGAACTAAGTTCTAAAAGCAAATGGCTTTTCGAAATCGAATGTGGTCATAGTCGTGAGCGAAACAAACTTAGAAACAAATACGATAAACTAAACTGGATGTCTGTTTAAAAAAAAAGGGTGTGATGCCTACAGGATGCTGATTGAAATACGTTCACACACTTTAATCGTTTATTTCGGCAAACACGTGAAATTACAGTAGCGGAAGGCGACACGCGCTCGCGCCCGGTGATGCTTACAGACTGGCTTGTGGGCCCGCGGCGCACCGCGCTCTTTACATTTTTGAATATTGTAGGTAGTATACAAAACTTACTAGCTAAAATAACAATATACCTTCAGACTTATCAAATAAAATCCAATGACGTGAGCCATCGCCAACAGGGTGTGTACACCTTATATTCACACACATTAAGTCTGAGTTCAAAATAATGATAGGGTCAGTTCTATCTCTACTAGTGAAAACTCTACTTAAATATTTACACATGTCAATCTTTGCTAATAAGTATCTACTTGATCAATGATCAGCTTTTGATAATAATTATTAACTATATGAACAACATAGGAATCCAAAGTTTATAACTACACAATATTGTAAATGGTCTCATGTTTAAGTTGTTTTATGTATAAATACCTACCTACTTGATTATGAAACTTAAGTTTGGGCACAGAATAAATACTAGTTTGAGCATGTGAAACATGATATCCTCATTCATTCACCCATTAAAATGAAGTTTTAAATGAATGTAGCAAAATCCAATACTAAATAATTATAAAGCTATGGCGATACGAATACGAATTGTATTTTTTTAATTATTTTGAAAGCTATCTGCTTTCCTGACGTCGTCAGGCTGAAACCTTTACTGATAGCTACTATTTACTACTATTACTATACAATTTATATGTATTTTGTATAAATAATCTTTGTCAAAAGCATTTTGAACTTTTAGCAGATGATAGATAGTTCTTAACAATATTTTTTCAACAATAATCCCGTGGACAATGTTGTTGGTCATGCAATCACAGATATTTTATAGTATTACTTTAGACTAAGAAGCATTGTAAGACTGTTTGTTGTCGTATATGATTAGATCTTTGTTTTAAAGTAATCGAGTTAGGCCTACAGTTCCTAAAATAATAAAATAACAACATGAAGCACTCCTACACGAGAGTGTTACGTGTTTCGGAGTCTTCAGTCAGCTAAGAATTTTCAAAAATATCAAGGTACTCTGTAGCTCGAAGTTTTGCCAGCTTATTTAAGCACCTATTACACTACGCAGTATTCAGTCAGGCTAACTGGCTGAATCTATCCCCCATCTCGCTCTTTTACCTGTGAAAGAGCGAGATGGGGGGTAGATTCAGCCAGTTAGCCTGACTGAATACCGCGTAGTGTAAAAGGTGCCTTATCAAAGAGTGAACTCAACAACTGCACAAACTCCACAACAACAAGTTATGCAAATGATAACTAGTGCCAAGGTCGATATTCGAGTGTTACGTGGGTTGTTATAATTATAATTTCACACTCTCCGGCATAGTTTACTCAGCCTATTATAATAACTATCTAGTTTTACAAAACAAAATCAACTTTATAGCATGTCAGGTAAGTACGTACAATGCGAATGCGGCATTATTAGTCTAAAACTAAAGTTAAGTTTGTTCTCACTCTTTCTCTGGTAAAACAGAAAAATCAGACTACATTAATTAAAACGTCAGAGTAAATAGCTTTAAGTTGCAAAGGAAATTGCAGAATCTATTGACAATTTAGTAGGGATGTCATTTGACTACTAAAGTTAGACGAGAACACGCAAAAACTTTTAAAAGTACATAAGAAATCGCATCACCAAATTTGACGTTTCTAAATTATTTTAGTCTGTTTCTTTTCGTTTCTTCACTAGAGAAAAAGAGAGGATAAACGTAAAGGTAGTTAGACAGGGCACCTCGAAATCGAGCCCAGAGGCGATTTTTATTGATTTAGTTCGATAATTTATTTATTTTATTTGTCTAACTTACGCCTATACTTACAGAATTGAATTACTCTAGATAGCTACTAGGATATAATATACTACGCCTCAGATTCGATGTTTATAATGAGTTCCGTATAATATAAGTTACACGACGTGAGTATAACTTAATATGCACCATTCAATGCCAAGTTACGAATGTTACGAATTGTATGCAAGCAGTAATAAATGAATGCAATATTGTGTTCTGTGTCTTTAAATACTTATCTACAGAAATTCATACAAGCGTATTACATTAATCTCGCACATTAATCCCTTATATAGGTAGGTAAGTATTATTAGATTAAAAACTAATCTGCTCGTACAAAAACAATATTCTTCACAGTCGTACATACCTCATGACTAAGGGTCATGACTTTCTTGGCAATTTTTAATGCATGGGTTTGCCATTGCCTCTCGAGTTCACACACTAGCCAACTATAGTGTGCAGGTTTCCTCACGATGTTTTCCTTCACCGTAAAACAGCGATACCTTAAGAAAAAGACTGTGCTTAAGTTTTATACAAACTCAGTGGTATAGGCGGGGATCAAACTCACGATCTCGGATGAGAAGTGAAGTTTTCTCCGCTCGGCTATCGCGCTTCGTAAACAGTACCTCTGTTGAAATGAGGCTATGGTGACAATTGTCATCAATAAGTCAAGTCTGCCAGGGTATGCAGAAAATAAAGGCACAAGTGTGTGCGCAGTACCTGCCCACAGCACTCTCTGTTCCTTCACTCTACCGGTCAGACCCATGCATGACCGGTCGAGATTGACTGCCATGTTCGTAGCATCTCGTAGCATTATGCTACTGAGTTTGCTTATACTATGATAGTATAAGCAAACCGTACGCGTAGCCAAATACTCTAATTTGTAGTTTGTATCAAGCATACGGCATCTACACTAATCTACACCAATATAATAAAGAGTAAAGATTTGATTGTTTGTTTGTTTGTATCGAATAGGCTCCCAATCAAATGAAAGGTACAGAGATAGTTGGAGACCCTGGAAAGAACATAGGCTACTTTTTGTCCCGATATAAAATCATCAGAATGATGATCATGAAATGGGGGATGAAAGTTTGTATGGAAAATCCGACTTATGGCGCGGGCGAAGTCGCGGGGAACTGCTGTTTTATAAGTTAGTCAAAAATAGACTGTCGTTACTGAAAGACCTTTTTCATTTACCTCTTAATCTAGCATGACGGGAACCAATGGCTTAGCGTGCCTTGCCGACCTGAGCCACTTAAGGTCGTTTTAAAAGTACGTAAACAATAAATGTTTGGTTCAATCTGGAATCTGACCCGGGTCCTCATTGTCTTAAACCAACGAGGCGACCTTACATAATATCACCTTCAATCATAACAAGATTATGTGAGATGCAAATCAAACTCACGTGATAGGCACAAACAAAATAAGACTCGCTAACTCGATGTTATCGAATGGAAAATATTTTCGTTTATTTTTAAAATTATTCGACGTTAACCACCTGGTTACCACCACCTTGTGGTAAATGTCTAATCGATACAATTTAACGCACATGTATTTTTTGAAACTAGTTCTTTATTTTATTATTTTACGCTCACCCTATCGCGGAAAACCTTGTGTGGGAGAAACCCTATTTTTAGGAAACACATAACATCGCAAGATCATAGAGATTGGTCCTTGTTCTTACATAAAATATGATAATGAATAAAAAACAATTTTCAATGGCTCCTGCATTTTTATTTAAGAAATTGGCAAATGCATATCATCTCGACTGGACGTCTCTACTCGTTAGGTACTCGAGTACTCGTCTACCAAAACAGAGACTACCATAGCTAGACAAGATGCAATGTGTTTTACAGCGGAGTTCGCTATCGCTTACAAAAATGTAGTACAAACTGACAAAAGACATCGAAACATTGTGTGACTTTTAAATTTTGCCATTTCGTAGGCGATAGATAAGATCGCAGTAGAATAGATTGCATCTTCCACTGTTACTGTTATGTCTGTGCTAAATAAATATACTTTTGTTTGTTTGCTTCTCTAAGGGCCCAGGACCCGTAAACAAAATGCAATTCGCTATCGCCAACAAAATGTCAAAATACATTAGTCACGAGATGTTTCGATGGCTTATATCAGTTTCATAAATTTTGTTAGCAATAGCGAACTTTGAGTTAGAATAGATTGCATCTTGTTTACGGACCTTGGTTCGACGGAGTGCATGCGAATAGCGATCCTTGGTCGTCCCTATAAGCGGTCTGAGAAGCCACGCGGAGGTTTTAGTGGGTATACTTGGCCATCGCTAAGAAGGAGTCCACTTATCAGAGCCCGTAGCCAAGTGGCAACTTATTCTCAAGCGAAGTTCGTTATCGCTAACAAAATGCTTAAAACTGACATCTCTCTCTCTTTTGTCGCTCCCTCATGTCTGAGGATCGTGGTCAGCATTAAGGCTGCATCTCGTGCTGATGATTTGCCTCCATTCTGTCCAGCGCGCTTTTTACAACCTCGTAGAACTTGGAGGAGGAAGATTCCTTTACTTGATCGGTCCATCTTGTCGGTGACCGACCGCGCGATCTTTTGCCTTCCGTGTTTCCAACCACAACTGACATACGCCATCGAAATCACGTGACTTTTGCATACATACTTATTTTGACATTTCGTTGGCGATAGCAAAGTTCGCTCTAGAAAGATTGCCATTTGGCTACGGGCCCTGGTATGCGTAAAGCATTTCCTCTGCGGAAAATAATGAAGGCCCTGGTTGGTATAATCTCTGACCACAAACAGACAGGATTAGGTAGATAAGTTTTTTATCCGACCCGAAATCATTTATTGTTTCATTTGGATTCAATGCCCTTTTATCAGGGAAACCAATACTTAGCAATAAGTGTGACCTATTTATAGAATTGCAACTATTTTATTGTTGCCCTATTTAGATAACTTTTATTGCCATAGCAAAGTTGTAAGCTTGGACTTATCAACCTATGAAGAACTGATATGGTAACTAGAACGCACAAGTAAATAAAGTAGCTTATACTGTTTCTTACCTAAGTAAGTATATCTACCTACATAGGGTCAATTGTTATTGAATTTTGTTGTGTGGCAAAAATATTATATATGCATAATTAAACTGTATACAGCAATATAGTTCGAGGAAAACCTAAATAAAGTAATTTTGTTAAGAATTAGGTTGTTTTTGTTATAATCAATGACTAAGTGATTGGGACCTGGCGGACCTCTGGTTAATTAAGATTAAGGGCACAAGTCAAGAGGCAATCCCACGCTACCTAGCCTACCTTACCTAGATAGATTTAATTATGCCCTACCTTAGTATCTTAGAGCTATTACCCAATCACATTTTATTTACACTTACAGGTACATAATGTTTCGCTGGAAGTGGTCGCAAAATTTGTTTTTTTTTTTCTATTTTTTTTATTAGATCGTGTATACCTATTAGTTTACCTAGAGATTATGTTTTTTTATTTATATACCGTTATCTACGTTGTTTTGCCTCGCAAAACGTATCCAATTTAAAATACTTAGCCAGGAAGTGTTTTGCATAACTTTGAAAACTTACTCTACCCTAACACATGTCAAAATAAATAGTTAATAATTAAACCTTCTCCGATCGAAATAATGTTTTAATTGAATAAATAATGTGGCATGAAATTGATAAATTCTCAATAGTAATAACATCTTACATTCTAGTCTCAGCCTAGATTTATCGTCTCAAATGTGAAAACGCGGAAAAGGCGCTGTAAAAGTTTGGAACTTTAAAAAAAAACAATACGTACCTCAGGAATACTCCAAACAGCCAACGTTGGCGATAAACAACCGAATTGACACTTTTTTGATATGTAAAGTTAAAAAAATACACACGAGTACCAAGCGGTATGGGCTAGCGTAAACTGAGGTAACCGGCTTGCTTGCTTCGTGATTGCCTTTCTGATCAACGGTCTTACCAAGTGGTGGACTCACTCGGTTCTCGTTTGATGGTGCCCTCCCTTTCTAATATGTGGAGATAGACAAGGACAAAAGAGAATTAAGTTGAAGGCGAGATTTTAATGAGATGTGAAGCGTGGTAAAGCCGCAGGTCGCATGCCATTGGGCTCATGTGACCAAGAATTCGAAAAAAATTTTTTACTACGTACATGGTAACGGATTTCCTTATAATGCCACTTCCGTTATTGAAGGTCATAATGATCTTAATGTGGAATTGATGAAGCATATACCTACCTAAGTTATTAATTAAGCCCTAACGGCATTAAGGTTTTGAACTAATCAGTAAAGTCCTAATTTTTTAAAGATTTTTTTATGTGAGGTTTGGCTTTAAAAGGACATAAATGATCTGATACGCTAGATAAATCGATTCGATAAGCAACAATGCTTTTAGTAAGAAGTGTGGCCTCGTGAAAGACAAAGCTAAGTTACAGGAGTTAAAAGAAAGACATTATTATATCGTATTCTTTACTGATCTACATACAAGCTTGGAGTTTCCATTAAAGCTTTCGCATGATCTTGATACATTATTGAATTACCCATACAAGATAAACTACCATATTTGAATTGAATTTATTCATCTAAATCCAACTCTCAAACCACTAGACCACTAAAGCAGACTTAAACAGTGTGTCCGGGTTCCGACTAGCGATATTATATTTAAAAGACAATCCTAATTTAAAAAAAAAATACATTTTTGGGTTAAGTTTTGTACCTAATAGGTTTAAAAAACTATTTCACTGTTTTAAATTTTTTGCAAGATTTCTTATAACTTTTTTTTTCTCTATGACAGGAACAATTTTGAATTGATCTTTATTTCACTTGATAGGCAATAGAGTTACCTTTCAAATCAATCATTTTCATAACTTCTCCTCCAGCGACCTCCAGATCTACAATATGTAAAAAAAAAACCTGTCCGACCCGTTAAGGTGTTATCAGGTATAGAGTCAAGGTTCTATTTGTGTAATTATTTTCATAAAATATTAGAAAAAAGTTACCCCATATAAAAAAAAGATAAAAATACTACACTTAAAAAACTTACATGGCAACGCGAAGGGCGGTGACGGGGCGCGCGGGGGCGCGGCATGGCGCCGGCACTCGCAGGTAGCGCAGTTATGACCCCAGAAACCCCGGCTCTTATTATTAGCCAGATAATAATGTGTCAATCGTAAGAAACAGAGACTTTTTGGTAGCTCTAAAAAGAGCTTTTTTTGTGGTGGTGATTAGTGTTTGGTGGACTCGTGGCCTGCCTGCGTCAAAGCTTTTCCGACCCTGCGTTGCCCGTAGTGAACACGCGTTTGTGCAAACGCTGGAACGCACGCTCTGACGGCACTGTGATACCCAGCGGAATAGCAAAACGCACATATCGTCTCTGCGAGCTTTACAATAATCACAGTCACTCCTATCCAGACACATGAGCATATTAAAGTATTTTTGATTCGTATACAACATTTCGCGGATCAACGGAACGGAACGACCACTCGGAAGTAATGTCAACGCGAAACTGATCTGTAATAATATCGGAAATCGGGATAGCCGCCGGCACGTGCCGCGGCGATGTCAAAGGCCGCGGCTACGTTTATTGTAGTACCGACAAAGCGAGTAGGCGGCGTCAATGGAGCCGCGCGCCCGCCGGGAGTTTGAACGTATTTTGAAAATTACCCCGTTTTAGAGTAAATAGGTGCTAAACTTTAAAAATCGCCAAAAAAAGTATTAATTAATTAAAGTTATTAAAGCAACTTTATGACCCTTTCGGCTCGGACAGGGTTTTTGTTACATATTGTATAGAAATAGTATTTTTAAAAATTAAAGTGGCTGCCATTTTAAGAGGGGGAGAGTTAGAACCCAATATGGGGGTTTTTTGTCGATAAGTTTTGATGAATTAATGGCCCATAAATTATCGCTGGTCAAAATCCGGACACACTGTATAGTACATATGTCCTAAAAAAAATATCTATAATGTGGAGACCCTACACCGTTTCGGTCGTCAATGACTCAAGGCGCAGTCTGAGCACGGCAGAGGTCAGCACGCACGCAATGCCTTTGCCTGTCTCAACATTTTAAGAATAAATTAGTTTTTTTTTTCTTCCAGACTGGAAGACGCCAGCTTAATAAGTTGCTTGCCAAAACTTAATTTGGTAAATGAGACAAATGAATGAAATATTATTGTACTTTTACCAAGCGCCGTTATCTCCTCTTTCCGATACCTAAGTGTTTGATACCTAGACTAACCGGAAGAAAATTAAATTATGATTTATTACTCGACTGCGGCAGAAGGAGGGTAAGTAAGTAAGTAAAGTAAAAAGACGTTTATTTCAGTAATCTAAAATACATAGTATTGATGAGACTTCCCATTGAGTAATCTGAAGATACTCGTAAGGTAAGGTAATGTTTGTAAGGTCTATGTTCAGAATAACTACCTATATTAAAGTAAGTGAGCCTAGATAGATACCCTGTACCCTTACCTAGTACGTTTGAGGTCATCTTATCATCACAGGACTTTACGGATGGACATGTTATTAGTAGTTACTAACTAGAGGTTAAATTAAAAGTACATAATTAGGAAAAGTGTTCCCTTGATACATGTTCTTTATAAAACTATTTCCCTACCATCAGTTATCTAATTAACAATTAGATAAACAGTAAAACACTTTTACGCCTATCAAATACTGAATAATGTTTTCTCATTCGCCACAGGTGGTGCCGCGGTGTGAAAACTATTATAAAAACGTAAGGCGCTATTCAAGTCCGTTCCACCTTTAAAGTATATACCTACTCTAAGGTTCCAGCCAGCCGAGTCTAACTCCTGAACTGACCTGGCTTGGCTAATCTTGTGCCTTTAGGTGAAGGACATTCGAACAATTTAGCATAAAAACGATAGAATAGTTTTATAGAAATCGTTTTTTACTACAAAAGCTAAAATATATCATTTACAAGGATCTATAAAACATTTCGCTCTAGTCGTGGGTGAAAGATTAAAAATCAAAATGTCACTTATCAAGTGTCAATGTCAAAAAGCCCAATTCAAGTTGCGTAGTGTATTTTAATAAAGTTAAAATGTGTAAAACAAAGTAAATTAGACATCTGAAACTATATTTTACTGTAACCTTGATAAAATTGTGCTTATCTTGACCTCTACCTTATTGAATATGAAAGGTTTTCATTTAATTTACTTCTTGAACACCGGCTTTTTTATTTTATACTATACCACTCATGTTTTGGCCGAAAACTCCTGTGATTTCAATGTGAAAGTGAAGCAAGTACTTTTAAATGAAGGATTTCACAGGTAATCAACCGCACAACTCTAGTTGACTTCAGATTTTTACTGCTTTTGTTAGCAAATATGTAATCCAAAGGCCACTGATGTAAAGGTAACAGTGGACAAAAAATAAACATGTTATTAGCATCCTTAAAATTTTTTGCTCATGGTGTAGTACTAGTTAAATGTACCTTTTCCTCATACCACGTTATTAAAAAAAAAACATACATTTTTAATGCTTATAATATAATTATTATTTACATTCCAGGAACATAACATATGGGATAGTGTTCAATCCTGACCGTGTAAATGGTGACTGGCTTTATAAAGACTGTATCGTCGCTCTCGACCAATCGCTTCCTCCTGGTGTCTTTACTAACCCGGATGAGTTGGGAGAATTCAGGAGAACTCAGCAGGTAATAATGTACCTTAAGTGCAATGAAGTGCAGTTAAAAGCTCTAAGATACTAAAGTAGGGCCTAATTAAATTGTATGTAGGTAAGGTAGGTAGACAATAGCAAGTCTGGCCAGATTGTCTGTCTTAAAGTACTAATAGGGCCCAAAAATAAGGAGACATGTTTGGGCCGCATATGAGCCAATATTATTGTTTTTTTTATAATTTTGAAGTTCATAAGTGGCATTATCTGTCCTAAATAAAATACATTATTTTGGATTTGATTTGGCTCCAGGTCCAGAGATGGTCTCTAAGATTAATGTCCAGCTTACATTATTTTAGTCTTGTGGTGTTGAAATGACTACCGTACTTACATTCCAGTGCTGGGCTCCATTATTCCAATGGTGTATTCAGCTAACCAGTCAAGGCCAGACTGGAATAATGTTAACTGGGCATAACTTCACGGAAAGGCCCACAAGGGAAAAGAAAAATGCCAATATCACATGCCGTAACACAGTTTTTAAGTAGTACGGAAAATAAAGAAACTTGTTGCTTACCAATGTTGTTTAAATAAAGTAATTTGTAATAGCGAACTTATATAGCAAACGACAAGCTACACTACACGAGAAAGACAGACACGTAACAGATGAGCAAATCCCAAGCATACTGCAAAGTGACGTGAAAAATGTGATTATTTCCCAAAAAAGTGAGAAAGCTGCCCACATACACAGCCGCTCACTAACTTGTTCAACAAAATATTACACACTGAAACTGTCCCCGAGCAATGGACGTAGTCCACAATAGTACTCATCCACAAAAAAGGAGACATAGACGTCATGGAAAATTACAGACCAATAAGTTTGATGACAAACCTGTACAAAATATTTTCTAAAATTATTCTTAAAAGAATAACAAAACGCCTAAAGTCGAGCCGAATCCTAAAGTTACGTATGACAGCTCAACCACACGTCGCTATAACCTTGTTACGTCATCATCTTTTCAAATCAAAATTCAGAAATACCATATCTCTCTAACTAATTACAAACAAAAAATATACATTATGATAACTCTAACCAAAAAACATTGTTTCCTAATATTATTATCATTTTAAATGCTAGAAAACATTTTATTACTCATACTGTAATACGCTCCTGCAAGGTTATATCATTTCGACGCATATATTTTTAATTGCTAGGGATGTCATCTCAAATAACAGTATAGTACAATGGTAATAATAGAATCCTGTCAATATTGAAAATAATAGTATAATTTGTTTTTACATTTGATTTGCCTTTTTATTGAAAATAATAGTTGGTTTTACCAAATAATGAACTTTAAAAAAAAAATATCATTCATTATTTAAGCTAGTAGTTTTTTAACTTGCCACCTCAACTATAGCAGACGGGCGCACGCGCGGGGCAAGAGGAGATCCATGCATGCCTCTCAGTCTCACTCGTCCGTAACGCGTTACCGCGTTATAGGATGAGGAACAACCAAGGTAACAAGCAGGCTTCAGGGCAGACTTCTCAACTGTAGACCACATGCATGTTGTGAAAAAAATTGTTGCAAAATATAATGAATACAAGAAACCATATTATCTAGCATTTGTGAACTACAACAAAGCTTTTGACTCGATATCCCACCATCATCACCATCTATAAAGCACTTAGAAATCAAGGAGTGGAAGAAAAGTACATCAGACTCATAAAAGACATATACCGCAACTGTACAGCAAAAGTTAGATTAAAGAAAGAGGGAGAACATCCAAAGAGGAGTTAGACAAGGTGACCCCCTATCCCCCAAACTCTCCTCAGCGGTACTTGAATATGTCTTTCGAGAGCTTAATTGGAAATCACAGGGTATTAATGTTAATGGAATGAGACTATCCCACCTAAGATTCGCAGATGATATCGTGCTGTTTACGGAAGACCCTCTATCACTCCAAAGAATGCTCGAAGAACTGGCGACAGTGAGCGAAAAGACAGGTCTAACTATGAACTCTTCCAAAACAAAAGCAATGACAAACAGACATCCACATCCTATAATAGTTAATAACCAAGCAATAGAGTACGTGGAAGATTACATCTATCTGGGACAATTAATAGCACCAGTCGCACAAATGGAAAAAGAAGTCCAGAGAAGAGTAAGTAACAGTTGGTCTCGCTACTGGTCATTGAAAGAGATTGTGAAAAATAAATCAGTCTCTATGTCAGACAAATGCAAAGTGTACAATACATGCAACCTCCCAGTTCTCACATATGGATGTCAAACTTGGGGCCTGACTAAATCCCTAAATCAGAATCCCTAAAGGTTTGCCAGCAAGGAATGGAAAGAAGTATGCTCCACATTAAGTTGAAAGACAAATGGCCACTCTCCAAGATAAGACAAGCGATAGGGTTGACAGATGTCACTAGAAAAGTGAAAAGGCTGAAGTGGCGTTGAACTGGACACAAGATGCGATCCACAAAGGAAAATGGTCTAGGGACATTACAAACTGGTATCCAATATAAATAATACCCAAAAATTTTACCCCCAGAGAACCAGCTTCCCGATATAGTCTAGTCATTACCCCCACAGTTTTATCCTAAAAATTTACAAAGTCCAATGAGTTTTATTTTCTGTCTAACATTAATCAGTGATAATCTGTTTTTTCATAGTTCTTTTTAATTGTTTTTCAGCTAAATGTTGTGCCAAAGAACCGGGTTAACATTGAATTGTTAACGGAACAATCGGAACCTACCAATGTGTACATCATAGGGAAAATCAACGACAGCAAAGTATATCTCTGGATGCCTGTTCATGCTCGATACCACAAGGCTACTTCGGGTGGTAGGTGAGTTTTTATTTTATCTGCGAGAGTCCACATAGTATGTATAGTAATTTAAAACTGAATTATGTACATTTTAAAAAAGTTTTTTTTTGTTTTTCGTTGCGATTTTATTTTATTACTTTTTTGTGATTTTTTATTTGTTTACTTTTATACACTTTCATTTTCTTATTTTTTTGCGTTTTAATTTTCTTACTCTTGGCGTTTTTGATTTCTTATTTTTTGCGTTTTATTATTAAGATCTGCGCGTTTTTTTTACATTGAGAAGTTAATCTCAATTTGTTACCTCACCTCAATAAGTGGGTAAAATTTCGATATAGGAAAATTTCTGACATTACCAAGGTGAGCACAAATTTCTGATTTTTTTTATGCGCAATCTTTTATGAAGACCTAATAACCGGTATTTATTCTTCCTTATTGATTAACAAATAACATTGATTAACTTTACAGCCCTGTGAGGAACGAAATCGAGGCACCGAAGATGTACCTCCGTTGCCCTGATCAACGTTTGGACCTGTGCGGTAAAGCTGTGTCTCCTCCACTTACATTCCTATGCAATGGGAGCTCTAGGGAAAAATGCAGCTGGAAAGAAATACCTATTATCATGGTGGGTTTTACTTATTTATTTAGTTTAAAGTCCTGTAAACCTGCTTTTAAAAGGCAACAAAATCCTTTTGGATTACATGAGAAACTATATTAAAAAAAAT
This sequence comes from Pyrausta nigrata, assembly GCA_949316185.1. NCBI lineage: Eukaryota > Metazoa > Arthropoda > Insecta > Lepidoptera > Crambidae > Pyrausta > Pyrausta nigrata. Next base: position 16,684,214 of record OX438946.1, on the reverse strand, counting down.
AAATTTAACAGTACCTAGTAAATATCTAGGGTAGTATTCCTCTTCAATTGAAACCTCATAACAACTCCTTTTACTATGGTAAATTTTAAGAATAAAAAAAGAAACCCGTTTTTATTGTGGCAGTGGTGTTAATAAAATAATTATCAATTAATAAAATCACAGAACAAATTCAATTAAAATAAGACTTGCTACGACACAATAATATCCAATTCAGATTATTCACTGAATATACCTTCACCTAGTCAGGCTTACACTCGGTTTGCAGTAGTTTTGAAAATCAGCACTATATTTCGAAAAGTTTGTGCGTGACCTTATTGCGGTCGCCAGAGGTGCGGGGGGCGAAGCATGCTAGTTTTCAGCGAGGTCGATGAAATTTGGGGGATATTTCAATTTCATGACAGTCGCGTGTGATTGGCGCTTCCTCGCCCCTCGCACGTCTTGCGGGGCGCAGGGAGGGTCGCATGAATGTCGGACTATAACTAGTGATGCAAGAGACTCTTTTAAGTCTTTTAGGAAAGACTAGACTTATTTTTGGAGCCTCACGACTTAGGCCCTCTTGCGCACGTCCGGATTAGCTATTCCGGACCTTTTAAGGCCTATTATCTGAGTTGAAATCCTACTTGCACAAGTCTGGATTAGCTAATCCAAAAGGTCCACTTGCGCCTGTCCTGATTAGCTAATCCGGAATGGTGCAAGTGGGCTTTCAACTCAGATGATGATGTCCTCCTAGCCGAATTTCGACCACGGCGGCCTATCTCAACAGAGATTAGCCAACTGCGCGTTAAATATTATAGTGCACAAGTGTGTGCGCAATACACAGGTGCACTCTCTGTTCCTTCGCTCTCATAATTCGGTGAGACGGCAGTCCGACATGACCGTAGAGAGATCAGGCGCAGGACCAACGGCTTAACGTGCTTTCCGAGGCACGGGTGTTAACACCACCAACTTCCTGACTCCGGAGCTGTGTCTGAGTAATTTCAAGACAGAAAAACCCAAACACTTTCGGCCCGACCCGGGATTCGAACCCGGGACCTCGTGGATAGTACCCAGCGGGCTGACCACTAGACCAACGAGGCACAACTCAGTTAATAGGCCTTAAACAAATCCAGATTAGCTAATCCGGACGTGCGCAAGTAGGTTTTATTAGTCCTTTAATCCTCAAGTCAAAAGCTGAAACTGGAGACTTAAGTCTTTTAACCGCTAGTATTTTAAGACTTAGTTGTACTGATAGAGCTTGAAGACTTATACAACTAAAAGGACTCGCGCCTTAGAGGCCTCTTTAGCAGCGAGTCTCGTAAAGCTTATCCGTTGCTATAATACGAGTATTAATATTGGCACAAAAGTAGCCGGAAACTGGCAAATCTAAATAGATTTCACAAAGATAAATGAAATCGAAGCATTTTTACAAATAAATATACCAAGGTGTTAAATTTTAGTCAATCCGCCACATTTTAACCTTTAGAGCTTGAGCTGTTTAGCACAACAATCACGACTCAGGCGTGAGTCTTTTTTAAACAGCTCGAGTTTTTAAGTCTTTTAAAAAAATACTGAGTCTCATGACTAAGAATTGAAACTCTATAGTCTAAATAATTAAAAGGTTCAATTTGACAGTTATCATATAGGGTCGGGTGTTTTCAGACATCAAATCGATTTACGATCGATTCGAAGCAATAATAATAATTACAAAATATTTTATGTTTTATTTCATGAGTATGTATAAGAACTACGTTGTATGAACCACAAATTAAATTAAGTCTTCAAACTCATAATTGCATACTAAAAATGTTATTTGTTTGATACCAACCGATGAATCGATAAACCTTTCCCTCCGTAACGAGTAAAAAGGTGACAACACTAAAATTATGAAAAAAACAGAATTGCCGTTTTACGACGTCAGTCAGCAGTAAAGAATTTCAATTCATTTTACACTTTGTGTAAAAAATATTCGATTCATTTTACGCTTTGTGTAAAAATATAAAATCAACGGCATTTTATTTTCATTGTTTTATGTGTTGTCTATGGAATGCCTCCGCATACACGGCTACGTTCTGTGATAACTCTGTGCTGTCAAATTGAACCTATTAGATTATTCAGACTATAGTCTACATTTGCGACTGGAGCCGTGTTAAATTAAGTCGAGTCTTTTTTAAAGGACTTTAAAGACACACTGCCGCACTCAGAGACATCAATTAAATTTCATCTATAATCGTCTCGTTCTGTCACTTTCTTTGTCAACGAAATAGTCAAGGACGGCATGATTCTTAATGAAATTAACTTTATTTGACGTCTTTGAGTATACGGCAGTCAGTCCCTTGCATCACTACACTAATTGTAACCCTTTGATATGTCTCATTATAGCTTACAGACACACTAGTGTGGGAGGTCCCAGTGGGCAACTTGGACCACTACTACGCAGTGGCCATCGGGACTACACTAGCCGTCGTCTCCGGCTCCGTCTACCTGCTGCAAGCTGCGCATGAGTTTCAGTCGCGAAGGAAGAAGCTTTTACGCTAATATATAATGTAAATTATACTTTGAACCAAAGAATATGTTCCTCCGAAAGGTTTAATAATAGACTGTTTAAAAATGAGGCAGTCATTTGAACGCAATCTCACTGGGCCCGTAGACAAGATGCAATTTATTCTAAAGCGAAGTTCGCTATCGCTAACAAAATGTATGAAACTGTCAAAGCCATCGAAACATCACGTGAATTTTGCATACATATTTTGACATTTCGTTGGCGATAGCGAAGTTCGCTGTAGCAAGATTGCATCTTGTCTAAGGGCCCTGATGGTAACCGACGATGCGGCCGAGAACAGTCATATTTGACTAAAAGCAAATTTACGGTTTTTGAGTATTCAAATCATAGTGCAGGTATATACTAATACATTCCAAATTGTAAAAATATTATACCTAAAAGGGTTGCGAAGGCGATCTAAGTAATTTGGAGCAAAATGTGGCCGGGGCAAGCGCAAACGGAAAAATAACGACCACTTGCCATCCTATCATAATACCCTCGAGGTTTATCGTAACAATCGATATAATTAATTATTATGAAGCTATTAACGAACAACACAACAGTATTTAACTCGAGTGATTATAAAATAAATCGTTGGACAAAATAATACTTTACCTTGTTTTATTTTAAATTAAGCTTTAGTCCACTGAATAAAGTAATTCTAGAGTGCGTGAGCGGGATCGTAAATTTTTTTTCGGAAACACGTTCAGTCTAGTTTATAAACATACCAAAAGTCCTGGACACTACGAGAACTGGTGGAGTGGGGAAAAGAGCCCATTCTTGTGTTTTTCGCTTATATCTCAAAATGTATTATTTACCATACCTTAAAACCCCTGCTCCACTCAAAGTGAGGTTGATGAGGCTGGGAAGGTTTACTTTTTAAAATGGTATGGGGCTCTACCTAAACTAAAGCAACCTACCTCAACTATTATCGCTTCCAGTGTTTTATGAGGTCAGTGGCCAAATTAATGCCAGATATTAGCTCACTCCCACCAACTGAAAGTGCAGCTAAACAACATTCCCGCCGCACCCAGTACCAAGTGCTGCAGTGGCTCGGAAACGAGCTGCCTCCAAAAATGTAGGGATGGAAATCTACACAAAACATACTTGAGCCCATAAAAACTGAAGACGCACCAGCCCCCGAGACACTTCTACAAATAATATTTTGCCGCTGCACAAAAGATTGTAGCAGTGGCAAATGTGGATGCAGAAGGGCAATGTTAAATTGTTTAACGGCATGCCTTTATAGTGAAGGGAAATGCCTCAACGGCGTATCTTTTAATGAAGAAGACGATAATGATGATGAAGAGCTTCAAGAAACGCCTACAAATGAGGATGAACAAATGATAGAGGAAGAACCAGGACCTTCCCAAGCTAAAAGAATGAAAAAGTCATGTGAGACACCAAATTTATAAACAACCCGATGATCCGATGTAGATTAAATAGTGTAGGGGTAGAGTAGGGATAGGGTAGGTGTACGGTGTATTTACTGGTCATGATGACGTCTGCCGGGCCAGCTAATAACTTATAAACCAGCAGCTAATAAGTTTAAAAAACTCATTTTCGAAAAGGTGTAACTCGAAAACGGTAGGACATTTTTAAAATGATTTAGGTATAATTTGTAGATAATTTGATGGTCCTTCAACTATTCTTTGGAAGTTTTTCTCTAGAATGCATCAATTTTGAGTTACAATCGAAAAACACAAAAATGGGCAATTTTCCTCCCTTTTTTCCCTAATTTTCGATAAGGTGTAACTCGAATACTGTAAGAAATTTTAAAAAACATTGCGGTATTATTTGTAGATAATTTTATGGTTTTTCAACTATCCTTTGAAAGTTTTTCTCTAGAACGCACCAATTTTGAGATATAAGCGAAAAACACAAGAATGGGACCTTTTCCCCCACTCCGCCAGTTCTCCTAGTGTCCAGGACTTTTAGTATGTTTGTGAACTAGAGATTCTGAACATGTTTCCGAAACCAAAATCTTACGATCCCGCTCACGCACTCTAGACCCCCCTTTGAGCGATTCATTCAATGGGCTACTATGGAAGCTAAGATTTTCTAGTAAAGGTCACTAGAATTGAAAAGGGTCAGTTTTTGGGGAAAATCCGACGAAGTCGCAGGAAATTGCTGACGTTGTATTTTCTTTTTGAAAAGGGAATGAGCAAATGGTCTACCTACTGAACATATGTGGTAGATCAGAGGCCAGATTATTTTTTGCCTAAATAAAAAAAAAAACATAAATATTAATTTACCTTTAACAAACGTATTTCTACAGCAAGTGGCCAGAGTCTCCTTTTAAGTATAAAGATACTTGTGCCAGGAGCCTCTGCTCTTCAAAATATACAGGTTGTGTTTTTAAAATACCAAAAATAATTTTAAATATTTATTGTACCTATAACAAGAAGTAACATACATTATTATAATCGAGCTACCCATCAGAATGAATAAGTTTTTCACTATACAGGAGAGTACCGCGATAGCGTTTGAAAATTCAACGCTCCTATTTTGAGAAAACCCATAAATTGGACTTTTTGAACCACCCACCATTCCGGCTTATCTCTAGACGCGAAGACTTTTAGTATAATTACTCCCTAAGCACCCTGAAATTTCTGAAAAAAACAACACTTAGGTCCCTGTTCACGCACTCTAAAATAACTTTGTTAAATGCGTCCATATTAAAAAATAACCATGAAATATGCTTCTCTTTGACGTGTTTTGTTACTGTTGTTGGTAGACCACTTTGCCCATTCTCTTTTGTTAAATCAGGCGCAGGAATAAGACCTTATAAGGTTCAACTAATGGTCTTTGCCGTAAAGGAAGCTTCAAAGCACTAAAATAGTTTTTATTTATTCGCCAACCTGAGAAAGTTACTGAAAGGAAGCTGGGTCCACTACTAAATAAACGATCAGCAACGAAAAAGCCGAGATTTATTGATCCCTATAAAATGAGGAAAACCTCCCTCCCTGAACACTTTCCGGGCGCTAGTGGCGCCATCTCTACCTTTTATATTGCACTGTTCGTACAGTACAGTATACCGCTCTGCAATACGTGCTTACGTGCACACTGTTCGTTCATGTTTCGTGTCAATACAGGAAGAGGTCTCTACTCTTCCGTATTCGGTATTGATCCAAAGAGCTTTCAAACGTTACTTGTTGCCTCTCTAGAGATAGCTATCTACAACACGGAAGCCCTAAGCCCCAGGATAACCTATAAATGTGTCTATGCAAGTCGGACGGACCGAACGTGAGTAAGCGAACCAATTTCGAGAGTTAATCCCCGCTTTGTCCCCAACAATAACCCATCGAGTCAAACGCGTACGTCCGTTATTAGCGCGCGACGCTCACCGGACCGCAAAGCGCAGACGGGAGGCGCGAGGGCTCGGAGAGTGATCGCTCATTACAGCGCGTCCATGCCAATTACCACCGGGAGCCCTGCGACCGCCGGCGAAGGCTCCGGAGCGCGGGAGGCCCCGGGGGCGTGCCGGCCGGGATATGGATCCGAGATCGACGCGGCCGCGGGGCGCGGGGGAGTGTTTACATGCGGGTGCAGGCGGCGGGTGCAGCGGGCGGCGATCGATGCTGGGCGGGGCGGCGCGGGCGGCAGGGGCGGGGCGAGAGTCGCGCGCCGCCGTCAGTCCGCCACAGGGCCGCGTCCGCGCGGTCGTCGCCTGTCGCCAGTCCGCGGTGCGGCGCGCCGGAGTGTCTCCGCGACCGCGGGCGCCCGGCGGCGGCGGCGAGCCTCGCGCCGCCCGCGTCCGCGCGCGTGCCGCTGCCGCCCGCTCCCGCAGCGAGCCCCCGCCCGCCACCGCGCCCCGCCGGCGCCGCGCGCGCAGCCTGGCCGCCCGCCGCCCGCCCTCCGCCTCCACGCCCGCGCCGCCGGGCCACCCGCGCCCGCGCCTGCGACCCGTCTTCCTCTGGGCGCGACAGCGAGACGGCACCGTCGAGGAGGTCCGCTGCGAGGACTACGACCCGCGGAACCGCATCCGCATCGCGCGCACCCCGGACGGCTGGCGCGTGATCCCGCGCACCGAGATCTACAACTCGATCCGCGTGCCGCCGCCGCCGCCGCGCGAACGCAGGAAGCGCCGTCGCCGCCGCCGCTCGGGGCGATCGCGCCGACGTCGCGAGCGCGTGCCGCCCGCCCCGGCGCAAGCCGCGGTCTGGGCGCCCGACCTGGAGTCGCACATCCCGTCGCACACGATCGCCGTGCCGCGCGCGCGGTCGCCGCCGCCGGAGCCGACGCCGCTCGACAACCTGCTCGCCGTCGCCGAGCTCGAGTTCAACCAGCAGCGCGGCGAGGAGCTCGAGCTGGAGCTGCAGGCCGGCGCCGCGCCGTATCCGTTCCTGCCGGACGACGACGCGCGCGACGTCATGTCGTTCGAGTTGGGCGAGCCGAAGCCGGACGACGTGTTCTTTGAGCGCAAGTCGCACGCGCCGGAGCGCGCCGAGGAAGACGCTTTCCAAAACGATATGGTTGTGCACAAGGATCTGTTCGAAACTATCAGCGAGGCGCACTACCTGCCGGAGCTGGGCGACCCGCACGACGAGGAGCTGCTCGAGTCTTTGGTCGAGAAGGGCTGCGAGGATAACCAGATACTCGGGCAGGCTCTCGATAAGTTCGCGCATTTAGTACACGCCTCGGGGGATTACGTGGAGGAGGAGGAAGACATTTTATTGAGTGGAGCGCCGGTCGCGGATATTATTGATAGGCTAGAGCAGTCGCTGGAGTCGCCCGGCCGAAGCAGCATCACCGCCGCTCAGGGCCTGCTCCACCTGCACCACATAGGAGACCATCTGCCCCTTCCGACGGAACACCAGCAGTCTGTGGATCGAACTTACATATCTGGCGAAGTATTCGGCCAAGAACCGCCGACGGATTGTCCGATGGAAACGTTGACTACCGGCCCGGAGATGCAGGACAGCCAAGAAATGAACCACTTAGAGTACGAGCAGAACGCCGAAAAGAGGCTACAAAGCGACGTCGAGGCCACCGACGTGATGTATACTGAACCAGTACCTGACCCTCAAAAGACTTACGAAGATGAATCCTTTAAACAGCAGCAGGCGCAAGCGCTGCCCGATCAAAGTGAAATAGCGGTGCCAATTGAAACGCCAAATGAGGAAATAAGAAGTGACATAAACTGTGAACAAGGCGAGACTAAATCTCATATGGATCATTCTGACGTGTGTAATGAAAATAACCGATCGCCGACTATAAGGCCAGAGGTCGAGTTTTCCAAAGAGCTTGAGGAAACGTCTAATTTGGAGGAGTTGGGGCCGACAGATTTGAGCATAAAGCATGTAGAGAATGTAGTGGCGAGTGTAGCTGAGACTACAAATCACACGGAAGATAGTTTGTCGGATAAGAGCGATGACCAACCTAAAGATTTGAGCGTACATCGACGGCTGCCCACCCCGCATGCGTCGCCGAGAAGGATAGACATACCGCGAGCGCCGTCGAGGGAATCAGATGCGATGCAGTCGCCCCAGCCCAGCGGGATCCCCGCCGTGCCCTCCTCCCCGGAAATATTTACTATGCCACTAACGAAGAGCAAACAAACGCTGTTTTTAGAAACGCTCCTATCATCGCCCTCGCCAAAAATGTACACGTCCGAAGTGACTATAACAAAACAACAATGCGAACCGCTCAATCTAGGTAAACACAGGAAATCTGCGAGCCCCACTGTTTCTAGTTGCTCGGATGAAATTAGGAAGATGACCAAAGAGTTTGGAGAGCCCCAAGAAAAACGAATCAAGAAGGAATCGGCAGAGGAGTTAGCTAAAATAAGTAAAGTGTTTAATAAATGCAGTGACGATCTGATGTCGGATCCAAAACAGAAAAAACCTGAGAAATCTTCACAAAAATCTAACGACGAAGCCAGTCCGTTGAAACAGTTGCTGGCTCTAAAGAACAGTCCAGACTTTAACATTCCTGATCCCTTATTAGTACCAAAAGACAAATTTAATCACATTTTAGCGGCGCCCGCGAGAGAAATCCCAGCGTTGCTAATACAACGGCCGGAATTACGGTTGCCCGAAGCGTTCGCGTACCCGGCGATCTTGCAAGACCCTGACATACTTGTTATATCCTTGTCACAGATAGAAAACATCTTAGAGCATAAGACAAAAGCGAAAGAAACAATGTCTCCCAAACCGAAAGAGAGCAATGCTAAACAAGCTCCATCTAAGCCGGTGGCGAGCACCGAACCTGCAACCACTACGCCGCAGCAGCCCGACCAAACCGGTCAGCCTAAGCCTATACCGTCAATGGATGCACTCGCCGGCGATATAGACGCAGCGACGTCAGCCGCACTCAACCAAATGCTATGGCTACCGTATCTCAGCCAACTCGAAGCGATGGCCGCCTGCTCACAAAATATGGATTTCCTAAAAGCGCTAAATTCTTCAGGATACACAGGCTCAAACTATCCCGACTTTTCACAAATGTTCGGCCAATCAGGTCGGTTCATGGGCCCCTCCGGGTTCCCTATGATGCCCCCAATGGATTATGATAGTCGACTGCAATTCGCCATGTGGCAACAGGCGATGAATCACGCAAACGCGACAGCATCACAGCGCCCAAAAACGTCATCAATGGATTCCCAAATGAAGGATCTAGTGTCAAAATCGAGCGACGTACAAAACCCCTACGTACATTCCACTAAAAATACTCAGAGCAAGTCGCACACATCGGCGCGCACTAGCCCGATCGCGCACAACTACAACAGCAACCAGAGGTCGATGCCCCATAATCCGTTCCTTCAAGGGATGTACCCGGGCATGAGTCCGAACATTCGCCCCAACATGCCGTTGCCAGGGCTGCAAATACCTTATTTCAACCCGAATATGATGGGAAGTCAGCGCTCTCCGCGGACGCAGAAGAGTCCGACGTCGCCGTACTACCCTAACAACAATTACTTGCAATCTGTGAAGCAGTCGGAGAGTTCTCATCAGCGGAGTAGTAGTGCGAGTTCCCAGGAGTCTCCGCGGCCGCGGATAAGTGTGAAGTCTCTGCAGAATTTGTTGGAGCCGACGGCTGCGGCAGCCTCGGGAGTGCCGGGCAGGAGGCCATCGAACCCGCAGGCCTCCATGAGTCGTCGGAGGGACGAGCCGGAGGTCGGCAGCACCACGCCGCTGGGGGAGCCGCCGCCACACATGCCCCCGCATCCCCACGACCCTGCATCATTCCACCTGTGGCATCCGCTGTTTGGCAAGTAAGTGTCTTTATTTTTTGGGGCATCCACAACCGTGTACTTATCAAATTTGAAATACAATCCTTTCAAAAAACACACTTCATTTAGCATTATCAATATTTATTGAAGTAAAAGTAAAATAAACCTTATAACGTACTATATAAGTTAAACCGTATTGGATTTAAAAGGCAAATTAGACGCATTAAACCCTACAAAAGACACACCAGTATGTGTATTATTAGTAGTAGTTAGAAGAATCCCCTAACACGCTTTTGGATTTCCATTTCTAATCATAATTGACAATGTTACATGTGATTGTTTGTAATCGACCAATGTTTATGTGTGTTCTATACAGAAAACGTTTGACTTATTGGACATTTTCCAACATCAACTAAACACCCAAAGCGTTTAAATCTTGTTAGCACGCGCCCGGTCAGATTCTTATTCAACTTATTCTAATCAGGACTCCGACACATCTAAAGCGAAATAAAAACAAGCTGTTATCGCAATGCACAGCTGACGGCAAAACAACAACGGTCCAATGGAACGTATTACTCGCTACTTGTTACTATTGGAATGCACTCCCTTCTCAACTGAGCTGAGGGGTTAGAAGCATTGCAATTTGTTGTTTAGGAATGGGGGTGCCCTGGTGAACGATTGAAGCACACACGCAATTTTAGTAAAGGGATTTTGCCTTTTGCTCTACAGCAAAGGTACAACTGCTTTTATAGGAAACTACAAAAAATACTAGCGTTTACTTTTCCGAGTTGTTGGGAAGAACACATTTCTCGGCAACATTCGCACATTCGCCCAGTTGGAAATGAATTAATTAGCTTTCTGTAATTATATTCATCAGAGATCAGTATTAAATAATAAATGGATAAATAAATGGTTTCAACAAACACACCAATTACCAAGCCCAAAACTAAGCGTGAGCTTCTGCTATATTGACTAGGATAACGGATAGAAATACTTAAATACATATAAACATCCATGACTTAGGTACAAATGCTCGTGCTCATCACAGAAAGATTTGCCCCTTGCGGGATTCGAACCCGCAACCGCCTGGTTTAGTAGTCCGGTGCGCGAACGACTACACCAAGACGGTATCGGTATTGGATAACTGACATTCATCGTCTGTGAATCTTATCGCCTTAATGTTTGCCTTTTATACTATTGTTTAAGGCTTTGTTTAAGAATAATAAAAACGCAGTTGCTCTATGAGTTGTGATTACTTCTTTTGTCAAATTTATTTATTTACGACTATACAAACGGTAGGTTATTTAAATAATTGAAATAACTAAGCTACAAAATACAAAAAAATACAAAAAGTTTATTTCCTTAACTTAGTCTAGGTACAAATTATATGGGAACTTCCTTTTAGGCAAAACACAGCCTGTGTTAGGAAGAACCGCTCTTCTTTACAGTTACTTGTTATATTTTTTTATATTTTCACAATATTTCACAATATTTAGATACTTCCTTGATACTTCGAACTTTGCATTGACGTCTTTTTCAATTTTAATAGCGAATCTACCAGTATGTTTCCTATTTCGCTAATCTTTTACGTCAAACATCCATGGTCAAACTCAGGCTAACTAACGCCATTGACGTTAACGATTGTGTAGTTACAACTATTTACGTTTAACCAATCCATTTCCAAACATACTTAGTAAACTAAACTTTTCCCGACTCTGGTGGTCATTTTTTCAAGTGCAATAATATATTTAGATTGCAAAGTGAATGCTTATCACTTAAAAACAATAACTTAGTCCAGTTTTTTTTTTTCAATTTCAATTTATTTATTCAGTATAAGTTACAAGTTTATAACTCTTAATTAACTAATACAAAAACAAAATAATAGTTACCTACATTTTTATTGTTGAGTGCCTTGGTATCCAAAATAGGTAATGAATTTACCTGTGGTATGGTATACCAATTACCTCCGACAAGCTTATATTGTGAAACTTGGAAATAACTCTTAGTTCTTAATAAACAATCCTATAGTCTGAATAACTCAACAGGCTCACCCTGACAGTTGACACATAGGGTCGGGTGTTTACGAATCGGAAGTCAGAATTGACGAGTTATTACCATATTACTTTGGAAGCACGAAATACGACCAGAAATCTACGGATCAACAGTAGCCTAACTTACAAAACAACATACAACTTACATAATAAAGGACATCGCCACTACGAAAATATATTTCGTAAACCTACATGGATGCAGTTTATTTGCGAAAAGTTTATTGGGTCAGCAACCACTAAACGGGGAAAATCGATAGAGCCTTAAATAGGCTCTTGACCCAAGGGTCACTTGACAAATTCGGGACCAGACGGCTTATATTTGACGGGGTGGAAATAGTTGAGCCTTATTTCGCAGTAAATTTGTCAATTTTCGGAATGATTTAGAAACAATATACTGTTTTAAACTTTCATGGTCATTATTATTGGAATAGTTATTTACGGGATTGCTACCATGTACCTTTTTATTTTCGAGTTTCGCCATGATCACGGAATAACTGAAGGTCTTGCGGGTGGGATGTTATGGGCAAACATATCGCATCCATACACAACATATCGTCTATCTCCTTCGAAGTCGGAAACTCGAAAATAAAAAGGTACATGGTAGCAATCCCGTAGATAACTATTCTAATGATTTGGAAACAAACTTACTCAGCTGTACCCGGCATGCGCTGCAATGCCATGTATAGATTTTTGGGGCCAGGATACCGAGGATCCTCACGGCCGTTTACAGACCTACTAAAGATTCATCACAATCTGATGAACGGAATCGGAACGCGTAGAGGGCTAAGTAGGGTCAATCCAAATATTGATTTTTATTTATGTATACAATCAAAAAACTTGAAACAGATACCGAAAGAACGTTATTTGTTACGTTCATGTTACATGACACTAAGCAATGACATCAATAACTTGTTAAAATAAAACGAGAAATGTCCAAAATTTTGTCACTAAACACTCCCCGAGGTTAGAAGAACGTTAGACAGATTTACATTACTTTATTCATTATTTATTATATAATATTTTTACTGCCCTTCAAACGGTTTTGAACTATCCCTCAGACAGATATGATCAAAACAAAACGTTTGTTATAAAATCTAGAGAAACATACGGCAGCACATCGAGCTACCCTGCATTGATTTACATGTTTATTGGTTAGGTATATATTTCAAAAACGCTTGGATTCTATATTTACCAACAATACCACCTCCATTATATTTATAGACCTAGATGTTAGCAGAGCGGTTACGGATAAAAAGTTCCGGGTTCATTCTCGGCTGTGCTAATATTTACAACACGAATAGACTGTCAACTACATCTTGAACTTTATTTAAACTGGTGTTCGATCGAATATTCATTGCGCCACGAGTATTAAGCAACCATAGTACAACGAATTGCATTTAAGTCTACAATTGTGTTTCTATGTAGTCGTTATTGTATGAATAATGGGTTCCCATTAGCGCTATGGGTGTTTTTATATTTTTATAACTTAAGCAATTATTTTGCAAGTTTTTACGAAATTAAATCAAATTTCACTTACAAAAATTAATCGACTGTGTCATCCGGTGGGACTCGAACCCACGTCCCTTCGCTATCCGGGCGAGTGCTCTTACCAACTAAGCTACGGAGGACGTTAGTCAGTCGACGAATTTTTGCAAGTGCTTGCTACGCCAGTGAGCCGGCGTTCGATTTCATCAATACTTGGGGAATGTACCCGCATGTATCCAATGGAAATATTGCATGTATCCAATGGAAATAGCACTTGCAAAAATTCGTCGACTGACTAACGTCCTCCGTAGCTTAGTTGGTAAGAGCACTCGCCCGGATAGCGAAGGGACGTGGGTTCGAGTCCCACCGGATAACACAGTCGATTAATTTTTGTAAGTGAAATTTTGTTTTAATTTCGTAAAAACTTGCAAAATAATTGCTTAAGTTATAAAAATATAAAAGGTTAAGCTGATTTCATCTTAACTGATGGTTAAATATTTGTAAAAATATTTCCATTGGATACATGCGGGTACATTCCCCAAGTATTGATGAAATCGAACGCCGGCTCACTGGCGTAGCAAGCACTTGCTATGGGTGTTTTCAAAAGCGGATTTGGAAAGAATAAGAAACATTTATTTGAATCACCATACAAAACAGAATAAAAGAAAAATACAACGAAAATTATAAAAATATAAAGTAAAACACATCTAACATGAAATAGGTAACAAGTGTGCCAAAAAGGTCCCCGCTCAGTATAAGTCGTGTCAAATAGAAAATGTTGCCACGACACTGATTTTCAGCGGGAACCTTCGGGCGTAATGTTAACAGAGCATATGGGTACAAGAATTTAGGTAACTAAGAAGAAAGAGACGCATTTATGTAAGTCATCAAAAGCTCATATAATGCATTACCTACTTATCTTTTATGTTAAATAAAATGTTGGTCTTTGTTAAATAAAAATGATCTGCTAAATGTGTTGCCAAGCGTTAATTTCTAAAAAGGCTGTCAAACAAATTCATTTAAAAAAATATAGCAAGGACAAACTATTGTCTAATATCTATATTCTACTAAGAATCTGTTTAAGGCGGTACGAAGTTTCCCCAATCAGCCATTATTGCTATTTAGGTTTTTGGTAAAACGAAAGTGGAGCAAATATTAATATTGGAAACTACCAAACTCCTGAATTTTATAAAGTATTTCGTAGAGGTACTCACACCTTTTGGAAATAATAGATTGTCTAAATAATCAGATAGTATAGATTGTCTACTTTCGGTTCCTTTTTTTAAAGATTAAAGTTTATCTAAATTCGTATGCAGTATGGCATTTCTTTAAAATGCCCCCTTCTTACCACGTGCACGTTACTTGAATGTCTGACATTTCCCATACTCTGTAACTAGAAATCCAGGTCATAGGGCGTCTAGAAAGCTAAACTACGACGTCCTACATTCGAGCTTGATTGCTCTGATCGGGTCACTCCTTGAATATTTGATACTTTAAATTAGTCTGGCTCTTCGCTTTGTTGAATATTTAAAAGCAAGTCTTAGTAGAAAGCCTAAGAAGCATCTACCAGTGAAATACAATAAACTAATTTGATGACCTCTATGATCGCGTGGCTCGCACAGGTGCGCTGTACCATCTCTGAGATCTTTGATTAATACTTAAACGGGTCAATATAGAAAATTATATTTTCTAAATTGTCTCGGGTCTTGGTATTGTAGTAGTATCACTGTTGTTTCTGATTTCCACATCAAAAGCACTTTAGCAACTTTCTTTGGCATCAGAGCAAATCCGTATGTGATCTAACACGTCCTATTTTTGGTTTATTAAATAAATAGTGGTCGCTGTACATTTTATTTGTGTTAAATAAGGTTTATGATTGTTTCGCACTTACATAATATTGTATGCTTTTTCTAGTCTAAAGCACAGGTTCAACCTAGTTTTGACTAAAAGAGAAATTCTGTCCTTTTGTATTTAAAACTTAAGCGTTTTTTGCTGTTTCTTTTTTTACCTTTGTATTATTAATAAATTATTTATTGATTGATGTAAGCCCTACCATTGCTTCAAAACAATTGTGACAGCGCAGTCTAGTTATTTATTAATACAACGTAAGACTCTTAAATCATATTTAGTCAATGAAGGCCACAACTGAAACTGCCTGAATTATGGATGAACTTGGTATTGAAGGAAACCTTATGTTGGACTCTAATTACCCCTTGATTTAGACGGTAGTGTAAAATCGATATGTAAAATTACTTTCCTTCAAGGTTGTCATGACAGACCGGATACATTTTAAAAGTAATTTTTAGGGTTTCGTAAAAACCTGTAAGGGCTCACCTTACAGGATCACTTATTATTAGTCCGACTCGTCTGTCGAGACCCTTTATCTCAAAAACGCGTGGAGGCATCAAATTGGAATTACCATCACATAATTATGACAGCGCGTTACTAAGCTGTAAAAATCAAGCTTATAAGTCAACGTAATCTAAAAATACAGCCATGTGAGCCCTATTTTGTAACAATTCGCAGGGAAATCAAAATCTATAGGATACTTCCCATAGAAATATATGAACTGAAATATAAACAATGTGGCAAGAAAGAAGGTATTAATACAGCATAAGTATGAAATCAGTCCAAAAGTCGTTTGCTTCTTTGTCGTCAGTGCACGAGTCTAACTCGAATTTATCCGGTTTTTTTTTCGTTTAAGGACAGTGTCAAGAGCTTTTGGAAAACTAAAAACATCTGCGTTTTTGTTGTAAATTATAAAATAGAATCCCTTGTTAAATGCTGTCATTTTTCTTGCTGGATTAGTTGCTAGACGTAACATCGTTTGCGATCTGAACATCAATTTAATTGAAGTCCATAAAATTGGAATAAACGGATTAAGCTGTCAGCCGTCATGTGTCGGTCTGACACAATTGACACGTGAATGACGTATTAACGCGAGGAAAATGGGAAATTCCTATTTTATTATGACGTGACGTGTAACATCTAACCTATTTATTTTTAATTGCTCTTAGTGGGTAGGTTACCATAATATCCACAGTAAGCGCAGAATACTGACATGGCATTGTTTAACAAATATGAAATTAAGTTATAATAATATACGAGAAATGTTCACTAGAATGTTGAAAATAACCATAATCGGATTTTAATGAATTTTAGTAACATATGAGTTTACCTCTAGAAAAAACAAAAGCTGTTTTTGACGGCAAAATTACTCTTGAAGAATAGACTAGCAAATTAAAATACTACGATATTTCAACATCACTTTATATCAAAGAGAATGAACAAGTGAACCATACTCGTCGCTTGCACAGAACTATTAATTAAACGTTCATAAGTAGTCTATTGGTTTTTATACTTTGTATCACCCCCTTTGATATAGTGTGAAATGTCACGTAATAACACTTTTAAGGGTCGTTCGTATGCCTTTGAATTATTTAATTTATAACTACAGGCCTCTAGGTCTTAGACTAGTGACGTAACTAGAATATAACAGCCGGGTCATATCACACAAAATAATACTGTTCGGTAAAAATTGCTTTAATTTTTTTATTGCATTTGTTTTTAGATTTTTAATATTTATAAAAAAATATTCTCTTCTCCCAAATTTTGTCTGACGCGGCAAATCCCAGCAGAGATCAACCAGGTTCGGCAGGACATTTATAGAGCCTGAGTTCTGGCCTTAAGCCATATCTCGACTATGAGTTATACTTGTAGATCAGTGATGGCATATTGGGCGAATTCTTCTCTTAAAGGAAAATTGAAAATAGTCATTCCATACAAATATCGTAATTTGAAGGGGAAGAAGATTGGGGCAAGGTTTGGAAAGCAAAACGGTCATAACGGACAGCACTAGGTAGAAGTGGTAAATGGAACTACATATGAGCAACTGGACGTGATTATCCTTATGTTTTGGTTCATCATGTCAGAACGTCATTCCTCGACTACAATGCTTTCTTTATTACTTGTTGTGTGTACAAGTTTTCTCTAAAACTTAATTATTATGAGTGACTGTCTGTTCTATTTGGGATGTTGTACCTAGACTGTTTATAATGTCAAAGGAAATACACGTTCCATACATACGAAATTGGCATCGTAATCGCGCGGGTCAGGCAGACAATGTAGCAGCTATTCGTTTGACTTGACAATATGAATTAGGTATTTCCAATTCTATGTCATTTATGGCATCATTTGGCTGTCATTCTGCATAACATTGTTGCTGATTGCTGAAGAAGATCGTAGTTTGATAATAAAAAGCCATGTTTTTGTTAGGGGTAGTTAGTAGGTATGTACCTATATTCTTTATAATAGCCAATAATTGATAATTAGCTGTCGTAGCTCAATGTAGATAGGTATTCATTATTATTTTAACTGTAGGGTATGGATTTTGTACCAACACAGATCACGAATAAAGCTGTGTTTACTTAAGGTAATAGTTCAATATGTACAGAAACGTATTTTCGTAGGATACATATGCGTAGGATACCAATAAGTATGCGTTTCATTTCTTCCCAAGATTAAAGCCTCGTCGCCAACCGAACTAAGTTTAGCTTAGCACACACACAGTTGAGCCAGTTTTTCATATACGTCGTCCACCGCAAACTATGCCAGCTAGCTAAGCTACGTAAATGTGCCTAAGTCGAAATAGCTTAATTGTGTACGCCGATCCGAAACTACGTATACGTACGTGACCGTAACTGACGTGGTTTTATCTTTTTTTGGTGCATAGACGACATTTATATTTCCTAGGTTAGCTAAGTTTCACTTCACTAAGTTAAGTTAACTTTGTGTCTCAGACAATATTACAACCTGTTTTCCATGATGAAAACGCTTATTTCTACCCCTACTAAAATATATCCATTCTATAGGTATCTACTCTATTGTCCTGTCAATAAAGCTCTTTCTTGGCCGTTCTTCTATTGTGACCTTACCGGTATTAAGTTACATGTAACTCTACACTCGGCTATCTCGTCCATTAGTACCTACTGCTTACGTCAAACTAATCCCGCTATGATTGAATGACGTCATCCGCTATCCGTTGCCATTGGTCGATAAAACGACACGTAACAACGATCCTGCGCTCTGATTGGCTGACGTCATTCTTTTATTGGTCGATAGAAATTATTACGCTTTATTAACATCAAGTTTTACTTTATCATTACCAATTGCTTTGAATGTTTTTTTTTTTAATCAACCATATCTGTAATACATATAACCGCTATAATCGCTACTCCGCTGATTACTTTTTTAGTGTTAGCATTATATTTCCGCGATTATAGTTGTGCGGCGTGAGTCCTTCTTGCTTAGATCAATATTTTAAAAATATCTGCTAATCAGAAGAACTTAAGTCCCTTAACAGACTTCGGTCCCAAGTCGGTAGATGCAAGGATACCATGGTCAGGTGGGAACTCTCCGATGGAACCGATATGTCTATGTATGTGTCTGCGGGTTCACTCCACAAGACATGTCCCATCTCTTGGTTTGTCTTGCGTGCCCTGATTCCTGCTCTCTAGAAGACCTTATGTCAGGAAAACGACAAGGCAATCTGCATCGCCAATTACTGGGCACAACAAATTTAAGTCGCTTTACCATCGACACGATAAGAAGAAGATCAGAAGAACTATCAATCTTCCGTCCCTAAAAACTATACATACTTATTTATGCTGTTACTTTTTAAGGGGTCAAGTAATAACTTTTTTCGAATTTAATTGGCGTTCTCAAATATTATTAATGACAGTCAATTTAGGACCTAAAGAATTACTCTAAAAACTATTTTCAATTTTCATTATTCCCTTTCATTAAACTCCACTCAAAAATCTACCTTTACTGTTGTATGAGGAAATCATTAGATCTGCACGACCCTTCCAACCAATCAAATATTCCGTCAAGTGCAGCAATATCAAATTCATCAAATGTATTTATTTATGCACCGACCTTTGGCCACAGTCAAATTGATGCAGCATGCAGTAGGTAAGCAATATCCGTATAGTGTTACTGTTGATGAGAAACGGTAATGATAACTAATGTCGGTACCTATACCCGGCCCGGCGAACCTTGATTCCTATGACAGTTCATGTTAGTGATGGGTCGCGTGTCGATGAAACTTAACTTTTTTAACCGACTTCAAAAAAAGAGGAGGTTATCAATTCGACTGTATGTTTTTTTTAATTAACCGACTTCAAAAAAGGAGGAGGTTATCAATTCGATTGTATGTTTTTTTGTGGCTATTTTACCGCATATCTTAATCAGTTGTGGACCGATTTGAAAAAAAAATATGTTTACCTAGAGGCTATACCTTCTAGTCTGAGTACGGAGAAATGACATAGAACAGTTTTTATCCCCAAAATCATTTGTATAGGGAACCCGATATACATCAAACTAAATTAAAAATGCTATTAGCAAATCTTTAAATTTTCTTCTTTAAACGGTCTTCCTTCTCGTTACTACTTTCTTCCAAATGACGCTGTCGCATTTGAACAGCGCGTTTAGTAGGTCTACCCATGTTGCGCCTTACAATAAATTTTAACTAAAATAAAAATTTAAAAAAAAAAACGACTTCAAAACTGACTACAATGCTAATTAAAAAAAAATATATAAACTAATTTAAACTAAAAAGTACAAAATAATATTTAAATTACCTAACTGTTCTACTAAAACTGATACTAATAAAATATAATCTTAAATAGAACAAAACCTGGTGTCCTCAGAAATATTTTATAAATTTGAGTGAAATAAAAACAATTTCATGCAACTTTCTAACATTCAGCACCTATAACTTAAATTATTATAAATCATGTATACCTGTTTCCACTATCGACATTTGTTTATCGATATTTTCCGCACTAGTCGATATCTTCCGAACGAAGTAACTTTTGCAGGACGTAAACGTAAAGTCTGATTGAGATAATTTCTTGTAAATGTTAAGAATTGTTATAATTCCGACGGAATATCATTGTTATGGCATATATCTACCTTACCTTAATAAATGGCATTTTTAGAAGCCTCCAATTCAATTCTAATGTAACGGTGACGCCACTACAATGTTGTGTCGTAAGAATAACTGTCAATGTCATAGGGATCAAGGTTCGCCGGGCCGAGTTATAGCCTTATAAACTTCGTAATTCTAAGAACTAAATAAAATCAAATTTGAAAAAAAAATATGGACTGAGTCGATTATTAAGTCTATAAATTTTTGTAAGCGTATATTTTAATTTCGTAAAAACTTGCATACAAATTACTTAAGTATAAAAATAATTTTAAAAACAAAACCATATCTTTTAGTTACTCTAATAACTTCAAAAAACTAAAACAAAGCATAACAAATCTATCTAAATAGCATAAAAACATAAAAAAGAACGATCAATCTATTTAATTTATCAGTAGCACAAAAAATCTGTGGTTATGAAAAATAATTAATCATTTTGTGAAAAAGCTGCGTCACGTATTGTACCTATACGCGCAGTTGGCAACAATAATCGAACGAAGTTCACTTACTCCTGCATCTCCATATCAACTGTGACTTGGCACACACGTGCAATCTCTAATTACAGACTTTAATTAAAAACGTTATACCTGCAGTAAAATGTACGCTCCAATAAAATCGGTTACGCCGTCCCTCTCGCACGTATGGGGAAAACATTATCCGCCTTTATAGCACGTCTTTAGGGTGATACATTGATTTTTGGCCAGATTGGCAGGGCTGGAACTGACGTTAAAAGGCACACAACGGAAAATCTTACGTTTTGTTCACTTGCCAGCATATCAGACTGTACATTTTCGTTGCATAATCGCCTCTATTGTAGCTGCATAAGATACCGCAGTATTTGGAATGATGTGCTGCCGTCCACATAAGCAATTGATCGACAGGGGTCCATGAAACACAATGACAGCTGTTAGCTGCACCTTAGATAATTTCCTTGGGATCGTTGAGAGGGATTTCTTATTGTTACGATTTTCTTTTGTCATTGAACGCCTTTAGAAGGTACTAATAGTACTAAGTCGCCTGTCATTTGGTCCGCTTAAGTGCCAAATAGCTCCTAGTCTGCAATCTAGTAAAAACTTACATCTCTTTACCAGATTTATCTCTCTTTAATCCTCTCTGTAGTCGAAAATTTCATCGCCATGACTAAGAGTTGATATCATTGTGTGGAATGAACACACGTTTAGTGTGTGGCTTTCTTGGCACTTTTAAAGGAATTGTTTGCCATTGCCTCCTCCATATCACATACCATCCAAGAATGAACCACCAGTGTACAAGCTTTACGATGTTTCCTTCACGCTAAGGCTGCGATATCTTCGGAAAAAAGGTCTAAGTCAAAGTCATAAAACTTATTAATTTGGACCGGAAATTCCAGTAATGATCGAAAATATTTGGTTCAAATTGAGTCAAATATTTAGTCAAAAAGACATGATCTGGCCATAATCTCTTAGTTTTTGGGCTCTATTAACGCTTTGAGACATGTACGCACGGTCGCACGGCAGACTACCCACTTTGACCTTAATGCCGCCTCTATTCCTTACGTAATGAGAGCTGTTTTCGTAGTTTAAATGGGTAACCTGACGTGCGTCCTTGTGTATTTGAGTTTTGTACAATACTATGGTACGTCCTGTAGAAAATATTCACGACGAACAAGTAGGGAAGTATTCCCCTCGATGCCATCGCGTGATATTTCTACCACGTATATTATTAAGTTCATAAAAATCCCGCCTGAAACAATATGAGCATTCTCCAAGCAGCAGTCCGTGACAGGGACAGAGACCCTACTATGTAAGTAAGACTTCTTCGTATTTTCGCATTGTCTTGCTGGCGTGAGTGAGAAGCACAGGATTGGAATAAACTAGTCAAGTCAAGTGCGAGTCGGACCCATGCACTGAGAGTTCACACACTTGTGCAACTGCAAAAATAACAATAAAGCGGTTTTCGGATGTTTTCCTGAATTTATGCTATCTTTTTGACTTTATTGATTATAGGGCGATGGGAATTACCCTTAAGGTTTTGGTTCCCCTCCAAAATGTTAGAAAATGAGGACTTAATGGCAACTAGATTATAAATGTAACTTAGGATTACGTTGACTTAGAAGCTAGATATTTTAACAATTTCAATGGAACGCAAACATAACTACCTATTTGATGCTAATTTCAACTTGATATCTCCAAGCGTTCCTGAGCAAAAGATTTTTGACAGGACAACTAAGTTATCCTGTAAGGGTTCCTTTTTCCTTTTGAGGATACGGAACCCTAAAAACGGACAACGCTTTCCGGAATATAAACCCAGCTGTCGGCTGTTGCGTGGCTGGTTACATTGTTGCGATTTCCACAGCGAGATAAAAGGTTTTCCTTTGAGATCGAAGGTGTTATTTTCCAGACACTGCACACTGTTTCGAATGCTGAACAAAGTGCAGGCTATGAGTCTTATACTTTCTTCCTACGTGGGATCTATATTGAAGACTTGAAGTGTGTTTTTTCTCCACAAAATACCGAGATTAGGTACAGAAGACAGACACTGTGGTTTTTGCTGTTTATTGCATCGTAACTCCCTTGATATGTTTAATCATGGTGTATGAATGATATGATAGAAAGGTTGCTTGCAATAGTGTAGTGTTTTGATGCTCGACTTCATCTTATCTTTTACGATAATGTAGTGTTTTTAATGTTCCACTTCATCTTATCCTTTATAAAATATGATAAGATAGTTGAACAATTTAGGCGATCTTATTACTAAACACAATTTCTTCAAGACAACCTTTAGGTAGAGGACATTCTAAAAAAAAAAGGGTAGTCGCGTCGGTAAAAACTATTTAACAGTAAATATGTGAAGAATTGAAATGAATATGTTTACCTGCTTCATTTTACATTGGTTATTGTAATTGGTATTTTGTGAATAAAGTCTCCAATTGAATGTCTCTGAATACATATTCTCGTGACTATACCTACTAGTACTGCTGACTAAGCATCTTTTACTACAGCCACAATTTATCATAACATCGGAAGTTCCGAAAGTCGATCAAAACCGGTCGCGTGTCCGCTTAAACGCACGAGCACGCACGCTGCGCCCGCGCGTAATTCAGTTAACTAAACAAAATACCGTAATTGTAGCGGTCGTAGATCTTCATACGAGTTCTTGTTTAGATCTCTTTCGACGTATGAATGATGATGATGAAGTTAATCTCTGAGCAAACTAGACGTTTTCAGGACTATCTTGGCGAGAATGTAATTCTAGTCTAGTCTGTACTTAACTATACCGGTAGGTATGTATTCTACCCAGTTTTTGGGCTTTTTATCACCTGGAGAGCTATGCCTCACCAGTGCTACGTTAAGTTAGCAAACTTTTTCTCAATAAAGATGATTCAACAATTCATAAAACAAAAACATTTTGTCAGAGGCGTCACTTAGTCGGCCCATTCTGTGTACCGCATGCCACTTACCATACGACGAAAACGCGCAATGACATCTTAGGCGGATACTCTATAAGTTATCCGCGTTTTCGACCCTAGCAGTCTTTCTCGCTCGCGCTGGGATGCCGGCTTGTGTGAGCAAGAAGGCAAGAGTCGAAAATACGGGCATAATCTTACGGAGTAGGCCCCCTGACCCGCTGAATGTTAATAGAATCTGTCACGTCTGTCACAGCCGATTATCTGCTTATTGATAATTCACGCCTCGACAAGCAGAAAATTATTTAAATTGTGACCTAAGTAATGCTATAGGTAAAATAATCGAAGCTATGGCTACGAGTAGATGCGTGTAAATAAATAATGCGTGTCGCTCTATCAAATTAAAGATCAAGAGTTTGCCCATTACCTATATAAAAAAAGATATTCCGGGCAAATCTATGTATCTACAAGACACAGCATAGATAGAGGGGATCGCTTTTTACATAAATAATGTTACCTACGTACCATCGTCAGACTCTAACCCCAACGCAATACATTTCCTTGTCATCTGATATTGACACATCAAAGCAGTGGTCTGCTCTACGGAGGCATATTATCTACACAAGTATAACCTTGTATACTTGTCTGGTATCCTGAATATTCATGTACAGTTTGTCAGTTTACCTCCCCCTAGTCTGGCGAGCTAATTAGCCAATTTAATTGACTGATTACCGCTGAGATTCTCGCCACATGGCGCGACTGTGATAGGCAAACCCAGTACTTCGAATTTGGGTTCCCTCTATCTGGCAGAATCTTTTTGCTCCAAAAGTCACTTGGCATAACACACTTGGCATAATTTTCTTTAATCGAATATTATTCAGGCAGAATTTTCTGTTAGCATAATTATTGTTTGGTCGAATATTTATATGCCCGAATTTACAATGGCATACTTTTAAGATAGCAGAAATTTATAAGGCATAATTACCTTTGGCAAAATTTTGCTTTGCATACTTTCGCTAAGCATAATGTTTAATAAGTACGATGTTTATTTGGCATAATTTGACTAGGCATACTATGAAAAAAGCAGAATTTTGTTTAGAATAATTTCACTACGCATATTGCTATTTTTTTTAAATAGTATTTTACCCTAAAATGAATTAAAAAGTCATTAGGTTGTGGTACAAAAGTTAGTGACAAAAACGAATCGGTGCAAAACCGACTCCACGCAGTCTTGTTTGCCCTACCCCTAGATTGTAATTCAAAATCGCGTAGGCGCGGAGGGGTGAGGCCGCCCGCGAGCTGAGGAGCAGGTGGTTTAAAAGCTCGCCTCCGCGGCTAAGGCTGGCCGGCAGCCGGCCAGCAAGCCGAAGCTGCGGTGGTGAGCGAAAACCATCTGCGATGATAAGCTCGCGTGGGACTGCCGGAGCCCCGCAGCGCCGGAGCCGTGACAGAAACCATGCATGTTGCATGCTTGCATGGTGCATATAAGCTGTTGCTTGCTTGCATGCTGCATGCTTGCTTGCATGCTGCATGCTTGCTTGCTTGCTGCATGCTTGCTTGCATGCTGCATGCTTGCTTGCTTGCTGCATGCTTTGCTTGCTTGCTTGCATGCTGCATACTTGCTTGCATGCCGAATTATTATTTACTACGAATATCCTCAACTAACGTTTTCAATTATTATGGATATGAAATGTATGCCAAAAGATGATTATAAATGTAAAATTTCTGAGATATGATAGTTCTGCCTTGTAATTATTTTAAATATGAAATGCCAAAAGACGATTCGGACTGTGAACTTTCTGCGATAGGATGATTCTGCCTATTAATGACTATATATACGAATTGTATGCCACAAGACGATTCTATCTGTGAACTTTGTGCGTTAGGATGATTCTGCTTTAAGACTATTATGGATATTAAATTTCTGCCTAAAGATGATTCTAGCTTACACGATTATGCGTTTTGAACGTCTGATAAATGAGTGAATGCTAATTGATGTTCTGCGAAAGGATGTTTATGCTATTTGATTATATGCCAAATAAAATAATGACAATAAAAATTCTGCGAAACAAGGTAGACCCTTCGAATTTACATTAAGCGTTCCATTATTCCATACTAGCTTTGCCCGCGACTTCGCACGCCCGTTCCCGTCTTTTTCCGTTCCCATTCTAATTTCGTGATAACCTCTCTATTTATTTGGTCTGTAATACGCAAACGATCCCAAGCCGACATTTTTCGTCCAGTTTTTTGTTAGATAGTACTCGTATGCTACTTAGATGTTCCATGTTTTTTAATACAGGGTGTCACGTAAAGAGCGTGCCCGACATTGGAGACAGCTTACCCACAGACCTTTTAAATAACAAGCAAACATAATTCTTGAAAAAACAAAACACCCGACTGCAAACATTCTTATATTTATGAAATTGACTTTTTACTGGCTTTCATTTGATACCCATATTGCTATGGTATCAATCCCCTCTCCCCCCTTTGTTTCCGTTTGCGGGCACCATTTTTAAATGCATATAGCCTATGTCACTACTATAATTTTGACGAACAACGACACGTCATATGTCAAAAACTGTTAGCCGTTTGGGCTGTAGGGCGTCCTAAACAATTATACATACATACTCTCGAAAAACATAACTCTCCTTTCGCAGTCGGGTATAAATATCGGGTAAAAATGATGATGCCACTTTTTTTTCTTTTTCTTGTACGAAGAATACATTAAAGTGGCATTACCTCCCAAACTATGACTAGAGTCCTATAAATTTTATTTAAAAGGGGTATGGCCAAGCTAACTCCAGTGGCAGTCTGGCGTGCCATTTTTGGACAAAAAGTGACATTACTTCCCAAACCACAAGGCTTTTATTAGAGCTTATATAGGAGGAATATGGCTAAGCTATCTCCAGTGTCAGTCTGGCACGCTCTGTACGGGTCACCCTGGATACTTATGTCTTATAATAAATAAGTCAGCCTATTAGATCCCACTGCTGGGAAAAGGCCTCACCTCAACTATGAGGAGGAACGAGCCATACTTCACCACGCGGGCTCAGTGCGGATTGGTGGAGGGGTGTATGTAAGGCAAGTGACAAACCTTACTGTCAGAAGTTATGAAGCCGCCCTAGGGCCTCTGACTAGGCTTAACGACTAATACCACAGATATTAGCCGGGACCAACTGCTTAACGTGCCTTCCGAAGCACGGAGATGCTTGTCATGGACGTCACTTAAATGGTCGGAATAGTCACCCATCCAATCACGACCGCGCCGTGGGTTGCTTAACTTTTGGTATCACTACCAAAGCGCTGCCGCCACCGCGCCACAAGCACCTCTCAACTATATATATACTTATGTCTATGTAAGGTTATTTCTATTCTACGCTCGTAGGCCAACGTTTCTGTATCCAGCCTTATGTAATCAGTTCTTTTTAGAAGCTAATTAATTGATAGAGCCGGCAGACGTGCTAACCATAATGAATTGGTCTCTGTAGCCTATGACGTCATTAACTAGTCACGGTTCCGTCGGTTTTTGTACAAATACTGATTGTATTTGAGACTAAGCAATTGTTTTACCTACTGGAAACATGCAATTTTGGTTATATAAACTTTTTTGTGACATCAACTTTGGACTGAAGAAAATCGTTCCGTATTTGTACACAGAAGTAGGTTCTAAATGTTTTTTCTTCTAAAGTGGCCGAGGTGGTATCATATTTGTCTAGAATCAGTCAGTTTTTTGATGTATAAAGGTTTAGTGTGGTGTTTACCGTGCAAATTATAAGTCTTTCTATGATTTTGACTTAAGTGAAGACTTTAAGTCAAAATCAAAGTCTAGTTTAGAAAGCTTATTTTTCAACATGGCATGTTGGCGTCTATTTTTGTCATTATAATAATCGAATTGCCAATGATTGGTAGTAATCTACGATAACATAGAATAAATATGTAGTTACCTCTAGTAAACCGTTCTCCAATGAAGACTAGTCATCATAGCTAAGAGTACGCAGTGCTTATACCTAATGGTAGAACATAAAGGCTTGCGCAGACATGAATCTTCTTAAAAGGGCATACATCCTTCATGAGCAATGTGTCTGTTTCCCAAAGAATGTTAATGTGCCAAATGGGCCATAAGCTAAATGGAAGGTTCTGCTCTACTCGGCCGTTAGGCTCAGAGCACACGCAACAGCTTGTCTAAGAAACATTTGTTAATTTGAAACAACACAAATACAGGACGAAATGAAAAACAAAAACATTTAGCACACATTACACAATAAAAAAAGAAAAAAACACTTAATATCCATGTAAAAATGACACACTTTAAAAACAACAATTACGTAAGTAGTTAATGCCAGTCACACTGTGCTTTTGTGTCTGTGATCATTGCTGTGATTTTAAAAAAAACTACTGTCAATTAAAAAATAACAGGGCAACAAAGTGTGCAGTGGCTATTTTAAAATGTCGTTCAATATGACTGTCCAGGGTGCGTCTCTCGTGCGTAAAGTACAAACAGTAAAAAAAATACGAAAGAAAAAAAAATGGAATATAGTGACCACTTTCTAGCCAGTACGTTTTCTTTAAAAATAACGAATCAAAGTAAACTAAACAATAAAGGTAAAGTCAAAGTCAAAAATAATTTATTCAATTTAGGACAGAGAATGCCACTTATGAACGTCAAAATTTTAAAATCAGTAATATTGGCCCTTAGGTAAGTATCACACACAAATAAAAGATAACTTGAAGCGATCAAAAAACCTGTAGCCTATTTTTCTGCGCTTTGACGTTTACCTTCAGATTACCTGAATAATAATTACTACTTATAAGTGGGTAATTCAGTAATACATACAATGAATCCATTAAATTTGTGTGCTTCAAGCCTTACCTACAAACAAAGATGGACGTTTTATAGGAAACAATAACTCTACTAAAAGGAAAATTGTGATCGCGAACTTTTGACTCGCAGTTTCGAAATTTAGTGTAGGTAACTAAAATTGTCGTAAATTTTATTATGCCCATAATTTCGCGTATGTACGTTCTACCAGTAGCTCGCTCGTGAACTAAATTTATAAAAAGCGAATTTATGTGACACCGTACGACCTCTAGAATTAATTACGCTAATTTTGTGGAATATTCGTGGATGTATTCGGTGGAATAGGTACGCTTACTTTATGAACGGAAATGACTGTAAAGTAATTAAGTAACTAAATTGAGTTGTAAATTGAGGAATTTGCATTAAAATGTTCGGGCCCTAATTTCATTTTATGGGCATTTCGTTTTATTTCAATTATTTTGTGGGCTTGTATGGGTCTACACAGTGCGTACACTGGCTCTACATAAATCGCGTGTTTTTTTGTATGTAAATTGTATATTTTGCAATAAAACTGGGATTTTCGCTGCTTTGTTGGCACTTGTTTTTCTTACTTTTACTGTGTTTGCTATTAATTATCTTGTAGCAAAACATCATTTATTCAATCATCATTTATTTTTGCTGTTGTAAATTTAGCTAAGGACGAGGCATTGTAGTTAAAATTATTTAAGTCACAGATTATATTTAAGTCTGTTTCCAAATTAACTAAATTATTACCTGCAACATTTATAGTTGCTTTGATATTATAGCAATCTAACGAATTCCTAATTACTTATGATTTTGTACATCATGATAAAATCATAATCACTTATAAATAATTCGTCTTATGAGTTCAGAGACTCGTCACGAAGACGCCATTTTTTTCTTGCGTTGAAATTGAATCTGAAACTGATTTCATCAAAGTTCAATTATCCTAATTACTAATTACCTGTCTTCCCAATTAGCGGGAACGTCACAGAAAATGCAAGCGCCTTTCCTTTCTTGAAATGAAGTCACTATGTTTAAAATGTCTGACTTTTTTCCTCACTATTTCTCCTACGCAAATAATTTACCTTCGCCAAAAGTTTTAGCTAACAAAAAATAAAACTAAATGTAAACTAACTCCTGCGGCTACCGGAACGTTCGCGTACCCGCGTAGTTTTAAAAGTTTTTGTAGTTTTTTGTACGAAGGCTTACCTAAAACCGCCGTGGTTTTATCTTTTTCATTTTTTATGGATGAATTGTTTTCATCCCGATTCGGACCAAATTCATTTTCCACTTCTAGTGCCTATCCAACTTCAGTATTTTACATGCAACTAGCCACTCTCTGCGAGCTAAAAATATAATGATAACTTTATTTTTTTTTACCTTTATTTGCTGTGGCTGTTGCACAAGCCTTGCTAGGCCGAGAAAGAATAAAATACTTTAGTTTTGTTTTTTCTTCAGTATTTTTTTTGTTTAGTAGAAATGTGATACTGGCCAAAAATCCATAAAAAAACAACGGAAGTCCCAAATCAGGAGACATCAATCACTGTTCGGTATCACCTCTTCGTAGTTTGAATTTAGAACGGCGTCGTGATCTGCCATGCGTAAATTTGAGG
The DNA here is from genome assembly GCA_949316185.1 of Pyrausta nigrata. Lineage (NCBI taxonomy): Eukaryota > Metazoa > Arthropoda > Insecta > Lepidoptera > Crambidae > Pyrausta > Pyrausta nigrata. The sequence continues at coordinate 16,654,178 of OX438946.1, read as the reverse complement.
TCAGGGGTTCACTTAAAACGGGTGAACGACCTCTGACGTAATTACTTATTAAGAACGAAAAGGCATTATTGTTTGTAAAGTCCCGTGCCTTAAAGAAAGGCAAGTTAAGGTGTTTTTTTAATTACTGTGCCGTCACTAGAAAGACTAGAAAGATATTGCATCATGGCCTCAGTGTGCGAGTCCGACTTCGCCTTATCCGGTTTTTAGGAAAAGCACTTCTAGTATTCGTATGCCCACGTAAATACACCACACACGGTAGACATTTACATAAATGTTCAAATAGAATGGTACAATTAAGGCTGTCTTATTGCTAAGAGCAATTTCTTCCAGAAAACATACGGGTACACGACAGTTTAAAAATTGAATTGGGTCGGCAGCGAAAACTATCAAAATAAAGGGAAATGGGTAAATAATTAAATAAAAACACGATATAAAAAATAAGTGTCCCAATTGATTCAGAATATAGCAGGTAGTCACAATAATCAAAATGTACTTTCAGTTAAAATGGCTACATTTTAACTATTTAAAAATTGTATTGCCATTCGATATCCTAATATCAATATTGCTCTCGATATCGATAGTATTGCTGATGATAATCAATATCGTAGGTATCGTGTTATGTATAGATTTAAACCAGAGATTCCCAAACTTTTAGGCAAGAGACCCCTTTTCCAAAATGAACAGATACCTCAGACTTCCATAGCTAAATAACTTCTATAAACCTAGCCATAGCTTGTTTGGTATGTATAAAATACTTACAAAACTCCCCTGAAATCAATTTTAGTTTGACTGTCGATCGACCCCTGCGACTTAGGAATCTTTGATTATACAATCATCAGTTATGCACCATTACATACATACATTACTTATAACTATTTTCTCTATGCATCTCTCATACAAGAAATTCTGTCCAATATCTTACTTATGTTAAGCCTTTAGTGTTTATTCGTTATTGTTCTCATTGCTCACGAAATACACCTACTTACATCTTACATTAAGTAAAATAGTAACTAAAATCGTTATGCACAGTACCTATGCACTGCTTATTAGCTAGCCTACATACAAGTTTAACTTGGATTTTTTTGCGAACTCGTATAAATAAAGCCCTGAGATATTTTTTGTAGTCCTTTGTCAACTCGTGTCTACGTTTTTTTTCCATAAGCGCGTCGTGGGAAACATAAAAATAGACATTAGATTAAGTTACCAACAGATTCGACGCGCCAATTTTCTTGTAAATGTTAAACCTTGGAGCCCTGTACTTCACAGCATTACTGGGTTCAACGACCCCGGCGAACTAGCACTCGCAAAGATCTTTACTGCACATCATTGTCTTTATGTCGAGGCACTAAGGTCCTAAATTGAGTTTATTTTAGAGATTGACGGATAGTTACGGAGTCCGCACGTACAGTCATCCTCAGAAGTCTCGTCAAGTGTTATCCTTCGGCCGAAGAGATAAAGCTCGGATTTGAGCAAAAAAAGTAGAGTTCGTTGTACACAGACATCTGAGCGAAGAAAGCCCCGGTTTGTTGACCACCATGACTGTCAAATATCAGGAACCAGCACTAATGATCATATTTCTTTGAAAAAATGTGTTAAGCTGCCAAATCGAACAGCAGAAATGTGTTTCGCTATCGCAACGTAATAAATTGTTACTGTCTGACACTTTGTAGGTACACTTTTCGTTTTATTTTCTTTCAACCATCCAAATTACGTAAATCTTATTTGTCTAGATGAATAAAAAAAGTTTTAAAATCATATTAGACCTTGTCTCAAAAAGCCTCTTTTAAGAAATTATTCGCACCGTGTGAAAAAGAAGCAATAAAAAAATCTGTTCCATTTTCGAATTAAACGCATTAAAAACAAAAAGTGTTGAGTGCTTTTAGTTTTTGCGTCGCTTCGGAGCAGCTCGCAAAAACTTGCTAACGAAGCAGAGGTTCCGTAGATATAAGTTCGAAAATGAAATGACAGATTCGCTCCAAAAATATTGAATTGTCTGACAGAAAGATTGGTTGAAAGTCGTGGCGTTGACGCTAACAAAAGTAATAGTTTAAAAAAATACGTTATAAGAAATACGTCGTGAAACATAATTATTGCACAGGCTTTTGTGCCTGGTCACTTATAGGTTGAAAGGTGATTCATCTGCAAAGTGCAAATACGGTAGAACCTCGTTAATACGACTCGACGAGACGTACGACGCTTAAGACGCGTTTTTGGCTGGGTCCCGATTCCTAAAAGAATCGTAATAAGCGGGTTTTGATGTACAATAGCTAACTAGGTAGGTTACCTTTTGTAACAATTACGAAGCAGTTACTCCGTGTCAAACTGTACTGAAAAGTTTTTTGAGGTTTCAGTATTAGTACAGTACAACAAGAAGTATTTGTCTTTTACTTGACTTGACGTAGCCAGACGCTATGCAAGCTAATACAAAAAAAAAGTATTTGTCTGAGAGAGAGTATAGGGTGCATTGATTCTATTCCGTGTTTCATATAGTTTTCTTAAGCTTTCCGGGTTAAGGACTTTTCATTCTATTCATATCCTTCCTACGAGAAAAGTTACCTGTTTACTTAGGAAAGTATTATTTGTACGGGACCCTGAAATAATCGTTTTATGTAAACGAGTGCGTGCCTGGCAGAATTCGAAATTTACCTGGCTTACATCGGCAGAATTTACATGATAATAGGCCAACGTCATGTCTAGGCGGGTACGTAAGACTTATTAGTCTTATCAACAGTAGGTACAGATAGGGTTAGTAGCCATAGACACGCGGCTTAGCACCTGATGGTTTTAGTAGATTTCTTCGACAAGCTGGAAACATTTTCACGAAACGACGGAAATGAGATTTAATGCAACTAATACCTACTCTTTTAAAAGGCACATTTATATTTACTTTCAAATTTGTGTTTAGAAATGCAACAACAAAGAATTTTGAAATCCTATATTTTCACAAAAGTAGATAAAATACGTATGTTTCTACGAGTTACGCGAATAGCTTTACATATGGAGAGATATTATTTACAAAGCGTGGTTTACTTTGATTTTGTCGTAATTTAGCAACTTAACAAAAAAATAATTCAAAATATTTTTTTTCCAATTTAGCAAAGAAAATGAGCAAATGGAGTTCTCGACTTGGAATAATATTCTCGAATGATTTACGTGATTTTATAGTTTTTGAATTCAATTTTTTTTTAGTTTCGCTCTTTCAATAGATTTTAACAAAGTCCCGCTGGCTGACTGGCCGACAAGGCATATATTTTTAAATTTACACCGACAACTTACATGACGACTTGACTGATAGACTGAAAGGGACAACTTACAGGGCTACACGTGTTAATATGAGGTGTTTTTTATTTCACATTTCCCGTGTATTTAGTTTGTTTTGTTTTTAATTGTTAATTTTTATAGAATTCAATCTGAAGGCCAAATATAAAAGGTTTCCTCGATAAAATCCCGACTTTTGGTAAGCAACAAGCAGCCCTGTCTTTGTTTCGGCTTTGTATGTAGATGAATGGAGATCTGTCTGTCTATAAACGACTGCCATTGTTAGGGTAGAAAGTAAATCGTTAGTAGGTATACAGGGTGTGGATTCAGGCAGTCGTTCTTTTAAAAGAGGATCATCAATACCAATAACTTTTTTACTTTTTCATGGGTATAATAAAACTGCAGAAAGACAAATTCTGTAGGTAAATTGATTGAAAACACCGGCTAAGTGCGAGTCTGACTCGCGCATAATAAGTTTTTCTAGTTCCGTACCAATATCTATCCAACATTAGGTTTTGGAATTTTCATAAATAAATAAAAAAAATGTTTTAACAAACACACCAATTACCTAGCCCCAAACTAAGCGTGAGCTTGTGCTATGGCGACTAGGATAACGGATAGACATACTTATAAACGTTTATAAACATCCATGGCTTAAGTACAAATGCTTGTGCTCACACAAACATTTGCACTTGCGAGATTCGAATCCGCAGCCGCTGGTTTAATAGTCCGGAGCGCGAACCACTACACCAAGACGGTCGTCGATTTTTCGTCTAAATAAATCTGCTACCTCCAAGACTGATGGATGACTGACTTGTTATACCATGGTAACAGCGAGCAATCGTCATTCAAGCATCGACCTCAATTATTTGTCAAAGTACGTAATTACGTACTTTGACAAATAATTGAGGTCGACGCAATTGCGTCAATCGGCGACCGAGTGGAAAATCTGTTTTTTTAGTTAACAATAATAATAGTAAACATTTTAGGTAAAGGTATTAGGTAAAGTAAATAAGGGCATTCATGTCGACTGTCTGAAGCACCCTGTATGTCTTGATACTAATACTTTTATCCGCTTAGAGTTGAATGCTATGTTTCTTCAAAGCGCTTGTGGAATATTCCTACGCAATAATGTGTTCCACAAATAAAATATGAGTTCTAAGATTTCATAAAAGGACACTTTAATACTTTTAGTAGACGTAATATTGTGTCCCGAAAATATCGCGCAGTTATATTATTGTAAGAGAAAATGCCGACTGGAAATGTCTGGAATTTTTTATTACTTACTTTTGTATAAAAGTTGAAAGTAGGCACATAAATATTATACAGAATTTATTTTCCATTTTCAGTTAAGTTTTAGATATCAGATGTACAAAAGGCTTGTCTGAATCTGGTGCTTAAATACCTACAAAAAAAAAACCGGCCAAGTGCGAATCAGACTCGCGCACTAAGGGTTCCGTGCCAACTTTAACTGAATTAGGATCCACTTACTTCCACTTAGCCAAAATGCCACAATATTTTGTTGACAGCAAATATAGCTTTGTTTTTCATAGTGTTTGTATGAAGAACAAAGTTATGTTTGCGGTTGTTGAAAATGTGCTATATCTCAAAAACTACTAATTAGATCTCGTTCAAACCAATTTTCGTTGAAAGAATTTCTTACGATCAACATCCTTTTTTTTTTTTCAAAATTTAAACTTGCTTAGTTCAAAAGTTATATGGGAGGACGCTCATTTTACCACTTTGGAAGCGTCTATCTCTCAAGCATTAGACTTTTAGACAAAATAGTTTTAAGAAACTCGATGTCATTTTAAAAGACCTATCCATAGACACGCATAGGTTTGACTAATTTTTTTTTTGTTTTAAGTTTCGTGTATGTGATGCCCCTTAAATATCATTATTTTTTATTTCTTGTATGAGAATCTAACTTTGAGGTTTCCGTTTTTTGCCTTTCGGCTACGGAACCCTAAAAAAGTTGTCTTTTATGAAATATGAGCAAAAGAAACACCCATTTTCTATATCTGCGTATACGTTTTGTACTTGTTTATTATTATTATTAAACTTTTTTGTTTTTCACGTGCTGCGGCAGGGTCCTTTATAATTAAAAAATGCCTGTTTCCATTTCCTTACATATTTTGACTGGCTTTTTTTATCTTGGTCCATAACTGCAAAAAGTTTAAGAAACCCTGCTCTGGAGTTTATCGCGATGACGCCTCTCTGGTTTTAAAAATAGTTTTCCACATTTTATGCGTTGTATCAAAGTCGTAAATTGAGATCAAAGTAGCGAAGAGTCCATCTGTTTGTGTCGCTTTGATTATGATCTAAGACGTTTTTTCAGGTCGTTTGTATTGGATTAAGAAAAAATACAGGGTGCCCATTAAATAAAGGATACAGAAAATAGTTACAACTTTCCCTACTATATTGCAAAAAAAGAAAAGAAAAAAATCTAAAAACTTTTTTTGCTTTAAGTTTTTGGTTTATTTTAGGAGCTTTATTACGTGAAAAAGCATATTGGTTTAGTGCATGAAATACGTACGAGTATAAAATAAAATATTAATAAGTAATAATTTTTTTTAGAAAAAGACATATTTTTTCGTTTACGTTTGATACTTTTTAACCTGTTTACAGACGCACTGTGCAGCATATGTTTTTTTAATCATCTAAAAAAATTTACATTTATTCTTAGTTACATTTGGAAATAAAATAAATCATTTTCCACAGTGAAACGACTATAAGCATCATTTGTCATTTGTCATTTATAAGCTCATTTTATGTAAGTAAAAGCCTTTGTACACAAAAATGCGATAGCTCTTACACTTTTTTTAAAGTACGAGTATTTTGTCAGTATCATCAACATCGCCCGTTTTTCCTTGAAACATCGAATGTGAATTTACTGTAGGAATTTTGTAATTAACTAAAAAGGCGGGAAACTGTTAATCTCGAAAGCTCTAATCCCCTTACATTGTATAGAAAATGTGTAAGAAAGTGCGATAGATTGCAATAAATCATTTTTAACTCTATCTGGAGACGGATAAGGGTGAAAATTGCATTGGCAATGCAAATGGTGATTCGTGTCAGGGCGATGCACTCGGTTTCTTAGACGTTAGTCTAAAAGCGACGACCTACAACGTATTCATTTGCAACTGAATGAATCCGACCGAGAATACGAAACGAGTGCTCTTAAGCGGTCGTTGTATTGCATTATGTCATCGATTTTAAGTTAAGGTCTTGCCTTGCCGCAAAACGGCCAGTGTTTCGAGACGATTTGGGTTCCGTACCCAAAAAAAACTTTTTTCAAATTACTATTGTACTTAACAAAAGTAGTTTTGCTAAAAGTTATCAATTACAAAACTTATAGAAGACTCTAGAGTCAGACACACGTTGCTATAACATCTGTCGTACTAGCTATCTATTATGGTATGGCATATCTGTTTTCAGACAACACGAATGGACCAGAGCAGAGACTTAAAAAAAAACCTTTTTATAACGTAGACTAGACGTTAATACATTTTTGTATTCTATCTAATAAGAAATAGAGTAGATTTTTCCGCAGCGTACATAAACTGCTTAACACAAGTAGACAGTCGTCCAGTACGGAAAAGGATATCGTGTATCACCTGGGCACTATGTTTTCCGAGATAAAAATTGTCCAATGAACAAAGACCCGACATTTTTCCTGAAAAAAAAACTGTAACGTTTCGTTCTTCCCAATCAATGTAAAATATGAGTCAAAGAACTAAGTATTTTTTGTGATAAAATATAGCATATACTGATGTCATGATGTCACAACACAAAAAGTAGTAGGTACGTTCGGAGTATAATATAATTCTTATGTCCAGCTAGCTTGGGATGTCATGTCGTTTAAGCTCTACCTATTATGTGGGGAATGTGCAAACAATCGATCACCATCTCCAATTTAATTATTAATTTCCGTACTACACCATACCAACCTTCATACTCATACATACACCTACCGAGATTTTCATATTTTACGTATCAAATTGAATTCCCTGAAAGTTGGATAATTCTTTAATACAAAAACTGTAAAAAGATTGAATTGATAGATCTAAAAAATACGTCGACTATTGTTATCAGTCATTGAATCTAAATCAACAACGTCCTTAATTATTATTCTGGCGTAATATCAAAATTAGATAAAATACAAAACAGGCCAAGGAAACGGTATCCCGAAATAATACATCATACTTGACGTGTGTCAAGTCGCGGGAGTGGCGTAGCGTGAAGTTTTATCGCGAGGCACATCTGTCATTCCTCGAACTAATTAGGTAGTAATTTATTATCCTGGCAGTTTCATTTGATTACAAATTATGTTCTAAAATGTATTCCCAAAACAGGCGCTTTAGTTAGATAGATTGGAGTAGTCTGGCATGCGGCCGGGTGTACCACCTACTTACTTAGGTTATCTACATATACAAATATTATAAATATAAGTTTGTGAGTATATTTGTTGAATAAAGTGTTCACTGGAGCTACTGAATCCATTTTAAAAATATTATATCAATAAAAAGCTAAGCTATACTACTGCGCGACAAAACTGCATTTTAAAAAAATTGTCGCTAGTGTAGATTTATTTAAATCCAAAAACTATTTACAATGATTTTAAACGTTTTCTCCACAAATAATTAGACTTACATAAATTGTTGAAATCATACTGCTTCTTTCTTTGTCGTAGTCGAGTACCAAATTTCGTTGTAGAGATACAATGTCACATCTGAATTTAGGTCATGTTTCTCCCAAATCAATTATTTTGATCTTTGGAAAAGTGCACGTTCTAACCATAAATTGTATGTAAGTTTGATTCGAATTCAACCAATTTTGCTTTATCTACCTTCAGAACGCGATCAAAGCCAAATAATACTGCTCTATTTAAAACTTTTGCGTTTCTAAACAGAAATAAATATTAAGCGGAGCATTTCTAGCAGTAAACCTTTATAAAACTAGTAAATTTGTTCAGTGATATAAATTGATTTAGCGTGTCCATGGGGACCCCTCGCCCGTGTTACGAAACTTTAAAAGTTGGCTCTCGGTAAATGTTCAGTAAATTCTACCTCAGTTTAGCCGTGAGCTTATAAAGATTGTAGCACATGTATTTTACCCAAACCCCGTGAAATGGCACAACACTACACACTGGGTAACGATTGTTAAAATTTTAAAAAAGAACTTTACGTAAGTATATGAATACTTCAAGCATTTTTGGAGTCGTGCGGATTTGATCACTCACGAACGCGGGTTTGAGAATTTTGAGATCCCAATCTGGGACGTTAATAAAAAACGGTAATTTAAAAAACTAAAAAACCCCACTGCGTTTGCGATTGTATAGCAGTCGGGACCCATTCTAGAAATGGACCTACCTCTATATTACATTGCAGATTACTCCAATCTACTGACGAGACGGCTGACTTTCTAACATGGGTCCCGACTGCTACAATTTTTAATATGGGTACCAATTTAACCTCTTTCTTGTTTTAGGGTTTTTTAATTTCCAATTACATAGCAATGCAGTCGGGTTTTTTCAGTTTTTTAAATTACCGTTTTTTATTTTTAGATTTATTATTAAAAACAAAACACCAGACTGCAAAAATTATTATATTTTTAAAACGGTCTCTTAACTAGCTTTCATTTAATACCCATATTGCTATGCTAAGGAAAAAATCAATCCCCCCTCCCCCCTATATTTCCGTTTGCGGGCGCCATTTTTAAAATTTATATAGCCTATGTCATTCTCACAATTTTGACAAAATCAATGACACCTCATATGTCAAAAACTGTCCAGCCCTTTGGGCTGTAGGGCGTGCCAAACAATTATACATACATACATACATACTCTCGAAAAACATAACCCTCCTTCCGCAGTCGGGTAAATTGCGATGTCGCAGGTGCTGCGTATCACAGATTATGTATCTCAATTCCGCGTGCGTGAGCTAATCCGCACTACAAACACCCTTACAAAGAAATCAATAGAAATAAATTACGCAGCGCGATATCAGGAAGAGAATAGAGGCCCTTGAAATGTGGTATTAGTGAGAAAACAGGTAGGAGGAACCACAGAACTGTAAAAACGGGAACGGAGAAACTAGTTTTTTCTGTTCTGTAGGAGGAACATAGGAGGGAATTAGGGAGTACAGAGAAGAGTTAGAAAGAGCGCTAAGAATTATTTACCATAACAAATTAAATTGTTTACCATTATTTTTATGAATGCTGGGTTTATTAATCATATAAGGATTATCATCTATTAATTGTTAAAATATAAAAGTACTTATGTGTACCTATATTATCGTCAATTATAAGTATGGTGTAGGTAGGTAGGTACCCGTAGCTTATTCACTATATAAACAACGTAAACCTTTTTTGATAAGTTAAAAAATATACCTAAGTAGGTACTATCTGAATACATATTTTTGAAGTAATTTTACGTAAACTCGTATCTGAATTACGTAGGTACATTTTTACAAAATATTAGCTCATAATCGCCTCCAAACGAAATGAATTCGTGGAATCCAGCCCACGAGAATGATTTGTTTGCTCAAACAGTTATTATAAAGGGTCGTTTCGTTTTCTGTATTTACCCAAGAAAGCAGGGAAAATTATAGGGAGGAAAACGCCTAACCACACGAGGTAACTACGTAATAATTTAACACATACTTCTTGTTATTATCGGCAACGACACATGGGGCTTTGTCCCAGACGATATAAGTCAGTCTGCATTACGTGTGAAATTATAATGATTCCGCTTGCAAGTAGGGAGCTATTTTGACGTTCAATTCCGCCCTCAATGACAGTCACACTGTCTCAAGAGATTTAGGTAACTTTCAGCGTGGTCAGAACCCGCCATCTCGGTAACCCCGATACATTTTGACACGTCATCGGGTTAGCGCAGCGAAAATTCGTCCCCGAAAAGGATTGTACGTTCCAGGGTAGACGGAGTACTGGGAAAAGGAGTTTTATGTGTGGGGGGAGGGGTTCGGTCGATCGCCTCGGAGGCTGCACGTAGCGGCAACGGCGCGCCGGGCTGCGGGGGCGGCGGAGCGGCAACGCCGCCGATCAGCTGTTGCCTGAGCGGCTCTATAAATTCAAAACAGGCAAAAACGTGAGTGCGCGTAATTCCTCTGGGATGCGCGGATGTATGCCACGGGACTGCGCCGTGGCCGAGCGTTGCCCTCGCTGACGGATTATGACATGATTATGGAGGTTTGGCTGTACGGTGGTGTGCCCTTGCGTTTCGTTACATGTTTAGTTGAATAGCTCTCTACTAAAACACTGCTAGCACACCCTATTGCGTAGTGCAAACACAGTGAGTTCTAAGGAACAGGGAAATAGATTTTCGTAGTTTGTATGTTTTCGGAGTCGTAGCACTTCTACTACAAGACTACTACAGAATGTCTAGTAGCGCTACGTGAGTGTTACGAATATTAGTCTTCATTTTTCAAGAATTCGAACCCTTCTTGATTTTCGTAGTGCTTTTGTTTTTTTATGAGAATTATTTAAATAAATTCTACTTCGTGCGTAATTGCTGGCGGGAACTATTTCAGCATAGGCCCGATTTTTGTACTGTCAGATTTATTGTTACTGGTCAAATAACTACTACCCGACCAAGCCAACGAGACGAATGTCAAACGAAAAACAATGACGAATACAACGAAACTACCGAAGGCAATTAAAAAGCAATGCTGTCAAAATTTGTATGAAATGCCTAAGTTTATTTTAACAGCATTGCTTTTAATTATACATTGGTATTTCGTTGTATTCGTCGTCTTGACATTCGTCTAGTTGGTTTGGTCGGGTAGTATATAGCGCATATAAAAAATCGACTGTGACCTCATTGGTCTAGTGGTCAGCACGCTGGGTACTATCCACGAGGTCCCAGGTTCGCATCCCAGGTCGGGCCGAGAGTGTTTGGGTTTTTTCTGTCTTGAAATAACTCAGATACAGCTCTGGAGTCAGGCAGTTGGTGGTATTAACACCCCCGTGCCTCGGAAAGCACGTTAAGCCGTTGGTCCTGCGCCTGATCTCTCTACGGTCATGTTGGACTGCCGTCTCACCGAATCATGAGAGTGAAGGAACAGAGAGTGCACCTGTGTATTGTTCACACACTTGTGCACTATAATATCTCCCGCGCAGTTGGCTAATCTCTGTTGAGACTGGCCGCTGTAGCTGAAATTCGGCTAGGAGGACATCATATAAAAATTATATTCATAAGATTAATTCCAGCGAAATCTAGATATAATAGGTGAATCTTGAGATCCATTTGCAAAGTTTCACCTAAATGTTTTCCAATTGGAATCGTTGCTAATGGTCTGTGCTGATAACGCCAGAAGTAGGGATAAATCGAGTGGAAGGGGCTATTTTCTTTCTTGGGATATTTTCCTGGTATTTTTGGAAGCTCGATTGGCATGTTAAATTGAGTAGATTTTAGATTTTGTGTTTGGGCAAAACTGTGTCTTGAATATTTTATCTCTACAGTCAGTTATAATCCACTTATGAAGTATTATCAAGCTCTGTGCAGTAGTTCCCGGTTTTTCGTCTACTATCTGGTTCTGTTTTGGCCAAATGGTTTAAAACTTTTATAAGACACTACTTGACTATTTATAATATGACATGGTATTGAAGCAGAGCAGATTATATAACATATAATGTATTACAATACTTGTCGTAGGTGATCTACTGTGCTTCAGGAGTTGGGGGCTACTTTAGTATCAACTTCAGAATAATCTTAAATTTCTCCCTTACCTTGAAAATATGTACGCTGCCGACCGTACAACATAACATTAATTTAAAAAAAATATGTTACTAATCGAAACCGAAAAACCGAAAAAAGTTTTTAAATATCGCGTTATCAGGAAAACCGGACAAAAACTATAGCACGGTGCTAAACATGCAATTTCATCGAGAACCGCAACTAATTCACACGTGTTTTGGTACAATGATTTTACGTGACAAATGGTTACATGCAGCAAAATCATAATTTATTTGAATAAATCTTCTATAACACTGTTATTTTTTAAAAGTTGTTGTTAAGTCAGTACATTGTTACAGGACTATTGTGCTACTTTTTCTTGAAACTACTTAAGTAATTATTCTTAGAATTCCTACATTTTATATTTAGTGAAACAAAAATGACTTAGCTCAAAGGTAAATGGAGCTACGAATTCCACGATAATTTTGAAAAAAAACTATAATACCTATAAAATAAAAAGTTACGGACGCCACAACTTAATGTCTATGGAACCTACAGCCATACCATTTAGCTATTCTCCTACTTGGACGTAACTGAATTAGCTTTTTAATCTAAATTCCCCTAATTTTTTACAGCGGTTTATGACCGACCTACTTTATATTTATTTATTTTCCAAAAAAAATGCATAGATAATCTGCTGTCAAAATTCCTCAGACAGAAATCGGACCTGGTGAAGAATAAAAATATATTATGTCTTTCTGAAAAATCACTGGGCGCGTTTCACTAGCCACCTAGTTTCTTGCCTCGTAAATCACTTTTACGTGCTCTGTGGCGGAGCTGTCAAAGTCAAAACAAGCGCGCGCATTCGCTGCAACAGCACGTTCGGAAACACGCATAAAATGGCAGAGCAGTCTAAATCAAAACAACCGAGTGCATTCGTTCAAAAATAAACGGGCGTAAAAACTACATGAAATCATAACCTAACGCAATCCCAGTAGTGAAACTGGCTGGGGGGAGACGCGGAAGGAAGTGCAGGGGGGACCCCGGCTCAATAATTTGCGGCGCGCGGTAGAGATGCGCTGAAGCAATGTTTTCGAACAATTTTTGAGGTTATGAGAATTCGAAGACGATGATACAGAAAGTTGTTACTGTTAGGTAATATATTAATCATGAGGGCAAAATAATAATAATAATTAATTTAACTCTTCGATTCTGGCGTGTTTCATGCGTTTATCAGTTCAAAACACGAGATAGATTTACCTATGTTCTATAAAATTTAGAGCAAACTGTTAATTATTGGTAGTTGTTCTTACTCTAGCCAAAGTGCCTACGATGCAAGATAAATTTTATTATTATTTTGCATATTTTGTATGGGAATTGTGTCAAATAAACCATCAATCTATTTTCACCGGCTGTTCAAAAATTGGTGAACTCGGATCTAAAATATAAAAAAAAAAGTTAAGTTAACCTGAAGAAAACCAAAATCATGAACCTTTGCTCAGAAATGCTTTGTTTTCTAAAACACCTGATTTTGGAAACAGTTTTTACTATTCTGCAATTAATCCCGGAAAATTCGGTCGATGAATCGGTTAAAACTTAAAACACATCCCTACTGAGGCTGCGTGCAGCGGGGCGCGGGCGGCGCGTTCAGTGCAATAGCCTGGCCCAGCCGAGTAGTCCACAAGGTCACTGCCGCTTCACGCGACTCCTCCATTCATGAGCACCAATTAACTTCCATTTTGAATTTCCGAACGTGTTTTCAGGCTGACAGCCGCGTTCTATTTTCAGAATTTGGTGTAAGTTTGTTTTTAAATTCGCTCTGGCTTTCGGTGTTTCAAGTTTCTTGGTGGCCTGATTATTCTTAATCTTTGAAAAATGCAATATTATAATAATATAAAGAAATAACAAATATTATTTTGTCCAAGTATGTATGGCACCAATACAGATGCTGGCCATAAAGAAAGACGGAAGAAAATCTTTGCCCATACAAAGCCTAATAGCAGAGAAGAGCAGAGAAAACTTGGTTTATGAACTTCAGGTTTCAAGTGGATTTGTTTTTTTGTCTTACGTCTTGACAAAGACATGGGTACATGACTCATAGACTTTGATAAAATCAAAACGTTTTAAGCGGAATGGTGAATGAAATACAAATAATGTAGAGTCATTATTTCATAAGTTGTATTTTTCATACAACTTATATAAGCACCTAAAAATGAAACTATGAAATACATATTAACCAGCCCTCACATTTTTATCTTTATGTAATAAAAACTGATCTTTATGCCATTTAACTTTTTTTTTTAATTCGTAAAAGAAACTTAAAATAACCAATAGGATTTTGTACCAGCGAACTAACTTGTAAGGTTAAGTTGGCCTTAACTTTGCATAAAATAACAAAAGACTCGTCCCAAAGATGCCGAGCCACTGACAGCAGTAAGTGGCACTTTAGTAGGTACTTTATAAACTGCTCATAAACTTTGTAGTAACGCTTACATTTTCTACAAAGGAAAATAGCGGACTCTTAAATAGAAACATTCTGCTTACAATAGAATTAAGAATAGCATCTACTTAGCGTTGCACTATTTTAATACGCACATGAAATTATCACTATGGTTATGAGAATATTTAGTTATGCATATATAAGGCAGGTTTATCACTAAATGCGATCTTTTTGAGATTATATTCCAAAAACCTTTAAAATGACATGTAGTCATAACTAGGTAAATACACCAAGACAACAAAACAACGTGCCCGCTACAACACGTTTTCTACACCTATAGCTATCTAGTAGATAACTCTAGTATAAACCCGACATCGCTTTTCCATCAGGCGCTCAAAGTAACGTGTTTCGCCTTTTACGGTACGTACAACGGCACGTCAAGCTGAACACGGCGGTATTTTATTCAATTGGAATAGAGGCGATTTTGCGACGAAAATGGGTAGTCTATGTGCTGACTACTTACTGTACACGAGAATAATGTTTTTAGAGTAAATTTTACCTGTTTGGTACGGGTAAATATTGTTGCTTATGTATTTCGTTCGATATTTTTCAATTTTGTGATAAAACAATGTCTATTTCCTGTAGCACAACTTACACAAGCTCCCTCGTTTGTCTAGTGGGCTATAGGGTCCAAGGTTTGAATCCCTGATCGGACCGAGATTTGTTTCAAAGCTTTTCTGTCTTGAAATAACTCAGAAACAGCTCCAGAGTCAGAAAGTGGTGGTGTGAACACCCGTGCCTCGGGGTTAAGTTAAATTGGTCCTGCGCCTGATCTCTCTCCGGTCATGTCCGATTTTTGTTTCTCCCAACTTTTCTTGTAAGAGCCCTTAGTGCGCAAGTCCGAATCGCACTTGCCCGGTTTTTTTCTAAAACTAGCAGGTTAGTGCGTGATTAACTTATTACCAAACTAACATTTACGTGAAGGGAAATGTAGGCAATTAATTATTAACATAAAAAATTATAGCACAGATAAAGTGTCGCACCCTTGTAAATAAGTCCAATTTGCATAAATTAAAAATACATAATTATGAGGTAAAAAGCTCAGCCAATGAAGCATACAATTATGCGTCATAATAATAACACAAGTACAGTCGTCGACAAAGGTTACTCCAAAAAGGAGATTGCTGAAAACAAGTCACACCTAAATTGAAGGCATTTTATCTTGGAAAATAAAAAAAATCTACAACTTAAGTACTTAGTTCCCACTATAAAACTGTCATCGAAACACTCTATTACTATGCTTATATAATTTATAACGTTATAACTAGCTTTTGAATTTCATCCAATTTTGTCCGACAGCTATAGCTTTAGCCTTAGCCATAGCCTTCACGTATAAGGCCAAGCCATCTGCAAATGGTTTACGTATTATGTTTTATTTTAGTTTCATAGTCAGGAAATGTATAGATATTTCACTGTACAAAAAAATATTTTACCGAACAGATATCATTATTATTGATAGAGTCATTACGAATATTACCTGAACTTTTTAAATGTGCTGTAAGGAAAGAGACAACTACTGCAATTACGTACTTACTAAGAATATGCAAATGAATACCAAATGTAAATGTTATGGTTTCAGAAATTTATTCCTACAACTTTTTGCCTTTATACTTGTGCCTAAGTACCTACATTTGTGTCTAGACAGGCATTAATCAAAAGTGTTATTACGCGACAGACATATTTTATTGCGCTTCTTTTATAAATATCATTTTTTGTGACAATATGCTTAGTGAATTTGTTTTTTATCTAGCCAGTTATCTTGTTCTCGTTATTTAGTTACCTATGTTTGAAAAGGGGTTTGGTAAAAAGGTCTGTAATATCTCTTATAGTTTAAAAAGTTCCCATTTATAACCAAAACTTTAATTTATTCACGAAACGTACAATTTGATGTGATGCAATTACGAAATCGTGGTCATTCCATTTGAACCAATGTACAGACAATTATATCGCTAATTGGAGAAAAACGTCTGTGAACAGTAATTGTTTAATTAAT
Organism: Pyrausta nigrata; assembly: GCA_949316185.1. Taxonomy (NCBI): domain Eukaryota; kingdom Metazoa; phylum Arthropoda; class Insecta; order Lepidoptera; family Crambidae; genus Pyrausta; species Pyrausta nigrata. The sequence goes on along the minus strand of OX438946.1, from coordinate 16,637,732 downwards.
ACGCCATTTATATCTTTGCAATTATCTTGATCAGTCCGTTGGTAATTAAAGAAGTCTTAGATTTCGTATGTAGATCGAGGCTTTATCTTATCTGTTGATAAGAATTTACTACTTTTTCTTCCTATTCGTTCAATTCATTAAAAGTATATCTTAATGACCTGAGAGAAATAATGAAATTTTGGAAAAAATGATTTTGAACGTGAAAAATCTTTTATTATCTTGATAAGATATTGAACTTAAAATAAATAGTTATTTTAATTCTGTATTCAAATATTTATTTGTTGTGTGGTGCGATTATAGGGCAGATTAGAAGTACCTAGGTAAAAAAGATTTTTTTGAAGCCTACTCTACGTACGTACTCGTGCCTTCTACTTCAACCATACTCTTTGTATTTAACGTTTCCTTACTTATTTCTGCAACTTTTATTGAAGTCTCTTAGATAATCCAAAACAAAATTACAGTGATAGGAGACTGAAGAATAAAAACTAAATAGGTTGAAAAAGTAACGTAAAAAGGATATTACCATTCTTATGCAAGATGCTGGACTTGAAGCGAGGTCAACACCCCGACTACTCGCATCAGAAAATCGCGGCAAAAAGGGCAAATCACGCCGGATGCTGTCAACCATTTTGTTTTTAAAAACTGTACAAAATTAAGTCGTTAGTGTTGTTTTTTATCGTGTAATTTCGGTTTGTTATCGGCCAGGAATCGTGTTTGCGGTCGAGGTGAGATGTAGACTTGAGCAAAAAAACTTAAAAGATAACCGTTACGTAAAGAAAACGGTACCCATTGGCCATTTCGCACAACCTACCGCCTAACTTGAATGCAATTCCAAAGCAATGCAACTATTAATTGTTTTTTTTTTCAGTTTAATAGTTGTCACTGCTTTTCCGTCGTAATTTTGAAAGCAGAATACTGAATTGCTATCCTGTAAGCGATACTCTTGCAATTTGAATTTGAAACAATCAAGTTAGCTAGCAAGGCGGAGCTTTAAGTAGTACTAAAGTATTATGAAATTCTTTCTGCAAGCTGTAATTTGTAAACAGACGTGAAAAACTATAGTTTCTGCACAAATTGTCTCGTAGTCGTAACGCTAGTAGGGCCCAAAAAATAAGAAGACATGTCTGGCCATATAGGCCAATATATTTTTTTATTATTGAAGTTCATAAGTGGCAATATTGTCCTAAATTGAATGAATTCAGTTTAAGTTTGATTTGACTCAGTCAGCTTAACAAGAAACCATTTTTTCGGCAGCTTTATAACCCAAAACGTACCTGTATTGTAGTGTAAAATTGAACAATAAAGAAATTATGAGGAACCAACCCTTTAAAACTTAGTTTTATATTCATTAAATTAAAACCAAGTATCTACATACATAATTAAAATGGCTGCCATTTCAAGAGGGGGGGGGGGAGTTAGACCCCCAACATGGGTTTTTTTTGGCGATAACATTTGATGATCTAATAGCTCATAAAGGACTTGTCCATTAATGGTTTTTTATTCGTCAATATTTCTAACCAGAATAAACTAAATATTATATGAGAGTACACAAAAACTAGCCTTTCTGCATTATTAATATATTTTTTAAGGCCTCCGATTTACAGAAAAATTGAAATTAATTTTTCTCTTTGTCTGTACACAAACCGCACCTTCGCCTATACCAATTAACGCATGAAAAAAAAAATGACAGCAAAATTGTCATTCCATTGACAGTAGTACCTATTATATAATCTGTGGTAGTCGTAGTATTTATCCACCAGTGGAAAGGCAATGGTACATACAGCCAGGAAATACAAGTAATGATGAATGGATGATGCCTCATTACAAAACATATTTTTTCTCAAAAATGGAGACGATTAAAATTCAGATTTCTATGGTTACTTGTTTCATATTTTTGTAGCTTAAAGATAAATATAGGTTATTAGTGGTTGGTGATATCTTGGAATAAAAAATCAGCCTCCATACAAAAAGAGGACAAGTCCTTTACGCTAGTCGAAACCTGGACACACTGTATAGGTAGGTCTGTGGTAAGGCAGTGCGTTTAGTTTATGCGCTGTGACCTCAAAGATATTGAATGACGCAGTTCTCCATACTTCAAGATAATCTCAGTCCTACTTCGTCCAAGTCGCAGTCATCTTATAAAACGTATTGATCAGAGAAAACTTGAACGCAGTTTCTCTACTTCAATAAATATCCGTTGGAAAGCTTTTACGCTTTCCAAGTCTTGCTTTGTAATAATAGTGTTTTATAGTAATTATACAGGCGTGTCTTAATGTCTAGACCACAAAGAGAAAATATTGCCGAAGTAGAAGGCATTCCGCCGTAATCTTCAATCGATAAGTTTCCGATATCTCTAAAGTTTTCGAGGCAGTCTCTAAAATAAGTTTTTTTAGACGTAATGTTAATGTATTTAAGTGTTATGTTAATGGGTAGATTTATCATTTATGGGTGGATCTCGACTACAGCGGACAATATCTGTTGAGGTTGGTGTAGTCGAAATTCGGTTATGACATGGCATTATGGGTAAAGTCCGATTTTCATTGCTTGTCCATCATTGTAGACAATCTTGACACTCCTTTTTAACGAAATTATTCATTTAAAAATAAGATAGACACAAAAATGACATCCTAATTTGGTAGTTTATCGTTTAATATATGCAGCTTTTTAGAGCAATTAGTATATTTTTTCACCAGTATTATTTTCAAAAGTCATAAAAATATTGTTTACAATGATTGAAACGTAAAGAAAAACGGACTATAGATTAGTTAATGTGTGAGAATAATTTTCTAGTTTTAAAATAGGCGTGGGTTCTGCGTGAATTGTGTAGGTATAAAGAACATATTAATAGGTTTGGGTAAATGTAGGTTAGGTAGATACCTAAGTAAAGCGTAATTAACTATATATACAACTTATTAATAAAAATTAAGATAAATTACTTAATACAACACAAAAACAAAAATTATAAAAAGGGTCCTTGTGGTAAGGTTCCCAGGATGCTGGCAGCATTACCGCGCTGGATAGCGATGCTTATACGCTGAGCAAGGTAGCTGCCAGCTCTTAGGTCACCACTGATGTCAACTAGCCTCTTGGAAATCTCTTTGAAAAAAGAGATAGCGTTGGGACCCCACGAACCCAGTGTTTCGACTCCAAACGGTACAAAGTGGTACCGGGAGTCGATCTGCCTGTACTAATTAGATACCTAAGTTGATTACGATTTTCATAGGTACTTGTAGTCATTGCACTTTATAATACACGTTACGCTTATTACAACAGCAGTGCACGATATTTATATCTTGGAATTTTGCAACAAATATGGAGTTTTCGAACCGCGAGTGTATACAATCTATTTTTATCGTGCAACGGAAAATTACCGTCTATGTAATATTAGGTACCTACATTTCTGTAGGTAAAGCTTATCTAACAGACTTGATTTTATCAAACATACTTGTTCTAGCTAGCTACTATTTTAGAACTTAATCAGAATCAGGGTCAGAATTCCCATATACTTACATTTTAATCACCCATTAATTTTCGCATCAAAAAGTCTTTGTCGTACACCAAAATTCCATCAAAAAATTCTCATTTTATTTATTTTAACCAAATTTTAGCTATCAGTGCTCTGAAAAGTTGTTTTATTATTTTAAGCACATGTCTGTCATCTGTCACAAAGTGAAGACCCCCCAACATCATTAACAATGTTGTCAAGCTGACATAACCCGGTCTCCAAGTTTCGTGATGCAACCATTCGAGTCGTAAATCGTTAAATCGGTCATACAAACAACGCATACAACGGTGTTAATTTCTGTTTTTCTGCTTACCTCGTAAATGATTTGTCATTATGACCTCGTAGTTTGATGGTAGAGTTCGTCGCTAAGCGCTTAGTTTTGATCGAATGAGCTTATTTGAGGTTTTGATCATATAAAATGTTTATACATCCAGCCTATGTCACGTACTTTGGTCACATTGGCACTTAAGGTTGAGTTCGGTTAACACTTGTTATAGTTAATATTCAAGTAAGGATGTCCAACTCAGGATAATTTGAGTCTTTCTACCCAACTAACCATTGTTTTATGTAGAAAGATAAATAAAGCCCTCTGAATATGAATAAAGTGTTATATAAATAAAGAGTCATGATAATTAATGTTGGAGCTGTTAGTTAGAATTTAATTGACAGCTGACCTATGCTCCTAAGAGAGAGTCACATTTACGACATTTATAACTCTTACATACACGTATGCACTTGCTGCGTTGCTTACTGCTTGCTGCACTATCAGAAAAAAACATATATCTACAACCCCAAACCTACCAATAAATCTAGATATACATGTATCACTTAATAGGCTGTCACTTGAAAATATCAAGAACATTCCATACAATGGCTTTGTGCGTGACGGACAGACAGACAATTGGAGTCAAACCAGACGCATTGTTTGTATAAAGGGGTGCAGACTGCGACAGGATGTGAGGGCACGTGACTCTATACTCTATGGCGATACAAGTACCGTAATTATGGTGAAACAAGTACCGTAATTATTGACTAAAATAACTTAAACAGTAGGGAGATACTTGTACGTTTCATAAAAATGCTAAATAAGGGAGGTTATACGTCTAAAAACGACATTAAGGCTGGTATTTTATAATTCTCTTAACTAGTATCATAATTAATACATAACCCTTTCTTTTGGTTTTCTAAACAGGAGATGGATTCTTATTATTACGTACTAGCAGTTCGCCGCGACTTCGCCCGCGCCAAAAGTAGGATTTTCCATACAAACTTTCATCCCCCATTTCACCCCACTGATGATTTTATATCGCGACAAAAAGTAGCCTATGTCCTTCCCAGAGTCTCAAACTATCTTTGTACTACATTCCATTTGAATTGGTGCAGTAGTTTCGGATCCTATTCAATACAAACAATCAAATGTTTCCTCTTTATAGTATTAGTGTAAATAGGTTTCGTAGACGATTTAGTTTTCTTTAAGTCCTAACAAATACTGATTGACAAAGACAAAAATGTAGAATTGTCAACCCTAAGAACTAGGTAGGATAGTTCTTAGGGTTGACAATTCTACATTTTTCATTTTACCTGGATTTCACCAACGTATGTTTAATTTTTAATCAGCTGGTTTATAATTATTGGAAATATTTTTTATGGGAGTCCTGTCAAGGTAACCGTCAATTGAGGTTTACCGGCTGTTTCAAAATTGGTAAACTCGGGCCTAAGTCCTTTCAAAGACAAATACCTACAAATATTCTCGTTCTTAAGATTTTCAGTGCCACAAATAAGCAAATCACATTAATAAAACCTAATATATATTTTTTAATCAAAAACTAGTCCTTTTCCACCGATGGCCAGACACCATAGTATCCTTGAGGACAATCGGAGTGAAACTTGGCGCTATCAGCAACGCCCGCGCAATTAGGCTACAGTGACATCTATTTAGGGCACACAGGTATGACATGAAGTAAAATATAAATAACTACATATGAATTATCACCTTGTTCTGTTTTTGAAAATAGTCTGTTTTGCCTACCTAATTAATTTAGACGCAGTTTTTTTTATGTTCTTTAGGATTCCATCTAAATTTTTGAGGTTATATGTATTTTTTTGTGTCTGTGCTATCCTATCACAGAATAATAATAGGTGCTATACGAATAGAGCTAATTTGATTGCAACTTCATGTAGAGGTGTAAACAAAAATGTATGATTCATTACGAAGCGCTGATGAAAATCATAAATAAGGAGACATGTACTTATGTAGGTCAAAGTCAAAGTCAAAAGTTATTTATTCAATTTAGGACACAAAATGCCACTTATGAACGTCAATAATTCATATTAATCAATTATTGCCTATATGGAGCCAGAACATGTCTCCTTATCTTTTGGTATTAACACATTGGTCACCGGTGACCCCCAAACAATATTTTTCTATTGTGTCTAGTTTCGTGGCAGTCAAAGGCTTAAGAATCAGGTTCTTCTTATTACTACGAATAAACTTAGTAATCAATCAGCAGAAAGTCTTTCAAACATCAATCAGCCCAAAATCGAAGACTAAACTCGTCCACCATCACAGAAATAACTAGCTATTCCAAGTTGCCTGATCGTGACTTTTATTTCTTCCAAGGCCATCATAAAGTAGGAAATGACAGCGCACCCCATTATGACGGACTGCCCTTCCTGGCCCAAATGGCCCTAAGACTTCGCTCATTACGCTGTCTAAACAATGCTCCCGCCACGAACGGCGGGCCCATTAGGCACAGAGGCCTACCAGAGCCCTACCCTGTTGACGATGTAGTCTAGCCATCACGCTCGTTCGCGTTGTTATTCTGTCGTGAGTGACAGGGACGGCTGCATACGAAAATACGGATGTCGAGAACAGGAGTAGGACCTCAGAGGCTTACTCCGAATGACGGTGTGCGTAGTTTTGACTACAGTCGATAATCGCCGTCTTTGCCACTCATGCTAGCATGTCAGCGCGTGCGAGCGTGATGGCGAGACTCGAAAATACAGGCATTGACATTCAGAGTAAGACCCTCATAGGATCTAACTGCATAAGACGCTGCTGGCCCCATTTTCTGCTCTATCCATCTCATTCGTTCGCATGACGATAAAGCTCTTCTGTCTTAAAAAATGAATGATGCAATTAAATTACGGTAGTACCTAATTACACAAAAGAAGGAATTTAGAAATCTCTACAATTACAGTAACATATAGTAATTAAATAAATTCATTAAATCAAACAAGACGTTTGTTTGATTTAATGAATTTAATTAAAAAGATGTTTTTATTACTTATCTTCAATTATCCTTAGCATAGCTAGCTAGATTGACGAGTGTAATTTTAATAATAATTATAACTATTTACTTCAGGCTAGTCCATGCAATTTTGTTGGTAACAATAACATAAACTCAAAATTATGCTAGTAATAAATAATTAATGGTAGATCAAAAACTCTATCAGAAAGAGGAGGTGTTTACCGTCGCACACAGCATCAGCTACCTACATCCCTACTTTTCAAACTAGCTTGAGAGCTGCGCACTGTCTCACCAGCGCAAAGCAAACATTGTAAAAACTGACACAACGACTTAATTAAAAAAGCAAATTGTCGTCGACCAGTCAATTACTAAACTATTACATCTGCCAAACATGGCGTCGGCATATTGATAAGTTTGCCTTGTATGGGAAGACGATCAGTGCGACGGGGTGACCGGGTTATGGAGAAAAAAAATGTCTATTGAGAATACGCGGTGGGACTGCACCCCAGTTTATCAATTAAATTATAGGGACCAGGGTTGTCACTTTTACAAAAAAGAAATTCAAATTAAATGTCAATATAAATGGGTAATAGTCATGGCCAAAGGCTCTAAAATTTATTAAATTAGTTTAAAACGGGGTCATATTCAGACTCCATTTTGTTTAATTTTTATAGAGGTTTTATAATTAATTTATAGAATAATTCAACATATTCACTAAAATTCATAACAAATAAGTACACGAAGAATTTGAAGTGGGTACTTATTTGATTAGTAGCACAAATACATTTTATTTGCCACAAAATGTAGCGGCTATAAAATTGTAAAATGCATTTTGCAAAAGAATTTCCTTTTAAAATTCCTTGTCAAAGGAATCCATAGCTATACTGCCTAGCCGCTTTGTTAGCTCGCTATTAAAAGCCCCACTTTCCGCTACAATGAAACGGAACGGGTTCGATTTTAGCTCACATAAAGCGAAGCAGCACAAAGTAATGGTTAGACTCCATTGCTGCATCGGTGCACTTTCTAATGCATCACTTATACATTTTCTTTTGAAAAACTTTATGAAAAAACAATAAAGAATTGCAAGAATGTGTAGAATCTTTATAATCTAAATGACGCCACTTATTAATAAAAAAATGACTGATCAATATTTTATTAGTAGACTCGTAGTCGCAACCTATTCGGGATTCTTTTCAATTCAAAATTTAGCCTACGATTTAAATATTGTCATTATTATTAGGCAATTGGTGTGTTTAGTGAAACTATTTAGTTATTTATTAAGCGATTGCATTTCCATACATGTGCCAGCCCTACTAACGCCCTACGCTCCCGCAGAATACCTGTCAAGGATGCGCGCAAGGAATGCGCCCTTGTCACACAACCACACTCAATTGTCGACTCTAAATCACTTACATTAAGCGTTATTTGGGCTGCAAACGAGTTAGCGAGCTCTTCAGCTGAGCGTAAATTAAGTGGTAGCAAAGGAGTTTGAGTTCTGACGGGTGGTGTTAAAGGTCGAATTCGCGTAATTTGGTTTCTGCGTGGGAGCGCGGGTCCGTAGCGCGTGTCCATTGTTTGACGTAGAGTAGAGAGTACTCAAATGAAGTTTTTAGGACGCTATACAAACTAAACTATACGCCAAGGTGCTGCGTTTGTAGGTACAGCTTATAAATGCTTGTCGGGTGTTAAATGGAGAAAAGTAAATTAAACCTCATCTCTGTTGGAAACCGATATTATTTATGACCACTTAAGTACTTAAAATATTAACGTGCTTTGCATAAAATAGATTCATAAAAACCGTTCGAAGACTAAAATAAAAATAAAAAAACAAGAAAGAGTACCTAAGTACGTCTAGTTTAGCCAGTCAGTAAATACCTACCTACTAAAGTACTAAACAATAAGCAAATAGGTACAGTAGGTGACTGCAAGTCCAATAACGAAAAAAAGGTTAGCGTTTTGGTTAGGTTATTTTTATTTGGATGGTAATGTCATGAAAACTGAGTATTACCACCTTACAGTAGGTAGCAGGTAATTATAACTAGGTTTTCTTTAGCCCCGTCTGTATTAATAATTAAAATATCTCAAATTCAGCTGTGTTGATGCACATTTTATGTTAAAAGTTCTACGAACTCAAAACATTTCTTTCTTGCACGTAACGTTTGTCAAACGCTCCATTTAAAAGCAGTTCAACGACCTCGGACAGTGACTATTATTCAATTTTCTATAACCGCACCCTTTTAGTGAAGCGACAGGCCGTCGTCGAACGTCGGTAAATACACCATTTTTGTGTCAGACACTTCCGCCACTTTACTGAAATTGCTTAGAAAATACTTTTAAACTGTTCTAAGTACTGCGCTTCCTTTCTCTTATCTGTTGCATGGAGTCCCAGTTTTGATTCTGGACTGAAAGAAATATTTATCCATTATTTATAGCACCTACATAGCCTATTGGCAGTATAAATAAATTGTTTCACCAAACACACCAATTACCTAGCCTCAAACTAAGCGTGAGCTTGTGCTATGGCGACTAGGATAACGGATAGACATACTTATATAAATGTATAAACATCCATGACTTAGGTACAAATGCTCGTGCTCATCACACAAACATTTGCCCCTTGCGGGATTCGAACCCGCAACCGCCTGGTTTAGAAACAAGTCCGCGGCTCGAACCACTACACCAAGACGGTCGGAATTGTAGCATAGATGGAGTTAACACTTCCGTGCTTCGGAAAGCACGTTAAGCCGTTGGTCCTGTACCTGATCTCTCTACGGTCATGTCGGACTGCATGATGTCTCACCGAATTATGAGAGTGAAGGAACAGAAAGTGCACCTGTGTATTACGCACACACTTGTGCACTATAATATCTCCCGCGCAGTTGGTAAACCTCTGGCCGCTAAAGTCGAAATTCGGCTCGAATTGTAGCACCTTCATAAAACCTAGCTAAATAACACATTTATTCAAACTCAAGCTAGGTTATTATGACCAAGTTTTTATTTGATCTCATTGGCATTTTAACATCGTCTCAGCCACTGCTATACATAAGCCTCCTCCAAGGATCTCCACGATGATGTATCCTTCGCTATCCTTCCTGCGACCCATCCCAGGACCTGCAAATGCATAATACGTCTTTACGTCTTATTTTATTTACTTACTAACTGTAACAATTCAGTCATAAAGCAATTAAACAAAAATAGTGTAATAAAATTTGATTATGTGTAATTCATTTTACTAAATTCCATTACTTATCGTTTTTTTATAATAGATATCCCGCCTGTAATCGCGGTTACATTATAGTCTACACCTCTGAGATAAAGTGTTTTAAAACTGACGTCTTGATCAGAGTCGGATTTCTAATCGAAGTAAAAAATAAAACAGAAAACTAACTTACACACTTGGAAAAGCCATATAGTCCGATAAGGATACGTTAATATGGGTGTTGACTTTAGCAAAATGTAAGCATGTAATATTGTCCTATATTAAAAATCATATATATTGAATTAGGTTAAGGTAATGTACTTGTATATTTAGTTTGATTGTTTGTGTTTAAAATATAAATAAAAAAAAATATTGTTACATCACCAAGACCTTACACGTGTTGTCAAATCCCTTGCTTATGTGGGACGAACTTCTGACTTTTTCGTAGTCATTTATGACGAAGCAAAAAAGTATTCGTCGGTAATCTTCCTAATGTTTAGTATTTTAGGAGATTATGGTCCTACTCTGGAAGACGGTTCGTATTTTTGGCTCTAGCCATCTCGCTCACTCAAAGTGCTGTTTTTATATATTTTTAAACTTTTAAATACAACTGTAGAAAGCCAAATTATTCCTTTCCCGTACATTAATTTATTTTAAAATGTATGCCTTAGTTTAGCCCAGGCCAGCAAAAGTATAGTTTTTGAAATTGTTGTCTGTAAGTAACTGTGTATATTCCTTATGAACTCGAAATCTGCTGAATTAATTTTGACTTGCATATTATAGTTGGAGTATGTTTTGTCCAGTGCACAACAAACAGGGTGACCAGGACCACTATTGCTTGACTATAAGACATCAGTACAAATAAATGGTCATGATTGCTGGATAGTCACTCATAGTAAATTTGTGTCATTGAGACTGACTAAGATTTGGTATGAGTGACTAACCCCGATGATAGGTTATCGGGAGTAAAAAATCGATCTAATTAGTCTTATGTTTGGCAAAACGCGTGTGTTTGAGTTTTCAAGCGGTTTTTTTTATTATTGTTCGATGTAGAATATGGTCGCTAACTTCGCACCGGTAAGCTTGTGCTGAATGGATTAGACGTAGGCCTGATAGTAATATGTGTCAGTGGTTCAAATCTCGCTTGATAAAGTTTTTTTTTTTTAGATTTATTTAAGTATAAAGCCTTTTTTTAGTTTTTAGATAAGTTTAAAAATAACATTATAGTAAATGGTAATAATTATTTCTTATAAGTATGTCTAACATTTGCCTATATTATAATTAATAGTAGTAAAACTCGGTCGCCCAGGTACTATAATATAAAATACATACGCCTTATCATTACAAAGTAGAGCCCATGGAGAGCGTACAACTTTTTACGGAGTTTTATACCGTTTCTCACTGTTTTCTATTTATTCTTGCCTTGTTCGAGTTTTCAATAGCTGATCGGCTTTTTGTGTTTGTTTGCGAAGTTGGTCGGCTTTCTGTAAAACGCTTGATTTTTTTAACTGTCAAAAGTTTTTTGTACGTGGGTGGTATCAAATACGACTACATACTTACTTACTTTTTTCGACATTACAATTGTTGTATTATTTTATCGGTTTGTTAATAACATTTAATAACAATAAATTAACAACTAGTTAATAATTTATAATAACATCTACATAATATAAAAACTATTGTTATATTAAGTTATCGCTGATCGATATTTCTTTTGCATGAACGACATCACTTCAATATCAAACTTGTGGCACCTAAGTAGTTCAAGCGCGGGTGATTTGCTACCAAAATGTAAAGTCGGATGCTGGCTACTGTAGGTACGTCTTTGTTTTTTTAAGCATTCCATACCTCGAAAGAAAAAAGTGAACTCTTAACGCATAGAGGTACCAAGACGAAATTAACATCACACCAAATATTAGGTATTATGGCTGCAGTGTCTTGAAGCTGTGAAAAAGTCTAACTTCTGAGTTAACGCAATCGGCCAATTTAGCTACTCGTATATTTTCTGACATTACGCAGGGAAATCAAAACCTATAGGAAACTTTTCAAAGACCTAGAATTATGAAAAGCAAGTCTTTCACCACAAGTAATGGAGAAATTTCGAGAAAACAGTTTTGTGCTTACTTCGTAAAACTGTTTTGTCCGGAACCCTTGGTGCGCAAGACCAGTCGTTACCCTTGAGGGCACAAATAGACAACCGTAGATTAGGGTAAAGAATACTATAGAATATAAATAACAAAAACATCAGTTGGCAAATTCATACTGAGTTACACCACCTAATCTACTAGCTAAAAAATAATAGCGCCGAATCGAATTCCTTCATGGCATTGGCAAGACTAAATAAATCCTTTATCCAGTCGTTCGTCGCACGCGCATACATATGTATGTATCTACGAGTATAGGGTCGGTTCAACGGAACGCGCCAAGGCTGTTGCCAAGCGCAGCTATTGCAGAGGCGCAGCCACGGCTGAAAGGCAAACCGGCTGTGTCTATTAACTTCTCATATTACTATTCCTTAATTAGATACGTTAAAAATAATAAAAACCATTTATTTCAGTAATAACCTCGAAATAAATAAATAAATTGTTTCAACAAACACCAATTACCTAGCCCCTAACTAAGCGTGAGCTTGTGCTATGGTGACTATAATAACGGATAGACATACTTATATACGAGTACACTTATAAACATCCATGACTGACCTACAAAATGCTCGTGCCCATCACACAAACATTTGCCCCTTGCGGGATTCGAACCCGCAACCGCTTGGTTTAGAAGTTCCGGGCGCTAACTACTACACCAAGACGGTCGTCAAATAATATAGTAATATGGAATTCATTACTAAAAGAAAGGCGTTAATTATTTTAGATTCGATGTTAGCTAGCCGTGGCATATGTGTGTGAACTATCTCATACTATTTTTCATAGTTAATAATATCATATTATGTGACCCAATGTTAATACAGTTGCATTTTTTTTAATTAGCTGCTCCCGACATGCATTGCATTGCAGTGCTACGATTTTTTAGGCTAGGGTTCCTAGCCTAAAAACCGGGCATCCCCAGAAAATCCTAGCATTACCAGTAATCTGTGGCATTACTATACATATGTCCAATATTTTCGCATCGCATTGAGGACATACACACATTCCGAACTTAATTTTGACTTATATGCAAACATCGAACTTAATTTTCACTTGTAGAAAACTGACTTCTGCATACATTAGTTATTGTACGTACATTACCTACAATTTTCTGATTTCAAGAAAATCGCTACCTAGTGAACAATTGGGCATTAATTCAAGAAATCGACCAGAATACCTACTAAGCGAGACTTGAATTTATAAAGCGAAGCAACATGTCAGTTTCATATTCCATCTTTCCGAATAATTACATCCTGCGATTATAACGCCTGTACCGAACATTAAATCGCACAAAATTACATTTACTTACAAAAACCAATACTTACGATAAAATCAGCGTTTTTCAAAACTGGTAGTGTGGCAGGTCGTTAACCCCTCGGTTGGCGGGAATGATGCTGAATTTATATACTTAACTCGACTATAAAGCACTCGAAAATTCACGAGCTTACTTTCTTAGGGCAATCTCTACCAGTCAACCGGACGAGAATCCAGTAATAACAGGTTTGATAATGAATGATAATTAAAATTAAAAATAATGGTAGGCTCGGTAAATCGAATTAAAAAAATTACAGCTTAAAATTGGATGAAAAAACAGGGATTTGGAGATGAGGATATGAAAGAAGGTATAACTTGGTTTCTAAGGCGGAATAACAATCTATTCTACTTAAAACCCGGCATTGTTCAAAAGAAATTTCAATTTTGTTGCTGACAGAAAGAAACACATTTTTCTTCATAACGCGCTTAAATTGACAGCCCTATCCAGCCCCACACGCTTGCTACTAATTGGTTTTAGTTCGTTCTTTTATTTCATTAAAGTGTTTGCACAAGACAGAGACAAAGAGTTCCTATGTTTAACCTCGCACGGCACGCGGTGAAATTTCATTAACGATTTCATTCAGCTGACACATTAAATTAGTTTTAGATTGCATATTTAGCTTGTGGCTTGATTGGTTACCTGTCACGAATCTAATACTGCTTCTTTAGCAAAATTTTGATTTCAAAACGAAAACAAAGTTGCGCCCTAGGGAGAGAATCGTTTCGTATAATATACCTAACTCAAGTATGGCTAAACTTATTTTAATGGCCTTTGATGTGTACGATTCGTCTCCCCCCAAATATAAAAAAAACATCAAACGAAAATCAGAAAAAGTCGTTAAAAGGGCGATTAAGGTTTCCACGGAAAACCTGACATTTGCGTATCAGTCGCGGGACCCGATGATATACATTCAATTAGTTGGTATTTCTGTAACATAAGTATAATCTGAAGAGGCTTAGGGACTTAATTGGAGCGATAAAATTACGGAGGCTCTTAACTTTACGTATTATATTGGCGAAGCACTCTCGATTTCTCGACACGTGTAAGAGATTTGACATGGTATCAATACCAAAAGTTACGTGAATAACGTCTTGAAATTCTTTGAGATGTTACGACTTATGTAATGTGAATCAATAAAACATTTTATACAATTGTCACAAACTGATAAAATGAATAATAAATAATCAGTGACTTAATTTAATGTCTATGTATGTTCTTTTGGAGCGTGAAGGGGTGTTTCAAATGCTTGCGGACGCTTAACGGAATTAGTTTGATATGATGAGATATAAATTTGATTGTCCTGTCTAAAAATGGGCAATATGTCCGTTTTGTAGGAAATTTTTTTGCTTATGCCAAAGTTTTACAACCTGGCTGGCGCGCGAAATCGTCAAATAGCAAAATCGTGGTTCGTTATGCTAGTAGTGGTTGCTGACCATCAACGCGAGATAGGTTATAAAACCGGCCAAGTGCGAGTCGGACTCGCGCGCGAATGGTTTTGTACCATTAACTTTAAACATTAGACAGTATAGGCAAAAAAAGTATATATTTTTATTTTATTTATAATTTCAAAAGTATTCATCACAGGATACCCGAAACAATTTTAAATAAGAGTTTCTGCGCCTGTTTCTTTACGTAAGTGATTTGAAGTTTATAGGTCCAAGACTTTAGAAATTACAGGGGGGGGGGGGACACCGTGTAAACGACTTTGGCGGGCTATATCTCGCAAATGGTAAAGCTGATAAAAAAGTGTTTTATGGAAACCCTACCTTATTTTCATAGTCCTTTTCAACGATACCCAACACAAGGGGGTGCACTCAAAAAATATTTCCCCCCCCCCTCCCCCTTTACATGTATGGGGAGGTACTCTTAAAAAGGGGTATTTTTTTTTTGTATTTTAAAAAATGAGAAGTATCTTCGAACCAAGTTACATGCAAATCAGTCTATAAACGTAGAAGTTATTCTGCTGTGACAGACTAGGACGGACGGACTGAACTATCTTATAAGGGTTCCTTGTCGGACTACGGAACCTTATTATAACCAAAGTCAGCCCGTGCCACGTTTTTTACAAATAAATGAAATAACCCTGCCTACCAAAACGCTGTCTTATCGTTTCCTTTTAAATAACTTAACACGACGCCTGTTAAGATCATATCAACATGGAATGACATCCCACAATGATTACGCTTCGCACCATAAATGACGAACAAAATCCCAATGCGGGCTCGACTGTACCCAAATTGGTTGTGACCTTATTTAGGGCGGACTGTACCAAACGGATGTCACATTATTGCGCTCTGTTCTGAGGCAGGGTTTTATCTTGACACATGTGAGGATAAAAAACCGGCCAAGCGCGAGTCGGACTATATCTATATCTGCGGGGCTATATCTCGCAAATGGTAAAGTTGATAAAAAGTGTTGTATGGAAACCCTATCTTATTTTCATAGTCCTTTTCAACGATACCCCACACAAGGGGGTGCACTCAAAAAAATAATTCACCCCCCCCCCTTTACATGTATAAGGAGGTACCCTTTAAAGGGGTAATTTTAATTTTTCGTATTTTTAAAAATGAGATCTATATGTGAAGTATCCTCGAACCAAGTAACATGCAAATCAGTCCATAAACGTCAAAGATATTCTGTTGTGACAGACTCGGACGGACGGAACGGACGGACTGAACGATCTTATAAGGGTTCCTTGTCGGACTACGGAACCCTAAAAATGATAATTTAATAGGATTTACACGTGACCACCGACGCACCAGACGCTTAGGTAATCAATGTTTATGTTCCAAAATGATTATTTTGGTGCTAGAATGATTCTTCTTTTTTCTCTTTCAAAATTGTGGAGTTTAATTTGACCGTAGCTGAGGTTACCATATATAAACTCCTGGTGTAAGCTAAATCTTTTATAAATATTTCAAAATCAACCCTTTTATTTACTTATTATTATTATTTGTTGAAGTACGTATCCACATCATTCCCTAAAACTGGGTATGGCTTATGTAGGTATGTTCATAAACATTTGCTAATTTTAAGTATCTACTTAGCATTGGCCAAATAATGAGTAGGTAAAAGAGCAGTGTCGTGACATTTGTTTATTTATGCAATTTATTTCCCCGCTAATTAAGTTTTTATTCACTGTTTTACCTACTATTGTGATTAACACAATCAACAACTAGGTTGGTGGGTATTTAAATTTGGTGGAAACGTAATTTGAGTTCGTTCATCTCAGCGACGATCATTATTTAAAAATATGTTTATAAATACAGCAGCAGTCCGATTGAATGGATTTTACTATTAATGAAAAACGCAGAATTTTTCATATCGGGGTCATCGACCTGTACTCTGTAGCCCAGAAATGACAAGAATGAATCTAGGGTTGCGCAAACTATTTTTGTCTATTGAATTTAATCATACAAAATTTACATAAATACCTACATTACTGTTGCCACAGGTGTAGCTATGCTGCTTCTACAGATGTTTCTTTGTGAATGGAAAATAATGCTCTAGTTTACCTTCTCATTAAGTCCACCAATTGTACCTACCTACCTACCTACCAACTCACTCACGGCACTATTACTTGATGTGTCAGTTAAAAATACAGCTCGAACATGGCACAAGCCATGCACTCAGCCTGCTGAGCCAGGACTCGACCATATGTCCCCAATGGTCTGAGACCTGCGTTAAGCTACTGAGCCTTGCTGAGCTTGGTGCTTGCTGAGTGCATGGCACAAGCCATGTTTGAGCTGTATTTTTTTGTCATGATATGTAATGTATGCATATGTAATACCTACCTATTGATTCAACTAAACCCGAAACATAAACCGTTGTCATCCCATATAGTATCCACTTGTATTGTTTGTTTGTATCCACTATCCAGTGATAGGTAGGTAGTTACAAACAGCTGAAAACAGCTCAGCCAAGGATACGAGAGCGAAACAAATAAGTAGTTACAGCCACAACATTCGTGCTTGCATAACGTAAAAGGTCCTTGCTGTCGTTGAGGTGGTCGCGTTTCCATTGCACGATCGATACAAAACACGGCATTGTTTTTGAGGTGTCAAACTTCAGATATAAAGTTTGGGGCCTGCCGGCCAACAAAAAATATTAAATTATTCACTTCAATGATACAACCTGTTCCTTGTTTTTCAGAGAATTATTGGTAGGTTCTTCCTTTATTGCAGACTGCAGATCGACATCCGAATAAAATTTAATTGCAAAAAAATATGCTATTAAGTATAGTAATATTATGTTCTTAACGAACTCTATGTATTTTTAGTACACCTACATAATACCGAAAAATTATATGTATTCCTAACTACTTAAGTAAATTGTACCTACTAGTTTAGGACTTTTATGTTATTTTTACTTATTCCGCCCCCTTTGAGACTAATAAGCCAGAGGCGGTATTATAAATACCACTATTGAATAAAAGTTCCTCAATTTGCCGGCAGCATTTGCTCCCGACATCATTCAATTTAATAATTTGGAAAAAATCCGTTGCAAAGAGGAAAAATCTCCGTATTCATAATTCCATCCTTTGATAAATGAGATAATCCCATGTAAAAGTTGAAAGAGCCCGTATCGGGTAAAAACGTACAAATTTTATGTATCAAAGTTTATTATTTGCTAGTACATATAATATTTTATGGTTGGCTTAAAGTATCTTTGACTATATTTCGTTTTAAATCAACTTTTTTTACTGGATCTGTTCTAAACATATTGTATTTGAAAATGACAGTTTTGAACATATTGTACAGAATGTAATGTTTCTTAATATTTTTCTCGATTACAAACAATTCATGCAGTCTTGGCGATTATTATCTATTGTATTAATCAAATCAGTTGTCAAAGAGAGCAATAAAAACGGCTATAAAATCAATCTATGCTAATTCCGTGCATGTGCCATCAATTTATATTACTCTTTAATAACGATGCATTTTAATTTTCGAGTTATTTAATAGCCTAATGTAGATTTGTAGTATTCGCTCCATTACAGTATAAGAATTCGGTAAATTGTAAAAAGACATAAATTTCTTTATCAACTGAGGTGATTAACAAAACTTTTTTGAAAATTTATAAACAAATTAGAAATGTATACTCGTTTTGCTCGTACATAAGAAACTACAACTCGTTATTTCATTTATTCATCGCATAATTGCAATAACTGTAAAACATAAAATTATTGATATTCGTTTATATCCTCTACGGCCAGGGCTTAGTGAATCCTCATTGTGATTGACTGTACTCGTAATATCCAGTGGCGACAGTGGTCGCTAATGTACTCTGGCTTACCGTTTTTCTGGGTCATGCTTGCACAATTTCACGTTATCATTGTTAAATAGGAAATTCATTTATTTGCTCCTCGGGTAGGCACGTGTATTCTATAGTAAGATCTATTAATACACATTGTCTGTTCAATTTGGATGGGAGCAATAACTACAGTATTTTCACTTACATAGTAAATGCAAAGTATTTTTATTTTATTTCAAACGTTTAACGTTTACTTTTTAAACATTTCGTCTTCAGGATCATGCAGAAATTACGGAATACCTCAATTTCTATTTGTGGTCTTGTAACTTCTATATATCCGCTTAAAACTGTGCATAATTTAGGTCTCGTGTTAAAACAGTGCGGTCGAATAGCGACCAAGCTATAAACAAGAACATGTCAAAAGCAGACAGCGCGGTTTGTCCATAACCATCGTTTGGGACAGCCGCCACAAAACGTATTATTTACCACAGTATCCAGTGGCTGGATGTACTCCTGCATTTCGTGTCGATGACCTCACCACGAAGTGCTTTGTCTTTTTAACAAAATACCATTTACTAAAATATTCTTAGTTAAATTAATTGTTTTCACTGGTGGATTATACATGTTCTGTTACAAACCTTGTTTATTTAGACAAACTAAGATAATTAAAGAAAATCAAAAAACTTTCCTAATAAAAAAAATTCTACTTACTAAAATTTTGACAGATCCATGATTAAATGAATTGCAGTCAATTGCTAAAATTTCCGTAAATTCCATTTCAAATGTACATTTCCCACGACCCGCTGTGAGTCGCCATTTTTCACCAATTAACTTGATTAAAGTTTCACTATCCCGTTCTGTAAAATGGAACGTTCTAATTGGCAGTTAAATCCTTGGTTAATTCGTTCGTTAATCGGTTTGCTCAAATTGTACTAGTTTAATCAAAACTAAGTTGTTTTGTGCTAATACCATAAAAAATAACAAGTACAGTATTCGTCACGAAATAAAAACAATAGTATATATTGTGTAGAGTATTAATTAAGGTTAGAGTCAATTTTATAGCAGATATTAGAAAATCTTATTCAAGTCTTATCGCTCTAGAGAAAAGATGATACCTCTAGATTTCATGGATAAACATTGAACAAGAAGTAGGAAAATAACTTCCTAGATATAGACTCAGTACCTACCTAGATATCAGAAATGTAATGCAAGGGGATTTCATTAGGGTGATGCACTTTTTCTGAGCGCAGCAAAGTGCTATGTTAAAAAACACGAATGCTTAATTCAGCACTCAAAAGCTTTTATTTTTTTAACCAGCCAGCATTTTTTTAAATAGCGTAATGGAAACGTGTCTCCGCAGCCGCGGTCGTCAACCCCGCCCGATCCATCGAGTTCGCGACTCGAGAATTCTCGCGCGTAAACCTTCGTACGGGCAGCATCAGAAGTAGCTGAAGGAACATTTTTGGTACACAAGCCCGCACGTCATTTTGACGTTGGAAGCGCCTCTATTCCTTAAGAAAAAAAGCTGTGTGATAGCCACTGACCTCTATAATACAAGTACGCTGGACTGCATACTGTCAACCTAAAAATAAAGCCATTTGATAGTCGCCATTTTGGCGCTGACGGCTGTAGTGGGCGTGTGGTGACCGTCCACGGAACTAATGAGAGCTGACATTAACATATGCAAGTTACTCTATTATAGTTCCCTGTTCACTCGGTGGGGGCGCTTTGATTCCGCACAAAAATTATCTGTCATTTCTTAGAAAACGTTTAATCCAGCGTACTTGTACTATAGCGGTCAGTGGTGATAGCCATGACGCTGTCAGTTATTTTATTTTTTATTTGTATTACAAAATCCACAGCTCTTAATATGATAACAAAAAATACAGTCATGTAAGACTAAAAAAAAATGTGTCAAAGTAACTACAATATACCTACCTAGTAACTAAAATGTTCAGCTACTTTTGATGCTGGCCGTACGAATGTATGTCAAAGAGGTCCCTGGTTCGAATCCCGGCGAAACCAGCATACTGACCACTAAACCAACCAGGCAGTAGTCTCTATACCTTGACTATTATACCGAAATGAGGGCTGGCATTTTTATGCTGTATTGTAAATCACTGAAAGGTTGAGGTCTAGATAATAAGTAACATAAATAAGTTAACAGCTTTCCTAGCCTGTCTCGAAGTAGGTCAAATAAGTTAAAGTTAATATAAAATACTTTATGATGACATCAAACGATGGCATAAAGATGTGTCGTAAAGAATCTCACTGTTGATGTTTCGAACTAACATTTTATCGACGATTTAACTATTTATTACCAACATTGATCACGTTTTTATCTTGTAATATTTTAATGTTAACTTAAAATAGAAGTAGCTGCAATATAGTCCAACTTATACTTATTTACTAAATGAAAATCTCCTATGGACAGACAGTATTTATTCTGAGCCATGGAGTGCAACTATTATTTTACAAGTACATCGGTGCGCCTTAATACATAAGCGGACCTTTTAAAATATATTTCAAGACCACATATAAGGTGTCCCAAGAAGTATTGTAAAGCGGAAGTCCAGAGATAGGGTACCTCTTGGGGTACCTGAATCACCCCCATGTATGTTCCGCGATTTTGCGTGTTTGGTCAACTAAATATTTTTTTCATAAAAAAAATTTAAGATTTTTTTAAGGTTTGTTTTTTGCAGCTGAATATTCGTAAAATGTACTTTTATGCCTAAAATAATCAGATTCGTAACTTCGAATAGAATTACGAAAATTTTGGTTCGAAGTGTAAAAGTTACGTTACATGAATTATGGCTTAAAATTTAAACTTTAAATTAAAAATTTAAACAGGTGACTCTATGGTTTTAAAGTAGTTTTTAAAACTTTTCCAGACTCTCAGCTTTAATAACTATTTAAAAAAGTAGCACAGAATGGGCTACTTTTGGCTAAAAACGGCCTTCAAAGACATCGAGGCGGAAAATTCTAAACAGTTTGTCCAGCCAATTGAAACAAGCAACGGTGTACCACTACACCCAGACAATGGATACGCAAAATTGTAATAATAGTCCGCCAAATGTTGTCCAAGGCACAGAATAATTATTTATTAGTTCCAAGGGGACTTGAAAATGTACCACGGCTGTCTAAAGCACTTATTACACCATCCTATTTGTAGCATCCTAACTAGGATCCTACTTAGGAAATAGGAAGATGTAATTGCAGTACACTATAGGAACCTTACTGGGATCCTATTTAGAATCCAATTGCTTCCTACCTTCCTAGTAAGGATGCTACAAATAGTACTTAAGGGTAAAAAGCATTGCGTTGTCTCTTTTTCCGATCATTTTCTTGCTCTTTATGTTTTCATTAATCTAAAGCTATTTATTATAACGCAACGCCTAACGGGTGTCGCCACTTCCTTTTTGTATCCGGTTGAAATAACTAATGGTTAATGTAACGAGTAAGATATAACTGTACGGCCGCAGTTAATATATGCTCAGTATGTTAACTTGCTTTATTTATGTTTCATAAAATTTACGCGAATAACCGAACTCATTAAAACACATTTTAACGGATTACTTCGCGATTTATTTACATCAGTCTATGTAATCACGGTCGCTGTAAGTAAAGTCTTCGACCGTGTTTAAAATCAGTGCAAGAAAATGATGTTACTATTGTTTCTTTACTGTGGCTCGTTAGCCAGTTATGATAACTGTAGTTAGCAGTAGCGGCTTTCGGATCGGTGGGCTAGATCTGAATTCGCGTTATTTGGCGATTTGCAATCGAAGTCGATTTAAATTGACTGTCTTTAAAACACATTAGGGTAAGGTTGCGATGATTGGACCACTTTTTTTTAAATGCTTAAAAAAACGAATGTATGCAATGTGGAATAAAAGTGATTTAGTTACTGAAGTGCTCTTGTATTCCTGTGTAAATACCTTAAGGTTCAGAATTCTAAAACAGTAAATGGAGTCAATAAATGGGTAAAATGATTTTTGTTAATGTTTCTTTGATTGGACCACTGGAACGTTTATTGGACCACTTTGTTGCTATCATTGGACTTAGGAAAATGGCGGGGGGACGTATACCAAGCATCTGACGCCTAGCAACAGTTTTAAAATCAAACCGTTTCGAAAATGTCGAAGCGGTCCAATGAAAGTGCCGGTCCAATGATCGCAACCTTACCCTACTATGAGGATTAACGCGGTAATATATGCTTGGCTAGGTTTGATATCAACTTAAAATGCGAGTTTTTTCATTTTTACGAAAATAAAGCTGTTTTTTAGGGTTCCGTGACTTAACAACTTGTCTTAAATAAACTTTTCTTTACAATCTGAAATTTTAAATCTACTTATGTAGACGAAGTCACACCCAGCCATACGTCATATTACATGTAATGAGATTCTGTACACACGGGACACGGCTGCACCTATACTATACCACTTTGACCTTAAGACCGCCTCTATTCCCTACGTTATAAAAGCTGTTTTCATAGTTCAAATGGGTAACATGACGTGCTGCCGACTGTACAGGCTATTTATTATTTCTGTACTCGTACATAAAGGCACTAACTAAATGTTAATGCTCCCATTGATTTTATTACCAAGTCTAGAGTCATTACTTGACTGACCCAGTTTTAGTGATAAATCACTTACACAGTAGTGTATGGTAAGGTAGTAATAGATAGACAGAGAAAGAGGAACCACTGATTTTTATTGGCAGTGTTATTTAGAGTTTGGCTAATTAAAAAATATTTATCTCAACCCCCTTACTTATGCAACATTGTCTTAAACAATCTTTAAAAAATAAAAACATCTCGAAAGAAGAAGTAAGAAAGGGCCTTCTAGGCGATAAAGTCCGAGGATTTCTTAAACAACAGGGCCCTATTTAATAAACATGACAATTCGACAAATGTATCACTTTTTGAGACAAGTTTTTTCTAACAAATTGTCACCTGTCGCTTGGCTTAAGGGAAATCATTTACGAGTATTAAGCAGAAATATGTCAAATTGTCACTAAAAGTCGACATATTTGTTGATTTTCCACCGTGACATATCATCGCTAACAAAATTTATGAAACTATCATAAGCCATCGAATCATCACGTAACTTTTGCATACATATTTTGACATTTGTTGGCGATAGCGAAGTTCGCTGTAGAATAGATTGTATCTTGTATAAGGGTGATCTTAATCATCGTAAAGTGCGATCTGTGTCTGGAGTTCTAGACTAATTCTACTGCTTAGGTCTTTTCCTCTGTGGCAATACGCGGCCAACTCGGATATTTGATATGAATTGCTGTTCCAGCGCAGTAAAGGGCAATATAGAATCCATTATGACATTCGTATACGGATCTGAGTGAAACTAATGGATTGAGGCGACACGCAAGTTATTTATTTTAGTAAGAAAAACATATGTACAATTTAAAAGGCAGGTAATGTCTGGCACTAAGTACAGTGGGCCCTGAATCAAATATGGTTGCAGATCAGGGTAGGTCGATGTGGAGCCGTGTGTACACTATTCTTATGTAGTTACGAGGGTCAAACTGAAAGTTCTTAGAAAATCAAAAACTGATTACATTAGCCAGTTATTAGTTTTATTATATCTTTTCAAAATATTGTCCATTGACGTCAATACACCGCTGCATGCGATGGAACCACTGGGAAAAGCACTTTGCCCACTCGTCCTTAGGGGTCTCTTCAATGGCATCGCGATACGCAGCCACCGCTTCTTCAGCATTCATAAACCGCTTTCCTTTAAGTTTTTCTTTAATTTTTGGAAATAAATAAAAATCACAAGGCGCGAGGTCGGGGCTATACGGCGGGTGACCCTGTAATTCAACGTTTGATGTCGCCAAATAGTCGATCGTTCGCTTGGCGGTGTGCGACGAGGCGTTGTCGTGGTGAAGGAGGATCCTACTGCGAGGTCGTTTCTCTCGAACTTTTTCCAAGACAAGTGGCAAACAATTGGTAGTGTACCATTCTGCAGAAACTGTTTTTTGATCCTCTAACACAATTGTTGCGAAATGACCTATCCTTCCAAAGAACGAGGCCACCATTTTTTTTCCCGCACTTCGATCTCTCTTCACTTTAGTTGGCAACTCCTCGAAAGGAAACACCCACTGAGCAGATTGTCTTTTGGTTTCAGGATCATAACAGTAAATCCAGCTTTCGTCACCTGTTAGTATGTCGAACACAGCATTTGAGTCACCTCCGTTAAATCTTTCAATCATTTTACGGCACCAATCCACACGATGGAGTTTTTGAGCCTTAGTCAAATTATGAGGTATCCACCGGGCGCAAAGCTTCCTGACCGCTAAATGTTCGTGGAGGATTTTGTGCACTTGACTCATACCGATGCCTAAGCTTGTCCGAATCTGCTGATAGGTCACTCTTTTGTCAGTCTCTATCATACGCCGCACAACACAGATGTTATTTTCAGTCGTCGCCGTAGAAGGCCGTCCCTCACGTACATCATCAGTGAGATTAGTGCGACCACGTTTAAACTCATTAAACCAGTTGTAAACAGTCGCACGAGATGGGGCTTCATCGTGAAAGGCCAATCGTAGTCTATCATAACTTTCTTGTTGACTTAAATGACATCGAAAGTCATAAAAAATCATTGCACGAAAATTTTCTCGTGTTAAATTCATTTTGACGTGACACAGACAATTTTCAATTTGCCGCCAAGTCGTAAAACAAATGACAAATGAATGAAATATATACTCAGTAATATTGGCAAAGAGTTCTATTTTCAAATTTTAGAATATTTTTTTTATTATATTGTTTATAAGTGGCCAGTTCTAAGAACTTTCAGTTTGACCCTCGTATACGTTTTCTAGCCCAACAAGTATTTAAGACTGAAGTATAAAAGATGTTATTGATTTTAGAGGTTTGAATTCGACCATATTAAAAGCTTAGAAAGAATACTTATGATGATCCGATGACGACCGTCTTGGTGTAGTGGTTCGCGCCCCGGACTTCTAAACCAGGCGGTTGCAGGTTCGAATCCCGCAAGGGGCACATATTTGTGTGATGAGCACGAGCATTTGTACCTAAGTCATGGATGTTTTTAAATGTATATAAGTATGTCTATCCGTTATCCTAGTCACCATAGCACAAGCTTACGCTTAGTTTGAGGCTAGGTAATTGGTGTGTTTGTTGAAACAATTTATTATCCAGGGACAAAATACTCATACGAAATTCTTCTACCATATCGTAAATGGGCAGACCTAACATAACTGCTATTCTCTTCAAGTTACCGGGAATACCGATACCTGATTTGAGCTAGTTTTCACATACAACTCGTCATTTTCTTCATACTTATTTTATGCATTATTATAGTAATCTTATTACCTATCTACCCAATATTCTTTCAATTGAAACTCAGACTCTAACCACAACTGCAGTAATTGAGACCCTTGCAATTTCGCGAAACTTCGGTGATGAAAACAGGATGTCCCCATTTATCTGTTCGGCCATAAAACATATTGTCCCGATACCCGCCGTCATACGCGTCCCGTCTCCCCCCGTGGGACCGAACCGAGATATAAAGGGACTAGATGAGACCGAGATATAAATGTCCTGGCATTGTGATACTTATAAGGAAAATCGGGAAAACTTAAAAAACTTTAATCCACTCCTTTCCCGTCATCAATCCAAGAACTAAAACAAAACACCAAATCGTAAAAATGTATAAAAACATAAAGAACTATAAAAAGTAAGTAAAAGAACTATAAAATAAGGATGTGTTGAATGAAAAACGCGTGAAGCAATTTTTTTCGCAAATATTTGTTGTAGTTCGTATAACGTTTTTAAGGAGAAAAAAAAAAAGGAAAATAGTGTAAACAGAAAATCTGTCTTAGGCGGTACAAAGTTTGGTTAATCAGCCAGTATTTTATGGGTTTTCCTATAACCCGCTACTGGTTTGAATTGTTCATAAATATATGTTCAGTCCTCCATTTATATGCATAGGTGGTATCCCTTGGCTTGCGACGAATAGTCAACATCTACGAGTACTTTGTATAAATAAAGATGTCATTTTTATGGATGCAACGCGAATCGATTGGGAATAGCGATATAAATTGTTTACAAAACAAAACCAAAATGCATTACTGAAATAAAAACTACCTATAATAAGTAGTTTAGCAGAAGATAAATAGGATTCAACAACGCTGAGCGGTTGCACCTATTTCTAGCCGGCTTAAGCTAGTTGTAACCGCACTATCACGACCTTAGAATTATAATTTAGGGTACATCCAGATTTACCATATTCTTTGAATTCCCGATGGAAATACAATAAAGAAACCACACAATACAACCGCCAGGAAAAAACCTTTTCCTAAAAAACTTGCTTCATTTTGATTCAGAAAATCCTTCGTTTCAAACTTCAGTGGATTTTGTACCGATTCTGCTCTATTGTTGCTTAGGAGTTGAAGGCCGGGGTTGAATTTGGTAAAGTTGATAGAATGTTACGTTACATGAACTAAAAATATCACGTTTTTTACTAGCAAAAACGTGCTAAAAGTTTAGAAAATAAACGTGTAATAGGTATTTATTCACGTTTATTTTGTAAACTTTCAGCACAAGTTAAAACTGGCTTCATTTTAGGGCTCCGTAGTTCACAAGAACCCTTTATAGTTGCGTCATGTCCGTCTTCATCTTCTTCGTCTTTCGTAATTTTTTTTATTAATTATTTATTATTAATGTATTATTACTTATTAAACCAATAAAAACCAGTGCCAGGGCCTTCAAATGGCGTGGCTTATGCTGAGAGAGGTACTGATGTCACATTTGGACATTACAGACGTTACAGTTACAGGCGTTGATGGCTACTGTTTGTTGATGTTTTTGTTTTTTTTGTATGGATTTGAAGTGTTTTGAGGGTTCCGTATCTCAAAAGAAAAAAGGAACCCTTTGAGATCACTTTGTTGTCCGTCTGACTGCCAAGACCCTTTTTCTCAGGAACGCGTGGAAGTATCAAGTTGAAATTAACATCAAATACTAATGTCTGCGGACCCTTAAAGCTGTAAAATCGAGTTTGACTTAAAGTCACGCAATCCAAAAAGACGGCCAATTGAGCTTTTTTTGTAACATTTCGCAGGGGATCAAAACCTATAGGGTACTTTCCATAGACCTAGAATCATGAAATTTGACAAGAAGGAAGATAATACAGCACACAAGTAAAGGGAATACCGAATATTTTTAGCTATGTCTCGCCGTAAAAAAAAACACTTATTTGTACGGAATCCTTAGTGCGCGAGTCCATTTATTTTTATAATTTTGTGTAATGTTTTTTTGAGAAATTAAATGTCTTAAACCATAAACCATAATGTCTTTTTATCTGCGTTTGCGATGTCTCAAATTAATAAGATATGTTTATATCTTTCTACTCTGCGGTTACCTAGCTGTATTCATAGTGTATTATCGTTCAGAATCATACAAAACTCACGATTAAAATCAACCACAATAATATCACAAGTACGTAGTCGTGTTTCACATAACGATCTTTTATCTTAACAGATCGGCCA
Source organism: Pyrausta nigrata (assembly GCA_949316185.1). Lineage (NCBI taxonomy): Eukaryota > Metazoa > Arthropoda > Insecta > Lepidoptera > Crambidae > Pyrausta > Pyrausta nigrata. The sequence goes on along the minus strand of OX438946.1, from coordinate 16,609,543 downwards.
TTACTCTTCTTCCCTGAGGCGTCGTCATAAATTCGTACTTCCTCAAGAGTTCCCACGCCATTGATGGCGCAAATAAACAAGTATCGAACTTATAAATAAATCAAAAAAGTAAAAAGTCATGCGATTCGGCGGAAGCGTCCGAACTAGAGATGGGAAAAGTTACGAATTGTCCGAAAATAAATAGGTAGGAATCAAATATATCCGGACGCTACCGCCGATCGCATGGCTTTTTACTTTTTTGAATTTAAATGACGCCCTAAACCTATTTATATCTGCATTTTTAGAAAAACAAAGTTTTATTTTAATGGCAGGAAAATTTGACAGATCCAACGGCACATTTAGTCAATGTCATGTTTTCCAGATGCTAGCTAGATGTATTAATAGGGTTCCTCATCATGTACTGTAAAATATGGCATTCATTTAATGTTTCCGTCCATTACTTGTTGTCTATGCTTAACTTCGCTTGAAGTTAACTGGATAACCATGGCTTTTTTCAACCACTTGAATTGTCTGGCCCTAGATTGATATTTCAATTAAAAAATACTTCATAAGTCAAATTGTTTTTTCAATGATAATATTTTTAAATTGTCTTTTATTAAGTTTTTCACTTAGCAACACATTTGACAAATTCTTAGTTCTATTTTATTAAGAACGAACGAGTTTATTTTTCCTAGCTTGACAGTTTTACCATGTCACACTAGTGTTGACGTCTCGATAAAATAAAGCTTGACCGTAACGAAAGACCGAGAACGGCACTACCGCAAACACGCCGCCTGCACAAACAATAACCAGTGCAAAGATAACATTCGCCCGCCCAATCCCACCCTTAAAACAACATAGATAAAACCCACTATCCCCCAGCAACATAATACGTCATACTCGTACATATGTGCGCACTGTAGATACGTTACAAATGACATCCGTTTCCTTTAACTCCAACCCAATACATAAAAGATAGCATAGTCTCTTCAGACCCTTATCGATCTCACAGATATACTACATAAATGACGTCAAACGTTACGCACGGGATACACACCAAAACAATTCCTACTGCGTACGTGTTACAGTTTAATTTGGCTCGACGTGTCCTGACCTACAAAGCAGAGGTCAAATTAATTTTCCCAGGCCCGTATTTAGAGCGCTGGAAAATATTTTTTTCAGCGCCATCTTTAATTTCGCTGAGAGTCGTGCGAGTGATATGTGGAAGGGAACGAAAAAAGTACCGAAACCCTAGTGTATTACAAAAAAATGTACTGTTAGTAAAATATTGTCTATAAACTCCACCGAAATCACAGAATAAGTACTAGTACTTCGTACAGAAGTATGACTTAGCAATTGTATTCAAAGAAATGTCTACTCTATGTCGTCAACAATATGGCGTAATTTAGTTCGCCTCAGAGTCGAGCAAATTTTCGTGTAGACACCTACAAAAACCATTGCAAGATAATTTCATACTTATTGCTCTGGAATATGATTCATAATACACTAAACCTATTCATTGACGTAATATCACGCGACGCGATAGGGTTGACTGCTACGAGAAGCTTCTAACGCCATCTAGCGCCTCTTTCTAGTTCTTTATTCATTCTCGTCCAGCCAGCAACGTAGCCGCGCGGCCGCCGGTGAATAAAACGCGCGAGCGTGTCGCTGGCCAGAAGCGACACGCAACTTGTTTTAGCCCCTAAGTAAGGGTCGCCGCGCGTAGGTACGTTTTTGGTACCTACGCGGGGAGATACACAGGCCTGCCGAAATGCGAGTCGGACTTTGGTTTACTATCGTAGAAAATATTATAATACATTTCATTTTTCAAACTCTACCCACATGGCACGATTCTTATGACACATTATTTGGTTACAGATAAAATAGTAAATGAGAACCCGTTGAAATCATAGGGAACTATCCCTAAAAATCAGTTTGTTTGTATGCTTCGATCGTTCCCTGTTCATAATGATACGGATTTTCATGTTTGTGCGCTGTTAATGTTCTAATGAATTTTATCGCAAATATTGACGTGTTTTGAAAGTACACACGCTTCGATTGAGATTTTTAGTCCGATTTCTAAATCTGTTTTCCTTTTGACATTGCTCAACGATTCTCTTAAAGGGAATCTGACATAGAAAAATATCAATAGATTTTTATCGGTGTTCTACATCGCTGTGCTACTTGTTTTCAATGAGGGGCTTTTTCTTTGATCCTGAATCTTTACTTAAAATAATATAAGGAAATAACCTACAATCACTATTACACATACATTATCTAAGTAGGTACAGTCGACGAAATTGAATCATGACCCACTTTGCCGATTATTCCTTTGTATTCATTAATGTAGTAAGGTTTTCTTCGCTGTCATGCATGTTGCACGTGTACGTTTTAAATATGAATAAAAATGCATCATTACGGGTTAGAGATATATGCAAGTTTAACCTTTATTATCACTGCACTAGACATGTTTTAGATAAACCAGTCTTAATATGAATTTAAAATAAGTCCATAATCCTAACTCTTTTCACTACGAAGAAAAATGTATTATAATTTAAAAAATAAAAAACGTCGTGTGTCAAATGTCAAGTATACCTACTAGTAAGTCAGAAATTTTAAAAAAACCTATGTCAATATCTAAAAACAAATCTTATAATGGCCAATTTGGCAGAACAAACAGCTAAGAATAAGTCGGAACACAGTCAGAACCTGGATCAGCCGGCATGCTAAAGAGGGTACCCTCGAAGACAGACGACGACATAATCATGGCGTTCGTCGAATCAAGAACGGAACGGAAGAGAACGGAAATGTAACACTATTACGGATAACATATTTACAGACGAGAAATCATTTCGCTCGTCTCAACATGGTCGCTAACTTCGTGGCGTTACGATAACACGCGATACACAGAGGATCACGTTGTGCCCAACCAATTATCCAGCTGAATTTCAGCTAACATGTGTGCCTGGATGGATGCCGGAAGTGTCGGAAAACATGTTCAAATTTCTCCTCGTCATAACGCTATAAACTATGTCAATTTATTGGAAGAATCAATGTTACCGACTTTGCGAACAGTTTACTTGCGTGAAGAAGTGCCAGTATTCTCCTTTGTTCATGATAACTGTCCAGTGCATACTGCCAGAATTGTCTCGAATTGGTTTACCCAGCATGAAGACGAATTCACTCGTATACCATGGCCGTCTAGGTCTCCAGATCTTAATCCAATAGAAAATTTGTGGGGTTTGGATTGGGGAAGTGACATTTGTAGTCGTCTAATCGGGTCACTTTTCACTTTACCAATTTAATGCCACTTGTTAAATATATACCTAAAATAAATATTATATTCTTCAACTAAGTATACTGTTTTATTTCATCATGGCTAACACAAGTTCCAGTGGAACTTTTATGAAGAAACTGGTTCCCGATACAGACTTGGCGCCCGGCTGTGCCGAATCCCGAATATCTACCTACCTACCTGTGTGTTGCATTGCAACCCTTACCTAAGTTCTCGCCGATTTTGCATACAACCTTATTCGTACAGATAGCGATCATAGCCTTGTCAGTAACTGTCAGTGTCTAATAAAATGATAACAGTTCGTTTCTAGGAAATGTATGTTCAAGCTAATTTCAACCTACTTGTATAGAATGACAGTAGAAAAATGACCATAAGGTGGGTCATGATTCAATTTGGTCGACTGTACCTAAGTATTATTTCAAACTACAGAAGTGTGTAACTACTGTGTGTGTAAAGTCACGACGACTAATGAAATGTATATACAGATTTCTTTACAATGAGGCTTCTAGTCGACTCTTATGTTCATTGAATGAAAGAAAGATTTATTAATATAGGACACCACATACACCGAACAATATTCAGTACAAAAGACATTACACAATAATATAAGAAAAAACACAAAATGTCTGTGATGTCCGAATTAAGAAGACCTGACTTACAGAAGCCAGGCCTTCTAAACGCTATACACGCGTCGATTTCTCAAAGGAAATTGAACGTAGAAGAATACCTATCAATAGATTTTTATCGGTGTTCTAGATCGCTGTGCTACTTGTTTTCAATGAGTGTCTGTCTCTTTGATACTGAATCTTTCCTGAAAATATTGAAAGGAAAAGATAGCCTACAATCACACATGGCACATGGATAATCTAAGTAGGTATCTGTCTATTCTTGTATACTACAGTAGTGTTTAACTACTGTGTGTGTGTGTGTGTGTGTGTGTGTACAGTCACGACGAGTAATGAAATGTATTTATAGATTTCTTTACAATAATATCTCAAATCTAATGATTCCTGTATAGATTGAAAGAAAGTAAGATTTATTTATATTGGACACTACATGCACAGAACAAGATTTAGTACAAAAGACATAACACAATAAAATAAGATAAATCATAGTCTGTAATGCCCCAAATCAAGAAGACCTCATAATTATTTTTGTAACTTAAAAGCAATTTGTGTGCAAGTTTTTACTAAATTAAATTAAATTTCGTAAGAAAACCTCACTTAACACAAGCCTCTGAACGCTGTTAGCACTGGTTTCTCGTACACTACAAGCTCATACATATACAGTTTTCTTACTATCCACGAGATATTTTCTTGCCTTAAAAATACAGTGTATTAATAATTTTGAACTTAATCATATATCAGAATAAGAGGTGCGATATAATGTAACAAAATTTCTTGCATGTCTTCATTTTAAATTTTTTCTTTTAGTTTAAAACGTTTTTATTTTATTTTAGCAATTTTGTCAAGTAAAATATGTTTTTGATATAAGAACACGAGTGCCATGGGGAAGGCCTATGTTCTAAGCTAATAATGATGATGATGATGAGTAAGATAAAGATATTAAGAAAGTGTGAACTCGACTGTACCTACAGGGAGACGGCGCGACACAGCCTCTTCCTTTGTCTCAAGATCACCCCCTCCCCAGATGTCAAGCCTGTTATTGTCTAGGCAGCTAGAATTGTGCCTTATAGTATAGTATCTAAGCCTCTGCCTCCTCCAGACATTTGTATGCCTGACGACAAACGGCTGACATTGAAGCTGATTTGTAACGCTTTTAAAACGTCTAGTCGTGGCACTTTTCGATGTAATATTGCGAAAATTTTGGGTCTAGTAGTGGACTTTTATTTTATTTATTATTATTGCTTGTCCAACAGACAGTAGAACATTTTTAAAATAATATTCTCCTTTTTCACAGTTTTATTACAGATAAAGAAAGCGCGGGCCAATCCATCGTGATTTTTTTTCTTTCTTCGTCCCCTTTTGACTAAAGGGCAGGCAACGAATCGCAGTCCATACAGCCTACAATGATTTCAATCAGTGGTGAACTTCTTTCTCACCCATGACAGCTCCAGTGCCGTCCATCATATGCTAGTGATGTAGTGCAGTATTATAATCGAAATGTCGATTTTCCGCCTTGATGCGTTGCTTTCATAACAACAATGTTTGAGATTTCTATTCGAGTTCTTACAAAATCTGATACAAATTTCAGATCAATAATCTGCTGAAATTGCTATCTTCTAAAAAAATGCTTCCCACACATAAAATATTAATTCCTCAATTTTGTAGGTATAATCATTAAATACACATACCAAATGACGTACCTAGTTTTACGCGCCATTTTTATTTGCGAAACTGCTGTTTGTTCCGACGATTGTATGGCCAAAGCAAAACCATGCCACACCATGCATGCATGCGTGCTTATTTTGAAAAACACGGAAGGAAAACCGCGGAACATTCCAGAGAACTATTTCGTTTATGGCTTGCCATGCCAATGTGTTTTGTTTTGAAAGAAGTTAACAGAAAACTTACGTGGGATTCTATATGTATATGCTACCATGGGTGCTACATACACACATAAATAATAGAATTACCAACGTATCGTTTTGGTGGTTTTCGCAGTTTCTTTGCAAAGGACTTGTCCATTAGTGTTTTTTTATTCGTCAATATTTCTAACCAGAATAAACTTAATATTATATTAAAGAATTCACAAAAACTAGCCTTTCTGCATAATTAATATAATTTTTAACGCCTCCGATTTAGAGAAAAATTGAAATTAATATTTCTCTTTGTCTGTACAGAAACCGCACCTTCGCCTATATCAATTAACGCATGAAACGCATGAAAAAAAATTGACAGCAAAATTGACATACCATTGACAGTAGTACCTATTATATAACCTGTGGTAGTACCTAGTAGTATTTATCCACCAGCGGAAAGGCAATGGTACATAGCCATACAGCCAGGAAATACAAGTAAGTGAACAATGGATGATGCCTGTTACAAAACATATTTTTTCTCAAAAATGGAGGCGCTTAAAATTCTGATTTCTATGGTTATGTGTTTCATATTTTTGTAGCTTAAAGATAAATATAGGTTTATTAGTGGTTGGTGATATGTTAGAATAAAAAACCAGCCTCCATACAAAAAGAGGACAAGTCCTTTAAACGTTAAATATTAGAGCATTTTTATCAAGATCGCCAATATTCATCACTTGACCTTTATGGATTAATTAGCAGATTTTTGTTTTGATTTGAAGTCGAAGTCCTTACAAAATTAAAACCTAAGTAAACTACATGGCACAATTTCAAATGACAGTTAGTTTTTCTTTAATACTTAATGGGAAGACTCCACCGCATTCATTGTAAAAAACTTATCCTGAATAAAGCTATTTTATCATTTATTATTATTATTATCATAATTAATAACAAAGAAGTTTTATAGCGACAGTGTATTCGCTCTCAAATATAGGCAAAGGGGGCTTTGTTCATTTAACGAGCCTTGAAGATGTCCCCGTGGCTGTCAGTTTCACCATTTTATAATCTGTGGTTTGCGCAATATACAGGTACTACTTATGGTTGTTCGAAACGCTAAAATGATTTTACTGTTCTTGTAAGTACCATGTTTAGAACTTATTCTTATTTGAAAATAGATCACACTCGTGTCAAACGCATTGCGAAATTCATACCTCGTGAGATACAGCAAAAGTTTCCAAAACAGTCGTTTGGAAAACTTTCAGGCTGTTGTCGCCAACAAGTTGTACAACACAATGGAAACGTCTTAAACTGAAATGTGTATTTGAACTAAATGGGACAGGTCATACCTTGGAATTAACATGTGAATACTGTGTATACTAACAGTCAATATCTGTATAGTAGTTTCAAATATTTTTTATTTATATTTATTTAAATATTTTCACATAAATTAAAATCACATCGCAGACTGTTTCAATTGTATTTCAAATAAGATCAAAGTTGATAAGTACCTACCTACCTGATTTTTCACAAGCTATAAGGAATCTTGAATCCTTAAAAGCACCAGAAACATTAGGTACCTACTTACAACGACTTTTACTGGGAAAATATTGCTATAATGAAATATACCACAATAGAGCGAAGCCTACGACCTAGTTCCCTAGGAGACCTACTTCAATACCTACTTCAGTACCTTGTTGAATTTTATTAAACATAATTTTGTATTTTTGTAAAAAAGTGACGTCCATGAGAAGCATATCCGTGCTTCGGAAGGCACGTTAAGCAGTTGGTCCCGGCTAATATCTGTGGTATTAGTCGTTAAGCCTAGTCAGAGGCCCTAGGGCGGCTAGAAAACTTCTGACAGTAAGGTTTGTCACTTGCCTTACATACACCCCTCCACCAATCCGCACTGAGCCCGCGTGGTGAAGTATGGCTCGTTCCTCCTCATAGTTGAGGTGAGGCCTTTTCCCAGCAGTGGGATCTAATAGGCTGACTTATGTAAAAAAACCGTAACAGTGAAGGAAACTGTAGGGAAACAAAACCACCTCAATGGTGTATGAATGTTGTTGACTACTAACTTCATTAAAAAATACACGTAATGAACCGCGACCCTTAACAGCGAACATTAAATATTAAAATGAGACGGTTTTATTATTTATTTTTATCGATGAAATATACCTACGTAGGTACTTGTTAATAATCAACATGAAATGTTAAGTTTCGCCAACACACCATCCCATAACCCACTTCAAAAACAATTTAATGTGCCCGTCTAATACTGTTCAAAACATTTCCAAAGAATTCTAATATTGCTTACAACTTGCCAACCCTAATCAAGCGATATATTGGATTTCCTTCGAAGGGAAGAAATTAATTAAATATACCTACGAACGGGAATAAGCTTTGCAGCTGTGTACACGTATGGATTCTGGAGATAAACATTTTATTATTGCAGATGCTTAGCGAGTTAGTATAGTAAGCCTTGATTCAGCACAATATTGCCATTTAAAACGCGTAATGATAAATTAAATTTACAAAGTTTACTACACGCTAACTGTAAGTTTATATTAAATAATAACAATGAATAATGTCCTCTTAGCCAAATTTCGACTATAGCGGTCAATCTCAACATAGATTAGCCAACTGCGCGGGAGATAATAATATTATTAGTGCACAATTGTGTGCGCAATAGGTAACTACTCAGGTTCTTTGCCTTGCATAGTTCGGTGAGACGGCAATCCGACACGACCTCAGAGAGATCATTTCCATACTAATATTATAAAAACGAAAGTGTGTCTGTCTGTCTGTTACCTCTTGACGCTTAAACCACTGAACCGATTAAGATAAAATTTGGTATGGAGACAGTTCAAGAGCCTGGAAAGGACATAGGCTACATTTTATCGCGATATATAAACATTAAGGGGGTGAAATGGGAAATGAAAGTTTATATGGAAAATCCAACTCTTGCGGGCGAAGTCGCGGGAAACCACTAGTCTGAAATAACTTAAACACACACAGCTCCGGAGTCAGGAAGTTGGTGGTGTTAATACTCCCGTGCCTCGGAGCACGTTAAGCCGTTGGTAGTAAAATAAATTCCAATCACTCCACTTATAAATTATGTATGTTTCAAATAAAATAACGTCATCATCATGTACGTATAACAGCACATAATGTATACATTGCGACTACATAAGATGTAGTTGCTATAGGGATGATTTTGCAACAAAAATATGCTGGCCACTGTACCTAGGTTAAAGAATTTTGAAAAGTTTGACTGATCTACGCAACGTTAGTATCTTTTTATCTAATACACATCAGGCACGAAACAATACTATTGAAGTACTAAAAGTCTACACAATAATTTTATCGACATATTCATCAGGACCCAATTTATCTGCCTGTGTCTGTTAAAAGGACAACATTCTATTGTTGTATATCCCCTCATATTGTTCGAGATAAACACAATGTTTTGTGTTTCCCGATAACTGCCAAACACGTGGTGCCAATTATGCTATTATCTTGCCCTAGCGCCGCCCCTGTCCGCCCCTTCGTTTTGGCGCGCAAAAATGTTGGACGGAATACGCACGCACTAATTATATAAAGAATAGGCAGCAACTAATTCAGAATCAGATATTAAAAAACTATGTATTCAAAAGAAATAAGCATCTCTGTTTATAACTTTATAACCTTAAGCCTCAAGTTCATCGTCATCAACACATGTTTGCCTTAACCCAGTTCGTCACTTTTTTATACTTGGAGGGATAGCTCATATTTTGTTACCTACTAAGTTACGCAATAAAAATTTTGTATTTGTATTTTTGTCTTTTGTATTTGTGTGAAAATTATGTCAGCTTATCTTTCAGACACGGCTATTCATTTCTCCTAGATTTCCGCTTTTACCTGCCACTGGCCACTATTCTGCAAAGCTGCAATCGGGTCAAGGTCCAAACCGTGCGAGCCTTTGATCTGGGGAAAATCGTAATAAAATTTTTGCCCGTGAAGAGAACAAAAACTGTAATCCAGATTCCCAATTTTGCATCCTGTTGCTGGATGTCTGTTTTAACACTGATTTGACGATATTGTAATATAGTACGCCGTAGTTAGGAGTTATATCAATTACTAGCCAAAAATCGCAATAAAAAAAGCAAATAAAAGCGTGCGTGTGTAAACAAATCGTCTCCAAAAAACAACCTAAAACAATGGTGTTTTTAATATCTTCTGAAAAATAACAAACCACAATCTACAAACATGTAATTGTGGCAAGTCAGTTCAAAGTCAATTTGATCTAAGCGACCAATTATTGTTTCGTTTGAATGCAGTCGTTGTTATGACCGGTACTTTTCCAAACAAATAATATTATCATGACTATCACAACTGCGCGTGTTATTGTAGAATTATATAATTACTACTACGTAATAATAAATAAATTTACTATTATATAAAAACTTTGTTATGAAAAAGGATGTATTGAACAACAAACAATACAACTGAGGTAGGTAATCTAACATAAGACTTTAGTAGTTTTTTTTTACAGAATTAAACTTTACTAGATAATTAATTGCTTTGAAAAACTAATTGAGTTGCCCTGTTTATAAATATATTTTAAAGACGGACAGTGTACTAAAACCAAAACTGAAATTGATATTACAAGCATACGTTTTCAGTACAGATTACTCCAAATAACACTCGTATTATACGTTTCCGTTTGTGATAGCTGTAACAAACAATTTATTGATCACAAAATCATCCGTAGACTGTTAGGCTGTGACGTCCTCGTCGGAATCATCCTCGCAAAATCCGATTCTGATGCTAAAAATTACATTACTTGGAACATTGTAATACTTTTAAAAAGTCACTAGTGTCAAAGGCAGATAAAATTGCCCTCATATAACTATTTTAATCAACTAAAAATAAAAGTTAATAAAATATTAAATTAAAGTACTAATAGTATAAAAAGCTATATTAGAAGTCTAGTAGTCTTGCGGTATACCTACCGTAGTTGCCTTTTTAATTATAAATGACAGAGTGATTTTTGAACAGAAAACAAATTTACCCAATCAACAAAAACTTCAAACTCTCATTTTGTACGAAGACGCGCTTTTAATAGGTTTATTTTCTTTTGACATGTTTTCGCTGAAATTATTTTATGAAACCCAATTTATGAAAGAACTCTTATGAAGGATCAAATACAACAAAAAATCGAGAACATTTTCGTTAAAATACTTGAAACGGAATCTTGTTCAAATATTATTATTACGGTACCGAAATATCCTTGGAATTGGATTATTCTAAATATTTTAATGGACCGTATATAAAGTGTTTCTTATTTCCCTGGAAACATTGAATAAGCAATTCAGTGTAGCGAAAATTATGTGATGAACGCGTGAGATTGACTGCTACAGTGCTCTGCTACTCTGCTATACTAAATATCTGGGAACGTAATCGCAATCCTAATCTCTGTTGAGATTCGCCTCCGTAGCCGAAATCTGAATAGAGAAGCATTTTAGTTATTATTACATGAAGACTTGATTATTATTACATGAAAACTGCTTTATATCTTTGTTATTCATTTGACATTTGCCACTATTCAATAAATCGAGCTATTAGCTCATATTAAAAAAAGCACTTAATATTGCCAAGTTTTTCTAGAAATATAATATATAGGTATTTATATATAAAACCTTTTATATTGTCTACAAATATCTCTTACACGACCTATAGGTTTATCATCTACACACACCACACCAGTGCCTTACGTTTTAAAACAAAAGTCACCGAAGCGATAACGATACGATACAGTTGCGTTATCATTCCACTGCTCCAGAATCAGGGGTGTTTACAACCGGGTGGGGTGGCAGGGTGTTTCTAGGTCAGGGGGTGGGAGCCGCCAGCCCCCACGCCCCCTGGTGGTGCGTAACTCCGCTTTTGAGTTCTCGCCTAATTAGGGTTTTTAGGGGGAGTACCTAGTAACCTGTTGTATATGTGACGTTAGGATTTTTTATCGTTTGTGAAGGATTTTTATTTATTTAGTATGTGAACGAGTGATGTGTGTTAACAAATTTTAATAACGCTTACTCGTATCTTCAATTTGACTTAAACGAAGTTTAGTTGATACTTCCTAATGACTGTACTATAATCATTAATATCTACAGTTTTGTAGTGGTTCTCTATGCTGTGTCTTAAATCTTCGGTTTTATTACGATTCAAAATCAAAATAAGATAATCAATATCAACATCCATTATTTTTGAATATGACATAGTTTCTGATACTCTAAATACAGGCTATTGGTCTTAGGTAATATGTAATGTAGATATGGGTGTGTTTCTTAGCATTAATGTTGAATATCTTGTTATTCAAATTGCACATTAGTTTTGGGGTTCACATTATTTTTAAAGCTATTATTGTTTCTAAACGTTAGGTAGATAGTTTGAACGCTATTATTGCTTTCCTTAAAGCAATAAATATTGCTGTACTGCTACTTCATTTGGTATGACTGACATCTCGCAAAATTCGATGTGTCATTAATCGTCTATTCCTAACACAAGGTGAAATGCCGAATGTTTTATATGTATGGACGTCAACTGTACGTGTGCGTGTATAGAGTATTTTCACGTATGTGTGTGTAGACACACATCTACCTACCCTCGTCCCCCACGCGATATGTCGGGCACTCGAAAAAATATCTCACATTTTTATATGGATTCGATTTTTATTGCGTTAAAACGTTTTACAATAAACAATATCCTATACGGGCGAGGCTGAGTTATCTGCTAAATGTAATACGATGAAGTAGTTTATATGCATAACGCATTTTTTTTTCTAATGTGAGTTGGTGTTAGTGAATACAATTAAAAACTCTAATCGAATCTTCATCTATAGCCAAAGGTGACAAAACTTTTAATGACATTAAAAGTTTGATATTTCTTGTGCAAAATGTCTTTGAAATTAATCAAGATACACAATTTGAGTTTTAAATGTTTTTTTCACAGATAAATTTGAAAACACAATTCTCGATATTTCATATGCGACATATCGTCAAACAGTCTTATCGTAAACAAAAACCTATTCGACGAGAAAAGAAAGGAAACAACTGGGTAAAATCTATCCAATAGGGAAATATCCATTATACAGGGAAAAGGGGACATATTTATTTTCCTGACCGAATAAGACCAATTATTAAAAAGCCAGTCAAAATCGATTGACGGTTAATTTAACAAATTTCCCATACAAAATATGTCATTGATGCTAAACCGGCTGATTAAAAATTAAACATGTGTTGGTGAATTCCAGGCTAAAGACTATTATAGGCTATAATAGTTGCCATCGACGCCGTTAAAACACACAATTGCATATTACGGTGTGGAAACCCTTCTAAAACACACACGTGTGTTAGTAGGACCTGCAAATTATACATTCAGCCTTGATTCATTTAGACAAGGTAAGGTAAAGTCTACAAATGGTCCTGATTAACCCCGAAACGGGAGCAATGTAACCAACGGACCGCCAACAAAGCCCAAAATAAACAAACAACCCATTTTTGTTTATTAATAAGGCAGATTTTTGACCGCAATCTCACCTGATAAGTGATGGTAAACGAAGATGCGACTGAGCATGGGTCATGTCTGACAGCCTATTCACTCATGTAGTCAAGAAAATGTTTTAACATTTTTACCAACCCAACCCGGCTAAAAGATACTTACCTACAACCTTTAGCCTTTAGCACACTTGCTTTTCAACCAAAACAACATTAAAGTTATTGCTTTGCGGTTAAAATAGGTCAGAGGGTGGTTTGCACTTAGCGCTCGAAGATATTAAAACGCTAGAAAACACTTCCTCTTTCAACGTGATTTACTAAGTGAACTATGTGTGGATGAAGTATATGGAGACTATTATATTTTACTTTGAGATGAGAGAGAGAGATGAGGTGGAAATCAAAAGCTATAAATGACGACCGTCTTGGTGTAGTCGTTCGCGCACCTGACTTCTAAACCAGGCGGTTGCGGGTTCGAATCCCGCAAGGGGCAAATGTTTGTGTGATGAGCACAAGCATTTGTACCTAAGTCATGGATGTTTATATGTATTTAAGTATTTCTATCCGTTATCCTAGTCACCATAGCACAAGCTCACGCTTAGTTTGGGGCTAGGTAATTGGTGTGTTTGTTGAAACAATTTTTTTTTTTTTTTTTTATAAATACTTGAAGCACCAGATGTTCAAAAAGTAAGTCTTTAGAACGGATATCGCACACCAGAGCCTAAGGCTTTAACGAAAGCTTTTTAAAAAAAATATTGTTATTTTTTTTTTCTCAAAATAATTTTAAACAGTAGAAAAGCGCTTATAAGAAAACAAGGCAAACGAGCCCAATATGAATGATTTAGTAAGCTGCCTTGGCTACTGTGGCTCCATAATCATGAACATGGTCATCATCTTAGACCAAAGTTGGGAAGACTCCAATATTGGTATATAGTTCCACAATTGTTTTGACTGCTCTACCCAAACTACGTTATCAAGAGCGTCGCACGCACGCAGTCACATGGCAATTGAACCAATTGGCCCGGAGCTGATGGGCAGGTCACAGGTTAGGGGACAGCTGGATCGGCAAACATAAATGGATAAATACACCGCACCGGTGCCGGTGGCAGACGGATCTGCAGAGCTACTCGTGGATAGGTTAATGTAAGCTCAACAGGGCTGATTGGCCTATAGACCATGATATTTGATTTTATCATGGATGGATGATATTTTATTCTTCAAATAAAAAACAGTACGAAAGATTTTAAACTGACAATACCTCATCTGATTATCACTACGTTATACTGTGACTCTTTCTTTCTATTAAGTGACATTTGAAATAGGTCACTGTGCATTCGACCAGTCACTTTTATCCGAAATTATATTTTTTTTGTGAGCGAAAACTTTCAAACAAATTGCTTAATTTATAAAAAAAAATATGAAACACTTTTGACCGACAGTTGACATTTGAGAATCGGCCCTTAGTTGATGGTAAAGTTAAGTAATTTTTGTGTACAAAGGACACTGGGAAAAATGATCCAACAGACCTGATTTAATAGAACAATTCACAAACCCGTTTAGGAGATCAAAACTACGACTTATCCTATCCATCGCATACTCGTACTACATTTCAAATATTTATTTACATATAAGTAAAACTTAAGTTTGACATGACACCAACATGTTAATTATCAGTAAAATTTTGAGTTCATTTGGTAAAATAGGCCATTTGGTATCCTTCGCATTAACAAAAAAATTATAAATAAAAGAATTTTCACATTCATTCGTTCGACGAGCAACTTTGAAACACGGACCATATACAGCATGCATGGAATTAATACAATTAAACGTTTATTATATTGGCTTAACTGCCAATTGGATCCGCTCCGACGAGAGAGGGGTTTTCGGTTAAAATATTAAATAAGAATCCAGTTAGGTACTTTTAATTTATGATAGGGTTGACATAGGCTACCGGCAGACGACTGAATGTAAAATTTTATATGTGCTTTTAAATATTGCCTCGGACTGAACTGTAGTCTGTATCTTATTTGAATTAACATCCCTTGATAAATTAATTGACAGCCTGAAGTCGAACGATAGATAGATAGATAACTCTTTATTGCACACCATCAAAGTAACAACAATACTTACAATTTCATCACTTTGCCGTAACACAGTTTTAAACACGGAAAGTAATTTGTTGCCTTGTACCTACCTCCAAAAGTTGTATAAATAAGTTATTTTTAATACAGTGTTAAAAAGACCTATGTACAAACTGGATATTAGTATGCACAATAAACTGTTTTGTAATTTGCACAGAAAGATGTACAAATTAGGCGGTCTTATCGCTATGAGCTCTACTTCAAGGCCAAACAAATATTTTCACTACTGTCGCTCAATGCAGATAAAATGAGCTCCAAATGCACATAGTACCGTCAAATCCTTCCTTACTACAGTTTTACCTATAAGCTGAATGATGAGACATAAACTGATCTCACATGATGATATTTGTTTAGCTATCGACTGCTGCCTAAGTGACGTGTGCTTGTGAAATCCTAAGGCCTCTTGTACACGGCACGTTTTCTTAACAAAACATAAGAAACGTGCAACCTTGTAGGCAACATGGCACGGCATACCCATAGTGATCTAAACAACATTGGCAACCGTGTACGGCGGCTACATACGGCGAATTAACCGTGGTTTTTGATGGCGATAAAACGTGTGTGTACAAGAGGCCTAACAGAAACGATTGCTGTTGCCCCAACCGCTACATCAAGCACTAGGCTATCTAATATCACAATTAACTGTTAAGTGCAGCACGAAACGCGACCCATGACTTTATTATGACATTAGCGTGAAATGCCACAGACCCAGACGCCGACTGAACTATACAACTGCCGATCGTACTGCGCAATGCAAAGGTGCTTAATTGAGTACCTATTTAAGGCAATTTTGTTTTAACCATAGGTAATAGGTACAACCATTGGAATTTGCTCTATTTCTACAATATATTATAATAACTATAAGTAAATAGTTAATCACATTCGTTAAATAATAGGAATCCTAAGGGATTCCTCACCCGTCTTGACTTAAAAGCCAAGAGGATGTTTATAGGCCGAAAATCGCTACTGCAAGCGAGAGAGCGAGTAAAAGGTTTTCGCTGTAAAAAGAAACTAACAAAATTAATGCATTATCGCTGCGATACTCAGGCGGTGGTTTATCTACTGGATAGCTATATTTAATGGTTCAATAAGCTCCCTTAAAAGTACCCATGAAAATGAACAATGTGACAAAATATCTTACTCTACGGTTTAGCTGTTCAAAAACTGGTGCCCATACTGCCCATTTTCCTTTACATATTCACCGGACGGCGACGCAACTACGTGGTCGGGCGAATAAGCGAAAGAGAAAAAAAGAAAAATCGTTTCTGCTAAATGATAATACAGACCTACCTACATATGAGGTTTTATCAATTTACCTAAATACCTAAACTTTGCATCAGTAAATTACAAGCGTTTCAATCACAATAAAACATTTACACCACGCCTTTATTTTGTGCTAAGGCTTAATTAAGAAACTTTATCTTGGTTCGGGCGATTGATTTCACGACGGCTTTTATTTCCATTGTTTATTTACAAATAGGCTATTGTTTATAGAAATCAAAGCGCTGAATTACGCATCAAATGAGGGATCCAATTAGTTTTCATTAAATTCGAGTCGTTTTCGTAGTAATTGTGTTAGCGTATTTAACCTCTAATATTTCTAATTGATATGACCTATTAGACTCGTTGAGTTAAAAGGTATGATATTATGATGATACTAGCCGGTTGCTGCTACACACAGTCCGCGCGCAAATGTCGATTTACCTTACAAACTTCCACTCTCTATTCACCCACTCAAAAATTTAATTTTCAAAATTCCTGAAATACCTTTATTTCATACTTTATTTCTAACTTAATAGCTAAATAAATACAATTTATTTTTTATTGATTTAGCTTCAAAACTGATAAGACATTCATACAAACCAATTATCAAACATTCTTCCTCACCTATAGAACGGTGCAAAATTTCGAGTCTTTAATCTTAGTATTTCGGTAGTGTATTGATATGGCGGTCAGTCAATCAACATTAAGTCAGTTTCACCATTTTATATATTTAGATTACCTATGTGTACTTACAGCCTTTTTGGTCTAGTGGTCAGCACGTTGTCCAAGATGCTGGGTTTAAATTCCAGTTCGGGCCGAAAATGCCTTGGTTTTTCTGTCTCGAAATAGCTCATTCATTCATCAAACTCGGGAGTGAGGAAGTCGGTAACAACCTTAATGTATTCCTCTTCTGTCCGTCAGCAATTAAGTATTCCATTATACCTTTGCAACAAGGCAGTCCACATCAAATAAAATATAATGAAATCCCGATGATAATGAAAACTAATTAATTACATTATTAATATCCTGGAGGTACGATTTTCGATTCCCAGCTCGCGTTTAATTAAATTAAATTAAATATGTAGCATTAAACCACACATTACATATTTACTTGTTTTAAAAGTGGTGGAACTAAAGCTACTGTATTATAAGTCAGCCTATTAGATCCCACTGCTGGGAAAAGGCCTCACCTCAACTATGAGGATGAAACGAGCCATACTTCACCACGCGGGCTCAGTGCGGATTGGTGGAGGGGTGTATGTAAGGCAAGTGACAAACCTTACTGTCAGAAGTTATCAAGCCGCCCTAGGGCCTCTGACTAGGCTTAACGACTAATACCACAGATATTAGCCGGGACCAACTGCTTAACGTGCCTTCCGAAGCACGGAGATGCTTGTCATGGACGTCACTTAAATGGTCGGAATGGTCACCCATCCAATCACGACCGCGCCGTGGGTTGCTTAACTTTTGGTATCACTACCAAAGCGCTGCCGCCACTGCGCCACAAGCACCTCACTGTATTACATAAACATAATATTTTTAAGGGATTACGTTGTGTTTAAGAAACCACATATCTGTGAGTGACTTATAAAATACAAACTGTCTGTGAAACTTTTGGGTTTCAATTATCCAATGTATACAATAAAGCTTATTTCTCCACTAGAATTACTCAACAACAAGCTAATATCCTAATAGCTATACAATTTACACAATTTATATATAGCTATACAATTTCATCTTAATTTAAAAACAGCAAAATACATATTTGCCTTAATTATGCGTATTATTTTCTTTCTTTATGCCTTTACTGGCAACTTTTTCATAAACAATTTTAATTGTAATTAATAGTCTCATACTAAGGCTAGACATAGACGTTTTAGAACTATTTCTAGGGAATTGAAAGCAAAAAAGAATGAAGATAGGAATAAAGAAAATACATCATTTAATCTATACATATAATAAAACTGTAAAACCGATGCGTCTGTACATTGAGTATTTTTAGCAAAAACTAATTTAGAGTGATGTTAAAATAGTAACAGAATAGGAATTTACAACTTTTATTTTTTTGTCTGTATGTCTGTTTGTCTGTTTGTACACGCTAATCTCCGGAACTACTAAACGAATTTTAATGAAACTTGTTTTTTTGTGTAGCTATTAAGTCAGGGCAAATACTAGGCCACAACTTATTTTGAAGATCGGAGTACCTGACGTGGAACCTTAGCAGTACACTTAAACTAAGAAAGATATGAAAGCAGCGCCTTAGGAAAGGTATTTAGCATGATGAGCATTTTCTTTTGACGCGCACAAATTGAAGGTCTGGAGCTACTGATATGGAACCCTAGCAGCTCAACTTAACTATAAGAGATATGAATAGAGTGCCTTAGGGAACTTTGTTCAGCGTGATGAGCACTTTCTACTGACGTACACAAATTGAAGATCTGGAGCAAGTGATGTAGAACCCTAGCAGTTCAGCTCAACTATGAGAGATATGAATAGAGCACCTTAAGGAGCATTGTTGAGTGTGATAAGCATTTTCCATTGACGTACACAAATTGAAGGTCTTGAGCAACTAATATAGAACCCTGGCAGCTCAGTTCAACTATAAGAGATATAAATAGAGGGCCTTAGGGAACATTGTTCAGCGTGATGAGCATTTTCTATTGACGTACATAAATTGAAGGTTTGGAGTAACTGACTGATAGAATTCTAGCAGTTCGGCTCAACTATAAGAGATATAAATAGAGCTCCTTAGAGAACATTGTTCAACGTGATGAGCATTTCCTATTGACACACACAAATTGAAGGTCTGGACCAACTGACCTAGAACCCTAGCAGCTCAGCTCAACTATAAGAGATATGATTAGAACGTTTAAGGGAACATTGTTCAGCACGATAAGCATTTTCTATTTACCTACACAAATTGAAGGTCTGAAGCAACTGATATAGAACCCTAGCAGCTCAGCTCAACTATAAAAGATATGAATAGAGCGCCGTTGGGAACATTGTTCAGCATGATGAGCATTTTCTATTGTCTTACACAAATTGAAGGTCTGGAGTAATTAATATGCTAAATTACTTCAGACTGATTTTCAAACTCGAAAGGTAATCCTACTGTCTCCAAGTTACGATCTGGTGACGGAAACCTGGAGAAATCGAGAAAATCCTTCAGATTTTATAGGCATGTATAGCATGTATTTGCTGTAGCAAATTAGCATTAATTTAGGTATTTAAGCGTTTACATCTCTGAGTCATAATTTGATGGTTCTGACCTTAACGCTAAGTAGTTTGTGGATTCTTTCACCACAGACAGTTTGTCAAAATTTTGTTAAATTACTTTATTATTAATGAAAGATCTAAGTTAATGGGCCCTATTTTTTTATACTACCTATCACTAACTAACGGAAATTGAACTACGAGTGTAAGAATAGTCTTACTTACTTTACGTTATAAGAGAAAGGGTAGGGAGGCCTTTGCCCTGCAGTGGGATACGAAGGATTCTAATTATAATAATAACTTTACGATAGTAGTGACTTACAAACCGCCCTTTGAGTAGGCTAGGGACACAATAAATAAATGCTAATCCGCATTCATCTATTGCGGTATGGTTTAAGTCAGACTTTTTTCTGAACACTAATACTAAAGTTTCCTATATTTGTAATGTAAGGTAATAAATAAATAATTTTTTTTTTTTAAAACCGAATAAAACTGCCTTCCATAAAGTAAACTAAAAAGTTTAAAAAAATCCTTTACACTTTTACTAAGAAAGATATACGACAAAATTTTATGTTACTGCCCTGCGAAATTTTCTTACCAGAGGAGGATAGCGAGGTGATAGTAACCTGGCTCACTAGCGTAGCAAGCACTTCCAAAAATTCGTCGGCTGACTAACGTCCTCCGTAGCTTAGTTGGTAAGAGCACTCGCCCGGATAGCGAAGGGACGTGGGTTCGAGTCCCACCGGATGACACAGTCGATTAATTTTTGTAAGTGAAATTTGATTTAATTTCGTAAAAACTTGCAAAATAATTGCTTAAGTTATAAAAATATAATAAGTTAAGCTGATTTCATCTTAACAGATGGTTAAATATTTGTAAAAATATTTCCATCGGATACATTCCCCAAGTATTGATGAAATCGAACGCCGGCTCACTGGCGTAGCAAGCACTTGCAAAAATTCGTCGGCTGACTAACGTCCTCCGTAGCTTAGTTGGTAAGAGCACTCGCCCGGATAGCGAAGGGACGTGGGTTCGAGTCCCACCGGATGACACAGACGATTAATTTTTGTAAGTGAAATTTGATTTAATTTCGTAAAAACTTGCAAAATAATTGCTTAAGTTATAAAAATATGATAGTAACCTTTTAAAAAATTGACCTTGATTTTTCATTCCTCTCTTCTCCTTACGACATGGTAGACTAAGAGATCATGATAGCTGGATGGCGACGGGAGTATAAAATATTTTGTATCATCGAGTCCACGCGTACGAAGTCGCGGGCAACAGCTAGTAAATAAATAAACTGTATTTTTTAAACGGTAACCTAGTAATACACGATATCTATTGGGCGAATTTATATTCGATATTTGTTTTGTGACATTTATCTAGAGATAAAATGATTTGTGGAAACAAATCGTAGGAGATCCTCTGCATACGATATTTCGACCGAATTCTTAATTCCCTCAGTCAGTCATTCAATTTAATTATTATGTTAAGTAAACATTGAATACTTAATATCAATGTTTATTAAATGTTGTATTGTTAACCTCTCCTTCGTAGGATACTCAGTGATCGGAATTTGCGAAAATCGCAGATTGCGCAGTTCTAAACAACAAAATGAAATTATAGAAAGAATGAGGGAATTTAGAATTCGAAATATCTATGCCGAGAACTTCCTACGATTTGTGTAACCCTCACAAATCGTTTCTCAATGTTTTAGGTCCTTTATCTGAGATGCACGCATGCGTCACGCCTTATGCAGACACAATGTATTTGTGCGTGTATAACGCATGCATCCGTAGACTGAAATAAATCAAATGCTGTCGTTAGAGGGAGCGCTCGAGCAGCGCTCGTTTTTGTGGTGATTTCTAACACGTCACACGAATTGTTCTGCGGATTGATTGGGTTGGGGTTCCGCTGTAAGTGGCCCCTTGCTGTTAATTAAATTGTTTTTACGAAATAGTGTGCCAATTTGGCGGTTAAACCAATTACTACGGCAGTCTTATGGTCTTTGCGGGTCCAAATAGAATTCTTACGTTTCTTTGTTGCAATGCTTTTGAGTTTAAATCAATTCTTATTTTTTTATACCCATCGGACGTAATAACTTCTCGTAGATATTTCAAGTTTAAGAAATTATTTCAGCTGTAATCATCGTCAGTTACCTAATAAGAATTTCATTTCCATATTTTACAAAATATCCAAGACATAAACTTTACAGTTAATTACTTAAACCGAATCATTATTTGCATTTTGAAACACACGTTAATTTCGCTGACTAACCGCATCAGCTGGCTGGGCCGCGTATTTACAAACGCTCGTGTGTGCGATCGCTAAATTATTCATAACGAATAGTGGGTCAAGTTCGCCGCGCGCGCATGCCGCAGCCGTGGCGCGAACGATGCTCCTGCGTCTGAATCACGCGTCGATGGAAAAAACGCTACCGTAAAGAGTGTGGTTCCTTATTCTTTAACAATAAAGAGGCTTAGTGCGATTTTTTCAAGTGCTTTAAGGACGTCCATGTGATAAAAATAAATCTATAGAAAAAACAAGTTTCGCTAACGTGCAGCTAGAGGCTCTTAATTAAATAGATTTCGCCAGTGAAGGAAGGGTATTCCTTTTTCGGGGCACACAGTGTTTTTTAATGTAAGAACTTTAAAATAAGCTATTCCCAATGAAAGAGCGAGGTCTCCTAACACAGGTATTACACTTAGAAGGAGGCCTTATCCATTTGTAATTTAAATGTGTAAAGGATACCAAAAATATTTTTTATTTCAATACGAAAGTTGCGTTTGGGTCTTATGTCAATTTTAAAGTATTTTAATGGCCTTTATAATTTAGCTGATAAAATTAGAATAAAGCTCGTATATTTTGTCATATTAGTCTGAAAGAATCGTGAGGTAACTTATACCCGTCCCGACGACTCTACTTGATACTAAGTCGACTTTTAATCTAAATTTTTGATAAATATTTCTCTGTTGACCCCTAGAAATAATTTATAGTGTTTTTCGTCGCGTGTTTCCTGTGCGGAATCTGTTTGTCATGTTTTGCGGCATAGTTAAATAGTTTACATTATGTTCGCGTTTATAATAACACGATAAATAAGGTCTGCAAAAAAGTTGCCGAGCCGAGAATGGAATTAAATTAATATTGGTATTTTGTCTAAAAACTTTTAGGATTGCTTAAGTAAATTAAGTCATAGAACTACTTATGAAACTAATTCACTATGTTTGGTAAAGTATAATTTAATTATACTTACCTATATTATACATTTAACTCAATTTTTTATAATAGGAACATTACCTACTAGTTATTTTTGCCTAAATTAATATGCAGACATTTGTCCGCAATCTCACTAGATGTAAGCCAAGCCAAGCCAAGGATTGATCATGTCTGACTAGTCCAACTGCCTACTTACTCTTTTTGTAAGTATCTTTTTTAAGTGTAAGTGATCATAGTTTTTAGGGAACACTTTAACCGGCAACGAATGCTTCTCACTGATACTTAAGACCATAAAGAAATACAAATGATATAACTTATTAATAAAAATTAGGATAAATGATTTAAAACAAGAAAAACAAAAATTATAAAAAGGCTTCCCAGGATGCTGGCAGCATTACCACGCTGGATAGCGATGCTTATACGTTGAGCAAGGTAGCTGCCAGCTCTTGGGTCACCACTGATGTCAACCAGCCTCTTGGAATTGGCCACGATGGGTCCGTGGGGTCGTGCGTGTTTCGACTCCAAACGGTAAAAATAAAATGATATTAAATAATACGATATGTAGCATACATAGATAAGTATATATTATACTAATACACCACATCCACACAAATTATTTAGCCGAATAATGAATTAATATTAAACCTCATATGAGGCATGGATAGCTAAGTATATAATTAAATTTATACGTGTAGTACTGTAAAACAGGAACATTCAGTGATATCAATATCTACCGCAAACAAAATCTGAACTCTTTCAATTCACTCTCATACTTTGTGCGGTGAGACAACCCGACATGTCCGGAGGGACATCAGAGACATCAGATTTAAAGATAAAAACCAGATTAAGATAAACACCGCATTAAATCGATATAAAGCGTTTCGCTGACACTTTTCTGATGCGAACAGGTAGGGCCTTGCTGCCTGCTAATATATTCCCTAAAGATTACGACCTGGTAGTGGATTATGTAACTTTGAATGAAATTATTTCAATCAAAGTTTTGTTGCTAAAGTTGGCCATTCACGGCCAGTTACACTAATTAGTCGGTCTGAGGTACGTCCAAAATTTTACGTTTTCAATATAGGGAATAAAGATCTAGGCTATAGGCATAAGTACTAAAAAAGTAACTAACCGTTATTATTATTTTTCTCAATTGCCCATATCTTACTGGTTCTAAGACCTGCTCGCCCGTTTTACCTACTAAATTAAAAAAACTAAAAGTCCACTTTGCGTGGGGAATTGCCCACGTTCTAGCAGCACTGAATGAAAGTCAGTTTTCAGATTATTTTTATGTTAGTAAGTGGAGTCATTTTTTGAACTGACCGTGAATGGCCAGCTTAACAGAGTAACTGAAGTTGTCAAATGTGACATTTTCAAGCGATTTCAATCCTGAATTGTTAGCAACAGAGTTACGTAATTAGCCCCCTGGGGTCTCTTTAAGGCAAGAGTGATAGGTTTTTACTAGGCGGACATGAACCACCCTAAACCGTGTCTACACTTCGCACCAATTTGTGTGGTCAATGTGACACCCACCTAGGCATATGCTAAATTATCTATGTCCGGTTTTCCGGACGTCTGTCAACGATTCCGGACAGTCGGGACCATTGCAATCCTACTGTATTTACTTGTATTGCTGTACACTCGTTCACATAAATTGAATTAACCTGAATTCCAGCCTCTCGGTCACTCGCATCAAGTTAGAGCCGTAATAAAATCACTCCTGCCGTAATGTAATGTGTGATTATTGTATCACATTGTCTTAAGTAAATTAATATATGTACTGATGGAATCGGAAAATTATTTCCATGAAAATATCGTTTTAATTAAGGTCCGGGAGACTTGATAGAAGACTTGAACCATTCTGGCAATTGAAATTTAACAGTAATGTTATGTCAATAGGTACCACAAATATCTACTTACTACCGTAAGATTATAAACATTGTTCGATAACGTAATTAACTATATATACAACTTATTAATAAAAATTAAGATAAATTACTTAATACAACACAAAAACAAAAATTATAAAAAGGGTCCTTGTGGTAAGGTTCCTAGGATGCTGGCAGCATTACCGCGCTGGATAGCGATGCTTATACGCTGAGCAAGGTAGCTGCCAGCTCTTAGGTCACCTCTGATGTCAACTAGCCTCTTGGAAATCTCTTTGAAAAAAGAGATAGCGTTGGGACCCCACGAACCCAGTGTTTCGACTCCAAACATACTACTACTTACTTACATACTTACAAATTAAAAGTTATCCATAATCCTACGATACCAATAAAGTGAATATTTAATGCATTACTTGTACTTTATTATGAATTTATATAAAGCAGAACCACTTAGTGACTTAAAGCCACTACTATCGATCAACGGATAAGACAGGATTAACTAATCGGTGCCACGATTCATGACCGATTAATTTTGTTGCCTAGTATTTTACTGCGGTTTGCTAGCATAAAGCAATACGTCACCAAAGAAAAACACAAGTTGAGAGTACACATTTAAGAAGATGTACCTTAACTCACTTATAATACGAAACTAAATTCTCTACTTACGACATGTCTTGAGTGACGGGCGACGGCCTTTATCGTCTTGGGACTTTGTGTTTAGAAAAATAACAAGTAAAATAATATTTATTTTTAAAAGTTTAGCTAAATATGTGACATTTGAGTAGGAGTCCTCATAAAACATACATAATTTGTCTTCGAAAAGCAACTGACAGAAACTTTTGGATAGGTTATATATATATACATGAGCGATTTATTTATAGTTGACATGAATGTTTTAGTACTTTGAAAGGCTCCAAAAGGGCACGTAGTACATAAGAGTTACAAGGTTGTTAGAACTGATCGAGACTTGTCAATTTTTTATTAACTGCTTGATATATGTAACAGAACTGAAACACTGTTTCCCAAGTTTACAGGTTCGTGGATATACCTATCTAGTCATCTGGCTATTATTACCTTATTATGAGCGTCGGTGGCGTAGTGGCTAGCGGGTTGCCTCACATGCGGGAGGTACCGGCACAGAATACTAGTACTTCGTCGATCCCACGTGCCGCCTTGTACCAATGAATTTTTCTGAGTTAGTTGTTATACTAACTGATGCTCTAATGGTGAGGGAAAACATGATCCAAACTATCCCCTATAGGGTCACGGAGGTCAGATGGCAGTCACTCCACTGTAATTACCTGAACTGCCATTTCCTGGATCATGGTTCAAAACGGACCCTGGGCCTTCGTGTACGAGTGATGATGATGATCTGTTAATAATTACCTACCAAATACAAAACTAATCGTTCTACTGTTGGAAGTAGATTTCTATGAAAATGTATTTTATTTAAGTATAAATACATCAAATCTAATCTAATCAATTTATTGCAAATTAAGTGTTAATTAAATTTTATCACTCTC
The DNA here is from genome assembly GCA_949316185.1 of Pyrausta nigrata. Lineage (NCBI taxonomy): Eukaryota > Metazoa > Arthropoda > Insecta > Lepidoptera > Crambidae > Pyrausta > Pyrausta nigrata. The sequence continues at coordinate 16,583,019 of OX438946.1, read as the reverse complement.
AACTAAGTATAAATTTCTCTTAGGCTTGGTAGCATTTACTCGTATAAACTACATAGTTTATATATATGGTACACATAGTTTACAATACATTACTAGGAGGTATCTACATAGATACCTAATGTATTGTGAAACTTTATACAAAAACACCTTTGACGTATTAACCAAACGTCGTGTTTGTTGTATGCACGTCGTATGTAACTAAAATATTGTTAACGGAACCCAGTAACTTACCAGTCACATTTTTGTGCAAGCGAGCCTTATATTTAGCACTTTAATCTATTATTTATTCTGTGCTTTAACAACTAAGTCAGTACTAGCGAACTCACATTAAAACTCACAAAACAAATCAGACTTAAATATCGATCGGACCTTTTTTACTCTCGTCCTACCTACCTAGTTAACAAAGGGAGGCTGACTCCACTCCCACTTTCTTCCCACGTTCGATCCCTGATAAGCGCTGTTAAGTCAATTTCAGAAAACAAAATATCTATATTTATTAATCTGTGTAGTGATGTGATGAGTAGGCCTCGTTGTGAGTAGGTAATGTCATAGACGAATTACAATTCGTCGATAAAGTAGGTAGGGAGATAATACTAATGTCTATCTATAGCTGTTAATAGGTTTTCAGAACGAAACAAAACTACCTAACCTACCTAACAAAAAATTACAGATTTTCATAAAGAACCTGCTTATTAAGTAGGCAGTGATGTCATAAAAGCACAAGATTGATTCCTGCTAAAAGTAATCAAGGAGGCATAACCGATTCTATTGTGACTGAAACCAATACGAACAACTTTCATTACGTGTATAAATAAAAATACGGGAGAATCCCTAGTGATTCATTGAAATTTAATCCGTTAATTGTACCGACAAATCGTCAGACGCTTTTATCGATTAATTATATTTTTACTTATTGCCTTTCCCCGCTCTACCTTTATTGAATTCGTTCCGCCCAGAGCAAAAATAAACTAAGTTACTGCCTGAAAAACATTATTTATTTAGCGGTACTTCCCGTGAAAAAATGCCGGGAATAAAATATAAGTAAGCAATTCAATCATCCTTGCTATTAGAAAAAATATTGATAACCAAACTTTATTTAAGTCGGTGGTAAATGCAACATCAAAATAAATGCAGTTTGTGACTAAGACGCAGGCGGGGTTTCCACTCTTGTCATTGATATAAGTACCTACTTACTTACGAAAACGTTCGGTGCGTATTAGTGGTACCTACCACTAATACGCACCGAACGTTTTCGTTCCTCTTGCGTACATAGACCTACTACGGCTAGAGAGTGCAATTCGTTGCATGCCGGCTGAAGTGTTTCCTAAACACTATGATGTGCATTGCTTCAAGAAAAGTGTGAATCAGTCGCTTATCCGCATCGACGCTTACCATCAGCAGAGATTGCAGTCTGCTTATTAATTACGTACCAGTATGATTATTTAGCTTGCTTTACTAGATTTTTAAATGTGACGTACCTACTTATGTGTGCGGCGACAAATAGCAATCAATAAAATTTAACAACGAATAGATATTATACACAATCCAGTAGAACTCACATCACAGAACAGAATACTTAGTTTGTTGCTTGAGTTTTGACCTAACATCAAAAAGACGGACTTATTTCACACTAGTGGTACCCCGCGGCTTCGCCCGCAAGAGTTTGTTTTTCAATATAAACTTTCATCCCCATTTCACCCCTTTAATGTTTTTATATCGCGACAAAATGTAGCCTATGTCCTTTTCAGGGTCTCGAACTGTCTCCATACCAAATTTCATCTCAATCGGTTCAGTGGTTTAAGCGTCAAGAGGTAACAGACAGACAGACAGACACACTCGCATTTATAATATTAGTATGGACACAGAATAAGTACTAGTACTATGGATTACCTAACCTAATCAACTGCAACTAACTTTTTTAAGTTTAGGTTAGTAGGTGATAGGTATTCTTATTAGTAGATATAAAATGAGTAATCTTTGCGCTTTACTTCTTAAGTTAGTTAGTTGCTAAGTCATAATCAGCGTTTAGCCACTTATTTCTGTGCCCATACTAACGAGCAAGTTATATTTACTTTAACGAGTTTTACACTAATGAACTACGCCTATGAAACTGACCAATTAAGCCAAACGTTTTCACCTTTAGTTTTTAATTTTAATGAAGTAAACTGACTTGGGTGACCAAAATATATAGCCAAGGTAATAATTTATTTTTGCGTGAATAAATAACTAATTCAGTTTTTTATCTTTCAGTCACATAATTAGAAATCTCATAGAAATCAATTTGGGTCGGGTAATTTATTATCTGTAATTTTTAGTAGCCCCAATATTTCATCTAAAAAGCAATTATTTCTTTCAGATATAGGTATTTAAAGTTATACCTTACTCTTTCTTACTTACTTAATCTTCTAACCGGGCAGGTTAAGTGATCTTAGGACTAGGAGAGGGTTTTGATATGCAATTTCTCAAAAAAACTACTTTATCAGACTTCAAATACTATTTGACGTGTCAGTACATGACTTGACTTTAAAGGATAATCCTTTTTTTTTCTTAACCTTCTCTATCCTCACGTCTCGTGTCACAAACAAACAACTAACTCGATGTTTCCTTTCTTTCCAGCCAAAAGGGGTACAACAGTCCATGGAGTTGGACGACGGTGACCGCGACGGGCGACTGACCGCGGGCCCCGCGCGGGCCAGCGCCCGCGCACCCTCAGTAACGCGGGACGGGAGCGGGGGGCGGCGCGGGGTGCGGGGTGAGGGGTACACAGTGGTTCCTAAACTGTAGGTAGGGTACATAAGGCAAACGTCAGCGGATTTAGTTCTGATCGTCTCTTTTGTCTTCGATGAAGGAGGTGGAAAGAGCAGTGCTGTTGAGATTGTTTCGTGCAGTCGTCAAATTCTACTAATCATTCGTTAAGGATAGAAGGTTGGCAGATAAGTTATTTTGACATTTGGCCCACACTAATAAGTTTTTTCTGGTAATTTGACAAAACCCTGACTATGCAATTAATATTTGGCGTATCTACAGTGAACTATTGTGGTCGGTTGATAAGTTATCACTTAATTAATCACAGCCGCTTATCTTATTTTTTGATTGATATTGCGTAAACCTATTTCCGGAAAAACTGGAGTCAAACCTTGTATTATATGGACAAACTAACGAAACACCGTTCAAACGATCGTTAATTAGTAGATTTTGGGGACAGATTTGTATTTGAGCGATAACAATAAAAAAAAACAATACTTACATGACAATTTAGTTGACAAGATCACGAATTAAGCTTTGCATGCAAGTGTCACAAGGCAGACATCGTTTAGGAATTTTGAAAACCAAATTATAACTTAGATCAATTTCCTAATCTGTAGATTGAAAACATGTTATGGTTCGTGATATAAATATAGTTGGAATTTTCAAACTATGGATTAAGAATAGAATATAGAAAAAGTAGAGGCTATTCTTTTATTTGAATAAGTGTGTGTAGAGTCCCCTTTTAGCGTGAAAATTTTAGGTAAATAGGAAATGTTTATGGGGATCTCAAAACGTAGGTTTTTTTAATTACCGATAGTTTGCCTTATATCGTAACCTCAAACTTTCTAGACAAACCAATGAAACTAACTGAGGAATTGATACGCTTGTAAATTAAATTACTTTACAATTTACAAAAAAGTACGACTTTCAAATAGTACATTTCTGGGTCATTTCTAAGGGTTTTTGTTATTTACAGTTTGGAAACCACTGTTCAATTGTGATTTATAGAACCAATGTCATGCCTCTCAGATTGACAAGACAGCCTGTACGCCAATAATATAAAGCTAAAGCATTGTTAGCGGCCGTAATAATAATAACCCGATCTCACTTTTGCACCATTTGAAACAAAGTCTATTTTATTAAGCAATTAAATCTCGTAGATAGTGAATTTAATTTTATCGCCAAGTTGCTTGTTCCAGTGAGTGACGGGTCTTAAATTGCAATTTTGATTAATATCGAATCTGTACATATTAGGCTGCCAGATTAAGATCGGTTTATTAATGCGGAACACACAGATTGAATTTTCATTAGCTAGTGAGACTAATCGGATCAAATTATTCGAAATTATAAAATCTGAATTATCAGTTAAAGTAGAGATTTATTTTTGTGCCACCAATCATTCGTGGCGTTTTAACCGAAATTTGTTCTATTTTGAACCACTAGAGCGCTGTTGTTGTCACGAATAATAGACAACCCTCGTTTTACACAAATACCCTCACCCTACACCTCGCATCAAGCTCGGTGTGAACGAAATGATCCGTCCGAAGTTGTGACCCCGCGTGCTGCGGTTTGCCACAGAGCTAACGTTGAAAATCAGGTGAATTCCAGGTTAAGTAGATCAGAATAATGAACGTTACGTCCTTGTATTAAGGACTGCTCGTTTGTTGGACGCTCTTATGTGTACAGCATAGAGTTCATTAATCTCCTTGGCTCCTGGACACCTGGGTTTCGCGTAAGTCCTCACGCCATAGCGCGTGAACTGATCTGTATGATTCTTATGACGTTGCCAACTAAGTAAGGAAGCTTTAAGCAAGACTCGGAGATACATATTTTGTTATATTCCCATAGTTAAGAGGGACGCCAGATATTGTCCAGTTTTTAAATTAAAAAAGATGTTGGAAATATGTAGATAATGTTGGAAAGAATTTGGAAATAGATACGTTTTCGACACCTCATAAATAATAAGGATGCAGTTTTTGATAACCGATTTTTTGGTGCACTTTATGCTGTTCATGTTTTAATATTTTTTTGATTATTTTTTTAACATGTACCTACTTATATGACCATTTACAATTATTTACCCGATTCTAATGTTCATGAATGAAATTTTGATTATTTTTTCACGTTACATTTAAAGTTGTAAGTTGATTTTTGTTAAGTATTTCTAAAATTAGTAGGCCGTAACTATTAAGTAATTGGTACTGATGCAATATCATTCAAAGAGAATTAAAGTACATTGTAATGTCTGTATTAAATAAGCTTGTTAATTGTTAGATTTAGCACCAATTATAATGTCTGTCGCTCACTGTGCTTAGGAACGTTGTGCACAACGTGGTAACAAAGTTTCTTAATGTTAAATAGATGTTAACTTAAGACGATTTACACAACAACTGTGCTTGTTTCTATCATAATGTTTAGTGCTAAAATAAGTTATTGTTTTAACTATCTACCAACTTCAACCGTGCAATAATTCGTTAATTTTGTACATTACGACGTATCTGGCAACCCTACCACGTATACAGATAAGTTCACCCGTCTATGCCTATTACCACTGGAAGGGAATTGTTAATTGTATACCCACCTCTAAGCGTCTACGTACTATATTTGGCGATGGTAGATGCTAAGAATACCATATCCCTACTTTGTAAGTGCGTCGAGTGACGAAGGAACTCTTTAGATCATATTTTATTGTTTAGTTGTGATATTTAAAACGGCTCGGCTGACGCCTAGTTCCAAATCAGTGCAATCTTACTTGGACTGTATGTATATCGTAGTTAGAAATATTAAGTGGCAAAGTTGCATTTAATTTATGTGCAGGCCAGTGCCGGCTGAATTTGTGATTCAAATGCAACTTTCATTAGCACATTGAATTACCTACGTTTTTATTACATTAAACATTACGTGAAATAAGCTAACATTAATTCTACTCATTAGATTGTAAATATGGTTGAATTCCCGCCATTTTAATGGCACAGATAAAAATGTAGATCAACTTTTTTATCGCTCGGCAGATAGGTCAAAGCGTTTGATTACAAAGTCGGCACGTACTGGCCTTTTAATATTTATAGTCAGTTACAAATCGGTAATTCTAAGGTTGCCTTCGTAACTGCCTGGTTGAAATGGGAGCGACTATACCGTGATCTCTTCACTGTCTTTATTTTTAGCCAACATGACAATGTCACTCTCATTTTAGCCAGAATCAGTGTTAGAGTCATAATAATAGTGCGGTCCGAGTTTCTACGGCTCTATGGTATTATCAAATTATTATATACACGACAGTTGTACATTCTATCATTATTTAGCTTTTTGGAAATGTATATGTAACTGTAAGAGCTAAATCGTCTATAAATAACTCATCTTTCTTATAAAATCTTAAACGCAAATTACTTAGTGTTAAGAAAATATGGTCACGTTATCAACTTTGGTCATAAAATAGGAATCATTTCCTGAAACAAAAAAATATCGTTAACTAATTATAAATAATAGCAAATATTTTACTTACGATTTATTCTAAGACATCAATGTAAAGTCCAATATGATAAGTTCTGTTTCATTTAATTGTATTTCCACAACTATGAAAGTGTGAAAATATACGAATTACTGAGTACTTAAACTTAACGAAAATGAATCAGTTCATTAGTACAATAGTCGTAGGAACTCTCGACCGATATAAAATCTCATTTTATTAATTAAAGTAAAAAAAGCTATTTATTTCGTTATTTTTTAAGTTTTCGATGATTTTAATTGTTCTCGTTACTTTCTTTGGGAATCTTTATCGATTTAGAGCTAGTAAGTACAATTATCGTGCAGTGTCGATTATATTATGCGGGGGTCGGAGTCTTGTGACGTCATCAATAAAAAATTAAATACTTTTCTAGTGTACAATCCCATTTTTTCTATTCCGGTAGCGGTAAATCTTAATAGCAACCAAAAAACCGGTTGTAACCGGTATGAAACAGTTGTAGCCGGGTGAAACCGGCGGTAACTGGTTATAACCGGTTCATAATGGTAATTTCTCAAAGCGGTTGTAGCTGCTCCGGCCCCCGCGAGGAAGTAAATTGTTGGTTATTCTCCTTCGCGAGTATTCACTATTCCAAAAGTTTCCTGATGTAATTTATTGACTTGAATAAATGAAATTACGCTTCTAAAGTGTACTATGTAAATATAGGACGAACTAATACCTATTATAATAGTGAATGTTGTAATTTGTATATAAGTAATGAAAATTAAATTTTAAATACATAGATAAAACTGTGCGTAAATATTATTTTTTGCCTTCCCCAGTGTCCTTTTAAAAGTCGAACAATACCAGGAAAATTTAATTAAAACGAACGAGAAACAAGAAGCCACATAAACTAAGGCTTTAAAAGTCTATAGAAAACTGACTATTCACTGCGAAAAACAGTGAAATTCTATAAATAGACTATTATTCTCTTTTAATTAAAAGCCAGTTACTCAGTCAAGTATAGCGAACCTTTTAATTGTAAGGTTTGCGGTACGAACATACAAGAACTTCTAAACTTGAAATGAAACGACGCTTTAAAAATTCAATATACAGAATATAATTACATTAACACAATAATATACATTTCAATAGGATTGTACATGTTAGGTAATTGGAAATAAGAAATGTTTAGCACTGATTTAGCTATGTACATCATGTATAATTGTATAAATAGGTTACACGTTAGATATTGTTTTGAATACTTTGAGGGTAACTCCACGTACATAGTAAATTACATAGCCTCTCTTCACGTATCACCTCATATAAATTATACTAATTATAAAGACTGACAAACTTTAAAAGCGTCTGACATAGCTTAATAAGACCGAATATTTTACATGCCCCACAAAGTCAGTCATAAATTATTTATTCAATTTGAAAAACAAAATGTCACTTATGAACGTCAATAAATATTGGCCCATATGGGGCCAGAACATGTCTCCTTATCTTTTGGGTCCTGCTAGCGCATGGAGACAAGACACAAAGCCCGAAAACAGGTTTTCACAAATTCAAATTCAGTCAAATTCTCTTCCCTATTATCAAGCAAATCTCGCTTCCCCCCCCCCCCCCTCCCCCCACCTCTGGCGACCGCAGGAAGAAGGTCGTGCACGAATTTTCGGACTATATCAGATTATCAGGATTCAACCCGCAGATGTCATAACCAAATTGGTAAATTATTGCAATGACAGCGAATCAAAGTCAAACCAAGAGCGGACAGCGCATAAAGCTAAACTAAACAGTGGTATCTAATGCGATGTAATACGTGCTATTTATACGAGGAACGGACAAATGGAAAGAAGAGAACGAAAAATATGTCCATATTTTGCGTTGCAGTTGAGTTGTGCCCAAAGTATTCAAAACTGGGGTCCAAGTCTGCTAAACTACACTAACAAAATTGTAATAGAACTGTAATTGAATGGCTTGATTTTGACATAAGACCAATACTAGAACTGCCAAAAACTTGGTATTTAATTACGAATTTGCTAACGAATTCAGAAGACTTGTACCCCTGGTCCCGTAGCCAAGTGGCAATTAATTGTCAAGCGAAGTTCGTCATCGCTAACAAAATGTACGAAATTGACATAAGCCATCGAAACATCACGTGACTTTTGCATATTGACATATTTAGACATTTCATTGGCGATAGCGAAGTTCGCTCCAGAACGATTGCCATTTGACTACGGGCCCTGGTTTATAGTAGAATCACAGCTGAGGGTTATCGCTAGATACATATACGCGACTTGTGGAATCATGGAGCCTTATTTATTTGGGCCTCCGCTGGTTGGAGCGGATTTCGCGAGCAAAATGAATACAAGGGTAATTTTTAAAACACTATTAAGAGGTCGATTCTGGTGCCAAAATACGACGTCCGCAAATGAAAAAAAGGGGGGGGGGGTTAGGTAAAACAGGCTTAAAAAACAATATGAATATCGTATGAAAACTAATGAAAAGACCATTTCAAAAATATAATAAATTCTGCAATCGGGTATTTTTTAAAAATATTTAGGCATTACTTGTTTAATACACGATCAAACAAAATGGATGGTAGCGCCATTAGTTCCCCAGTTTACAACCGCATTTCTTCACACAACGGAGGCCTTTAGTGATTTGGGATTCTGGAATTACCAAAAGGATTTGTGGAATTTCTCACACCGAAATCACGGCGGTCCGTGCGTCATATTTGTATCGACACGCTCACTTTACGGATGTAATGAATGGGCCCTACATGGTGTACCAACCCTTTTGGTAAATGTGCCAGAATATCATTCACGTCCTATACTACATATATTATGGTAAGTAATATATCTCGGAGATTATTTTCCGTGTTCAAATACCGGGTGTCTGAGTACTAACTACCGACAAATATACAACAAAACAACATACCTCTCAACATTGACAAAATGGAAATACATATTTTTAGGATTCCGTAGTCCGACAAGGAACCCTTATAAGATCGTTCAGTCCGTCCGTTCCGTCCATCCTAGTCTGACACAGCAGAATATCTTCTACGTTTATGGACTGATTTGCATGTAATTCGGTTCGAGGATACTTCACATATAGATCTCATTTTTAAAAATTCAAAAAATTTAAATTACCCCTTTTTAAGGGTACCTCTCCATACATGTAAAGGGGGGGTGAATTATTTTTTTGAGTGCACCCCCTTGTGTGGGGTATCGTTGAAAAGGACTATGAAAATAAGGTAGGGTTTCCATAAAACCCTTTTTTATCAGCTTTACCATTTGCGAGGTATAGCCCGCCAAAGTCGTTTACACGGTGTTCCCCCCCCTGTAATTTCTAAAGTCTTGGACCTATAAACTTCATACCACTCACGTAAAGAAACAGCCGCGAAAACTCTTATTTAAAATTGTTTCGGGTAGCCTGTGATGAATACTTTTGAAATTATAAATAAAATAAAAATATATACTTCTTTTGCCTATACTGTCAAATGTTTTAAGTTAATGGTACGGAACCCTTCGCGCACGAGTCCGACTCGCACTTGGCCGGTTTTTATATTCTTCAAAATGTCAAATATTCACAGAAAATTATTAATAATACCTTTATTACAATAGAGTTCAGTTTTAATTATGAAAATTTCACATTTTGTTGTAAGTTAATGTGATATCGTGTGTACTGTCAGGCCTGTGTATCTCCCCGCGAAGGTAGCAAAAACGTACCTACGCGCGGCGCACCTACGTAGGTGCTAAAACAAGTTGCGTGTCGCTACCGGCCAGAGCCATGCTCGCGCGTTTTATTCACCAGCGGCCGCGCGGCTACGTTGCTGGCTGGACGAGAATGAATAAAGTACTAGAAAGAGGCGCTAGATGGCGTTAGAAGCTTCTCGTAGCAGTCAATCCTATCGCGTCGCGTGATATTACGTCCCTGAATAGGTTTAGTGTATTATGAATCATATTTCAGAGCAATAGTGGTTCAAAGTGAGGGCGTAAAGTTATTAATACCATAGTTAAAGAACGACAGTAAATGTACGCCTCTCTCGCTCATTCTTTATGTGTGAGAGTGAGAGGTGAGTACTGTTGGAAGTATTGCCATTCTTCATCTGTGAAGATCTACTCTAAATCACATGTAGAAAGAGACAGTACGAAATTTTGGTCCGGTATCTATCTTTGTCATCCGTAAACTTAAAACGAAAAGACATAATTAAATAACAATTCCATAGTAAATTACTTTAAAATGTCGAATAATAAATTAATAAGTCTATGCACCAAGCAGTATTTTGAACACAAAAATATCTAGCACAATTTTTGTAAAAGCTTATAGGCATTTACGATAACACTGTAGCCACACTTTAGACAGATTTGTAAAAAAATATTGGATAATGAAACTAAAACCTCAGGTAGATTTGTTGAAGTATGGATAGCATCAGGCTAAATGTTCTTTACATAGTATAACCACAAATTAAATTAGTTATGTACCTGCACACTAAGGCAAATGTTGAGGCATCTTAAGCAAATTGTAATAGATGTAATTGTGCAACAAAAACGTTTATAATCCACGTATATGCTGGCCACTGCCAAAAGTGTGACTCCATCTTATTAAAAATTATAGACTCTATTCCTTCCTGCCTAGTGGCTAGTCTTGGTGTTTTCACGAAATAAATTATAAGTAATTTATTTCCAATTTATATACATTGAACCTTTGATAGTGTTTAAAAAAAGAGTTAGATATTTTCATTTCACTGCATATTTTCATGAAACTGCTTCCTTTATATTGAACCAATTGGCTCAACGCATGCATATGTGCTCGACGCATCAAATTCGAATCGCAGCGCAGTAAAAGATGACATATCTACCTCTTTTTAATACACTATCATTGCATTGGACACAGTTATTGCACCAACAATGATCTTCGGTTTATTGCCAAGTTTTAGAGAAAAGAGAACATATGTCCTTAAAATGTCAACACCGAATTAGGTAATATTTACTTATTAAAATTAATTACATTTATTTTGCAACCAAGATACTCAGCTGATTAAATTGAGAAATTTGTAAAGGTACAAAAGATTTAAATATAATACAAGTTGTCAGAGGCCTTACCATATAAGTCGATTTTAAAATCGTGCTGTTCTACTCACACAAGCCAGAGGCCTTAGGCAGTTGTCTCAGTGCCGCCGAGTAAACGAGCGATCGGCGATTTTTTAGCTCAAGAAACGCACAACAGATATACATTGCGTGTAAACAAAAGAGAGATACAGAAATAGTTGATCGCTGACTGTTCACACTGCCGGCGAGGAATTGCTTTACTAGTTTGACAAGAGCTATCAAAGATAAGACTCGATGCTCGCTTGGCGATCACTATCCTTTATTTCTATTCCAAATTCAAATCGCCGGTCCCCCACACACTCGCTTAAAGCCCAGCGACAATTTGCCAACTCGTTTCTAGTTTCTAGCTCTACTTGCTTCTTGCTCATCGTTGCCGGTCGGACAACTGCCTTACTACGGATGGCGATATCCGTATTATCTAATCTAGTCTAGCCATCACGCTCGTTTGCGCTGTCTTGCTGGCTTGAGTGACAGAGAACGCAACAATCGAAAATACGGACAAAGTCTTAAAGAGAAGGGCCTCAGAGGCCTAAAAATACTTCGGCTTGAAGTAAGTACGAATACGTATTCGCAATTTCTTTTAATTCTAGTACCGTATTCTAGTAACCGATGTACGTTTGAGGGAATGGCCCGCCTGAAAAATGATTTAATATGCAGTTTGTACATCTTGATTTAAATATAAATAACAAGTGCACTCTAAGTATACACCCGTTTAGCTGAAATGTCCCAAATTTTTTTTTTCAAGCAAAACTTAATTTCATTCACACAACAAAAATAACATTAAAAAGACTGATTTTTCGATACATAAACAAGATTCTTCATATAAAATACAGTACGAACGATTTTAAAATGCCATTTTATCTTACCTGTAGGGCTTCTAATTGAATAGGATTTAAAATACGTCGGTGTAAAGTAACTTTTACTCCGACAGTAAAAAAATCGGCCCTAAGTTACGCAAATAATTCTCGCGCGGGGGCGATTTGTTTTACAATACAGTGCGTTTTGTCAAGCCGGAGCCTCCAAAAGATCATAGATAGTGTCAAAATAATAATTATATCTTTCGGTGCATGCATTTTATGAAACAATAATTTTAATTACGACATTTCAGCCAAACAGTCGTGCACCTTAACCATAACACACGATTGATCAATCATTCAGCAACAACCAAATTATACCAATCATTCAGCAACAACCAAATTATACATTAAAATTAAGAGATCTATATTTACCTTTGGACAGAATTTACTAACCAAACACTTCATTCCAACTAAATTAAACATACATTTGTAACAATAAAATGATTTTAAAAGTAGCTAGTAGTCGCCAGTAATGATAAAATCAAGTAAAACAAGAAAGTTAGTAGACACTTAATATTAAAATTATATAGCTGGATATTTGTCCTAATTCTATTGATTCATTCTCTGAACTAAAACTCAAATATCTTAAAGCTTAGGGGGTTTACAAATTTTTTTCAATTTTGTCGTAGAAATAAGATAACTGCAAAAACCTGAAAGTGCACTAAAGTAATAATCTAGTTTGGTGCACTTTAATACTAGTAAATACTTTATTCTAAGACTTCGAAAAAGTCATTACTGCAAAAGCTTAGCCAATCAATAGAACAGTGAACCCTTCACTTATTTTTGATAATACTCTTTATTTTATCTAAGTCCCGAATTAGTGAGTTGCTATGACAGTTTTGCTTCAGTGTTTATTTAAAGAGTATTTTTCAAAACAAAACTATTTTCTGATAACATTTTGTAATGGCCCTAAAACGAATAAATAAATTAAAATGCACCATTCATTGTTCACTCAAGCCAGTAAAAATCTACGAATCATACTTTTGGGGTCAACGTTTAAACAAAGCTAATCAATAAAAATAGCCTTTGAACACAATATAATCATTAAATATCTTCCAACTCATTCGCTCCAATTGATTTTAATCCATTTGACTTTTGAATGATCGATCAATCTCGAACTCAATCAAAATAAGTCTTCTCGACAATCGTATATAAACTTTATCACTTCGTAATAAGGATCTCACTCGTATATCAATACTAAGTCACATTATCATATAACGTTGAATAAATATAAAGGGTCACTAATGTATGTATAATTAACTATGTATAAGTAAGTTTAGGCGTAAGTCTTCTTTTGGTGGACGCTTATACTGTCATTGAGATCTGGAAAATTAAAGAAGTTATTTAAACACCGTTAGATTTAAATACTTTTATATGTTCTTGTAAACTAGGTCGTGGTTCCTAATTAGATAAGCGACATTGAATCCAAAAATCTTTGGTCTGAATTGATACATATTTGGTGAAGGGTTCGAATTAAGAGTCAGGGCGGAATTTGTTTCTGTGTTATTCTGTCATTGACATAACTTCTTTTTAATAACAAAAAAAAATTTTTTTTCACAATCAAAGTATAAGACAGCCATTTGAGCTTTCTATCGTTTCACATGGACATATAAATGCAAGAATAAAATTTGATATTGTAAGATCTTCCTACAGTATAAGTAAAACGAAAAACTTAAAACCGCATATTTCTGGTTAAATCGCAGAAAAATACAATTTTTACCCGACTGCGGAAGGAGGGTTATGTTTTTCGAGAGTATGTATGTATAATTGTTTGGCACACCCTACAGCCCAAACGGCTGGACAATTTTTTACATATGAGGTGTCGTTGAATTTGCCAAAATTGTGAGGTGCCATAGGCTATATGCATTTAAAAAATGGCGCCCGCAAATGGAAATAAAGAGGGGAAGGGAGAATTGATTTTTTTTCCTTACCATAGCAATATGGGTATCAAATGAAAGCCAGTAATAAAAAAATATAATATTTTTTTGCAGTTGAGTGTTTTGTTTTTCTAATAATTATGTTTACTTGTGTTCTTTGTTACTTACCTGCTACTGCTCGAGAAGCGACAACCGCAGCGCTTCATCTAACGCCCGCTGTTCGGCCTGCAACTCCTGACTGCGGTCAGCATGCTCCCGCGCCGACAGCGCCAGCGCCTCCTGCAGCTGGCCGACGTCGCCGTCGTCCGCGCCGGGTGTGTCGGCCACCGACAGACCGCCGAGGGACGCTTCGATCGCTCTACAAACACTAGCCACTGTAGCTCTACTGGTGCGTGTGTAAAGGGTATTGCATACGGGATGATACAACAGACGGGACGTGATAACTATCGAATGTCAACTACGCTCATACCCTCTCATTTTCTCGTTGACAAAGGAATGTTATTTTGGACACACATGTTTATTTTGAACCACTACACCAAGACAGTCTATAATTTCAACACACAGTAAAAAAAACATTTGAACTCCCCAAAAATATCAATTTGTAATTGCTAAACATTGTACCCAAATTCTTGTTCGCAATAAATTTCATTTCATTTCAATCTTATTTTTGCAGAAAGACAAAAAAATTTTCGTTGTTATTCTAACCATTATTGATGATAATTTCAAATGCCATATTTCAGAGCGTTAGTTCCATTGACGAAATGAAACTCTGATTTCGTCCAGATTAAAACACCATACGTATGCAGAGATCCTATACTTAATCGAGCAACTTTAAAAATACGAAAAACATGTTTTTTATTTATATAGGAAAAATAAAATTATCCTATTTAATAATGGATTACCGCTAAGTAACGCCAGATTCCATCAATTATTTAAAAATATGTCAGAAATCTTAGAAGACTTAATACTTCAAGTTTTATTCCTCTTGTTGCAACGAAAGCTTGTATTAAGTTATTAAAAAATAACACATATTAAGTATATTTTTATGCAACAATAAAAAAATGTAAATAACGTTTTTGGTACATATTTTTTATAAAATAGTGTAAATAGTAACAGATTTTCGACGGATTGTTAATTTTGATCGTAATATAGTAGAAAAGAAAACACACGCCTCTATAAATTTTATACAAGCTTAATTCTTAAGGAAACCTTAATTCAAAAGGATAACTTTACAGAGCAATTATCAGTTTTAAATAAAAATATTATAAATAATTTAGAAACGTCAAATTAAGTGATTCGATTTCTTACGTATTTTTACAAGTTTTTATAATAATATAGTAATAATAATCGTTTATTTCAGGCAACAAATGTTTTGCGAATTTTCATCTAACTTAGTCGTATTTGAATAACATCCCTACTCAATTGTCTATGGATTCTCTAATTTCTTTAGCAGCTGACAGCTGTTTAATCTGACGTTTCCAAAATAATATTGTCTGTCTCTTTTCCTTCGTTTGGCAGAGAAAAAGAGAGACTGAACTTAAATTTAATATTAGGACACATTGGAATCGAGCCAACTATCTTAGAACGTACGAAAATAATAAATAACTTTCTAAAAAGCCAAAATGTTAAATAAAATATGGAGCATCTAGCCTTAAGTTTTTGAACATACGTTTATTCTACCTTGCAAAAATAGCAGTATTGAATAACTTCGAACAGGTTAGCCAATATAATGAAACTAAACGCTTGCTTATGTCAACGATATTTAGCAGCGATTCAATAACGCTTGCGCCTTCCGTAAAATGGAGATGGAGTTCTTCTGTGGAAAGTATTATTAATAAAAGGCATTGCAAATTATTTTATGGGTTTATAAAATACTTGAGCTGTAATTTTGTAACACAACCACCACCACAGCCACTGACCAGCACAAATGAAGATGATAGATGATCTAATAGATGTATTGCCCAAATGGCGAGTGGCCGCCACTCGTTTCACGTGTGCGGCGACGTATTAAAAATAATGTGAACAACTCAATTTATTCATTACACATAGTTACTTGCATCCGTCGCAATCCTGTAAGAACCTCGGGTGCCCACGACACAGGGATTTTCTAGTGTGGGGCCCACAGTTAATTGCTCCATGTATTATTGTTGGCATACCGTGATTTGCATTGTGTAACATTTACTTCTTAAATCTTCTACATAATGTCTTCTGTAATATGTAATAGCAATAATCTTGTGGTCAATAAATAGATTTGTATTTGTATTCTGATGGGGTATTTTTTCTGAGCTGGTAAAGGATCTACATCCTAGTGGTCCACTCCGGGCAATGACATTACAAAGTTCAATTTGTAATGGTAGCTGAACGATCCTATCAGCGGTGGTAGGCTCCGTTAGGTGCCGCCTGGTAGCTATCACCCTCCCACGGAGCCCGGCGCCAAGCAGCTTGCTATGTTCCGTCGGTGAGTGGGAGTGCCAGAACCTTCTGGACGAGCCCTTTCCACCGTCGACTCTGTCTACGTCACGTCTGGTTTATTATAGAGCCAAAAGCAAACCTAGGATAAACCTATAATTAAAGATAGGTTGGTATACTTCGAGCGTCGGTGGCGCAGTGGCCAGCGGGTTGCCTCTCATGCAAGAGGTATCAGTTCGATCCGAGGTGTTGCCATGTACGAGTACTAATGGTAGGGGAGCCCAGGATGCTAAATCGGGATTTACTCGAGCGTCGAAGAGACCTATTGGATTGTGAAGCTTAGATGATAAGAAGAAAAAAATGTCATATAATATATACACTTTCATTGGTGGGGGGAGCGGCTATAAATTTTCAAAAATGTAAAAAAAAACAGTTGCATGGACATACTCGAGCGCGTCAGATATTAATAGCATCCATGTCCTACGTTGTGTTGAAAACATACGTATGTTAATCTGATTGTTTCCATGATGGGGGTGGTCACGCGTAAGGGTTGAAAACGGAAAAAAATATATATTATCGAGCGCGTCAGCTTTTCAAAGGGGATGTTAAGTGAACCTAAAAGAAGGCTCTTATGTTAGAATCTGACGATTTGGATGTGACCTAACCTCGCGGCCATTATTAGAATGTGCAAAAAAAATCGCCATTTTGAAATACTTGAGCGCGTCAGATTAAGATATATATGGTTCATTTATATACCCTAAACGTGCTGTCTCATTATCTGACGATTATCTGGAGGGATTCGCCTAACCTGACAATGGAAAGAATTGTTTTTTGTATTTTTTCAAATCTTTAAACTTAACAAATTAAAGAGCTGAAAAAATAGCATGCAAATAAAACAGTATATATTCTTTGAAGTACAAAACTTTTATTTATGAGAAAATAAGTACAAAAAACTTGAATTTTTTTGACAATTTTTATTTTAATCATCACTTTTGTCGGTAGAATCATCTTCCTCTTCTGGCTCGATTTCATCCTCAGATTCTGTATCTGTAACAAGAAATCATGAAAGTATTAAACGATTTTTTTTTCATGAATAACGATTTCTTCAATAATTGCAGAAAAATATACCTAATTCTGGAGTATCTTCAAAAATATCTGATGTTATGACTACATCTTCATACGCTTTTGGCAATTGATCACCTGCAAACCAGATCATTTGGTATTTTCCGTCGACAACTCGCCACCCATAGTCCGTTGGTACAATATCAATAATGTTTGCTTTATGGGCATTACTCCACAAGCATGCAATGAATCTTGTGCGTAACACTTGTTAGAATAACTCTGATTGACACAGCGGCAAGTTGCACGCATCATAATACTCAAGGATAAGGGTTGAGACTTGTCTTTTACCTTGTACGCCTTATTGAAGATAACAATTCTGGCTTGATTTACATCGCTTAACTTCTTTAACCCGCACAGGTGGCAAGTAAAAGACTGTATAATGTGAAACGAATCCTGCACATTGTGCTCCTTTGATCCCAAATCCAGAAATGCATTTTGAAAAGTTTCAGAAGTCATCAGAAACTGTAAAGGTTTCTTTTTCCCTCGTCGATACAATGCTGGGTTGAAATCACAACCAGTGAATGCATGAAAACCTGGAAGTGCCTTCGAAATTTTTTGGCCAAGTTTATTGTAGAGAGCGTCGATGTATCGGCGTGCATTGCCAATTCCAAGATTCATCCAGATTTCTACTGTTGCTTGCAGGTGTTCCATATTTGCCAACATGATCACCAAAATATCAGTATCCGATGTTCTGATAGTAACAGTGTAATTTTCTTTTTGTTGGCAAGCAAGAAATGCTATCTTTGTATCCGCTTCTTCGTGGTCAGGGCAAGACAACTCATAATTAATGATGCGCGTTACTTTATTATAGGTAACAGAATATTCATAACACAGATCGTGTATTATGTAAATAACCTTACTACCGATAATCGCTGCCATCTCCTGATCAGCCCAATGATCGATAAAAAACTTAACAATAGCTTGCTTAAAATTTAGATTTTTTAAATCTTTTGTAAAATCTGCTGTTCTCATTTGTTGAGGGCCGGTGATATGAAATTCCTTGTTGTCTACGTTGCCTCTAATAGAATGCTCGCTTTTCCACCAATTGTCTTTTTTTTCTTCTTTAAGCTTGCCAAAGTCTGCACAGTATTTTTTTTATTGGCTGGTGAAAACTGACAAAATTTAAATTACATTCCATTATAAATTGATCTCGTAAAAATGTACCACCAGACACTGTCTTCAGTAAACAGTTCGTAATTTCTAAAGGGGCAGCTTGCCCTGTTGAGATGTTAAATAACTGATTCTTGTCGATGGAAGGAGAGAATGGATTAATGTTCTGCAAAACACTGTTCGAAAAAGATTTTAATTGAATGTGTTGTTTTTTTATTCTGTCTGGATGTAGATCCGCAGCAACATCATGGTAGTTTTTGTCAAGTCATGTACGAGCAAGTACATGAGATATGATTCTTGTTCGAGGCCCATGATTCTTCGCCCAACGTTGTCTAGCAGCAATTGAATTTGTAAGATTAACTATTCCAGTAAGACGACGAGCAGCATCACCATTGATCGTCTGCTCTAATGTTAAGTCCACAGGAATTCGTGAGAAAGGCTTCGTGGTTCTTCCGATTCCAAACGAACCCTTGGTCATTTCAGTTCGGAGGCCTGGATGAGTGTTATCTACGTGGTGCAGTAAATTAATATCATACACTAGCCATCGACTATAGTTGGGTTGATTGTAGTAGAAAAATAAGCAGACGATCTTCGCTATGGTGTATAAGTACAAATCTAAATCTCCAACTCTAATACTTTTAATAAATAAGTGGTAAAGATTTACAAAATCGATGTACATTGCGTAAAATTGCGCTGTTTTTCCGTGCTAACCGTCTAATGTGTCTTCGGTGTATTCCTCATAAGCCTGAATGAGACGTTGTGTTCCCGCATGCTGAACTTGGGGAGAGACATCTGTGACTCAAAAATGTGGTAAGATATTCTAACACAGATTCCCCGACCGTCAATTGCTTGTTCTCCGAAAATGCCTCGAATTGTAATTGTTGCAATGCTAATGACACGAGAGAATGTTACCGTTTACATCTATTGTAATTTTTTCCACTAATAAAACCTGAAACTGAGCCATTAGCGATCAGTTCACATTCAGTCATGATATTGCTCAGTCCACAATTATCTATAAAAGTGCCAATTACCTTGAAGAAAGCCATTTCAATATGAAAGGCCCCTAAATGAATAAAAATATTGTCAAATCTAGGAGATTCTTGAGCTTGAATGCAATAACTAGTGCGAGCAATAGCTAAATCATAGGTTATCTGTATATAGGGTGCTTGACATTCATTTGCAATCTCCTGACTTAATTCTAGAGTTTTCAAGACAGTTGAATTGTTGGTCGGAGATTCATTTATGGGAGTAAGGTATGAAATTTTTTGAACTCGCGAATCGCCTGTTAGAATCTTGCTGTGAAATCCGACCTACATTGGCATATCGGATCCACGTAACGTCTAGCTGTTTTGACACACACAAAGTGTCTGGAGCTTTATTAAGCTCTGAGATGTCTAGCTGACTCCAGTTGGTAATTTTTAATTTCTTGGTAAATGGATGTATTTCATAATTAACTTCGTGACGGATAATTCTGGAAAACTACCACGCGCGATCTCATCGGTTATTGAATTTTCATGTACACGAGGGCTAGAAGATTCCACAGACACCAAATCCGGATTTTGCTCGATATCGTGGTAAATAATCCCCACCGTATCATGCAGAGTATCTTTGCCGTTCATGGTTTCCACGAAACGGTCGAAATTGTCGAATGCAACACCAGTATTCAAGTCCGGGCGACGTAGAATATCTTCAGGACATACATAGCCGCTATATACCGTTGAAAATGTCAGCTCAGTTTCTAGCTCTTCTAGAGTTGTGTAAGAACAACAGTGCCCATATTTTGACAATATGTTAACAACTTCTTACTCTTGCATAAGCTCTTCACTGTCAGACCTAGGGTAATGTGCTTAGATGTTTTAATTTTGTGGCCAGAAGCTGCGTAGATCAGATCTTGACCAATGGAAAAAATAGAAAGTTCATTTTTATTTTTTCTACTATCACGTTTCTTTTTGGATATATGAGACATATAAATAAGTGATTCCAAAAAACAAGTAAGAAGCTCGGGCACATTATCACATTCTCCCATCATCAAATCTTCAGCCGTACCATTTTCAGGCAAATTTCTTCTGGGTGAGTTAAGTATTTCTTCTCGCAGTTGCGTTGCAACTGACCGAACGGTTTCTTTTGTTGCCATCGTTTTAAATAAATCCTTATAGGTTAAAAGAGTAGCGGAAAATGGAGCAAGAAACTTTCTCTTTTCAGCGTAAATAATCTTTTTGTCAAAAGTTTCCATTAATTTTCTTTCCAGGTGGCGGTCTGAAAACGAAGATGTAGTAACAGAAGTAGACAGTAAACTGTATTGCTGTTCCAACAATTTTTGATATTCTTTTTTTATGTAGGCAAAAAAGAAGCATTCATTGTTCTTGACCACTCGTTCTTCTAGCATATCACAAAGAATAATATACACAGTATTGTTAACTTTTTTTTTCTTTAGAAATTCGCTATGGTTATTTTTATAAATTTCTCGTAAGTAATTATCTTTGCAATATTTATTATAAGAAATATCGCAATTTTCTGAGAAAGAACTTAGCTTTTCCAACATCAATACATCATTTTGTTCCGTGGCCGCACTTTTTAAAATCTCAATAGTTTTTAACTACTAACAGCTAAGCGAACTTCACGCCCATGATACCGTTTACGTTGTTTTTCGCAAATAAAGCACGTTTGCGAGGCAGCATCTTTGTGAGTGACAGGTTCTTCTGTGTTGCATGAATCATTGAAATCCTCAATGTTTTGCTGAAAGTTGCTGTGCTCTCACGCTCTGATTTTTTTTTAAATTAATATAAAAAAAGCTGATGAGTATAACATGAAATTAAAATATTGTTAGAAAAATAGATTCTTTCATCTTAAAATAGTATCTTAAAAAAAAGTATAATCAACTCATATTAGAACTTACTCGTCCGTTGATGTACTAGCAGCCTCAGTAGACGTGGAATCAACAGTAGCATGTGATTTGGAGCACACTCCAGCCACAGAAACTTGTGACTCAGAGCACTCTCCAGCAACTGAAAAATGTGACTCGGAACATTCTCCAAAAGCTGGAACATTTGATTCGGAGCTATTGTCAGCAACTACCAATGGATTGTCATACTCCACTTCACTTTGTCGCTTTTGTGAATACTGAACATCTCGCGGTATTTTTACGGCTGTAAATAATTTGTAGCACTGTGCGTGGTATACTTCATTTAATGAAGATTCTTTTGTAAGCCTCAGATTCTCGTATATTGTACGAGATTTTCGGAGAACCGGTTTACTCCGACGATATTCAAATACATTTATACATTTTTGTAATTTATCTAACGTAAATTTGACAGTTTTTTGTAAATTAGTTTCACCACAAAACACACACTTTACATTAATGTCACTCATAGTAACTTTTTTCAAATTTTAATTTACATAATTAACATCAAAATCGCAAAATAATTTCAGGCGTTACAAAATACGTTGTAAACAAAACCATCTGCGCAATCAGCTGTCATGGCGTCATGGCAACAGAACCCAAAGTGGGGACAGAGTGAGGGAGTCATAGATAGAGATAGAGTGAGAGAGGAATAGAAACGCGATAAATAAATACGCTATAGTATATTTTTTTGTAAAGAGTTTGTAATATTTTAAATATGTTTTTAATAAAAACCATTGATGTTTTTTATTTGTTTCTTTAAACCTGTATTTACTTATGATGTATTAAAATTGTATTACATGTAGGATGCTTTCTGATCAATAAATATCAAAATTATAAAATAATCCTATATTAGACTTGACCAGTAACCGTTTTTTTTATATATAACCGTATAATGAAAAAGCCTGACACATTGATGTAGTTCACAACACAGCTCGGTAAGGCGATTCAAATGGTAAAATCTTTTAAAACCGTAATTGAGATAATCACATAAACTAAACTCCCTTCATGTATGATATATAACAAAAAGACGTTTAGATCAAAGATTTTTTTTCTGACACTGTAGCTAACACTTTTGTTTAAATTACATTCGTAGCTTTGCAAGTACATATATTTTTAATAAATAAATAAATATTGGACAACGTCACATACATTGCTCTTATCTCAAAGTAAGAAGCTAAACCACTGGTGTTGTGTGAATCAGAAACAATGGTAATAGCACGACACCGAGTATGTCTCGGTAACACAATACAGAAAATATATGGTTATCTATATTAACCCCACTGGAAATCGAACCCGGGACCTCAAGAGATGGCGAAATCTTGCAACCAGTGTGCGAGCCACTCGGCCATGAAGGTCGTCATACATTACTAGACATTTGCCCATTATCTCATGAAATAGTGGTAAGTAATTAATTATGCAGCAGTGATTTTACGGCAGTTTTTTACTTATGTGAAATTACAGCTTGTAATTTGCAAGTACCAACTTTATTTTCCCTATAACTCAATCCTCCATTCTTCTTCCCCCTTCATAATGCAGCAGAAAACTAGCAATTTTGTAGGTATAGCCTGACCAGGAATATATGGGACCTGAACTAAGGGCGCTTCGAATCCTCTTTATATGACAACACTTGGTATAATCATACCAGCATAGATTGGCAACTGAACATAAAAAAAACATATTTTTACATGTTTACATTCATGTTAATTTTTCACCTGCTGCATAATGATAACAGATTCTACAGAACACTCGCGATTTGCCTACTTATTAAATTATGTAACTCCTTGTAGACCTTTAAAATTTGAACCAAAATCCAATTATCTTTATAAACCCCTAACGGGTAATAGAAACATTAATCCACTGGTTTTATATATGATAAAATTTATAATGTTATCATAATTTTAATAATGTCTAGGAAATCATAGAAAACTCTACGAACTTTTATAGTTGAAATATCCAAGTAGGGTTGAAATAAAGAAAATAAAACTTATAATAAGTATTTATTATATTCATTTTTCAAAATCGTTATTAAAATATTATCCGTATCCATCAGTAGCCAATTTTCGCTATTCGGACTATATGACATTCCAAAAATTCGTGATAATAACTATATCAGTAATTAATTTAAAGAAACCGTGGTGATCACATAGACTTTCTTGTCGAAAAATACTTACTTTTACACCTTTCTTTCACGAAAACGAACAGTTCTCGTTATTTTTATCACATAAAAATTGCACTTGGTCAAAAAATAAGATTATGCGTCCACTTTGACACATCATTATGACTATTAATGACATGTCATTGAGGATTTAAGGTTTCTGTTGCCAGTAAAAGAAATCAGTTCCAGTTGTTTTCCGCAATATGGCGAGGTCCCATATATTCTTGGTCAGGCTATTCACAAAATTGTGAGCCTAGCTTTTATTTTAAAATAAATAAACAAGTCATGAAACTGGGAAAAATGAGCCTGATGGCGCGGCATTTTAGTTAGTTTGACTTTTATACTATTAAGATCACAAATATATCTGGAGCTTCTAATTACCATACAAAAAAATGATAGAAAGTAAAACATTTATACGGACCACTAGGCCTAACATAATGCAAAATCACAAAAATGATAAACCACAATTAATTGATAATCACATATTTCATTTACTCTAAAACACGATGTGGTTATAATTTTATAGTTTTAGATTAGTGTCAAAATTTACTAAAACAAATAAACAAAACACGAAGAAAATATTATTTGACCTTACGATTTTTCTGTCAACAGTACTTTTTTAGTCGGGATAGCGCCCGCGTAATGCTCACGTATTATTTTTTGCTGCTTTATTTATAAAAAACTTTTGGAGAGGTTATATCGTGTTTCAGAGTTTGTAATTTATGTAATTGTTTCCTGATTGTGTAAACTTTGTTGTGGAAGTGTTATTTGAGTGCTAGTGCATGGGCAATCAGTGAAAAGATGTGGTCAAAGATAATGGATAGTGCAAAAATGCACCTTTCAAAATATTCATCACACGAATTCTCTTTGAAGTAAGTTTTTATTCGTGTATTAGATATTATTGTCGTATTGGAAATTTTGTGCAGATTGCGGTCATATATATTTTATGACACATCAAAAGACCGTATCGACGGTATAAATCATTTTTTCGATGGGGGAATTCGAGACTGGGTCGATTTAACAAGTAGTCATCACAAGCCGCCATTTTTGAATTCAAGGTCAAAATCGTGTCACGGGTTAAACTTTATCGATTATTTTTCCTTACTTCGGCTTACGGAAATCGTCAGATTATATATTATTTGTGAACGTTGAATTATTACCTTCAAAATAAAAAAAAATTTAGCCACGCTCGAGAAAGTCGAGATGACGTTTTTTTTTTACAAGTTTGTAACCCACCTACTTCTTATCGTCAATCGAAAATTGTCAGATTAGTGGAATATACACTTTTTAGCATATAACTAACTTACCCTACCTTAATCTGACGCACTCGAGAATTTCAGATGATCAATTTTTTTTAACTAATCTGATCCTTTATCCTTGACGCGCGGCCACATATACGGGGCTAATACTTGGTGGAGGTATTTAATGGGGTACTAGGTTCCTCCCTGTATGTTAATCTGCCGCGCTTTAGTAAATCCCCAAATCCCCTCTTGGGCTCCCCTACTATAATGACTTTTTTTAAGTTTTGTACATTACATGTTTCACTAACCGATGCTCTTACGCGAGGGAAACAGCGTGAGGAAACCTGCACATTCAGGTAACCGAAAGTGTAACCATGATCCAAAGTCAGGTTCCCCTGTTAACAGGGTCGCGGAGTTCAGATAGCAGTCGCTCCATTATAATTACCTGTACCCTTATTTACAAACTTCGGAAACTACAGATTTCGATACCGCGCAGGTTTCCGAAGACATCAAAAATAATGCGATTCTCAAACGTCGGAATCAAACCCTGACGTTTCCAATAGGCGCAAATGACATAAGCTTTCAAAAACTTCGTTAGGAAAGAATGTTTGACATTCGAGTTCGGAAAGAATGCGACACGGAAACATTCCAGGTGTTGGTGAATCAGGCTGATCTGCCATATTTTGGCAGCCTCTGCCACATTTTATCATGGACCCTGGGCTCTCGCGTGCGAGTGCATAACTGGAATAACGCTAGGGTGATGATAGGTGAGATGTATTAAATTTATTAGTAGTATGTTACGATGTATATTATTATATTAATTATATTATAATGGTATTTATATTTATTGTTGACTATTTAGGTAGGTATACTAGAATATGTACGATAGTATTACTATTTAAATTACACATTATATGCAGAGTGCAGTAACAATATTATTACCATAGTTTTTTTTGCTTTAAATAAATTAAAAAATGTTTTTACCTTTGTCGCACCGTTCACTTTTCATTTCTGCTTAGCCCAAAGGTATAACTTTTAGAGAATGCCACTAGGCATTCAGTCCGCCTTTTGTACAAAGTTTAAGTTGTGCAATGAAGCTTAAATAAATAAATAACTGATGATGATGACGCTACAGTAGTCATACCTCTGTAGCTCGCGTTCCTCGTGCGCGAGCAGGTCCCGCGCGGGCGGCGGCCGCGCGGGAGGAGGGGGCGCGCCACGTAACGCCTCCCACACGTCCACCTGAAGGAGCAATATAGAGATTTGAGTAAAGACGCTATATTGATCGCGCGTGAAAAGAGAGATGCCATCATCATAGGTCTACTTATTCTGGTCAACATAGCATGTAATAGTAGATTGTTATACAAGGGACGAAAGTGACTATTCCACTTAAGAAGGAATGGGTGCTTTCAGCCGAGACAAACATACTATTTTTCATTTCGACTGTGAGGAAAGTATCGATAGAATATCGATAGACTATCAATAGTTGAGACAAAAGTAATTGTATCGATAAAGTATCGATAGAAGTCAAAAGTCAAAAATTCTTTATTCAATTTAAAACACAAAATGCCACTTATGAACGTCAAAATATCAATCAATTATGGCCCATATGGGGCCAAAACATGTCTCCTTATCTTTTGGGCCCTACTAGCGCTTCGAGACAAGACACAGACAATCTGGCAAGTGCTAAGAAGAAACGCCGGAACAAACTCAGTCACCACTGCTCTCAGCTCAGCTGCCACAAAAATAAAACAAATCAAAATTAACAGGTAGGTACATCAGTTTGGTGCAGGCTGGACTGTCCATACATTCTCGTCATTAAGATAGTCTTGAATTTTATAACACCCCTTCAACATTAGGGTACTTTTGACATGTAACTTAAATTTATTAATAGGTAGTTCGATAACATTATGAGGTATATTATTGAAAAATTTGACACAATTTCTTAAGAATGAATTAATTGTTTTGTCTAATCTGAAGTTGGAATGACAAGTTTGTTTTTATTTCTTGTGTTATACGAATGAATATCACTTTTTTTCATAAAAAGATCTAAATTTTTGAGTACGTATATAATATTATCAAATATGTATTGAGAAGCAACAGTAAGAATGTTAATTTCTTTAAATAATTCTCTCAGGGATTCGCGGGGACTAAGTTTGTAAATGGCACGAATGGCTCTTTTCTGTAAAATAAAGATGGTATCTATGTCTGCAGCAGAACCCCACAAGAGAAGACCATAAGACATTATACTGTAGTGTGAAAGTAACTAAAATACACAAGCCTTGCTGTTTCAACATCAGTCAATGTCTATTTTTCTAACCGCAAAGGCAGCTGAAGCAAGTCTCCCAGCCAGAGCGTCAACATGTGGTCACTGCAACTTCGAATGCAATGTAAAATCAATAGTATCGATAAAATATCGATAGTGTCGATAGACTATCGATAGTTGAGGCAAAAGCAAAGTATCGATAAAATATATATAGACTATCGATAGTTGAGGCAAAAGCAATAGTATCGACAAAATATCGATAGTGTCGTAGACTATCGATAGTGGATACAAAAGCAAAAGTATCGATAAAATATCGATAGTTAAAGCAAAAGCAATAGTATCGATAGAATATCGATGGTATCGATAGACTATCGATAGTTGAGGCAAAAGCAATAGTATCGATAGACTATCGATAGTTGAGGCAAAAGCAAAAGTACGGTTAAATATCGATAGTATCGATAGACTATCGATAGTTGAGGCAAAAGCAATAGTATCGATAGACTATCGATAGTTGAGGCAAAAGCAACAGTATCGATAGACTACCGCTAGTTGAGGCAAAAGTAATAGTATCGATAGACTATCGATAGTTGAGGCAAAAGCAATAGTATCGATAAAATATCGATAGCATCGAGTCTACCGATAGCAATGATAGTATTGATAGACTATCGATACTATCGAGAGTGTCAAAGTTCAATATTAAAATCACTATCGATAGCTGATACAGCTCTGACTATTGCAATAACTATCGATACTCTCGATAGTGGCCTTTTATTCAAAAGTAGGAGTATAAAGTAGGAGGGAAAAGCTATTTCCCACCCGGCTATCTACACATGAAAGTTCAACTTTCCGAACAGGTGAGATGAAAAAATTATTATAGCCTGACCAGGAATATATGGGACCTTGCCATATTGCGGAAAACAACTGGTACTAATTTCTTTTACTGGCAACAGAAACCTCAAATCGTCACTGACATGTCATCAATTGTCATTATGATTAGTGTCAAAGTGGACGCGTAATCTAATGTTCTACCAAGTGCAATGGGGATCCACACGCAAAGCTTGATGCAGATGGCGCTAGCATAGATACGCCTATGTCAAACATTTTGCTATTGTTTATGTCGGGCTTTTTCGTATGTATTAATTTACAGTTTTTCGTGACTATCTTATGTTATTTCATTATAATGTATTCGTCAATGAAGTAATCTGAACTAAAAGACGAACTTCGGAAACGAGGATAAAAAGTATCTGGTAAAAAAGCCGATTATTGCGAGGTAAAAAATTTGGGTGTTAATCCAGTTTTATTACTGTAAATGATACATTTAATTGGTTGTTGAAATTGTTTTTGTTGTATTTGTGTTAAAAATTAACCACGTAACAAGGTTTTAAATAAATATAACTAAAATAATAAAACACGTACATGTTTGTTTTTTAGGTTAGAATTCTACGATCGAAACCGCAATGATACCGGGAATTTCGTGTCGTAGCTTCACAATCTAGTTAAACGATGAATGTTTCCGATCCAGAAGCTTATCATGATGTAAATAGTTCCAGTAACTACCTAAAATTAATTAACTTTCTTCTTATAGCTGTTTCCCACTTCGATTTTAAAACTGGGTCTTTTGAAAAATAAATGAACACCATTATTGTAACAACCTGGCACAGCACATAACGGCATTATGCTTTCGTAGATTGAAAACACAAAAAAATACTCAAAAAAACACAACTTTTGTACTGGAATGACAGATAACTTTGGCCGCATCAACAATGCGCCACCTATAGGGAGAATTTGGCAGTTTAGATCCTCATTTTTATGTGATAAAAACACCAAGAACTATTCGTTTTCGTAAAAGAAAAGTGGTTTAACATGTGTTGTAGTATTTTTCCACTAGAAAGTATATGTGATCACCACGGTTTCTTAAAATTGATTACTGATATAGTTGTCATTATGAATTTTTTGTACGTCATATAGTGCGTATAGTGAAAAATGGCTACTGATGGCTACGGAGAATTTTTTAATAACGATTTTGAAAAATGATTACATTAAATACTTGATTTGAGCTTTATTTTCTTTATTTCAACCCTATTTGGATATAACAACTAAAATAGTTCGTAGAGTTTTTTAAGATTTGCTTTAAATTATATAAAATTATGATAACATTATAAATACTATCATTTGGAAAAACAATGGATTAATGTTTCTGTTACCCATTAGTGGTTTTGCAAAAATAATAGTGTTAAAGTCCAAAATTCAAGACCAATATTACAAAGAGTTACTGAATTTAATAAGTACTCAATTGGCGAGTGTTCTGTCGTGTTATTTTATCGTAGAATCTGGTATCATTAGGCAGCGGGCCTAAAAAATTAACATGGATGTAAACATACAAAAAATAAGTTTTATGTTCAGTTGCCAATCTGCGCTGGTATGACTATACCGAGTGTTGTCATATAAAGTCCATTCAAAGCGCCCTTAATTCAGGTCCCATATATTTCTGGTCAGGCTATAAACAGTATTTTATGAATAAAAATTGTAGATAACGATCAAAATGCTTCTTTAGGATTTTCGATATTAGTAATATCCACGTATTTGAGAAGTTTCCCATTAAATATCTAACATACGAGGGTCAAACTGAAAGTTCTTAGAACTGGCCACTTATAAACAATATAATAAAAAAAATATTCTAAAATTTGAAAATAGAACTCTTTGCCAATATTACTGAGTATATATTTCATTCATTTGTCATTTGTTTTACGACTTGGCGGCAAATTGAAAATTGTCTGTGTCACGTCAAAATGAATTTAACACGAGAAAATTTTCGTGCAATGATTTTTTATGCCTTTCGATGTCATTTAAGTCAACAAGAAAGTTATGATAGACTACGATTGGCCTTTCACGATGAAGCCCCATCTCGTGCGACTGTTTACAACTGGTTTAATGAGTTTAAACGTGGTCGCACTAATCTCACTGATGATGTACGTGAGGGACGGCCTTCTACGGCGACGACTGAAAATAACATCTGTGTTGTGCGGCGTATGATAGAGACTGACAAAAGAGTGACCTATCAGCAGATTCGGACAAGCTTAGGCATCGGTATGAGTCAAGTGCACAAAATCCTCCACGAACATTTAGCGGTCAGGAAGCTTTGCGCCCGGTGGATACCTCATAATTTGACTAAGGCTCAAAAACTCCATCGTGTGGATTGGTGCCGTAAAATGATTGAAAGATTTAACGGAGGTGACTCAAATGCTGTGTTCGACATACTAACAGGTGACGAAAGCTGGATTTACTGTTATGATCCTGAAACCAAAAGACAATCTGCTCAGTGGGTGTTTCCTTTCGAGGAGTTGCCAACTAAAGTAAAGAGAGAGAGAAGTGCGGGAAAAAAAATGGTGGCCTCGTTCTTTGGAAGGATAGGTCATTTCGCAACAATTGTGTTAGAGGATCAAAAAACAGTTTCTGCAGAATGGTACACTACCAATTGTTTGCCACTTGTCTTGGAAAAAGTTCGAGAGAAACGACCTCGCAGTAGGATCCTCCTTCACCACGACAACGCCTCGTCGCACACCGCCAAGCGAACGATCGACTATTTGGCGACATCAAACGTTGAATTACTGGGTCACCCGCCATATAGCCCCGACCTCGCGCCTTGTGATTTTTATTTATTTCCAAAAATTAAAGAAAAACTTAAAGGAAAGCGGTTTATGAATGCTGAAGAAGCGGTGGCTGCGTATCGCGATGCCATTGAAGAGACCCCTAAGGACGAGTGGGCAAAGTGCTTTTCCCAGTGGTTCCATCGCATGCAGCGGTGTATTGACGTCAATGGACAATATTTTGAAAAGATATAATAAAACTAATAACTGGCTAATGTAATCAGTTTTTGATTTTCTAAGAACTTTCAGTTTGACCCTCGTAATATACAGATAAAAACAAAATTTCTTAAAACTAAGAAACATTTTCAATGTATCAAGGCAAAATCTTTCAATCGTGTTTCAGGTTCATGACATATCTAGATAAAGATATGAAAAAACACATATATCTGACTTTCAGATCCGACAGATCTTCCATTGGCTCATAGAACAAATCGGAAAAGACGAAACTTTTCCCTTTAATGTCGCTAAGTAATAAAACCGGCCAGTGCGTGTCGGACTAGCGCACGGTGGATTCCGTACACTGACCTCTATAATACAAGTACGCTGAACTAAACATTCTCTAACAAATGACAGATATTTTTTGTGCCGAATCAAAGCGCCCCCACCGATTACTGTCAGTGCATTTATTTTAAAAAGAACTATTTATTTATAAATTAAATACAGAACTTAATATTCTGTGAATATTTCAAACATCTACCTGTTGTAATTAATATAAAGCAAAAACCTGCAAAAAAAACACATTTATTGTATGGAAGCCCCCTTAAATACTTTTATTAATTTCTGGTCTGATCGTCGCTAGTGCCAGCTGGCATCAGACTCTGCTGCGGTCGACTCCAGTTACCTAGACACCTAATTATTCTCCGGTCATGTCAAACTGCCGTCGTCATGAGTTGCTTGCTGAGCTATGAAAGAACAGGGCACAGCATTTTTCACACATGGTGTATTACCTGATCGTCGCTAGTGCCGGCTTCTATTAAACTCTGCTGTATCGCGATGTAATATTATACTAAGTTTCTTGCGCTACTTCTTCTTAGCACTTGCCCACAAATT
This sequence comes from Pyrausta nigrata, assembly GCA_949316185.1. Taxonomy (NCBI): domain Eukaryota; kingdom Metazoa; phylum Arthropoda; class Insecta; order Lepidoptera; family Crambidae; genus Pyrausta; species Pyrausta nigrata. The sequence goes on along the minus strand of OX438946.1, from coordinate 16,551,073 downwards.
GTCCTGAAGCAGTGGTAGGGCTTAAAAAATATAAGTTGGGACGTGTATAGCGCCCCCTATGGGACTACATACATAAGTAAATGACTTTTATGACTTTAATACGTAGCTGGGGCCCAAGTCTGCTAAACGCTAGAAAAATTGTAAACAAATTGTAATTGAATAGCTTGATTTTGACATTTGGCCTATACTTATTGGAACTGACAAAATCTTACTATACGATATTGTTACAGATTTGCGAATAGAATGTAGCCCCCTGTATGTATCTGCATTTATAAGTCCCATTTGGCGACAAAATGACTGGCTTCGAACTCCGATTGAGAATTGTCGCGGTGTAGTGGTTAATTCACTGCGATTAACTCCAGTTACCTAAATACCTACTCACCTTATTATTCTCCAATGATGTTAAGACTGTCGACGACACGAGTTGCTTGCTGAGCTATGAAAGAATAAAGGGTACAGGGTTTTTCACACAGTATTACCTGGTCGTCGCTGGTGCCAGCCTCCATGAGGCTCTGCTGTATCGCGTACTGCAGAAGCTCTCCGTACGCGTTACCTGGTCGTCGCTGGTGCCAGCCTCCATGAGGCTCTGCTGTATCGCGTACTGCAGCAAGCTCTCCGTACGCGTTACCTGGTCGTCGCTGGTGCCAGCCTCCATGAGGCTCTGCTGTATCGCGTACTGCAGCAAGCTCTCCGTACGCGTTACCTGGTCGTCGCTGGTGCCAGCCTCCATGAGGCTCTGCTGTATCGCGTACTGCAGCAAGCTCTCCGTACGCGTTACCTGGTCGTCGCTGGTGCCAGCCTCCATGAGGCTCTGCTGTATCGCGTACTGCAGCAAGCTCTCCTCCTCGTCGAGCGCGCACGACATCCTGTCGTCGGTGGCGGCGGCGTCTCGGTAGCCGCGCCCTACGTCGAAGCACGCGTCGTCGATGACGCACGAGAGGCGCTCGCCCTCCTGTATGCACTCTATGTGCGGCACGGGGGTCTCTGTCGCGAATATGTTGCCGAATGTGATTCGTGCGTTTAGCACGTGGAAGAGGGGGATTTCTGGAAATAATAGAGAGGGGAATTGAGAAAACTGAATGATAGTAACATTAAAGTTATTATGCCAAAGACCTAAGGACTCGATTCCGATGTGCGCTGCCTAAGATTAAACTTAACCTGTCAAAGCACATGACCCGCGGCCGGATCGATAACAATTAATTTTCTATTGTCTGGAAACATGATACGTGAAGGTTTATTTTCAGTCTTTTCTTTCTCTGCTCAACAAAGGAAAAAAATAAAATAAATAAAATGTTTATTTCAATAACAGTTTTTATCATGTTCAGTAGTTGGGCCCTGTCTAGTAGGAGTTAATTGAACTCCTGTGGCAGAAAGACCCGCTCTTCCATACCTTACATAATGTTATTTAATGAACATTCAAAATTAATGATAATTAATGAAACTTAACTAATGATACAAAAGCTTTAAAACCAAAGTGAATGTGTATCCGTGCGTGTGTGGGTGTGTTTGTGTGTGTGTGTATGTGTTTTTTTTTTTAATTTTAAAGATAAGTTGCGTGGCTATTTATGTGACCACTTTAACCAGATACTATTAATTCAGTATTTTATAATGCAATGCATTTAAAACCTCAGTTACTTATTTCTTACAGTTTTTAGAGTTAACTTTTGCAATGTGGGTCTTTAAATTTAGAAAAGAGACAGACTATGATAATTTAGAAACGTCAGAGTAGGCAGCTGTCAGTTACTAAGGAAATTAGAGAATACATATAATTAATAGAATCAGGCGTTACTTTGCGGAAATCCATTATCAGATGGGAAAAATAAAATACAATTATTTTGCTTTAAATTTCCGCTAAGAGACGCTAGCGCAGGCAACAAAACCACACCAACCGCAACCGCTTTGAGTACCAGTTCAGGCAAATGCAGAATGCACCGCCCTCTCTCCCTCAATACGCATGCACTACAGCTAATGCAGTTGTTAGTTACCAACACCAACGTGCAACCATTTTGCACGTTGGTGTTGGTATTTTATTTTATTTTTCCCATCAGAGAATACATAGACAATTTAGTAGGCATGTTATCCGATGACGACGATATTAGACGAAAACACGCAAAATCTTAGACATATATTTGAATCGAGCCTCAAGTCTGCTAAATCCACTAGGAAAATTATAATATTATTATTATATATAATTATTTTATAATTATATATAATTATATGTTATTCGTTAATAACTGGATTTTAACATTCGAATCCTACGAGAACGGTCAAAACCCTATTATTAACGTAATACGAATTAATTATTGAGAGGAGCAACGTATTCACATTTGACACCAGGGAACCAAGTCTGCTAAATTACACTAGCAAAGTTGTGACAGAATCGTTATTAAATAGCAAGCTTTTAACTTGTAGAATGGATCGACAAAATCATGCCATTCAATAAGTTTCTATTACAATTTTGCTAGTGTAATTTAGTAGGCTTGAGCCCAGTGTTTTATTTTTCTCAATCATCTATCAATATCGCTGCAGTTCACTGACGTGTCGCTGTCGGGTTTGCTTACACGAGAAAGGAAATAAAATATTTGTCATCTTTGAAATATGACACTGTAATTTTTTGTATGGAATGGAAATCACTGCCCAGAGTGCAATCACGTCCAACGGCAATACAAGTATTATGAGTAAATTATAAATAGGTACATCATTAAGATAAAACTTACCTATTTTAACAGGGAACCCAGAGGGCAGCTGCATCTGCACGAAGTCTTTTAGCTTCGCGAAGTGCGGGGAGGAAATTGCGGCCATCAGGTCTAGGATCGGCATTATCTGTTCTTGCAACTGGAACAATAAAAGCCATTTATATATTATACATAAAGTCTGTTTTTATTTTATGTCTTTAGAAATATTATCAGTAAAAAAATATAATGAACAGATGTTAATTACCATAGTAATATGTCATTTTTGTGTCTTATTTTTAGTAAGTAAATTCTTGCCAATTTCGATCGCCACGAGCTGCCACGAACCCGACATATTTTGATGGCGACAGCTGATTCGCAATATAAATATATTGAAGATCAAGCTTTTGTTAAATTTTTCGCCAAAAATTGCCATCAGTGCCAATACAAGCAAACTTGAAGAAATAAGTGTGTAGCGACATATTACCACTGTCGCTAACACTAGCAAGCAACTTCAAGACGCGACGCCCTGACTCGGCTCCTACAGGCTAGATGGCGCTGATAGCCCGCTCCATACAACACAAACCGCGATATGTAAAATTTAGCACGAGCTTGACTACATATAGATAAACCAAGACGGTGACCATCGGACCTTGGTCCCCGACCATAACAACCGGTCGGTAGGAAGCGCTTCCCTTTGCCTTCCTAACCCAGTTGCGCCAAAAGTGAATGACAAATGGTGATGTATGTTACTTCCGAAAGGCGCGCGGAGAAAACTTCACTTCTCATCCGTGAGATCGTGAGTTCGGTCCCGGCCTGTAGCACAGTTTGTATAAAAACTTAAGTACAATTTTTTCAAAGATATCGCTGCCTAACGGTGACGGAAAACATTGTGAGGAAACCTGCACACTAGTTGGCTAGTGTGTGAAATGGAGAAGACAATGGCAAACCACACCATTAAAAATTCCATGAAGGTCGTTGTGTGTGTTTTATTCCACATAATGATCACGACCCTCAGTCATGAGGTATTATGTCCTCCTAGCAGAATTTCGACTACAGTGGCCAATCTCAACAGAGATTAGCTGACTGCGAGGGAGATATTATAGTGCACAAGTGTGTGCGCAATACACAGGTGCACTCTCTGTTCCCTCACTCTCATTACTCGATGAGACCGTAGTCCGACATGACCGTAGAGAGATCAGGACCAAAACGGCTTAACGTGCTTTTCGGGGCACGGGGGTTTTAACACCACCAATTTCCTGACTCCAGAGCTCGTTTGAGTTATTTCAAGTCAGAAAACCCAACACTTTCGGCCCGACCGGGATTCGAACCCGGGACTTCGTGGAAAGTACCCAGTGTGCTGACCACTAGACCAACGAGGCAGACAATATTTACCATGCAATACTTTAAGCTGAATTACATGTAAGACGGTGAATGTGTGTGCAGGGATGGCAAATCTATGGCCGTGTAAGAAAATTCTTGGAAATTTTGATCACCACGAGCCGAGCAGCCACGAACCTGTTTAATTTTTCGCCATAAATCATCAACATCAGTGCCAATCGGGCAATACAAGCAAACGTGGAGAGATAAGTTAATGACAAATGGTGATGTATATCACTTCTAACGAGTAATATGGTGATGTATCTTACTTCTAACTGGTAATATGGCGATGTATCTCACTTCTAACGGGTAATATGGTGATGTATCTTACTTCTAACAGGTAATATGGCGATGTATCTTACTTCTAACGGGTAATGTGGGGATGTATCTCACTTCTAACGGGTAATATGGTGATGTATCTTACTTCTAACGGGTAATATGGCGATGTATCTCACTTCTAACGGGTAATATGGTGAAGTATCTTACTTCTTACGGGTAATATGGTATTGTATCTTACTTCTAACGGGTAATATGGTGATGTATCTCACTTCTAACGGGTAATATGGTGATGTATCTTACTTCTAACGGGTAATATGGTGATGTATCTTACTTCTAACGGATAATATGGTGATGTATCTTACTTCTAACGGGTAATATGGTGATGTATCTTACTTCTAACGGGTAATATGGTGATGTATCTCACTTCTAACGGGTAATATGGTGATGTATCTTACTTCTAACGGGTAATATGGTGATGTATCTCACTTCTAACGGGTAATATGGTGATGTATCTTACTTCTAACGGGTAATATGGTGAAGTATCTCACTTCAACGGGTAATATGGTGATGTATCTCACTTTTAACGGGTAATATTGTAATGTATCTTACTTCTAACGGGTAATTTTCGCACAGCCACAGCGTGGCGCGGAACTTCTGCACTTTGGTCTCGACGACCCTCGGCCGTCCGACGTCTTGCTGTAGTGGCGCGTCGCCGAAGTACTCCTCCCACGTGACCGGGGGAAGGACAAGGTCTTCGCGCGACCGACTGCTGCTGATCAGGTTTTCTTCCTGAAACCAGGTTTTGATGTGTAGATTGCGATAAGAGGTTCGAAGTAACAGGTCCCTCTAAAAACAGTCACGCGGGTCCACATAACTCATTCTTTAACACTAAACTGTAGAATAAAATAGGTACCTAGACCTACGTTGTTTTGTATAAACAACAACTAAGTTATGAGTTTCTTGCCTAGGATGTCAGAAAAGTAATGATAGGTAGATATAACTAGTAAGCCGGTGTTCTGATTAACTAACCATAAAGCGATGTTAGCCCTAACGCAGTTAGATAAGCAAAAGTTACGCGATGGAAAGAGATACAGCGACTAGGGGCGGCACTTAGCGCTGTCGCGAGCTGAAAAGCGCTCTATTGTGTCACAAAAAGAGTCGCTATTCATTAAAATGGCATTGCGGAGTGATTCTTCTGTGCTTGTACTATACAAGTACAGAAGTGTTTATTCTGTGGTGACAGACACGCGTGGTCACATACCTCCGGAGGCGTGACCGGTGGCTCTGGCTCGAGTCAGCTAAGACTAGTAGCCCGGCCAGCGGAGCCCTAGAGCTTCCCACATGCTTCTAGAGAGGCAGTGATCCATACACCTCCGGTGTCGTGACCAGTGGGTCGGGCTCTCCATCAGCTAGAAGCCCAACAAACCTTAGGGCTTCGCACGACCCTCTAAAGACAGTCACGCAGATCCACATACCTCCGGCGGTGTAACCGGCGGTTCTGGCTCGGGCTCCGCATTAGCTAACGCTAACAGCCCGGCCAGCGGAGCCCTAGGGCTTCGCGCGGGCCGCTTGGAAGCCGGCAGGTGCTCGCTGCGAGTCTTCGAGACAAGCTCGACATTGTTCGCGCTGAACACTTTGCACTCATATCCGTTTACCGGTTCGGTCTTGTCTTGACGCCAGCCCCAGATGCCGGTTTTGCTTCTGCAATAAAAAAAACATATATTCCGATCCGATCCAAGTCGTGCACGACACTCCTTCCACCCCGCAAGACGTGCGGAGGGCGAGGAAACGCCAATCACACGCGATTGTCAAAGCAAATCTATTCCCCGCAACATCACCCGTCACTGCTGCTGACGTCTAGCGTCCCTCGCCCCCCGCACCTTTGGCGACCGCAAGAAGTCCGCGCAAGGACTTGTCGCATAGTTTTAAGGGTTCCGTAGTCCGACAAGGAACCCTTGTAAGATCTTTCAGTCCGTCCGTCCTAGTCTGTCACAGCAGAATATCTTCTACGTTTATAGACTGATTTGCATGTAACTTGGTTCGAGGATACTTCACATATAGATCTCATTTTTAAAAATACAAAAAATAAAATTACCCCTTTTTAAGGGTATACATGTAAAGGAGGGGGTGAATTATTTTTTTGAGTGCACCCCCTTCTGTGGGGTAACGTTGAAAAGGACTATGAAAATAAGGTACGGTTTCCATACAACACTTTTTTATCAGTTTTACCATTTGCGAGATATAGCCCGCCAAAGTCGTTTACACGGTGTCCCCCCCGTAATTTCTAAAGTCTTGGACCTACAAAATTTCAAATCACTCACGTAAAGAAACAGGCGCGAAAACTCTTATTTAAAATTGTTTTGGGTATCCTGTGATGAATACTTTTAAAATAATTAATTTATTTTTCCCAAAAGAACAGTATAAAAAAAGTTTTTTTTGCCTATACTGTCTAATGTTGTAAGTTAATGGTACGGAACACTTCGTGCTCGAGTCCGACTCGCACTTGGCCGGTTTTTAGTTACAAATAAATGTCATGTAGCAATGATTCTGTAGCTATCACAACTGATACCCGTATGGGTATCAGTTGTGATTGGGTATCAGTTGTGATAGCTACAGAATCGAATTGCGATACTCGATTCGATCTCATTCACCAGACTCGTTCGTGTTCTACTCTGAAAAGGCTTGATTGGATCTATCTATGCAAGTGTAAACAGATCAGGGCCCGTACTATCAGCAAAATAACTATCCTTTGAATTGCCAGCAATCAAAAAACTACCCAACTTCGATATGGCTAAAACTCGTACTATGAGCGTTCATAAAGCGATAGGTTTACAAGATGATTACTCCAGTCTGGAAAATTGCATACTACGAAACGTCAATGATAGTAAAATACAAAAAAGTAAAACACTTAATCCTCTACAAAAAGATTGGATTAATAAGAACATTATCGACGCAATAAATAAAAGAAACTATCTATGGAAGGAAACGAAAAGTAACAAAAACGATGAAGAACTAAAGAAGCTATTTATGAAAGAACGAGAAAACGTCCAAGCTTTGATTAAGATGTATAAGGAAAATTATTATCATTAATTATTCCAAGACACTCATAACCAACCAAAGAAAATGTGGGAAGTCATTAATACCCTAGCTGCAAATAAAGTAAAAGAAAGCCCTGCTCCCCCAAAGCTGATGTCCGATTCCAAGTTAGTTACTGACGGCAACGAGGTATGTGATCTGTTGTATTTTTCTTCGGTCGGTGCAGACATCATCATCATCAAATTTAAGAGCTAGGCTCTTGTCGGTGGAGTTTTTTCCATTCCTTTCTGCTTTCCGCCCTTCTCTTAACCTCCTGATACGACCCGACATTTATCTTTTCTTTTATTTGCTGCATGTAGCTTATTCTTGGTCTTCCTCGCTTCCTTTTTCCTTCTATTCGGTGCAGACCTAGCTAATAAAATACCTCAGAACTATCATAATGACATAGGTAACATCCTAATGTATGACCAAAATTACTCACATGACACATTACTAAATGAACTAAAGCCCTGTACTGTAGAGGAGGTAATTAAAATTATAGATAATTTGGATATTAATTCTAGTACTGGATTAGACGGAATCTCTACTAAGGCAATTAAATGCCAAAAAAATCTTATTGCAGAAAATTTAGTCAACTCAATAAACAAATGTTTTAGGCTCGGTATTTTTCCTGACTCTCTTAAGGTGGCCAAAGTGAGCCCTATATATAAATCAGGTTCTAGAACTAATCCTAGTAACTACAGGCCGATTTCAGTGCTACCCGTATTATCGAAGATATTCGAGAGATTATTATATAACCGACTTAACAGCTATTTAACGGAAAAAAAGTTTTTAATTGAAGAGCAGTACGGGTTTTGTTCAAAGTCTAGTACTCTGACAGCTGCAGTAGATTTGATAACGAAAATTAAAACTAGTATCGATGATAAAAAAATAGCATTGGGCATATTCATTGATTTAAAGAAAGCCTTTGATACAGTAAGTCACGAAAAGCTTATATTAAAACTACGTAATATCGGTGTCAACGACACGGCACTAAAAATGTTTAAATCATATCTTCAAAACAGATGTCAGATTGTGAAGATAAATGACTTTGTAAGTAGCTCTCAGAAAATAACGTTCGGTATACCACAGGGTTCCATACTTGGCCCACTTTTGTTTTTAATATATGTAAACAACATAAGCAAAATAGGTTTAACGGGCAATATTACACTTTACGCCGATGATACTTGTTTATTTTATTTTGGCCAATCAATTCAAGAAATTACTGTTATGGCTCAAAGAGACTTGGATGTGCTAAGTGAATGGCTCCTTCATAATTTGCTTACTATAAATACATCTAAATCTTCATACATGATATTGTCAGCAAAAAATAAAGTGATCCCTGATTTTATTCCAATAACAATACATAATGAACTCATAAGAAGATCCAGTCAGGAAAAATACCTGGGACTATACATTGATGACAAATTAACATGGACGACGCACATTAACCATGTTAGAGGAAAATTGATATCCTTGATAGAAGCACTACGTAAGATAGCCCACTGCATACCCCGAAAAGTTAAATTAACTATGTATAATGCTTTGGCGAAATCACACCTAAACTACCTTATCGAGATTTGGGGCTCTGCAGCATTTACGAACCTTAATCCATTGCAAAGATCCCAGAACAAAGTCATAAAAGCTTTATTTCAATATCCCTTTCATACACCAACTAATCAGATATATAAGAAATCTAAAATATTTAATTTATCCCAACTGTACAAATTCCAAACATGCATTTTAGTCAAAAAATTAATAACAAATTCTATTAAAATTAATATAAAATGGTTTATAAAAAGTAACCCCATAACCTCCGAATCAAAAATAAAATACAATTATCAGCGCCTAGAACTAACTATGGAAAGAAGACTATACTGTTTGAGGGAGCACAGCTATTCAATATGCTACCAAACCCCATAAAAGAGTGTGAAAGTATGAATTTATTTAAAAATAAGCTAAAATTGTATTTAGAGTCGAATACCGGCTAATTACATAAGATTTTTTTTTTTTCTCATCTCATTATAAATGAAATGTATTTTCGTATGAGAATAAAGATCTTTAAACCTAAACCTAGATGAAAGAGCGAGCTGGAGCTATACCGTTACATACATCTATTTCATTTTATTTGATTGGTGGTAGGTCTACATAAACTGCCCCGCTGGGGGCCTGCTAATTACGGGATTACCAGACTTTAGGTTACCCATGTGAACTGCGAAAGTAGCTTTTATTACATAAGGAATAGAAACTGCATTATTTCTGAGGGTAATTGGGCAGATTGCGGCGAGGTTGGCTGGTCTACCTGTGCGGTGGCGGGCTAGTGTAGTTACCTCTCGAAGCAGATCTTGTCGGTGTCCAGGTAGTTGATGGCTATGGGCGCTTGCAGGCGTTGCTGCAGTAGCTTCTTGTGCGGCGGCGGCCAGGCGCGAGTCGGGGCGGGCTCGACGACCTCTCGCCACGAGGTTCCCGCCTCATGGTCCAGCTCTACCAAGCTGGCTGCGCGTCCTGAGGGCGGATAAAAGCATGTAAAACTGCTGATCGTCCACATGTTATACACTATCAGTTCCCCGCGACTTCGCCCGCGCCAAATGTCGGATTATCCATAATAACTTTCGTCCAGTAGTTTCGGACCTATTCAATACAAACAAAAAATCAAGTCTTTTCTCTTTTTAATAGGTATTAGTATCGAGTACCTGGGCAACTGGTTTTCCTAAACATAAGACTAATTTAGACCGATTTTCACCCCCGATAATCTCCACATACTAAATTTTAGCGAAATCGTTAGAGCCGTTTCCGAGATCACAAATCTATATGTATAAATAAATATACAAAAATTGCTCGCTTGAAGGTATATTATACATTGTTAAGTTAGTATCACTATAATTATACGTACCTTGCCCCCTAAATATGTAGGTCCTGTCGCCCCTCTGCCACCGGTTGTTCTCGAAGCCGACGAGCGTGGTGTCGACGCGCACGTTTCCGCCGCGCTTGTACACCTTGTACGTGTCAAACGGGCACATGTGCGACACCAGCGGGACTGTTGAAGATTTTTTTATTTACCAGTTTTCAAGAATCTTATAGCTGAATTGAATATTTAATACTGTAGAAGAGTAAGATCATGAAGAAAGTTTGAGATCAAGGTTATTCGCTATGTGCAAAGTGGGTAGTGGAGACCGCCACATCGATAGCAGCGCGCGATGTGGCAGGTATGTAAAGTAACTCTGTATTGTTTTAAAGCATACTGCACTTCACTGTATTCTGGCAGTCTTTGGGTCAGATATACTCAAAAGTCGTACAGCGCTGTGCTAGTCCAATTTAACAATGCTTTCAGGATATTGCTGGGGCTGCCTCGTTTTTGCAGTGCGTCCGCCATGTATGCGCCTGCATACAGATAACGTTGCGGCCACCATCAGAAAAAAAACAAGCATCCCTAATGTTCAGGGTGCGTGACAGCTACAAAGGTGTCCTGAAAGTCATTGCTGGGCGTCAACATGTTTGTCCCTTGATGTGGCACTTAAGCCAAAATACATTTGTTTACTAACACTATTTGGATCTTTTGTGTCAAGAAAAAAATGTTAATATTTGCGATTAGACGCGCGAAATGAGGAGCGGGCAAAAAGAAGTATGTGTTCCCCAGCTGGTGAACTCTCACTTTATCACAACACAACGTAGGGGCGCCAGGCTGAGTCATCGCAGCAGGTCGTAACACATCCCAGACGCTAAGCACGATTGTGAAACACACCCCACCCAGACGCAAACCATTAAATAAATAGTAATACTACTGACAGCAAAATTACTTTGCAATGATATTTAAAGAAATATCTACTTGCCTTGCCTACGATCCCTTAAAAATATGGTGAAATTTAGCTCGCCACAGTCGGGCACTATTTCGTGTAGACTCCTTCGGAAACCATTGTCTACGAATTTCATTCATATAACTCTAGATAACACTAAACCTATTCAGTGACGTCATATCATGCGGCGCGCTAGGGTTGACTGTTACAAGAAGCTACTATCGCCATCTAGCGCACCTTACTAGCACTTTACTCATGATCACCCAGCCAGCATTGTGTCGCCGCGCGTTGCCAATGAATAAAACGCGCGCGTGTGTCACTGCTCATTAGCGAGTCGTTATTAGATTATCCTCCACAGTGGGTCACCGCGCGACGCCACGTCGCGGTACGTTCTCACCATCTACTCGGGGAGTGAGACAGGCCTGGCTAAACCCAACAGAGTCACTTACCCCAGCTAGTGAACTCCCACTTCATCTTGACGTAGAAGACGGGCGCCAGGCTGAGCCGCCGCAGCAAGTCGCTAGCACACCCCAGACGCTACGCACGATAGTGAAACACACACCCAGACGCTAAGCACGATAGTTTAACACATCCCAGACGCTAAACACAACCTCTATTGTGTTTAGCGTCTGGGATGCCACACACCCCAGCTGATGAACTCCCACTTCATCTTGACGTAGAAGACGGGCGCCAGGCTGAGCCGCCGCAGCAAGTCACTAACACACCCCAGACGCTAAGCACGATAGTGAAACCCACTCAAGACGCTAAACATGATAGTTAAACCCATCAGAGTCACATACATACCCCAGCTGGTAAACTACCACTTCATCTCGCCGTAGAAGTCGGGCGCCAAGCTGAGCCGCCGCAGCAGGTCGGGGATGCCTCCCGCGCGGACCGCGTGCCCCTGGTAGTCGCGCCGCGACAGCACCAGCGAGAGTAGCTCCGCGTTGCCTGTCGCTGTTGCTTCTTGCACCGCTGCGATGGAATACAACAGAGGCACGTACCCCAGCTGGTGAACTCCCACTTCATCTCGACGTAGAAATCGGGCGCCAGGCTGAGCCGCCGCAGCAGGTCGGGGATGCCTCCCGCTCGGACCGCGTGCCGCTGGTAGTCGCGCCGCGACAGCACTAGCGAGAGCAGCTCCGCGTTGCCTGTCGCTGCTGCTTTTTGCACGGCTGCGATGGAATACAACAGAGGCACGTACCCCAGCTGGTGAAATCCCACTTCATCTCGACGTAGAAGTCGGGCGCCAAGCTGAGCCGTCGCAGCAGGTCGGCGATGCCTCCCGCGCGGACCGCGTGCCGCTGGTAGTCGCGCCGCGACAGCACTAGCGAGAGCAGCTCCGCGTTGCCTGTCGCTGCTGCTTCTTGCACGGCTGCGATGGAATACAACAGAGGCACGTACCCCAGCTGGTGAACTCCCACTTCATCTCGACGTAGAAGTCGGGCGCCAAGCTGAGCCGTCGCAGCAGGTCGGGGATGCCTCCCGCGCGGACCGCGTGCCGCTGGTAGTCGCGCCGCGACAGCACCAGCGAGAGAAGCTCCGCGTTGCCCGTCGCTGTTGCTTCTTGCACCGCTGCAATGGAATGAAAGGTGTTTTGTCATAGGAAAGCGACGGCGTACTTTTCGCACTGACTCGAAAACTTTGTGAATTATTGTTTTTAAGGATAAAAGAGACCTACACTAAAAAAATGGTAGAAGAAGGCTGAGAAGAAGAAGTGATAAGCATTTACTTTACAATCTTAATTACCTGGTGGTCGTTTTTTCAAGTGCAATAATATCTATTATTAAAAATCTATGCTTACCTTAAAAGTACCTACACATGCACGCAAAACGTACGCCAGACTACCTCACATTGACCATGAGACCGCCTTTATTACCTTCGTTATAAAAGTTGTTTTCGTAGTTTACATTAACATGGATAACCTGACGTGCAACCGACTGTGCCCAACCAAGAATAACTTTAGCAAAACACTAGGTACGGTCACAGAATAAGTACTAGTACTCCGTACAGAAGTATGACTTTGCAATAAAATTCAAAGAAATATCTACTCAATGTTTGATATGGTGTAATTCAGTTCGCCTCTGACTCAAGCACATTTTCGTGAAGACACCTACAGAAATACATTGCAAGATAATTTCATTCTTATAACTCTGGAATATGATTCATAATACACTAAACCTATTCAGTGACGTACTATCACGCAACGCGATAGGTTTGACAGCCACAAGAAGCTACTTACGCCATCTAGCGCATCTTTCTAGGACTTTATTCACGCTCGTCCAACCAGCAACCTAGTGTCGCGCACCGCCGGTGAATAAAACGCGGGAGCGTGTCGCTGCCGGCTAGCGACACCCAACTTGTTTAGTCCCTTACCAAGGGGTCGCCGCGCGTAAGTACGTTTTTGCTACCTACGCGGGAAGATACACAGGCCTGGTATGGTCCACATTCATAGCAGGAGAATGAACTAAAGTCGAGCAAGACCAATCGCGGTATTAGGCAGTAGCAAGAAACAGTTTCAAGGCAAACATCACAAACTAACAGCGATATTTCTAAATAATACATTACAAATTGAGAGGTGCTTGTGGCGCAGTGGCGGCAGCGCTTTGGTAGTGATACCAAAAGTTAAGCAACCCACGGCGCGGTCGTGATTGGAAGGGTGACCATTCCGACCATTTAAGTGACGTCCATGACAAGCATCTCCGTGCTTCGGAAGGCACGTTAAGCAGTTGGTCCCGGCTAATATCTGTGGTATTAGTCGTTAAGCCTAGTCAGAGGCCCTAGGGCGGCTTGATAACTTCTGACAGTAAGGTTTGTCACTTGCCTTACATACACCCCTCCACCAATCCGCACTGAGCCCGCGTGGTGAAGTATGGCTCGTTCCTCCTCATAGTCGAGGTGAGGCCTTTTCCCAGCAGTGGGATCTAATAGGCTGACTTATTATTATATACATTACAAATTAACAGCGATATTTCAAAATAATAACAACCATACAATGTCATCTTTCCATTCAATTCATTATTCCAAATTCAAATATTTTTTTTGGGTAGGAAACATTGGCATTTGCATTAAATAAATGTACTGTATTCTACTGTCGATATGCTACACGTATTTCTTCACCTAGAATAGGCATCAGACTCATACCATTTTTTTTACTGTAGCAATACCATAGTAAATATACATATGTTGTCTAGTCATAAGAATAAAGAAGTTCGACAAGTTTGTGGGCGACCCTTCTGCGACGCGACATGCGGCGGACGAAGAGCGCCAATAGCACGCTACAGTTATAAAATATCCTAAAATTTTTAATTTTTTTACCACTCACAGTGTTCTTTCTTACTTATATAAGTTTATAATACAAGTTATAATATAAGTTAGGTTCCTTATTTAAACTTATATAAGGTTACTTTTTTGCTAAGGATGATATTTTAACAGGGCCTCTAAATCGATCATAGAAATAGCTTTCAATAAGTATTGTTTTTAAAATTCAGCTAGATTTCATTTTTATTTTTTCTAACAAAAAAAACAATATTTTAAAGAGCAGCCTGTATATAAGATATCCTCTTCTCCGCAATACCGCCCGCTGACATCTAGCATGCCTCGCCCCCCGCACCCCTGGCGACCGCTGGAAGGTCACGCACGAACTTGACAGACTATAAGGTTGTTTAGCATAAACTCTCCAAATTACTGAGTACAGATATTCACACCTGTCCAGCCATCTTTCTCGCAGTTGACGTCTGCGCCGGCGTCGATCAGCGCGCGCACGCACTCGATGTGGCCGAGCGTCACCGCGAGCAGCAACGGAGTGCGGCCGCGGGGATCTTTCTTCTCTTTTTCTTCTGCGGTATACTGGAAGAATAGTTTCTTATTCAGAAACGGGCTTTATTACAACTGCTTAGGAGTGAAACGGTAACCTCATTTATTTATGACAAAGCTCGTACAGTAGTACCTACTTGATAAGGCGCCTCGTGAATCTTTGTTCACGCAGAAGAAAGTATGGCTCCGAAGATCAACTAAAAAGCTAAAATTTACAATAAACCATAGATTGCACTACTTTAAGGTTTATAGTACTAGTACACTGCAGGTATTAGATCCATCTTACTCTCGCGAGCGCTAGCATGGCGGCAGCTACGAGTAATAACCAATAGCGGAACAGGAGAATTCGCCAACAGTATTTCCCGCGCTTTAAATTCATCTTCTGCGCAGGTACACGGGCAAGCCATATCAGTTGCGTATTACTAAACGCCGGTTTTCACGGTCATCTCTGAAGTATACTATATATTAATATAACCAACCATATTTTCTATTGTCTCGTGTCTGGGTGTTGTGGTACCACTGTTGTTTCTAATTTCCATCAAAGCCATATGTATGTGACGTTGTCTAACACATAAAACTAATACATATCACAAACGCTTTAACCAGTCAATCTATGTTGGTGAATTTTTGTGTAGAGGTAGCATATTATTTTTGTATAGTTACTTTTCTTGTGCAAAACCAGCATGAAGCAATAAAATGTAACATGGAAGTTAGTCAGTTTGCATAACACATTCGTATTTATGCGCTTGGAATTGCAAACTGTAGTGAACTACAGTAATTAATATCACAGAGCATGAACCATTGTTTGCTCCAATGTTCTACACATTTACCTAGTAAAAGCTAAACATTTTATCGGATATAAAATCAGTGTTTTACGGTAGTAATTGCAAGGTCACAAGATAATGAATGATATCAGAAAGTGATTGTATGCCTGTTTTACACTGTAAACAATCATTCACATACATTGGTAGGTACATATTTGTTACAGTGGTGATATTCTATACTGGACTATGACATAAACAGGAGAAAGTAATAGAGAAATATGTGAGGATAATTGTATCATTTTCTAAATTGAGATTATCAACACAATAACATGAAGGGAAGAATGTTCTAATTCTTGTCAAAATCCAAGATATTAAATTAGGTTTAAAATTTATCATTTGTACTTTTCTGATTTTTCAGGCCAGGAGTGGAACTAAAAAATTGCAATTTAAAGTTTAATATTTCGAACCCGAATATGGTCTACTTTTTTTGAAGTGAAAAATCAATTAACCCAAGTAAAAACTCTGGCATTACTCATAGAATAATATTCTTCTTCCAAATCATTAAACTGATTGGGCAACAACACACAATTTACTTTGATTTATGTACTTTTCTGATTTTTCAGGCCAGGAGTGGAACTAAAAAATTGCAATTTAAAGTTTAATATTTCGAACCCGAATATGGTCTACTTTTTTTGAAGTGAAAAATCAATTAACCCAAGTAAAAACTCTGGCATTACTCATAGAATAATATTCTTCTTCCAAATCATTAAACTGATTGGGCAACAACACACAATTTACTTTGATTTATGTACTTTTCTGATTTTTCAGGCCAGGAGTGGAACTAAAAAATTGCAATTTAAAGTTTAATATTTCGAACCCGAATATGGTCTACTTTTTTTGAAGTGAAAAATCAATTAACCCAAGTAAAAACTCTGGCATTACTCGTAGAATAATATTCTTCTTCCAAATCATTAAACTGATTGGGCAACAACACACAATCCTTATTAACAGCCACTTACATTGAATGGCTTCACACAATAATTAGATTATTTTTGCTGGAATAAGTGTACTTCTCCAATGATTGTTTGGCTTCATTGATCTGTACAAAGTGTGCCAAGTTTTATAAATAAAACACTTTGAAAAAATATGAATGTATCTTTTAAAACAAACCTTATGATGATAAAGCAAATTATCATAACGTTTTCTAAAGCTTTATAGTCGTAACTGATAAAAGATTTTTATGACTTGTACGCTACAAGTTCAACATTAAATTGAGGATCATACCGGTCCCAAAACAATTGACTATCTATTGTGTCTGGAAACATGATATGTGGATGGTTAATATTTTCTTCTCTTATCACTAGTGTTCTCCTTTACCCAAAGACTGTCTGGAAGAGATTGCTCCTTGCGATAAGACCGCCTATATTGTACCTACCAACATGGTTTTTCTGTTATTGTATGTTTGTAATGGGTTTTCTGATGCTGATGAATGTGTTTTCTGGTTGAAGTAAAGAGTATCTATCTATCTATTTTATAAATACTTACTCTTTATTGCACTTTATTTCTTTACATAGAAAAACTAGCTTAAGTATTATACTTAAGCTAGTTTTTCTTCTATGATTATATGCAGTAGAAACACTACTAACTTAACACTCAAAATATAAAACATATATCCGTCTTCACTCTACAGGGATGCAAATTAATGTTCAGTTTCAGGTTTCCCTCCACCGATGCCCAAAAACTTAAACAAACTTCTTAAAATTAAGGATTTTGATAGATGTATTTTGCAGAAAACTCAGAAGCTTGTACAAATGCTTGTTCTCATCTCAAGAAAAGTTAGGATGAATCATTATTGATAGACATTGTTAAAAATATGTTTTTTTTATACTGTGAATAGATCTTTAGTTATACATTGTATTCATCAAGTAGTTTAGGATATAGTGTCAATGTGCATTTATACAAGAAATAACTGCTGTTATTTAGTTATTATTGATGCATGCTTGTTTAACAATAAAACAGAAAATAATGCAAACAGTGTCAAGACAGGTGTAGTGCTTATAGGCATAACCTAAAACTCTGCTAATTAAATTTTGTGAAAACTTGTTTTTTGGTCGAACCATACCTTTTCTAACTCTAGAGATTCCTTCAGCTCTTCATGTCGATTGTTCCAAACAAGCCAGTGTATCGGAAAACGCTCAGAAACCTCTTCTGCGGTTATCGCCATCGCGTCAGATGATCATCAGTTATTGAGACTACCAACAAACTTAAAACAATTAATGTACGCTCATAACAACTCTTTTTAAACAGCTACAGAAGCCTGTGAGCTATATGGGCAGAAATTATTAAAATAATCGCAAAATTGCTAGATTTTCCGCTCTCTTGTTCCCATTATCCCACAAAAATGACACTAGTTTTTTTAAATGTATACTACATGTTAGTGATGGCCAATTCCCTATCAAATCTGGTATAATTGAATAGTCAATTGAAACATCGAATAAAATAGATCTCACACGTAAGCGGAGCGTGCGTTAGCTCAACTTTTACTACCGTATGCAATGACCGTATGCGAAAGGGGTAGCGTTGGGTTTACTCCCCGGAATATTTCCAACTTTTGGGTTTATTTCCATTTTCGGGGAAAGTATGCGGAATATTTCCAATTCGTCGGGAAAATAGGGAAAATACTCAAAACTGCAGTTAAATTAATAATTTGCGAGAATTTAACTATTTTGACCATGGTTATACGTTTGTAGCACACCTTCACATAAAACCATAACAGCGGGACCTTGCTAGTTTTGCTTGTTTTTCAGTTTTATTACACCAAACGTAAACTGCATGTCCTAATGCTTAGATTTATCTGAGTCTCTCCTTCTTTGAAATTCGACGATCCTGTAGTATACTTCCTACTACTGTGCCCACGATGTGGCGAATGGGTGCAGAAATGTAGACGTTTGAGAAGGATTGGAGAAATCTTGACATAATGACTGGGTCATAGTAAAATCACTGCATTAGAAACGGCAGTTTGGCTTCTGCTAAGTTTGAAGATTTGAGACAAGTGATAATAAAATTAAATCTTCGTTATTTAAAACAAGAAATTCATAAAAATAAAACGTGTAGGTTTGTTTTCTTCAAAACGAGTCAGCGGGAGAGTAAAAGAAAGGCACCTCTTTTGTTTATATTTTTTTGCTTCATCATATCAGCCTATTGCAGTTCACTGCTGGACATAGGCCCACTCTAAGACGGCGCCAACTTTTACGGTCCTCCGCTTCTCGCATCCAACCACCACCGACCACCTTCCTCAGGTCATCGGTTCATCTAGCAGGGGGGCGTCCAACACTACGTTTCCCGAGACGTGGTCTTCATTCGAGAACTTTCCTACTCCAACGCCCGTCGGTTCTGCGACAGACATGACCAGCCCACTGCCACTTCAGCTACTGCACTTCTAAACGATATCTATGACTTTCGTCTTTTGGCGGATGATCTCGTTTCGGATTCTATCCCTTAGCGACATCACCAGCATAGACCGTTCCATAGCTCGCTGGGTGACATGCAGTCGTTGGGCCAGCTTAACTGTTAAGTTCCATGTCTCGGCCCCGTAGGTCATGACAGGTAGGACGCACTGGTTATATACCCTGCTCTTCAGGCATTGCGGTAGTGGCGACGAGAAGATGTGACGCAACTTCCCAAATGCTGCCCAACCTAGCTGCACCCTTCTGGCGATTTCGCGCTCGAAGTTGTCTTTACCCAGTTGCAACACTTGCCTGAGGTAGACGTACACAACGTGAACAACGTGGACAACTTCGAGCGTCTCGCCACTGACTGCTATCGGTTCCGGGACAATATGTTCGTTGAACATGACCTTAGTCTTGTCCAAGTTCATCCAGAGACCAATGCATCGCGAGGCAAAGTCTAGGCTGTGCAGCATTTTTGCAGATCCCGCGGCGATTCTGCCATTAGCACTACGTCGTCAGCAAAGCGGAGGTGCGTGAGATATTCGCCGTTAACATTGATGCCCAATCCCTCGCAGTCAAGTCTTGAAGACATCCTCCAGTGCACTTGAGAACAGTTTCGGGGAAATAACGTCCCCCTGTCTTACACCTCTGAGCAGCTGGATGGGTCTTGTCTTGTGACCTTGGACTTGGACGGACATCACTGCCATATCATACAGGCCTCTCAGCACCTCCACATACCGCCAGTCGACTTGGCATCACTGCAAGGATTCCAGAACAGCCCAGGTTTCGGAGTCGAAGGCTTATTCGTAGTCCACAAAAGCTAGACACAATGGCTGGTTATACTCTTCGGAATTCTGTATAACCTGCCTGACTGTGTGGATGTGATCTACGGTACTGTAGCCTTTACGAAACCCGGCCTGTTCCGTTGGCTGGAAGTCGTCCAATCTTGTGGCGAGGCGATTTGTGAGGACTCTCGAGAACAGCTTGTAGATGTGACTCAGGAGCGCGATTGGCCTGTAATTTTTCAAGAGCGACTTGTCGCCTTTCTAAAAACAGCGCCACAACGCTCCCACTCCACGCCTACGGGGTAGTCCCATTTGCAATGACGGCATTGAAGGTTCTCACGAGCTCCTTGATGACTGGAGGTCCTCCTGCCTTCAGGAGCTCGGATGTAATGCCGTCTTCACTGCGAGCCTTCTCATTGCTAAGCTGTTTGAGAGCCCCCGCAACTTCGTCTTCGTCCACATTTGGGAGGTCTTCATTGTAGTGGTGTGTCAGCGTGGCTCTAGGGTCAGTCGCATCGGGAGGAGGCTTCGAGACATGCGAGGCATATAGTTGGCCGTAGAAGCCTTCAACCGCGGCGAGAATCTCTGGAATTGAGGTGACTATGTCGCCGTTCGAGGTTTTGAATTTCGAATTTTTTTGAGGTTTTGAATTTTTTTGCTTGTAAACTCGAAAACTGCTTATTTTATTTTAAAACACATTCAAAGGTTAACAAGATATTACAAAGTATCTGATTTGATATCAAGTTCAAACTTAAACTTAAACTTAATTCCAAATGCGGACAAATCGCGCAATACTAATTTAATGTCATCTCTTTTTGAACTTACAATTTAGGTACTCACATTTACTAAAAGATCAGCCACTAGGCGGAATCGGTCGTTTTCATTGAACTTCCTACTCCTTAGAAGTAACTTAAGTAACTGATCAAAAAGGAGTATATTGTGAGTTCAAAAACATAGATGTAGACACCTGTGTTTATTTTTCTGAATTTCTTGTTTTTAATAAAGAAGATTAAACTTTATTATCACTTATCTTAAATCTTCAAACTTAGCAGAAGCCAAACTGCCGTTTCTAATGTAGAGATTTTACTATGACCCTGTTTCTTTATGTCGAGATTTCTCCAATCCTTCTCAAACGTCTACGTTTCTGCACCCCTTCGCGACATGACTCAGATAAATCTAAGCATTAAAACATGCAGTTTACGTTTTGGTGGAATAAAACTGACAAACAGGCAAAAGTAGCGTGGTACCGCTGTTATGGTTTTATGTGAAGGTGTGCTACAGGCGTAAAACCATTGTCAAAATAGCTTAAGTCTCTTATTTCATTAATATAATTCTATTTTTGAGTATTTTCCCTATTTTCCCGCCGAATTGGAATATTTCCCAATCTTTCCGTTTTTTCCCATACTTTCCCGTATTTTTCTTTTCCATCCCATTTTTTCTTTCCCTTGCCTATCGCTAGACAGGGGGACAGGCAGTCCAGAGTGGTGGTAAATCATGTCAGTGTCTAAATTGCACCCAGTTGACTACAAATTAGATAGCATATGTGCAGTTGACCCAGAGAGCCCAAGGTGGTAAACTTATGTTTGCTCGCCACCAATAGAAGCAAACTGTCGACTGTCACAGTTCTCTAACTGTCAAAAAATAAAATGACATGTTCAGGCAAAAATTTTTTAGAAAAACTACCATCCACCCCCCCACCAGACCAAAAACTACCTTTATTTATTTACGTAACCGTTAAAACTATGATAGAACTTAAGTAGCGAAAACAATGAAATCTTCTATAAATCCATTAGTTTCCTTGCATTGCAGGAATCCATTTAATTTATATTATAATCTCATCACATTAAGAACTTTGATTTCGAAATCAAATGAGAAAAGGATACAAGCACGTAACTTGATAATTAAATTGCTTATATTTATGGTGCAATACAAATCTTATATCCTAGATCCAATTTCAACATTTCAGGAATGTTATCAATTACTGAATCTCCCTCTAGATTCAAAGCAGGATGCAGTTCGCCAAGCATTTCTGGAGCTGGCTAAGAAGTACCACCCTGATTCAGGCTCTCCAGAAGCAGATATGGACAAGTTTGTCGCTGTGGAAAACGCTTTTCGGGTACTAACCAAACATAACACTGGAAAGTCCAGCAATGAAGAAATTGAAAAGATTGTGTATGATATTCAGGTGTGTATCTTGTGGTATCACTTTTCTTTATCAGTTATGTGTAATTTGTCATAATTTTTTATGTATCAAATGTACAGAAATAAAAATAACTACTTTATCAACTTAAGTTAGTTTTATTTCTTTACATTTGAAAAATATTACTTGTTTTGGTTAAGTTTTTTTCTTTGCTTATTTAAAACTGTATTTTGAATTAAAGATTTTTTTGAAAAGTGTTATAGATTTAATAAACACTTTAAACAAATTACAAATTGGTTACAGCACACTGCTCCTCAGCATCGCCAGTATCTAAGCTTTGAGGGAGTTGGGCACGGAACTCCATTCCAACGACAGAAGCAATGGGCCCAAGCTAAAGCCCAAAGAGCAGCCATAAATGTCATGGAACACCGTGTCGCTAAGGCTGTTGCTGCAGAAAACACCCTAATGAAAAAAGGACAGCAATATCCTGGAAAGAAACATGACATCAAAACAAAGTATGGATTTGACAGACTCGTCGAAGATTTGATACAGGAGTCCATGTCAAAAGGTGAATTTGAAAACCTGAGTGGGAAAGGAAAGCCATTGAAGGACCAAAATCGAAATCCTTATGTTGATTTCACCACACATAAGTTAAATGAGGTTTGTATCCAAATTTATACCGGTTAAAATTGTTAGTTGTAATATCGCTTCCTGGCAAAAATAGTCACAGTACAAAAATAACTGTTTCGAGAAAATGTTGTTTCAAGAAATTTGATAGTTTTTTGTTCATTGCAAATTATTTACCAAAAAATTAAAACTTTAATCGTCAGATTACATTTACGATTTAATTTAAATACCTTATTTATAATGTTTTAAATTTAACACCAAAAATGTCATTTTGTACCCAATATGTGTTGTGTGTGATACTTTCCTTGCCGGGAAGCTATAAAGCTCGACATAAAAATAACCTTTTTCCAGGTCCTTATAAACAATGGCTTTACTCCCGAATGGATAACAATGAGCAAAGAAATTGACCACGACATAGAACTCTTAAAACGGGACATCAGAAATGAGAGAATGGTGTTAGGTCCATATCCACTTAACAAAGCAGATGAAACAAAATGGCAGCGAATATGTGAAGATAACAGAGATTTTGTGAAGACGCTTAATAGTAAAATTAACAAGTACAACCTAATAGTTCCCTTGATAAATAGGCAGAAGTTTTATGTAGAAATAGACAAAATATTAGATGACACATTGAAAAATGGACCACATTCAATGAAAGCTAAAGTTCAGAATGAAGAAGAGATTGAAACTGTAATTGTGCAACATGATGATTTATTTGGAACACTACTGAAAGCCTTTGAGGAGATGTTTAATTTTAAAAACAAAAAAGATATCCCAAATGAAGAGAAAGTTAGAAAAGAGCAGTCTTGAATTTAGTGAGAAAATCACAAACCAATAAATCGAGAACTTTGCTAGTGTAAGGTAAGCAAACTAACGGATTTAGTTATAGTTTTAAATGATCCTGTTCCTGTGATAAAACTGACAAAATATATTTTAGATATTTTATTAAATAATTAAACACCAAAAAAAACATATAAAACTTTTATTTCCTAAATAATGATTAACAATAATAATAGCAAATTGATTTTACTGACTAAAAACTGATGCAAACTAAAATACTAACAAACAACAATATCTGTACTTAATATAAAACTTACATGATGTTAATATAATATCATTATTTATTTATTTTATTGATGTTGAATTAACTTTCTTTTAATAATCAATAGTAGTTTAACACAACAAGAGATTTATACTTGAAAACAAAATACTTATTAGTAATATTACATGATAAATATGTACAATTTTATCATCAACCTCTTGAAAGTGAGAGATATTTAAAAGTACATTCGAGATTTGGGTTTTGATGTGATGCATTTTTATGGCACATGCAACAAAAATGGAATGTTTTTAATATTGGTAAAAGGAATGAAAATTAATTCTTATTTTTTATTCTTGGTTATTAGAAAACAAAGTATCACATTTCATGGCAATAATTGCATTGAGTTATATTTATTACATAGAGTTGTTATTATAATATCATATCGTTTATAATAATGAGATAAGCAATGCCAAAAGGTTGAGCAAGCGATTTTGAGTCGCTGTGGTGCTCGACCCTTGATATTATATGTATTATTATTGCAAGGACAATTTAAATTATTAATCATCAATTCATCATTGATATTATTAATTATCTGCAATTTTTTATTTAAGCTATACTCGGTAAAAGTAAGTTAGTCGGGTACAGCAAGATGTAATGTCACAGTTTACTATTCCCTACAAAATCTATAAAGAAGACCGTTCTGAGTTTATTAAAAGTACGTAAACGATTTGCAGCGACTCTATTGGCGCTTTCTCGCTTCCCGCACGAGGTTGCGCACGAACTTGTCGGTGTATAGTAGTGGTATACAGTGTGTTAGTGTGAAGAGTCTTATCCTTTATGGGGGTGATAATGCCCATCAATACCTACAACTTTTACTATGAAGTCAAAACTGAAATTGTGAAAAAAAATTTGCATATATACTTTGGGCTCAATTCCAATGAGCCCTGTCTAAGATTCAATTTAAGTTCAGTCGCTCTCTTTCTCTATCAAACAAACGAAAAGAGATAGACTACAATCATTTAGAAACGTCAAATTAAGTGATGCGATTTCTAACGTATTTGTACAAGTTTTTGCATGTTTTCGTCTAACTTTTGTTGTCATCGAATGACATCCCTACTAAATTGTCTATGGGTATTCTAATTTCCTTAGCAGCGGACAGCTGTTTAGTCTGACGTTTCTAAATTAATGCAGTCTGTCTCTTTTCTTTTGTTTGGCAGAGACAGAGAGAGGCTGAATCTTAATTGAATCTTGGACATGGTGCATTGGAATTGAGCCCATTGTCACCGAGGTAGCAAAATTATTTGTATGGAGCATCAGTTTTTTATAAAGACTTCGTCCAAGGTCTTATAGTAAAAGTTTTAGGTATCGATGGTCATATTCAGCCCCTTACAGGATAAGACTGCTTACACTAACACCCTTAAAGGTCTGTGCCCACTACACCGTACCAAACCACGACCGTGCTAGTACCATATAAAAATATACATTTGATTTTAAAATCTATACATAGGAGTTAAAGTTTAAAGTGTATAAGCGAGGTGTTCGTTTTGACAGTGCCAGAACGGTGCATCGACGAACACCGAGCTTAAACATTTTGAACTTTAATTTATTTATGCTAGGGTCGAAAATCAAATGTGTACTTTTTATACGGTCCTAGCACTGTCAGGGTATGGTACGGTGTAGTGGGCACAGACCTTTATAGCTCGTGGTACCCTACTGCTGCCACGCGAGACGCCCCCGCGCGGTGAGTCGCACGCGGCCGGTGGCGAGCATGCGCAGCGCGCGAGGGAACGCGCGGTGCTCGGCGTGGTGGATGCGTTCCGTCAGGGATTCCACCGTGTCGTCCTTGAGGACTGGCACGCGCTCTTGCGTTATGATCGGGCCGGTGTCCATGCCCTCCTGTGGATGATTAGAAATATAATATTAAAACATGCACATGAAACAAGTGTTATTTTTTATAATTACTATATTTTAGTAGTTAGAAAAAATAAAACGGATGGTTAGACTGGGCATTAGAGGAGCACAAAATAGTTTACCTTGAAAACTAGTAAACTATAGATAGTATCTCAACAGCATTGATACTCTTGGTGCCTGTGGCGCAGTGGCGGCAGCGCTTTGGTAGTGATACCAAAAGTTAAGCAACCCACGGCGCGGTCGTGATTGGATGGGTGACCATTCCGACCATTTAAGTGACGTCCATGACAAGCATCTCCGTGCTTCGGAAGGCACGTTAAGCAGTTGGTCCCGGCTAATATCTGTGGTATTAGTCGTTAAGCCTAGTCAGAGGCCCTAGGGCGGCTTGATAACTTCTGACAGTAAGGTTTGTCACTTGCCTTACATACACCCCTCCACCACTCCGCACTGAGCCCGCGTGGTGAAGTATGGCTCGTTCCTCCTCCAGTTGAGGTGAGGCCTTTTCCCAGCAGTGGGATCTAATAGGCTGACTTATTATTAATACTATTAATGTATGTCAGTACTATTGGCTTGTATCAACTATCGACAGTATCGATAGCACTATCGATACTATTAGAGCTAACTGTGCAATACTTTCGATATTATTGATGATTATCAATACTACTGCCCTGTAGGTTTCCCGATAGACTATCGATACTATTGATAATGAAGTCAACTATTAGACTATCAATAGTTTAGCGTTAGTCGACTATCGATACGTCGATCGTTGATCGATTGTAAAACTTTGAAAAGAGGCTAGGACAATAGCGACTGAGTTTCTCTGCTGCTTCTTCTCAGCACTAGCCCACAATTGTCCCGAAGCAGTGGTAGGGTTCTATTTTATGTTGGGACGTGTATAAATGCTCCTAGCGAGCCTATGTATAGATATTTTATGATTTTTGTTTATGATACACTACTGGGCATGAATAGACATCCTTTGTGTGAGGGTAGGGCTGTCCGTCCATCCTATCCACAATCGTTTGATTGAGTTAACTCACTGATACCTGTGCTCGAAACTAGACCCCTAACACTTGTGTGTACTCACGTCAACAAAATGCACGGTGCATCCAGTCTCCCTGTCTCCGGCGTCTAAGCACTGCTTCTGCGCGTGAAGCCCTGGGTGCCTCGGAAGGAGGGATGGGTGGATATTGATGAGGCGCCCTTTCCATCTGGAAAAAATATCTTATAGTACTGGACAGTCTGAATTTTCATTCTTTCATAATTTACTGACAACAGTCTTGGTGTAGTGGTGCGCGCTTCGGACTTCAAACCCAAAGGTTGCGGATTTAAATCCCGTAAGGGGCAAATGTTTGTGTGATGAGTACGAGTATAGTACATAAGTACAGTCGACCAAATTGAATCATGACCCACTTTGCCGATTATTCCTTTGTATTCATAAATGTAGTGTCATGCATGTTGCACATAGTACGTTTTAAATATTAATAAAAATGCGTCATTACGGGTCAGAGATCTATGCAAGTTTAACCTTTATTATCACTGCACTAGACATGTTTTAGATAAATCAGTCTTAATATGAATTTAAAATAAGTCCATAATCCAAACTCTTTTCACTACGAAGAAAAATGTATTATAATTAAAAAAATAAAAAACGTCATGTGTCAGATGTCAAGTATACCTAGTAAGTCTGAAATTTTATAAAAATCTAAGTCAATATTTACAAACAAGTCGTATAATGGCTAATTTGGCAGAACAAAGAGCTAAGAATAAGTCGGAACACAGTCAGAACCTGTATAAGACGGCATGCTAAAGAGGGTACCGTCGAAGACAGACGCTGACATAATCATAGCGTTCGTTGAATCACGAACCAACAGAGAACAGAAATGCAACACTATTACGAATAACATATTTACAGACGAGAAATCATTTCACTCTTCTCAACATGGCTTAACTTCGTGGCGTTACGATAACACGCGATACACAGAAGATCATGTAGTGCCCAACCAATTATCCGGCTGATTTTCAGCTAACATGTGTGCCTAGATGGATGCCGGAAGTGTCGGAGAACTTGTTTAAATTTCTCCTTGTCATAACGCTATAAACTATGTCAATTTATTGGAAGAATCAATGTTACCGACTTTGTCAGATTATTTGCGTGAAGAAGTGCCAGTATTCTCCTTTGTTCATGATAACTGTCCAGTGCATACTGCCAGAATTGTCTCGAATTGGTTTACCCAGCATAAGGATGAATTCGCTCTTACGCTCGACGGCCATGGACCGTCTAGGTCCCCAGATCTTAATCCAATAGAAAATTTGTGGGGTTTGGATTGGGGAAGTGACATTTGTAGTCGTCTAATCGGGTCACTTTTCACTTTACCAATTTAATGCCACTTGTTAAATATATACCTAAAATAAATATTATATTCTTCAACTAAGTACACTGTTTTATTTCATCATGGCTAACACAAGTTCCAGTGGAACTTTTATAAAGAAACTGGTTCCCGATACAGACTCGGCGCCCGGCTGTGCCGAATCCCGAATATCTACCTAACTACCTGTGTGTTGCATTGCAACCCTTACCTAAGTTCTCGCCGATTTTCATACAAAGTTATTCGTACAGATAGCGATCATAGCCTTGTCAGTAACTGTCAGTGTCTAATAAAATGATAACAGGTTCGTTTCTAGGAAATGTATGTACAAGCGAATTTCAACCTACTTGTATAGAATGACAGTAGAAAAATGACCATAAGGTGGGTCATGATTCAATTTGGTCGACTGTACCTATGTCATCCGTCATCCTCGTCGCCATATCACAAGCTCACGCTTAGTTTGTGAATTAGTGTGATTGTTGATACAATTTATTTAACTTATTCGTTTCCATGTGTACAGGATTTGTACTCTCTAAGTAAGTTAATAAGTCTTACTTTTGCACGAACTCTGCAGACAGGATCCTCATGTAGCCAGCCAGGCAGATGATGTCAATTTTATTTTTCTCTAGGGCTTCTGATACGGCACGATCGAATTCTTCCCGCGATTTGTACTCTTTGTGGTTGAATACCTGCAAAAATAAGTAGAAAAATATCGTAAATTAGCTAGTAGTGTAAGTTGGGGCTAGGTAATGCATGTAATATGTTTGTTGAAACAATTTATTTATTAAATTAAATCAAATTTCACTTACAAAAATTAATCGACTGTGTCATCCGGTGGGACTCGAACCCACGTCCCTTCGCTATCCGGGCGAGTGCTCTTACCAACTAAGCTACGGAGGACGTTAGTCAGTCGACGAATTTTTGCAAGTGCTTGCTACGCCAGTGAGCCGGCGTTCGATTTCATCAATACATGGGGAATGGGGGAGTCCCACCGGATGACACAGTCGATTAATTTTTGTAAGTGAAATTTGATTTAATTTTGTAAAAACTTGCAAAATAATTGCTTAAGTTATAAAAATATAATAAGTTAAGCTGATTTCATCTTAACTGATGGTTAAATATTTGTAAAAATATTTCCATTGGATACATGCGGGTACATTCCCCATGTATTGATGAAATCGAACGCCGGCTCACTGGCGTAGCAAGCCCTTGCAAAAATTGTCGACTGACTAACGTCCTCCGTAGCTTAGTTGGTAAGAGCACTCGCCCGGATAGCGAAGGGACGTGGGTTCGAGTCCCACCGGATGACACAGTCGATTAATTTTTGTAAGTGAAATTTGTGTTAATTTCGTAAAAACTTGCAAAATAATTGCTTAAGTTATAAAAATATAATTATTTATTTATTTATAATCTTCAGAACAGGTCGGATTTCTGTCTTATCCGGCTGTAAGAGTCAAGGAGCAGATAGAGCACTGCGCTTGTATATTATTATAATAGCCTTTGCGTAATTGGCTAAACGGGGGATGACGGTGGTTCAGGCTAGCGCTGAAGCTATTGATGTGTCTAGAGGCAGTAATGCGGATGTCTAAAGTCTGTAATGTTACTCCATTCACCAGGGAAGGCACCCCAGTGGCCTCGGTTAGCTTCATCGCTAGAGGCTGTAATGAATGTGTCTTAAAACTTTTAATGTTGCCCCACTCACGCAGGAAGGGATCCCAATGGCCTTGGCTAGCTTTATCGCTAGAGGCTGTAATGCATGTGTCTAAAGTCTGTAATGTTACCCAATTCACCAGGGAAGGGACCCACGTGGCCTTGGTTAGCTTCTTCGCTGGAGGCTGTAATGAAGTCTTAAAACATGTAATGTTACCCACTCACGCAGGAAGGGATCCCAGTGGCTTCGGCTAGTTTCATTGCTAGAGGCTGTAATGCATGTAACTAGAGGCTGGTGCGTGTCTAAATGCTACAATGCCTGTGTCTAGAGTCTATATTGTTGCCTCTCACCAGTGAAAGGATCCCGGCGGCCTTGGCTAGCTTTATCGCTAGAGGCTGTAATGCTTGAATTAAGACGTCTGAGTTTTTATAGCGTCTGTTGCCACTGGATGTAATGCGTGTGTCTAGATAATGTTTTATGTGAATCTAGAGAGGTGCCTTTATAATGTTGCCAGTCAACAGCGAAGGGATCTCGGTGGCTTTAACTAGCTTCATCGCTAGAGGTTGACATCTAGGTGTCTTGAGGTTTCAATATATCTAAAGGCTGTAATGCATGTGTCTAAAGTCTGTAATGTTACCCAATTCACCAGGGAAGGGACCCACGTGGCCTCGGTTAGCTTCTTCGCTGGAGGCTGTAATGAAGTCTTAAAACATGTAATGTTACCCCACTCACGCAGGAAGGGATCCCAGTGGCTTCGGCTAGTTTCATTGCTAGAGGCTGTAATGCATGTAACTAGAGGCTAGTGCGTGTCTAAATGCTACAATGCCTGTGTCTAGAGTCTATATTGTTGCCTCTCACCAATGAAAGGATCCCGGCGGCCTTGGCTAGCTTTATCGCTAGAGGCTGTAATGCTTGAATTAAGACGTCTGAGTTTTTATAGCGTCTGTTGCCACTGGATGTAATGCGTGTGTCTAGATAATGTTTTATGTGAATCTAGAGAGGTGCCTTTATAATTTTGCCAGTCAACAGCGAAGGGATCTCGGTGGCTTCAGCTAGCTTCATCGCTAGAGGTTGATTCCTAGGTGTCTTGAGGCTTCAATATATCTAAAGTCTGTAACATGTGGAACTAAAGTATGTAATGTTGTCACTCACCAGCGAAGGGATCCCCGCGGCCTCTGCCCGCTTGAGCGCGAGCACGCCGGGCTTGTTGCTGACGACGAGCGCGACCTCCGCGCACATGCACTGGCTGGGGTCGCGGGTCGTCTCTATCAGCGCTTGCAGGTTGCTGCCGCTGCCCGACACTAGTACTGCCACCTGGGGAACGAATACAAAACTTAGTTGTTTACTGACTTCTTATGCCGCGTCTTCTGCGACCCTGTTTTGTGTTAGCTAACACCAAACATCTACCAAATATGGGCGTCGCCTAACTGTTTTGCTAGTGGAAAATCAGCATACATGTTATCCAAGGTAGACGGAAAACAACCCTGCGTTTGCCTGCTAGATATTTTTTATTTCTTTTTTGCTTCCGAACATTGAGGAAGTCTAAAAAGCTTATGAACACAAATGATTTGCTATTTTTTGTAAGTAGCAGGAAACTGAACTGCTTTGCTAAACATGTTTTATTGCTTGTGTTTTTTGTTGATTGTGTGGAAGTACCTAAATAACTGACTGTACAGAAGAGCAGTTCTTTTTACAGATGGTGTTTTACCTAAAAAGAAGTTCCCACGTCCAATATTTGTAAGTCTACTGTCCACGTCAAACGCGACGTTGCCGTTTAGTGGACAGGCTAAGTAACTGACTACTAAAGGTGATGTAGTCGACGAGAATGCTCGTGTGCATGCGCTGTGGACTCTATTCTCCCGGCGTAGAATCTAGTTGTCTCAGTGCCTAAAAACGAAAGTCGAAAGACAACCAATGTGTGTTTCGGATCCGTATGTCATCCAGAATCCAGTTATGGCCTCTAATCATGGGCCTTATAAGAAAGCTCAAGGTCACGCAGCGAGCTATGGAGAGGGCTATGCTCGGTGTTTTTCTACGGGATCGAATCAGAAATAAGGAGATATGTAGGAGAACTAAGATAAGACATAGCCAACAACAATCAACAAGCTTAAGTGGCAGAGGACAGGGCACATTGCGCGAAGAATTGATGGCCTTTGGGGCGAAAGGTTCTTGATTGAAGACCATTTGATCAAAAGCGTAACGTAGGGCGTCCACCGGCAAGTTGAAAAGACAACCTAATAAAGGTTGCGGGAACGCACTGGATGCAGGTCGCTTGTAACAGATCACAGAACAAGTTGCATGTCGCTACCGGCCAGCGACACGCTCGCGCGTTTTATTCACCGGCGGCCGCGCGGCTACGTTGCTGGCTGGACGAGAATGAATAAAGTACTAGAAAGAGGCGCTACATGGCGTTAGTAGCTACTTGTAGCAGTCAACCTTATCGCGTCGCGTGATATTACGTCTCTGAATAGGTTTAGTGAATTATGAATCATATTCCAGAGTTATAAGAATGAAATTATCTTGCAATGGATTTCTGTAGCTGTAGGTGTCTACACGAAAATGTACTCGAGTCTAAGGCGAACTAAACCATATCATTGACAACATTGAGCAGACATTTCTTTGAATTTCTTTGCAAAGTCCAACTTCTGTACGAAGTACTAGTACTTATTCTGTGGTATCGTCTACCCTATTGGTAGCCAACACGCGTGTGTATGAGCTGTGGACTCTATTTCTGTGGCTTAGGGTCTAGTATCGTGTCTGTACCTTCTTGTTGGGCAGCAGCGGCATGCGGCGCGTGAAATCGACGCTGGAGCCGAAGTTGTCGACGACGACGCGAGCGCCGCCTGGCGGACGGGCTTGTATAGTGCCGATCACCATCGCGCCGTACGAACGCGTTGTGTTCATCACCTAGAATAGAACATTCGCTGTGAGATCTGTAGCATTTTAACATTTTATCCTGGTAATCCCCCAGGGCCTATTTCACGAAACTTATTAGACTAATAATATGAGTCCATGAACTAATATTTTTTACAAGTTTACTAGTGTCCGTTTCCCGAAGCTACGGTAATAAAATATTAGTTACTAGTTACCGGCTAATAAATATTAGCAAAAATTACTAGAGAAAATTCTATTTGGTTTCTCGAAAAATAAAATTTAAATACTCTTGTAAATTACACTAATAAAGCTGTTAGTCCCAGAAGCCTTGTAAAATATATTAGTTCAAACTATTAGACTTGAATTAACAGTGTATTTTTATAAAATAATTGTCTTTTTAACCAGAAGCACTTACAAAATATATTAAGTATTCATTTATTTGTTTCTTACGTTAACGCGAATTGTTGAACTCATTAAAACACAATTTTACGGATTACTTCGCGATTTATTTACATTTTATTTTAAACCTGACGTTTCGAACACTTTACAGCGATCGTGGTCACAGGGAGACTAAGGTAAGGTATTATTTAAAAATGTAAATAAATCGCGAAGTAATCCGTAAAATTGTGTTTTAATAAGTATTAATTCACTTTAAATCTCATTGGATAAAACATTTCGCTTTTACCGGCATTGTACCTAACAAATTAATAATAAAAACACAGCAAGAATGAAGGTCAACACAAGTAAAGGAACTAAATTTTGAGGTGTTGCAGTAATGCAAGATTGCATTCATCGCATTTGTGCGCGAGTCCAACTACAACATCCATGATTAAAAAACGCACTTGCCCGGTTTTTTAAATCATGGATGAAAAATGTGTGTATAAACGTCCAAGGCAGACTAATATTTTCTATCGGTCTGCTACTATTAGTTATTAGTCTAGTACCTGTTTTTGGGAAACAGAAAATATTAGGACTAGTAATTTTTACACTAGTAACTAATAGCTACTATACTAGTAAACTAATATTTTAATGAAATAGGGCCCAGTTAGCAAAGTAGCTATGTTCTTCCAATTTCTCGAAATATATTTGCTTGAATTATTATTTTATAGTACAAATAATAACAAACAACAAAAAGTAGGTAAATAATTACAATTTAGATTTTATTAATTTGGCAGCATGCCTACCAAAAACAGGTCAATCCATGAGTGATATTAAATGATTATTAAATGACAGTAACTATATAAACACAATACAGTTTCAAAAATACCATGAAACCTAATTAGGTTTGAATTGGCATTTACATTCGAAGCTACAATTAGTATAAATTTATATTAATTACATCGTTCAACGTACATTTAGTAGTAGGTATTAATAAAGTAAGATAAATAAAAAAGGAATAATTAACATCTAACACACGAAACCCAATAACGTTCAACAGATTGTAAAGGCTACAAAATGCAAACAAAAAAAGGTACTATCGAAATCGGTGAACATAAATCAAGTAAAAATTAAGGGACTATTAAGTCGATGTAAAAACTTGACCAAGTCGCGGCGGGCGCAGCGGCCCGGCCAGTACCTACGCATAGTTACGTCTCGATCGCACATCAACACGTCACCGCTACTGTCTACTAGCCGAGCCGACTGATAACAACACGGAGACAAGTTTAGCTGCATGCACGTTGTACATACAGGTGATGTGTGTTTTGTTAGATGGAATGTGATGGGGTGTATTGAATACATTTACTAATAAATATATATGCATAAAAGTACAATTATATATATATATATATATATATATATATATATATATATATATATATATATATATATATATATATATATATTATAATTACACAAATACTAATTATTAGATCCAATACATTCTATGAAATATTTCCTTAACTTATGTTTTAAAATTTTTTCATTTAGTGTTTCTCTCCAATCCACAGGCAGTTTGTTGTACAATCTTGGCATGAGATATTCACGTGTCCTCTTACCATAGAAATTGGTAGTTTTTGATATCGTGTTAGTATCCATGTCATTCTTCCTGACTCGTCTAGTAGGGATATTATGGCTTATTGGACGCAGAAACTGTTGTTGCTGTGATCCGGAGAAATATTCGGTAAGTAGGGCATATTCAACCTTTTCATGTACCGGTAGGACCTCACAGTAATTAAATAATGCATGATAATTATCTCTAAAACTATTTTTACCCTTTTTTGATACTATTAATTTAAGCAATCTTATTTGTAAGTCATATATTTTATTTAAGTCATATATTTTGTAGGTACGGCCGTAGCTAGTGATACCGTAAGCAATAATAGACTCAGCCAACGAAACATAAAGGTTACGAAGTATTTTAAACGGCACTTTGTATTTTAATTGGTACATCTTAGACAACAGAAGTCGCAACCTATCGCAGATATCAACATGAGGCGCCCAGTTGAATCTATCATCAACAGTTAGTTCAAGATATTTGGCTTTTCTAACCTGCTCAATAGTATTGCAACTAGTGGTAGTGGAGGTGCACTGAGTTCCTTAAGACCTGTGAAGGCACGCGTTGTCGTGTGCTACTAACTGTACACTATCCAAGTCACGAATGTTGTGCGCAGATCTGACATGGATTAGTTGGGTTTTGTCAGCATTTAGGACCAAGGCATCATGTGACCACATGCTTAGCGCTGTAAAGTCATCTTGCAACTTTTGCATTGCCACTTTTATATTGCTATCGGCTGAGATGAGGCACGTGTCGTCCGCGAATTGGTACATTTGACAGTATTTTATAATATTCTTGGCATCATTCACGTACGTTAGGTAGTGCAAAGGACCAAGAACCGATCCTTGAGCAGTACCCATTTTCACATCAACAACCTCACATGTTGCGTCACCAACTCTAACTCTTTATCCTCTATCTGTAAGGTAGTCCTTGCACCATGCCAGCAATGGCCCGCGAATCCCAGTTGCGTCAAGTCGTTCAATTAGCTGGTCGTGTTTTAGCGTGTCGAAAGCTTTGCTGTAATCTATAAAGAGAAGAAGCACGTGTTTTCTACTATCAAGATGAAAATTAAT
Source organism: Pyrausta nigrata (assembly GCA_949316185.1). Taxonomy (NCBI): domain Eukaryota; kingdom Metazoa; phylum Arthropoda; class Insecta; order Lepidoptera; family Crambidae; genus Pyrausta; species Pyrausta nigrata. Next base: position 16,515,379 of record OX438946.1, on the reverse strand, counting down.
TGAATCAGTAAACTCAGTGAGAAGCAGGGTAGTGCTTTTTTTAGGCTGAAATCCAAATTGTGAGCTACTCAAAATTGTATTCTTCTTATAGTAGCAATATATTTCAGCTGCAATATATTTCTCTACTATATTATTTATGATAGATAAAAGTGAGATGGGGCGATTATTCGAATACTTATTTTTTTCACATTTTTTATATACTGGCCTTACCATTCCATTTTTGAGGTCTGCTGGATATTTACCTTTCGCCACACTTGCATTAATCAGATTTGTTATTGCACTTGTGATCCGGTCGCCTAGAGATTGAATGTCCCTAACTCGTATTTTGTCTAACCCAGGTGCTTTTTTAGGATTAAGAGACTTAATGAGTTTAGAAATGACTTTCTCTTTAGCTTTTCTAAAGAGCATTGATGTATCTGCAATAGGTAGGTAGTCTTTTTTATCAAGCATAGCTTGGTTACATTTGGGAACAATGTTACTGACGGAGTTCTGAAATTCCGTAGCAAAGTTTTTTACTATATTTTTATTACTATTTGTGTATTTACTGTACCGTTACCTTGAGTTTAAGGCGGTTTTACTCGCTAGCGACGACGTAAAAAAAATGTATGGAAATTTTTAGTTCTCCAAATTACCGCTAGAGGCGCTGTGCAATTTTCCATACTCTTTTTTTACGTAGTCGCTAGCAAGTAAAACCGCCGTAAACTCATGGTACTGGTCCTGAAGGCCTTTTCTATTATATCTTCTATCGACTTGGTAATCTTTCCTAAGAGATTATTAAGTATTTGCCATGACTTCCTAGAATCATTTTTATTTATCATTAGTTTATCAGCAATATATTTGTTTCTGGTGTTCTGGACCAATTTATGAGATTTATTTGTTAATCTATTGTACTCTAATCTTATTATTCGATTTGTCGGATCATTTAAACATTTATTGCGAGCAACATTGGTGTACACAAAGTGACAAATACATGTATGTTAATACATGGTATTATGATTAAACTACAATGTAGCGCCCCGTAAGGTCACAGCAATAGCAGAGGGCATGCACTAATTCTATTTACAAATCATAATTTACCATATTACATTACATACGTGACGCCGGGACCAGACGAGTGTAACACGTAATGTAATATAACGAGTAAGGTAACGCTCGTCACTGATCCATCGGCTGTCGGTTTTTAGCCCAAACGCAAAGGCGCTCGCAGTACCGTCCACACGGTTGATGCTAAATTACACGTAACCTTAAATTACACGTTACACTCGTCTGGATCCGGCTTGAGAGAACAACAAATCCATACTACACACATACAAATATAAACGCAACTCGCAAACGAAACTCTGTTACCTCTTGCCGCTTAAATTACTAAACCGATTTAGATGAAATTTGATATAGAAATAGTTTGAAACCATAGGAAGGATATAGGCTACATTTTTAATAAAAACATAATGGGAGTGCGATGGGGGGATAAAATTTAAATGGAAATTCTAACTTTTGAATCACTTTTTTCTTATAACGTATCTTAGACTAGTAAATACCTCTGCTTGATCCTCTGGAGCCACGATGAGAACCATCCCAATGCCGCAGTTGAAGGTGCGTAACATCTCCTCGTCCGTCACCGCGCCCGCGTCCGCGATCCACGCGAACACCTGGTACAAAGGCATATGTTAGACTTAATACTACGTGATGGGTTTCGAAGTTATAATATTCTAGGAACGTATTTAAAAGCGAATTTACAACAACCTTTATTAACAAACATACTTGGTTTCGAAAACCTAAAAAAAATCCTAAGCACTTTTTACATACTGTTTTAATGACTGTTTATTCTTCCTATAGCCTAAATGGATAGAATATGGACGTTAAAGTTTCTCAGAAACCGGGTGTAAGTTATTAAATGGACAAGTTACTGAATTTAGGAAGGTCCATTATTGACTTGTTTTTGATCGAGTAACTAACAATTTTCCATGTACAGTCGGATGTACGTCAGGTTACACATTTCGCGGCGGTCACAAGATCAACATGTCAAGAGCAAACCCATTTCGATTTAAAAAAAAAGTACCCAGTGCTAGTACTACACCAGCAGTGCGCGTCAAGACGAGCGCGAACGGAAGAAGGGATGACTCGCGGGATGTTGTCCAACAGCCCGCCGCCGGTTACCACTGCCTTTACCCGACCGTGTTGTAAGCTTCATCCCTGCTATAGACTATAGGGTAACCTGTCCAAGTACTGACCGGGTGTATACACCAGCAGTGCGCGTCAAGACGGGCGCGAACGGAAGAAGGGATGACTCGCGGGATGTTGTCCAACAGCCCGCCGCTGGTTACCACTGCCTTTACCCGACCGTGTTGTAAGCTTCATCCCTGCTATAGACTATAGGGTAACCTGTCAAAGTACTGACCGGGTGTATACACCAGCAGTGCGCGTCAAAACGGGCGCGAACGGAAGAAGGGATGACTCGCGGGATGTTGTCCAACAGCCCGCCGCCGGTTACCACTGCCTTTACCCGACTGTGTTGTAAGCTTCATCCCTGCTATAGACTATAGGGTAACCTGTCCAAGTACTGACCGGGTGTATACACCAGCAGTGCGCGTCAAGACGGGCGCGAACGGAAGAAGGGATGACTCGCGGGATGTTGTCCAACAGCCCGCAGCCGGTTACCACTGCCTTTACCCGACCGTGTTGTAAGCTTCATCCCTGCTATAAACTATAGGGTAACCTGTCCAAGTACTGACCGGGTGTATACACCAGCAGTGCGCGTCAAGACGGGCGCGAACGGAAGAAGGGATGACTCGCGGGATGTTGTCCAACAGCCCGCCGCCGGTCACGTGTGCGACTGCCTTTACCCGACCACGTTGTAGCGCCGGTAGGACCGCGCGAACGTATATGCGGGTAGGCTTGATTAGCTCTTCGCCTGTTGATAATAAAATGCTGTTACGAAATGAAAGATAGCGTCGGTGGCGTCAATAGCGCAGTGGCTAGTGGGTTGCCTCTATTGCGGGTTCGATTCCACGTGCCGCCATGACTTTTTCTAAATTATGAACATTCATTGTTTTACTAACCGATGCTCTTACCGGGAGGGACCACATCGTGATGAAACCTGCACATTCAGACGACTGAATGTAAAAACCATGATCCAAACTAGTCAGGTTTCCCTCCAGGGTCACGGGGGTCAGTCGCTCCACTGTAGTTACCTGATCCACCATAACCTGAATTACGGTCCAAAGCGGTCCAGGGGCCTCGCGTGCGAGTGCATAAAAGAGTAGATACTAGTCGACTATCGAATCTATACGAATGCTTAAATTTAAAAAAAATTAGAATAGCCTATTTCGGCTACGGTGGCTAATCCCAAAAGAGATCGACCAGACGTATCCAGGAGATAAACACCCCTTTACTATTTCTGCTATTATCTTTGGCCACAGCATCTCATCATCATCATCTTAGCGTTATGCACTCGCAAGCGAGGGCCCAGGGTCCGTTTTAGACCGACAGGGAAACCTGACCAGTTTTGATCACGGTTACACATTCAGTCGCCTGAATTTGCAGGGTTCCTCACGATGTTTTCCCTCGCCGTTAGAGCATCGGTTAGTGAAACAAGCACAGCACTTTAAATCGGTTGTAGATGTTTATCTACAACTGATGCTGTGGCCAAAGTGCTTGTGCATCTGCACCAAACGTGCAGATTAGACATGTGAAGTTCCTGAATATATGATACAATTGAACTACTTCACCTGTCTAGTTCATATGTATCACTCACTCACTATAGTCCAAAGCAGTTCATTTAGTTCAGTAACTCAAGTGATATGAGAGTAAAACGTACGGATATATTTGTTAATACTGCAAGCACAAAGTACTTTTGTATATAACTGCAAGAGCGAGACTGCAGTATTCTGCTACTGCACTGCAGTTTTCTATGTAAAATTTGGGTATTAATTAATACGTTTGAATACGTAACGTACGTACATTACGTACATAAATAACACTACATCCTTAACTTTGTTAACGATATGTGTTAAATGCGTGTAACAATATCATCGAAGTTAATAGAAATGCTTTTAATTCGTAATTCTAGACTGCCTAAATAATATAAATGTAATTTTTTAGTCATTAGAATTCTCTGTAGTACACGATACATTTAAACCGAATGAAGTAGTGAGTGATATTTTGATAGTAGATTGATAGTAGAACAAATTGAACTAGATGAGTGATACATATTTTCAGCTCCCACTGAACTATATCACTCATTTCACTTCAGTGAACGATTTTGCGCATGTCTAGTGCAGGTGCACCAGTGGGCTGTCTACGGGTACCTATTTCTCCCATTGAAAGTCAACTTACCTAACGTGAGTCCTTCTTTGCTGAAAGGTGCCTTGTCCTGCAGCGTGAGGCCGGCCTTCTTCATGAGCTTGTGAATCAAACTAAAGCCGTTGCTGTGAACGCCATTAGATGGCAGTCCGATGATTATATCACCAACCTAGAGTAAATGTATGATTTTAATAACAAGCTTTGGTCGTTACGATACAATGAAGTACAATTCAGATTACACAGCGCCGAATCGCCTGCCGTTATATTTGCCTCTCTTTTTGTCTCACCCGACCGCGTAGGGTTGACCGACGCGACGGTAAACGCGTGTGTGGGTCTATATTTCGACCGCCTAACTGAGTTCTCCCCTGCGAGGTACAGGGGTGCGGGAGACTAGAACTGGGACCATGAGCAGTGCGGGCGCTTGTGATATGAGTTTTGAAATTCGAAATTCGCATTCTTTTCAAAATTCAAATGACCCAATCAAATTAGAGCACCGCTTACTCTCCCCGTTTTCGTCTACCCCCGCTCCCCTGTACCCCGCAAGGACTCAGTTACGCGGACTATAGTCATCGATATTACGTGCGATTCGGCTGGTGAGTGACAGCCTTATCGATCGACCTACTCATGTACTTGTTGCTTCATGCCTAAATTGTGGAGTAAGCCAGACCTGATTTAAGTAGAATCTCTTTTCAGCAAACAATTAAATTAGCTTAAATTCCATCACGTAGTAGTAATTAAAGTTACTTATAATGAACACAGGATATATATATAATGAATACAGGAACAAATGACTAGATGCACTCGCTCAACGGCGCATACACATACACAAATTTGGTTACAAGTTACCCCTACAGGTAAACACGCTCACACACGCATGCACGCACGCACACCCCCAATGTATACACATTCAATCACACAATCAGACACACATCTCTCTCTCTCCCTCACACACACACATACATACACACACACACACACGCACACACACACACACGCGCACACACACACACCCACACACACACACACACACACACACACACACACACAAACCAACGAGCATACTTTGTTTATACTTACTATTTATTGTTTTCTTTCCATATTTTTAAATAGAAATATTAAGATAGCCACGAGGGAAGAAGTGAGTTATTCCCACTACAAGTGTCCTTGACAACTTACCGGGAAAACTCGGCAACATATTGTAAATTGGTTTATGGAAATAAACGAATTTTTATTATTTATTATAATCATGCAACGAGCACCGTTGTCCATCTCGTAGATAATTGCAAGTGGGCATCATTAAACTCAAAAAATTAAAAAAATATGGGAACTTACAGTGATATCGTTGATCTTTGGCAGCACGTGTGTTCTCTCTACCACGCCGAGTGCAAAGCCAGCGATGTCGTACGCGCCGGGTTCGTACATGCCCGGCATTTCCGCTGTCTCGCCGCCTGCCAACAATAACCTATTTTAGACAGGCTTAAGTCTGTGCAGTAAAAAAATGTCCGCACTTGCCAAAATGTATTTAAAAAAACCTTTAAGAATAGTTAACACCACCAATCGAGTGACAAACTCAACGCGATTCGTGCGTTTTCCATAGGTATGCATGATTATTTCATCTCTTTATTTAAGGAACTTGGCTAGGTCTCAATCACAATTGAATACTTCGCTCATTCCGTTATAAGCAAACTTTAAAATTATTTCTGAATCTCATTCATTTTTTTCCCAGCTGCTAAGTTGGAACCAGATTCCGTTTTTTAAAATGGGTTAGCTCTTGCCTCTAGACTGAGCCACCTATTATGTCGTTTTTGACATAGAAATGGATAAAAAACACTGCTATTGCTTCGTTTTAAACCTAAAGAACATAAGTCAGCCTATTAGATCCCACTGCTGGGAAAAGGCCTCACCTCAACTATGAGGAGGAACGAGCCATACTTCACCACGCGGGCTCAGTGCGGATTGGTGGAGGGGTGTATGTAAGGCAAGTGACAAACCTTACTGTCAGAAGTTATCAAGCCGCCCTAGGGCCTCTGACTAGGCTTAACGACTAATACCACAGATATTAGCATATGAACTAAAGAACATATGAACAAAGTATTTTTTATCGTCTTACTTACCAATAAGGGCAGCAGTGGCCTGTCTACATCCTTCCGCGACTCCCGAAACAACATTCCTGGCTACATTGACATCCAATGACCCGCAAGCGAAGTAGTCAAGGAATGTCAAAGGCGCAGCGCCATTGCACAGTATGTCATTGACACACATAGCGACTAAATCGATGCCAATAGTGTTGTGTTGGTTGATCGTCTGTGCGATTTTCAGCTTTGTGCCAACGCCGTCAGCGGCTAGCACGAGAACTGGGTCCTGGTCAAAGAATAATTGTTTTAACAAACACACCAATTACCTAGCCCCAAACTAAGCGTGGGCATGTGCTATGGCGACTAGAATAACGGATAGACATACTTATTGTTTTATACATCCATGACTTAGATACAAATGCTCGTGCTCATCACACAAATATTTTCCCCTTGCGGGATTCGAACCCGCAACCTTTGGTTTTGCTGTTCGCAGCGCGAACCACTACACCAAGACGGTCTACAAATCATAGTTTAAGTTTGTTTGAAGATTATAAGTATATCCTACCCGTGTGCGAATTTTAGGTTTCTATTTAAACTCATAAAGATTATAAATAGAAAAAAAATTTAGTATAAACTGTAATTTTTAAAGCATAAATTACAACTTATGGCAAACAGCAATACAAGTCTTGATTACGGGCAGACGAATTTAAATGCTTCATCTCAATCGGTTCAGTGGTTTAAGCGTCAAGAGGTAACAGACAGACAGACAAACACACTTTCGCATATTAGCATGGATAATAATTATTATTGTATCCATTACTGATTCGGCATTCTAATACTACTATAAAATATTACCAAACACAAGTGTTTGGTATGTCACGACATCATCATCATCATCCTAGCGTTATCCCGGTTGTACACTCGCATTATGCAAAAGGTTAATCTTACCTTGTATTCTTGTTCAATGGCTTTAAGTTGGAAGCAACCTCCGAATCCACCGAGACCGCCCAGCACTCCTGATCTTGATGTTGATCTATGAAGTAAAATTGGCAAATAAATAAAATAAAAAAAGCATGGTAGGAAAAATCTGACACATAAATACATTTATACATAGGATAATTATTGTTTTAAGTTATCACTTAAATGATTGCATAGTGAATGCTTATCAGCATTCACTATGCAATCTAAATATATTATTGCACTTGAAAAAAAAAAGAAGAACTTGAAAATTTCGACAGGCTCTGCCAACGCCAGGGTGGCCGAGAGGTTAGGCAATCGCCTAATTCCCGCCTCTGGTAGTCGTTTTTTTTAAGTGCAATAATATATTTAGATTGCATAGTGAATGCTTATCACTTAAAACAATAATTATCTTATTTGCAAGCTTCATCTTTCGATTGTTAAATACTTGCAATAGTATTTCTTTCGGGTGTTGAGGGTATAATCCCAATAACATTGATGAAAGCAACGCGGCATTACAGCGTTAAGAAGCACTTGAAAATCTCGACAGGCTCTGCCAACGCCAGGGTGGCCGAGAGGTTAGGCAATCGCCCGGTATGCGAGGAACGCGGGTTCGATTCCCGCCTCTGGTGGTCGTTTTTTTCAAGTGCAATAATACATATATTTACATTTATACATAATAATTATTGTAGTCAAAAATACCTATTATTAAATAATATCGCAACACTAACGTAAAATTATGATAACATATAGGCATGTCACATCTATTGTCAACTACTTTTTGTGATTGGTTAATGAATAAACTATCCGTGAAACAGCACCCAATTATATTTTTGAACAAGCCACACATTACATATTGTTCCAATGATAGTGTATTAAAAAAAAGGTAGATGTGTCATCAACACGTGGAGAGCCAACTGGCTCAATTTTGCATTCTGATTTTGTACACACATGACATGAGACATGTAAACGAATATGAGTTTTGCGCATGAAATCCGAATCGCCGCGCAGAAGACGATTACATACCTATCGCTTTTTTAAATATACCTACATTAATAATAACAAATATCTTCATTTACGGTTCCAGTTTTTTCTTATTATAGCTAGTTGCATTGTATAATGTGTACATACGTTTTATCTTTGGGATATTATTTTTATCTGTGTTTGTAATGTTTGTAAATTAATAAATATTTATTTCTTACTTAATAACGTACGAAAAACTATAGGTAAATGGACTTGCCTGGCCAAAGGCTTGATAAGCGACACTAACGAGTCCCCAGCCTCGATATCCACCCCGCTGTCCTTGTACGATAGTGCCTTCTGCCGCGCGGCGCCCTGTCCCGACACGTACGGCGATGTCAGAGGAGCCATGGCTTCTTTGAAGTTCTCTACTAACACTTGGTGGCCGCCTGGATAGAAAACAGGAACATTTCAAACCCTTCTGGCCTTAATTGGCGACAAATTAAAATAGAAGAAATCTAAGTGGCAAATTAAAATAAAATAAATCTAAGTGGCAAATTAACCGTTATTTTAGGTTTACCGGCTTTCTAAAACTAGTAAACTCGGGTCTTGTGTCACGTTATCCAGAAAATAATGAAATTTTATTGCAATTGACTTTAGTTGGTGTCTAAAGAAACGAAAAGGTGCTTCACTTTGGGGCGCGTAAAATGACACTATATTTCTGACGACATCGAGTAGACATTTCTTAGAATACCATTGTGAAGTAATAATTCTGTACTTAGTACTAGTATTTATTCCAAAGTTCAGCTATAACTTACCTTCCTTCCCGATAGCTTCGACGGCACCCACGACGGTAATATCTCCCTCAACAAGCTGCAACAGCTCGTTGACGCACACGGGGTCTACTATCAGCACCATTCCGACGCCGCAGTTGAACGTTCGGAGCATCTCGAAGTCGGATACCATGCCTGGGAGAACATACTTTAATCAGGAAGGCCTCAGAGACGATCAATCGCGATTGTCAATTTTTAGGGTTCCGTACCCAAGGGTAAAATAGGGACCCTATTATTAAGCCTCCGCTGTCTGTCGGTCTGTCTGTCTGCCTTTCTGTCACCATGCTGTACCTCATGAACCGTTTAGCCAGACAGTTGAAATTTTTACAGATGATGTATTTCTATTGCCGCTATAACAACAAATACTAAAAATAATAGTACAGGGGGCTCCTATTCAAACGTGTTTTTTTGCTGTTTTTTAGTTTAAAACTAAAATAAGATCATAATATAGTGTCTTATGTTGTATAGGTACGGAACCCTTCGTGCGTGAGTCCGACTCGCACTTGGTCGTTTTTTTACGTTATTGAATGATCGTCTATAGAGACATCGAAGCGATTGTTATTTGCAACTACGTGATTGAAGGCGATTGATGGAAATGATTGAAGTCCATTGACAATTGCGCCAGACCCGCCAACTGACCGTCTCGCAATTGACAATCGTTCGGTAAAAATTAGATATCATCAATAGGCTACAGAAAGCAAAATGGCGGCGAGTAATTGACGTCGACTCAGTCATTCGCACCTTCAAATGAAACATAATTTGGTCCATCAATGACGTAAAAACTTACAAAACAGATAAAATAGTACAACACAGCAATACTCTTTTAGCCTTATCTAAATAAAGGTTTGTAATATTTGAATCCTTTTTAAACTTGTCTACGAAATACTAAATATGAAATGTTATTTTTGTGTTACTGTATCTGATTATTAAAATATAAGAGTTAGCTTAGATATAACGCATAGAATTAGGCCTGTAAATATCAATCATGTAAATCTATGGGTATACGTTGTGCCAAAACAGATGAATATAAGACAAAAACCAACCTTGAGCTTGCAACCACCCGAACAGCGGTTTGATCTGGAACTTATTTGCGTCCAGCCTAACTCTCAGCCCTGGTGGTAGGACTCTCGGCACGTTGTCCAGTAGCCCCCCTCCGGTAATATGGGCCAAAGCCTTAACCAGGCTGCGGCGTAGCGCTGGTAACACTTGCCGCACGTATATGCCGGTCGGCTCGAGGAACTCTTCGCCGAATGTTCGCCCTGATGTGCTGAACGGCGCTTTTTGGGTGTACCTGTGGAATGGGTAGGCATAAAGGATGATAGAATAGACAAAAAAAATAAAAAAAACCGCCCAAGTGAGAGTCGGACTCGCGCGCGAAGGGTTCCGTACCATTAACTTAAAACATTAGACAGTATAGGCAAAAAAGAGTATATATTTTAATTTTATTTATAATTTCAAAAGTATTCATCACAGGATACCCGAAACAATTTTAAATAAGAGTTTCCGCGCCTGTTTCTTTACGTGAGTTATTTGAAGTTTATAGGTCCAAGACTTTAGAAATTACAGGGGGGGGGGGACACACACCGTGTAAGCGACTTTGGCGGGCTATATCTCGCAAATGGTAAAGCTTATAAAAAAGTGTTGTATAGAAACCCTACCTTATTTTCATAGTCCTTTTCAACGATACCCCACACAAGGGGGTGCACTAAAAAAAAATTATTCACCCCTCCTTTACATGTATGACCCTTAAAAAGGAGTAATTTTATTTTTTTGTATTTTTAAAAATGAGATCTATATGTGAAGTATTCTCGAACCAAGTTACATGCAAATCAGTCCATAAACGTAGAAGATATTCTGCTGTGACAGACTAGGACGGACGGACTGAACGATCTTATAAGGGTTCCTTGTCGAACTACGGAACCCTAAAAAGTACAATTACGTAACGTGTAAGAAATAAGTGTATCTGTGGACGATGCGTGGGAATAAAGGATTTTTAAAATAAAAAAATACAAATATGCAAAATGTAAAAAAATCTGCAGTGATTGCACACCGTAAAAAAAACATTAAAGTTACAAAATTAAGGTCTTTCTAACAATTTTTAAGTGTGTTTGCCAAAACCTTTACCTAGATATATGTCACAACTGTCAAAAGGGACTGTGAAGTAATATGGTTTATTTAGAGAATACTTCAGCCGGCAACTTCTAGCCGTAAGCAAAAGTAACGTAGATTCAAAACGTTTAGTGCGTATTGGTAGTGTGTAAAGGCGTAAAACCCGCCTACTCCTTGTGTTACTATATAAAACAGGACCGAAGGATTCAATTTGTACAATTCCTTCCTGCCGTTGAATATAACGATGATGAACCCCCTGTATATCAATATATCTCACCTGCAACCACTTTCGGACATGATCTTCTGCACCAAGCTGTACCCGTTGCTGTGCACGCCAGTAGACGGCAGAGCCAGTACCACGTCTCCGGCCCGAATCTCCTTGATCCGAGGTAGCTGTTTCAAGTTGTCTACCACGCCGACAGCGAACCCGGCGAGATCGTATTTGCCTACGTCGTACATAGTCGGCATTTCCGCTGTTTCGCCACCTAGGATATTTAAGAAAGAAACGATACTTCATAAGACAGATTTAAAAAGATTTTTTATCTTAATGTTAAAGGCGTTACTTCGAAATAAAATGGCAGCTAGTTTGCCATTTAAAGTCTAGGCCGAAACAAGACTATTGACTCATGTTTAACACGTTAAACGCCGTGACGGACACCATTGTCTGACAGTATACTTTCCCCGGGGTCGCACCAATAAATCGAAGCTCGTCCAAAAATTGTTGAGGTGTTTTTTTGCAAATATTGACAGAAAATACCGCAAAAATAATTGGGGACTTACGGAAATAACGATTAACTCATTATTTTCTGAGATATCCAATAGCAGACACCAATGTCCGTCGCGGCCTTCCAAAACGTACAACCGTCTTTCCTTTTGGGGGCGCCGCGCGTTGCCTAATACTTAGACTTAGCCATCCGTGTACAGCTAAGTCTAAGTTTTTATTGTGAAAAGGTAAGCTACCTTACCTTACGTAAATAACCTACTGAACCCATTATTACTTATTTGATATTTATTTGACTGAAAACGATAATTATAATTTTTAGGGTTCCATACCTAAAGGCTAAAAACGGGACCCTATTACTAAGCCTCTTCTGTCTGTCTCATGAACCGTAATAGCTAGAAAGTTGAAATTTTAAACTCCGGAATATTTCAACAACGTTTTATGCTTAAAATACCATTTGCGTATAACACAGGTACCAGGAACAAAAATAGAAGATGGCAAACCGAATGCGAACCAAACAGAAAAGTATATTTTTTCTTAGTACCTAAGTCATGGATGTATAAAGGTATACAAGTATGTCTATCCGTTACCCTAGTCGCCATAGCACGAGCTCACGCTTAGTGTTGCGCTGGGTAATTGGTGTGTTTGTTGAAATAATTTATTTATCCATCCATTTAGTTTGCTTAAGAACTCTAGACTGAGTTTTCAGCCCATTAGCCTTAGTACAAAAGTTACAAAGATCCGACTCGTTCAAAACTTTACAAACTGACTACACCACCACCATACCTATATTCTAGCCTAGATAACCAGTATTACCGATGCATTTCTATACAAGTAAACCTACCAAGCAAAGCGCAACCAGACAGAATGCACGCGTCAGCTATCCCCTTGACAATAGTAGAAGCCAATTCAACTTGTAGCCGGCCGCACGCCATGTAGTCCAGAAACGCGAACGGCTCTGCGCCCGCGCACAGGATGTCGTTGACACACATCGCCACTAGATCCTGCCCTATCGTGTCGTATTTGTTCATTATTTCTGCGATCTGGAAGTAATAGGATAGGTTTATTTAGATTGGACGGTGTCCTGCAGGCTGTCTAACTCAATCGCTTTGAAATTGCAATGGCTATAGCTGTCAGGTAAGCAATTAATCGTTTTGAAAATTAGCTCAGGAGAGCAAAGCATATATTAAAAAAAGATAGATATATTTAGTAATTATTTAATATGATTTGAATTCTAAAAAGATTAATTTTATTTTGAAAGACAAGAGACTGAATGTCTTAGTTACAAGTTACGACGAGAACGACAGAACATCAAGCTAAACTGCAGAATCAATAAAACAGTTAAAACAGGGGCGATCTTGCAACATACATACACGTATACGTAGACTCCATAAAATAGTACTATTTAAATGAATGAATGAATGAAATATTTACCTTAACTTTAGTCCCAACACCATCTGTCCCTTGCACCAATACGGGGTCTTTGAGGGTCGGGTCCATCGCAGACAGTTGGAACAGACCACTGAAGCAACCCAGCCTGCCTAGAACCCCTCGTCTATGAGTGGCGGTGGCTAACGGCTCGATCTGACGGACCAGGGTAGCTGCCGCGTCAATGTCCACCCCACTTTGAAGGTACGATAAGCCGTTGAGTCTGGAGTAAAAAAAAAGTAAAGTTAGCCTATGTAGATCCCATGCTGAACAAAGGCCTCACCTTAACTATAAGGAGGTACGAGCCATACTCCACCACGCAGACTCAGTGCGGATTGGTGGTGGGGTGTCTCTAAGGCAAGTGACTAACCCTACTTTCAGATGTTATCATGATGAGTCTGGAGAGCAAGATTTATTTAAAGGTGGATGATTGTGGAAACTTTTACCTTAATTTGCAATATTTAATTTGAAAGTAAATAAAATTATTAGAAAGAAAGAAAGAAAAAGCATTTATTCGGAGATCGGTGAACAAGAAACAATTTACGAATTACGAATTTCGGCAGATCACATTTTTATAAAATGTGATCTGCCGAAAAGGCATCCGACTCAGCATTAGTCGTGGTAGCCGTAGGCAAACCACGACACTGATTTTCAGCGGATGCCTGGGGTAAATTCTAAAGTACATTAACATAAAAAGCATATTATGACATTACAAACAATAATAATAAAGAACACAAAAAAAAAGAATTAGCAAGAATAATAAGGTAAAGGAACACATTGCAGAGGTAAATCGATGTTCGTTCTTCGTATTTTACTTCTGTATTTTCAATTAAAGATAAGTATTCAATCAAATTACAAATGGATTCAAATATTAAATTACCTACATCCATGCGTCTAAGCATCTACTTTCATCTATGAATCGTCTATTTGCTGTTGTGTATTGTCGTTTAAAATATTATAAACACTATAACTTTATACATTAACTATTGAAATAAGTAGATAAAATGTTTTTTGTATGCAGGAAAAACATTACTGCGTGTTTATGTATAGGTACTACCGATGTTGCATGATTGATAAATGTGTATAATAACATACACGTACAGTAACTACGATAACACAAAATCGACTAAAGTAAATTACAAACGCAGGCAATGAATGTGTACCAACGTGCGGGGTGAAAATGAAATTCAAAATTTAATGCAGGGTTTATTACAAAAAATACAACAATGAAGATACAAAACAACGACAATATAATTCTTACCAACAAGTTCCTTTAACAACGCAATTGGTAAGCTAAGAAGAAAAATAAAATATTATTATGACAACTGAAAGCAAACATATTGCGTAAATAGAATTATGTCTGAGATTATTACTTCTTTTAATATGGAATGTATGAGAACGTAAATGCAAAGATCCTTTTATGACTTGCGCCCCAAGAACTACACGCTGAAACAAAGTTAACGACTTTACAATACAGCATTTTCAATTATTATTATTATTTGAATGATAAGTACTTTAACCAAAGGGTTTAAACAAGTATATGAAGTCCCTTAAATTCGAGTGTTTAGATATTTGGACAAACATTAATACACCATATCGATATAAGGCATGCATTACTTACTTAGAAAGATAAGCGTTGATATAATAATGTATATCGAACTTTACGAAATACAATAGCAAACACTGTAATGCGCAGAAATTCGGACAAAAACTAATGACAACTTTTTATACAGTAAAAGATGGTGACTTACTTGGAGAAAGCTCTGTGGGCGATGTCCTTTCTGTACTGTGCGCCTGGGAAGTCAATGAGGGAAGCAGCGGCAGTGGCAGCACCAGCAGCAGCCCTTAGAGATGTGGCCCTGTAAAAATAAGTATATGTAGTTAGTTGTTAGGGATACTAGGACACTTTGTGCGACACGATGTCCTTATTAGAATAATCACAGAGGAAAAAGTAGAAGGAAAAAGAAAAAGAGGTAGGCCAAAAAGGTCATACATGGAACAAATAAAGGAAAAGTTGGGTGTCGTGTCGTACCGGGAGGTCAAGGAAATGGCACGGAGTAGAAAATAATAGAGAAGACTCCATCGACAAGAGCATAGCGCTTAAGCTCTAGATAGTTGTAAATTGATGAAGTTGTATGTATACATTTTGTAATACCTGGCACAAACTAAAAGAACTCGGCCTCCAGCTGTTACCAGAGATCCGTTGGCACCTCGAGCCACCCCACTGTGGAATACTACCAGGCCAGGTGTGGCTTGTGCTTGAGACAACCCTGTAACAACAACATTCCATCTAATAAAGGTATTTTATTCTGTTTAGACTCAATTCAAGAGTTTTTATAAATCTATATGTGATCATTTCTTCATATTTTATCCATACACGTCAAGTATAAAAAGATCGTTATATGCATTTCTTAGTGAACTTCGGTTTTTTAAACACCCGAAGAGTAAAAAAAAATTAAATGAAAATAATCAACTTTGACTCGCAACAGATTTTTTTGTACCTTGACGATACTCTAATGCTTACCGCTGATCACGCAACCCTTGGTAGACGTTTCGGGGTATCCCTTGGATGCAATAACTACACCGACCGCTGATAATTTGGTGTTCCACATTACTTGGTGCTTGTTTAGGGTGCTATTGACGCATGCCTAAAAGTAATTACTTTGTTAAAATACGAATTAACGGCGGAAGTAAAACTTAATAGAACCCGACGGTTTTTCTCTTGCCAGCATGAAATAAAAATTAATAAAGATAACATACACGGGAGTTTGGATCATAATTTCTCACTAGCAATAATAGTCATCCTAACTGAATTTTCGACCAAAGAGGTCAAATCACAACCGAGATTAAATTGAATTTCGCTGGCAAAAATTAATTGACTGAGTCATCCGGTGGTACTCGAACCTACGTCCCTTCGCTATCCGGGCGAAAGCTCTTACCAACTGAGCTACGGAGGACGCTAGTCAGTCGACGAATTTTTGTAAGTGCTTGCTACGCCAGTGAGCCGGTGTTCGAATGCATCAATAGTTGGGGAATGTACCCGCATTTTAAGATGAAATCTTTCTTTCAAAGTGGTTAAATGAGTTCCTTTTTTTAGGCCTTCATATGGCATTCATACCTTCATAATAGTGTAGAGATCCGATTCCAGGAGGGTCATGAGAACTTGGGTCTCCGGGTCGCCGAAGCGACAGTTGAACTCCAGGGTCATAGGCCCAGATTTCGTCACTATCATACCAGCATAAAGTACTCCTATTGGACAAAAGAGAGATAATTTAAATTTGTGTGGAAAGTTTTAATAATAATGCAAAAAAAGTAGTAAGAAACTAAGACTGATTAGACAAACAAAGTAGATATTACATACATTGTTGATAGTAGTTTGTTTTTAATAAACACAACCGTTGGAAATTCTTCCATTCATTTTATTTTAATTTTAGGATTTCGTCAGCCGATGCGAACAAGTCAAGAGCAATTTTCGAAAAACATTGCAAATCTATCCGCATCAAGTGTGCTCTAATTCTTTAGACATAGAGTATTTTTTCCGTTGTCTCGTTAATTAAGATGATGGATATTTGCCTCGCATTATCAGTGTTTATCATATGTTTTATTGTGGAGTGGCTAGTAAATAAGCGACTCACATAGGGGTCATAGGGCGCTAACGTAACGCTACGGCCGCTACTTACGTCACGTTAGTTTTTATGGATTCTATGATATGTAACAAACAAACAGTATAATCTACAATAGATTGTTGTATTGGGAAAGCAAAACAAATGCCTACAAATCTCGCAGAAGTAATTGTCACAGATAAATAGGTCATAACAACCACATTTCATATGGCCTAGAGACGTATAGCCCATTAATTTAAGTTTCAATTCATATGTATTACCAGGCATGTGTATTATGAATCATATTCCAGAGTTATAAGAATGAAATTATCTTGCAATGTATTTTTGTAGGTGTCTACACGAAAATGTTCTTGAGTCTGAGGCGAACTGAATTACACCATATCGTTGACAACATTGAGTAGATATTTTTTTGAATTTCATTGCAAAGTCATACTTCTGTACGTAGTACTAGTACTTATTCTGTGGTATTGATTTTCTAAGATTTTCTGTCTAATATAAGGGAAACTGCTATGTTATTCGAAATTACAGGATATTGTCTTTAGTTCAAAAAAAACAATGACAATTAAAACATACAAAAAGAACTCTTCTCATAAAATTACTTAAGCCTGAATAATCAACTTACTTAATACGTCAACAGTATCTTGTTAAGTAAACAATCCGTATTATGATTATAATAGCTTAGTGATAGTAAGCTTCATTCGTGTTATAGAAAACATTTGCATAAGTGCATCAATACCACGTGTTCTAAATTACTTATTATGTAGTCGTTAAGATTACTCGTAAATTGACCATTACAGTTTCAGTACAAAGCCTGCACACGATTATGAACCTTAAGTAGCAAACGTTAAAGATGATGATAAAGATATTAATTTGTACGTAGAAAAACTGAATAGCTTTCTTAACTATCTTTAATAATATTTATAAGTGTGTCATTGTAAGGACGATAAGCTGTCCGTGAACTGCTTTCAGATGGACTGAACCAGATTCTCCAATATGGTTCAAAGATAACATTTGCGACGAAGGAAAATTAATTCAATACAATACAATTTATTTTTGCATACAGACCAATAAGGGGTCACACGTCTCAATATCGACCCCACACGCTGCTTCGGGAAAAATATAAATGTTGCAACTCACTCAGGTTGTATTATAGCTAAAAGTAACAAGCTAACAACATTTAACTGTACGGATTTTTTAACCTGGTACTAGAATTTATTGACATACTTCATATACTAATGAAATCTAACATACTTGGCCAAAGAGGGAAACAACAAAGAAACAAATATCGACTAGCTTTGAAGCTCTATTGTCTGGAACTCAATTACACAGCACAGCCACAGCCCATAACTTAGTTACCCACATACAATACTAATGGAATTGAAATATTCAATCTTAAACCAAGTTCAACCCAGGTTGGCAACAGTGAATAAAAAGAAAAAAAAATATTTACTCATGCCCATGTTTTTTTTTATTTAAATTAGGTTGCTAACTGTACGTACAGTGCGTGTTGTTACATCAGTGTCAAAGATACGTTATCTATATACGCAAGAAACATCTCTTAAATGTTTTCGATAATTGACACGGGTCTGTAAGTAGACCTTTTACATTCTCACTGATATGCTTGCGATACAATTTCACTCTTACCCAATTTATACTCATTTCCAGCGGCTTTATCCAAATGTACAGAGTTGAATATAAGAGATTTGTTTGTTCCATAAAATTTAATAATGTGGGTTGATCATCTTTTAATCCGACAAGAATGTGAAGATAAGAGCTCAATAAAGAAAAATAATAATTACTGATTTAAGGTTTCTTGTAAAATAAAGATTTTTTATAAAATCCTGGTGTTTCATGAAAACTATTTGTTTTTATTTAAGCTCCCCGATACAGCTATCAAAAAGCTCTAAAATTTGATGATGACAAAAGAAGCAAATATTACCTAGTTCTAATGGTCAAAAATCCACTTTAAAGTTAGGTAGGTGTATAATATTAGTCATAAGAAGTTTTTAATTTGCATTAAAAAAAACATCCATGTGTGTAGGCTAGCAACATTGACACAAAACAAATTATGCCATCATCTCTTACTCAGGTAAAGTCATTCAGTTCAATGACCCGCCATTCGGTCAATGTGGTAAGGGTCAATAGAGATGCCCCTTGTTGGTTCTTTATGCATAAATAAATAGAATGTGTCTTCGAGGACTTCATTATATCTTACCGAGATATAATGAAGACTCTTTAAGCTAGACTAGCCAAGGGGCTAGCTTTAGAGTTGTGGTAAAGGTACCACAACTCCAATACTATCGCATCGAAACTGGATAGGACATTTCATAAATCTGTGGTTGATCCTTATCGCGTTGCAATAACGTCCTCACTTTTAGTGGAACACTTTTGTTAAAGAAGATCACTTTTGTTAAAGAGTAAGGGGGTAGATGAGTTGGCGCTACTGAGGATAATTGTCCATGGGCGTTTTGAGTGCAGACTAGATTCGTGTGAAAGAGCGTGCTCAAAGCCTTGATTTTAATGAGAAGAAACACCAATTAAAAGTAAGGATTAATAATATTTCTCGCAGCTGTGTAATAATCAATTTCGACCGCTACCTCCAGACATCGATAGCAGTCAAGTAAAACGATGACCGATGCTACGGCAGTTTCTTCGATAACCACTTTGTAGAGTTGAAAGTTCTGTTTATTTAGACGATAGACGATTTATTGGTAAAGATAGGCGTGATGTATTATAATTTTGCGCCTATTTCACTCGAACTTGCTAGAACTTACTTATGTCTGGGATCTAATAATACCCGTCTCGCCATTCGTATCATTGCATTTTAAGTGCATTGTTTACAACATTTGACCTGGTCAAAGTGTGCTTAGGTACTTAAAGTATTTGTTGCCGATGTTTACTAATCACGACACTTTAGGTTTAGAGTTTATAACACACAGCCAAATGTAGCTGCTTAACAATCTGACAGCACTATCGATCTATAGGTACTTATACTCTTCTCGTACTTATTGTAAAAGCATTATTAAAAAGAAACCCGAGATACTCATCAATGTACTTAATGCCCTCAACTAGGCTCTATTTTACTAAGGCTGCAAGTTTTGTAATACAGGTTTATACCAAAGTAAATTTTAATGTTACCATATGGTTACACACTACTCGTAGTATTACAAGACTTGTACCCTTCCTGAAACATGGTTCTGGTACTTGACTTTTAATGCGTTTGTGGTCCTGCGCAAGACTGCCCTAGCCTAGGACCTGTCAAAGACTAGGTGCGATCCTGCAATTATAAAGCGGAAGATCCTCGACTCACCGACATACTTGATGCCCTCGGCCCTGAGCCCGTCCACCGCGCGCTGCAGCACCTGGTCCTTCACGTCGGCGAGCTGGTCGGGCGTGATGAGCGGACACGGGCAGTACGCGCCCATGCCGCCTGTGTTGGGGCCCACGTCGCCGTCGCCGATGCGCTTGTGGTCTTGCGCGGGGGGCATCATGGCGACCGTCTCGCCGTCGGTGAAGGCTAACACCTGGGATGATAGTTGTGATCGTGTTATCTTCTTAATAATAAAAGAAAACAGACTTATAGCTGCACTCAGAGACTGCAATCAAATGTAATCTTTCATTAAGTCTCGTTCTGACACTTTCTTTTGAATCAAATAGAAAACGACTGCATGAGGCAGTTACTGACTGACATATCAACGCACAGCCCATACAACTAAGATTAAAAACATGAAATTTTGCACCATGCTTCCTTAATTGTGCAGGTGAACACTATTTTTTTTGGGAAATCGCCCATTAAGGGGGTATAAAGGGTGTAAAGAGGGCAAGATAAGTTTGAATGCAGCTCCGTCAGATTAGAAGCTAAATGGATTAAAAATTGTATCTATTTGGTTAGAAATCAAGAATGACTTATTTCAAATTTCTTGAAAATGCAATTCGGAGGGGAAGAAAAGGAGTGGTACCTTTATATGGCAAATTCAACATTCAAGCGCAGACAAAGTCACGGGGAACCGCTTGTTTTATTATTATGATTCCAGTTATCAGGCAGGCAGCTGAAACAACTAACGTGTTTCATAATGTGTTGAGCGTTTTTAGATGAACGTCAAGTAGATTCTAGAATTGATTGCTATAAGAGGCTGAAGGCTGGCTACTTTCGTTATAGAATTTTCCTTCATTTTATGGAAACCCTATATAGCATAATACACGGTTAATAATGTGCTTTAACTAAAAACCTCCTCCTTTTTGAAGTCGGTTAAAAAAAATAAAGAATAAACATCATCATGATGTATCAGGCAAGGGAGTACTTCCGCAATTTACTCTCAGAACACCTAAAGCAAATATAAGAAAATAAGTTTTTTTACCAACCTAACCGAGAACCGATATGTCATCATCTCATAAAATAATCGTTAATATTAAATTACATCATCTACTCAGACTTATCCCAGTACCGTCTTGACAACATCATCCTAAAAACTACAGCGAAAACAATAATGTAATTCCGTCAAAATTTGTATCATTATTTTTTCCGCGACGCTCTATTAAAATATAATGGATCAATTAAATCGGAGCTAATTACTGTGAAAAAAACATTTTGTTATTTACATTCGTCTGTAGATAATCTTATCGGGACCCCAATGGACGTAGCTGTGTGATGTGAGGACGTCGTCGTGACCCTGTTATCGATAATGTTGCGGCCATAGGTGCCATCACAAATCAGATTCGATTTTAAATTTTGCATGTAGCTTTAAAAAATGTCTAAGGCATATGTGCTTTCCAGGGTCTCAATATACCAAATTTCTTCTGAATCGATTCAGCGGTTTAACCGTGAAGAGGTATCAGGCAGACACATTAGTTATACAATAGTACGTAACTGGACTGCTACCAAGTACATTTTTATTTTTTAAGTTTCCAATATTTCGGCACTTTTGTAGGCGCCATGATCACGGAATAACTAAAGATCTTGCGAGTAGGATGTGATGATTCCATTTCCGGAAACTCATAAATAAAAAGGTACAAGATAGCAATCCCGTAAATAACTATTTTAATGTCAGTGACCATTTAAGTTTAGAACAATACAGACACACTTTAGCTCTGATACCGACCGCTACTGCCTAAACATTCGTGTAACCTAGGAAAGGGGTTTACTTACAGAAACTTCATCGCCTTCCAGCAGTTCCTCAATAACAATAGTCTGTCCAGCAGCTCCAAACTTGGAGTCTGTCAGCATCTCGTCGACAGCCTCACAGGCTTCTTCCTTGGAGGCCGCTACCACAACGCCCTTGCCCGCTGCGAGGCCTGACGCCTTCACCACCAGAGCGGGGTAGGGGGCACTGTTGAATACATTGTACAAGTTTTACGCCTGGCTGACTGCTTCGTTCCCTAGTGGCTAGCACGCTGACTACAAGGTCTCGGGTTAGAAACCCGAGTTTGGACGAAAGGACCTTGCCAATACCTGTACCATATTGCGTCATAAGTACGTGAACACTAAAAATAATGTTTTATTTTTGTGAAACAGGCTTCTTCCTTAGACGCCGCTACCACGACACCCTTGCCCGCTGCGAGACATGACGCCTTCACCACCAGAGCGGTGTAGGGGGCACTGTTGAATACATTGTACAAGTTTTACGCCTGCCTGACTGCTTCATTGGCAAGTGGCTAGCACGCTGGCTACAAGGTCTCGGGTTAGAAACCCGAGTCGGGCAAAAGTTTGTAACCGGGGTTGTCTGTCTTTTAGTAACTTATAAACAGCTCGGAAATTGCTGGTGTTACCACCCCCGTACCTCGGAAAACACGTTAAGCCATGGATCCTGCGTTATATCTCTCTATAATAGTAATATATTTTTTCTAGTTTCGGGTCTGGGTGTTGTGGCACCACCGTCCGTTTTTTCTGATTTCCATAACACAAGTGCTTTAGCTACTTAATTTGGGATAAATATGTGATGTTGTCCAATATTCAAATGGAGTAAATAGTTACTCCATGTTCAGTCCAGTTAGCAATGGGCTAATATAGTAGATTGTTATACAAGGGACGAAAGTGAACATTCCACTCGAGAAGTTTCTGGCGCTCGAACGAAGTGAGAGCGCCAATAGCTCGAGAGTGGAATGGGTGCTTTCAACCGAGTTAAACAATACTATTTTTCATTTCGACTGTGAGGAAAGAAATACTGTATCGATAGACTCGATAGTTGATGCAAAAGCAATAGTATCGATAGAATATCCATAGTATCGATAGACTATCGATAGTTGAGGCAAAAGCGATAGTATCGATAGACTATCGATAGTTGAGACAAATGCAATAGTATCGAAAACATATCGATAGACTATCGATAGTTAAGGCAAAAGCAATAGTATCGATAGACCATCTTTAGTATCGATAGTTGAGGCAAAAGCAATAGTATCGATAAAATATCGATAGACTATCGATAGTTAAGACAAAAGCAATAGTATCGATAAAATATCGATAGTATCGATAGATCCGTTAATATAAATACTATCGACACATAACAATACTATCGATACTCTTGATAGTGTCGATAGACTATCGATAGTTGAGGCAAGAGCAATAGTATCGATAGAACATCGATAGTATCGATAGACTATCGATAGTATCGATAGACTATCGATAGTGTCGATAGACTATCGATAGTTGAGGCAAGAGCAATAGTGTCGATAGACAATCGATAGTTGAGGCAAAAGCAATAGTATCGATAAAATATCGATAGTATCGATAGCTCCGTTAATATAAATACTATCGACACATAACAATACTATCGATACTCTTGATAGTGGCCCTTTATTCAATAGTAGGAGTATAAAGTAGGAGGGAAAAGCTATTTCCCACCCGGCTATCTACGCATGAAAGTTCAACTTTCCGAACAGGTGAGATGAAAAAGATATTTCGAGACAGGTCGACGTTTGTGAATAAGGGCGCAGGCACCCGTCGGCAACTACAGATTTCGAATTCGAGAAGTTTTCATTAGGCACAAATGACATTAGCTTTCGAAAACTCCGTTCGGAATGAATGTTTGACCTTCGAATTCAGAAAGGATCGGACACGGAAACTTTCCGAGTGTTTGTGGATCAGGGTGCTGAACACTGGATTTATTTTGTTTATAAATGTATATAAGTATGTCTATCCGTTATCCTAGTCACCATAGCACAAGCTCACGCTTAGTTTGGGGCTGGGTAATTGGTGTGTTTGTTGAAACAATTTATTTATTATTTATTTATTTCTAGTCTATTTAAAAAAAAAACGAATTCTAACAGTTTAAAGTTTTAATGTAAACAGACTTCTGTGTGAAGCGTATGCCATAGCATCTAAACTTGAATCAGTGCAACAAGCCTTGTAGGGCCATTTATTCATCACACTTTTATTATAAGGTAGGTAAGAATGAATGTTGTTGCATTCGATTAATAAGTACCTAAAGTTCACGCAAAAACAACAATAAAAATAGTCTGCAGTCTGCTGCGACATTGCTCCACATTCTTTCGAAAACAAGAAATTGTGGACGAGATAATGTTAGGTCAGAGTTGGTCCGATAAAATCGAGAGTTTGGGGTCTTTAATATAATTAAAATGATTTAATACTCGTAATTAGTATCTAAGTTTCTTTTACTTTTTATGTAATACTTTGACCCTTCCTTACCCGTCAGCGTCACCTCTAGATTACATTAATTGTATCCACGCGCACTACGTTAGTACCTAAGTACTCATTCTTGCAAAAGTACATCAGTTTTTGTGTTTTGCATTGGTTGGAGAGTTCCACACTCTCAAGTCTCGGGTTATCGAACCCGTGCAAATAATGTCCTGCAATCCGAATTTAAGCCGCGGCGGTCAAGTTTATAACGTGATTATTATCCAACTGCGCGGGTGATATTATAAAAAACATTCACGTTCTAGATGGGCCAGGTTATTGTTAGTTTCAAAGTCCTAAGAAGAATGTTTTTTTTTTTATTAATAGGCAGATATTTTACAGCAATCGCTGATGCGGTCGATGAGACATGTCTGTCTAGAAACAACCTATTTTCTTATAGGAACCCAAATCGTAGTGTTTAGGAAACACTTTAGCCGGCAACGAATTCCACTCTCTAGCCGTACGCAAGAGGAACGTAGATTTAAAACCCATAGCCAAGTGGCAATTTATTCTCAAGCGAAGTTCGTTATCGCTTACAAAATGTATAAAACTGACATAAGCCATCAAAACATCACGTGACTTGCATACATAGGGGAAGCCCGGGCAAGACGAATATGTTAAGGGATAATGTGAATAAAACCACAATCTGACTATCAATACAACTTTTTGTACTTTTAATTTGTAGTATGCTTAATCATCTTTGGAAAATAATCGCAGGAACTTAAAAACTTTACCAATTTCTATATTAATTATGAGCATAAACAAAAAGTGTCAATTATCCGTTTTGCCCGACTCGCAAAACGGATATGCCTCAAGGGCAAAAAGAATAATGTTAAATTAGTAAGAATCAGTCTTCGCAATCATCACAGAAGTAGCTGCCAACTTCTACATAAGAAGTGTAGTCTTCATACGCCCAACTTCTGCACTGATAACACTGAATCCAATCTTCAGCTGGTGGTTCAGTGTATTTGTCAGCGCACACTAAACAGTAAAATCTGGTTTCGGGTTTTTGTTCAGTTGTTTAAGTTAAGGTCTTTTAGCTTTCGTCTTGTTGTGGCCTGCTTACTTTAAAATCTTGGTCTTCTTACAATCTGTCTTCTGAAAAATTTTATGCTTGATAAACTTTGACAGGGGTATTCATCTAAACCTCTGATTTCCGCCTCTTGTGTTTGCGGTCTGTTTAAGGAGCAGCCATAGTACTCTACCTATAGTTAAAATTGTCAAAATACTGATAAATTATATTTCTTACTTATGAAGGAAATAATGGAATAACTTAACGGGCAAAACGGATACCTATCCGTTTTGCCCATATCCGTTTTGCCCAACACGCTCATATTCGAAACAAATCAAGACTATAAATAATTAAAGTATGTAAACAAAAAGTAACTATCACAAATAATACTTCAATAAACGTGCAATTGGATAATTAAAATAATTCACAGATAACTAATGAGTGATACAAAAAGTTAATTAACAAACCTTGACAAAAATCGTAACAAAACAACGATATTTCTTCTTTTTTATTTTCACTAAGAATGCGCTCGCGTATTGTTTTAGTTGAACTGTCATGGCGTCGCCGGCCGCACGTTACACGACTAGAAAATTTGTCAAAGCGCCATGTTTTATAGACTAATGGAAAAAACAGTTATTCTTTTTACCCGCACTATGCTTCTTGCCCGGGCTTCCCCTATTTTGACATTATTCATTGGCGATAGCGAAGTTCGCTCCAAAACGATAGCAATTTGGCTACGAGCCCAGCAACGAAACGTTGAAGCGAGTTTTATTCTTGCTCATAAAACGTAAGAGGCTCACTAACCTGTTAATGAACTCCTTGGCAGCGACAGTGTCCGTGAACGACTTGTGTCTCGCAGTCGGTATCTGGTATTTGTTCATGAACTTCTTGGCCCAGTCCTTGTTCGCTTCGATCTGAGCTCCAGCCTTGGTGGGCCCGAAGCAAGGCACTCCTAAAGCGGTCAGGCCGTCGACGATACCGTCTGCGAGGGGGTTTTCTGGGCCGACGACAACTAGGTCGATTGACTGCGCTTTGCACCATTTTGCGAGAGCCTGGGAATGGGGGTACCAAGTGAAATCGATGTTTGACAAGAAAGGACATCCGTAGCTAGGTAATCAGTTGAAATAATGACCGTAAAGATATGTGCATTTTTTTTGTATTGGAGCAACAAAACAATTTTTGGATTTTGTTCTTGCCTTGTATGATTCAAGGGTCTATGGGTCTATGGGTACCCAATGGGTTTTGATTCCCCTGTAAAATGTTGAAATAGAAATAAGGATTAAATGGCTAATCTTTGGATTGCATTTATTTAGAAGCTAAATTTTTTTTACTAAATAGCTTTAAGGTATCAATGTTAATTTGCATTAAATATTTCTAAACCAATTTTTAAATATTTATCTATAAAATTTTGATTTTTTCCTCGAGGCAAGAGTTCAGTCCAATCAGTTAATAATGACTGGTGGTTTGGAATTTGAATGAATAAAGTATTTTTTTTAATGTAATTGTAATATTAATCCCTAAAATGTAATGATAAACCTATTATGCTGGGGCAATGGATGGCCCCCAACCAAAAGATTGTTGAACTATACTGATAGCTGGCAGAGGTTATCAAACCAATAAATATTTGTATCAAGTCTATTTAAATCTAATTTAAACTTGTACTTCTACATGAAGTATTTAATATATTGGTATAATATTATATGTACACTAATATTTCAAATGCTGCCATACTCAGAGACATCACTCAAAGTTAATCTTTCATTAAGTCTTATGCAGTCCTTTTCTATTTGATTCACAAGAAAAGTGACAAAATGGTACTTAATTAGATATAAAAGCAACAACTGAGTATGATGGTAAAGGACAGTTTAGAAAGTCTATTACTTTTAATAACAACCACATAACATACGACTTTATGTGTTACTTAAGCATAATGAATAAGTAACAGAATGTAGTGTTTAAGCTAAACTAGAGTATCTATTTGTCTAGGCACTTTCAACCTACACACTAGGTACTTTAGTACCTAGTGTGTAGGTTGAAAAATATTAGGTGCATCTATGGTATAAATAATTAAGCTAAATACAGCTAAGGCACTAAACAATGTCAAAAGGGCACAGGGAACTTATTATGCACCATAATTACGGTGCTCTTTTCTTTTTAGCTCTAGCTAGGCTTTAAAATTGAAAACAAGTCACTAACAAAAACCTACTTCAAAACTGCCTACAGTGCTAATCAAAACTAAAAATTTTATAAACAAATTTATAAACTAAAAAGTACAAAATAATATTTAAATTACCTAACTGTTCTACGAAATTATACAAGAAACCTATTTCCAATTTATTATCTGTTATTTTTTGGAGTCCTGGACCAACAGGGTGATTTTTTATGTACGTTCATTTTGTAGAGCACCCCTAAAGGTTCCTCCCCTTATTTCCACTCCACTTTCCCTGAGTCCTGAAGGATAAGTCCTTCAGGACAGGCAAAGGCAATTTTTAGTGTGCACACCAATTTGATTCTTCGTTGTTTTACAATGGAACTCTTTGTATAAAGGCTGATCTGCAATTCAATTCAAGTTCAGTTGAAGCACATAGGTACTCGTAATTTTGTTCATAAAATGTAATTCGGAGTTACTATTTTTAATATTTACACATTAATTAATCTAATTGGAAACTTACTGGATAGTCTTTGATGTCCAGGTCCACACTCTCAACTTTATTCGTGGTCGAGATACCGACGCTTCCCGGCGCGCAATAAATACGTTTAACGAACGGAGAATCGGCCAGCTTCCAGCACAAAGCGTGCTCTCGTCCCCCGCTACCAATTACAAGCACATTAGCTTCGGACATCGTTGAAAACAACAATTATTTATAACAAACTTACGACGAACTTTACACGTTAATTTAAGCCGGTAGAAACTGGATATACGTCCAATATTTACTATAAGTTATGCTGAATATTTGCTTTATTTTGAACCATTTAATTTACAAGTATATAATATATAAGTTTGTAAATAATTTTATTTATTTCTCGAGTACTACCGACGTCAACACGCGTAAACTCTGAAATGACGTTTAGAACTTCGGGCGTTTAGGTTATAATAAGGAAGAACGTTACAATCGATGTCGTAATATCGATATAATTAATGGAATCAGACGTTTACTTTGCGGAAATCCATTATTAGATGGGAAAAATAAATAGTTCAGGTTAGTAATAGTTCAGGCAAATGCAGAATGCACCGCCCTCCCTTCCTCAATACGAATGCACATGCATGTAGTGCATGCTACAGCTAATCATATTATCGATATTTCATGTAATATTTACTTTTTCACGCAAGGCGTGGGGCAACCGGCGAAGCAATCGGGGGGCAAATATTAGACATGACATACTGGAATCTAGCCCAATTCTCTCGCTGATGAATAAAACACTGAAGATGATGCTGAATGAGAATAATACCCCATTGAAGTGAAAGCCTCAAAGGATGAAATTAACACAGAAATTTTCAAAGCTATGAAGAATGCGAAGCAAAAACCTTAATATCTCGATCAATAATAGGTTCTATATACATTATTATACTAAGGTCAAATAATTTCTCCTTCAGATGTAACCACAAAATACATCGACAGATTATGCATAAGATTAGAATAGCTAGTGATCACTGACCTCTGTTATGCAAGTACGCTGGACTGCATACTGTCAACCTAAAAATAAAGCCATTTGATTATCGCCATTTTGTTGTAGGGAGCGTGTGGTGACCGTTCACGGAACTAATGAGAATTGACATAAACATATGCAAGTTTCTCTATTTCAGTTCTCTGGACACTCGGCGGGGGCCCGGGCGCTTTGATTGGGCACAAATGCGATGGGCGATTATTACTAAATTAATCGAATCGGTCTATGTAATCGAATGTATTCAATAAGCAACCGGTGCGCAGGCCGTACTACAAACTACTAACGAATGAATCGTCATTCAACGCGTCGATTAATCATTCGGTCACTGCCTGTCCTGTGCGCACAGTCGCGGCGATTCGATCGAATGCATTGAAGGGCCCAGTATACAGGGTGTGGCGTAAATAGTGGTCCAAAGCAAAGGTGTGGATACACTGTACACTGAAGCACCACATACCAGTATTTAAAAAAAAATTATGTACAGGGTTTTCAAAAAAAAAAATTTTTTTAATTTTTTTAGAAATCGTTACCTTGCCTTACAAATTTGGTTATAATTTCCAAAAATGACGGTTTTTTTTTATCCATTTTTTTTATTATTATTGCTGATCACTTGTACTTAGTACTCCATTCGTTTTTTTTTTTACAAACTGAATTTAATAAAAAAAATTAAGTTTCTTTCAAAATTCAATACTCACTGCTAGCAAATCGTTTGACTTTCAATGCTTTTGGTGCAAAAAAAATGTACCACACTGTCAGTGCCCATTGTTTAAAAAAAATGCCCATCTTTTGCAGATTCTAAAATGGTGCAACAATAAGTGTTACGACTTACAGGAAAAAAGTTATTGCTTTTCGAAACAAAAAGGAGCCCAATTCAGAAAAACAATTTATTTGAAGTTCAAGGGTTTACAAGGGTTGTAATTTTTTTCTGTGTGGTCCAAAGCAAAGGTGTGGATACACTGTACACTGAAGCACCACATACCAGTATTTAAAAAAAAATATGTACAGGGTTTTCAGGGTTTTTTTTATTAAATTCAGTTTGTAAAAAAAAAACGAATGGAGTACTAAGTACAAGTGATCAGCAATAATAATAAAAAAAAATGGATAGAAAAAAACCGTCGTTTTTGGAAATTATAACCAAATTTGTAAGGCAAGGTAACGATTTCTAAAAAAATTTTAAAAATTTTTTTTTTGAAAACCCTGTACATTTTTTTTTTTAAATACTGGTATGTGGTGCTTCAGTGTACAGTGTATCCACACCTTTGCTTTGGACCACACAGAAAAAA
This sequence comes from Pyrausta nigrata, assembly GCA_949316185.1. Lineage (NCBI taxonomy): Eukaryota > Metazoa > Arthropoda > Insecta > Lepidoptera > Crambidae > Pyrausta > Pyrausta nigrata. The sequence continues at coordinate 16,484,783 of OX438946.1, read as the reverse complement.
ATTACAACCCTTGTAAACCCTTGAACTTCAAATAAATTGTTTTTCTGAATTGGGCTCCTTTTTGTTTCGAAAAGCAATAACTTTTTTCCTGTAAGTCGTAACACTTATTGTTGCACCATTTTAGAATCTGCAAAAGATGGGCATTTTTTTTAAACAATGGGCACTGACAGTGTGGTACATTTTTTTTGCACCAAAAGCATTAAAAGTCAAACGATTTGCTAGCAGTGAGTATTGAATTTTGAAAGAAACTTATTTTTTTTTATTAAATTCAGTTTGTAAAAAAAAAAAACGAATGGAGTACTAAGTACAAGTGATCAGCAATAATAATAAAAAAAATGGATAAAAAAACCGTCATTTTTGGAAATTATAACCAAATTTGTAAGGCAAGGTAACAATTTCTAAAAAAATTAAAAAAAAATTTTTTTTTTGAAAACCCTGTACATAATTTTTTTTTAAATACTGGTATGTGGTGCTTCAGTGTACAGTGTATCCACACCTTTGCTTTGGACCACTATTTACGCCACACCCTGTATATTATCATTCGATTTTCGATTATTATTCGATTTTTTTTACGAATTACTAAATCGACATTCGATAGCTCGAATGGTCGATTATCAATTTATTCGATTTATTTGCACAAAAATTATCTGTCATTTCTTAGAGAACATTAAGTTCAGTCAGCGTACTTGTTTTATAGAGGTCAGTCATGGAATACGACTATCGAACATCGATAAAATCACTTCACGTCACTTCACTTGTTTGACTTTGCAACGTCAAAACTGCGTTTCGTTCGACGGCAACTATTTTTATTACTGAGCTCATGATCTGCATAATTCCTAAAAATCCCCTATTTTTATCGTACTTTTATTTTTATTATACTACGTACATGTAAATTACAACTTAGAGACTATTAATTTGTTTTTGGTAAAGAGGGTATCATTAAAATTAATGTTTCAGTTTTGAGAATCATGAAACGAAACACTCATCATTGCAAATATGGCGAGATTATTCGTTCTTGTCATTTTGCTGTGATGCTAGGTTGCTATACAAAAACTCGTATTTTATTGTTGCTTTAAAATGGCTGACACTGGTCTACGTATGAATTTCGCTGCTTTAAAGAGGGCAGATCCATATGCTAGAGAAATAATCGACAGTGCTACCCACGTTGCGCTCTATACATTCGAGGAAAACGAATGGGAGAAAACGAACATCGAGGGTGCTTTGTTTGTGTACAGTAGAAATGGGGAGCCGTATCACAGTTTGGTGATTATGAACAGATTGAGCACGAATAATTTGATCGAACCAGTGTCTAAAGGTATAGAATTACAATTGAAGGAGCCGTTTCTATTGTATCGAAACGCCAAGTGTCGCATCTACGGCATATGGTTTTACGATAAAGACGAGTGTGTTCGAGTAGCTACGAAATTGAATTCGCTGGTGAAGGAGTCTATGAAGCAGGGTCCTGGTGAGAATATGGCGCAGCCGACTCCCGTGTATAGTGCATCAACACCGTCCGCGCCCGTCGACATATTTAGCATGCTGAGTAAAGCGCAAGATGACTTCAATTCGAACAAGGGAGTTGCAGGTAATAAGGCGGATTCGACACCAGCGCGAGGGCCAGATATGGCGTCTCAAAGTGTGATGGACTTTTTTGCAAAGGCCGGGAGTGGCGCGGCGGCGCAAATGCCGGCCGTGTCCTCGCTGCCGTCTCCAGGGATATTTGGGCCGAGGCAGTCGGACGCGCGGGAGGCTCCCCTATTGTTGCAGAGGCTCATGAGCAACCCGGCGCACTCTGTCGAGCATATAGAAAAACAACAGCGCTCTGTCACCCCACAAGAAGCTCAAGGCTCCAATGGCAACATAACCTTAGATTCTGCAATGCGGCAGTGTAGCGGTTATCCTTTGAAATCTACACCAATCGAAAAACAGAGCCAGCAGAGGATATCAGGATTGAAGAAAGGGCAGGCACTGGATGTTATCGAGACTAATGGTCCTAATCCGTTAGATTTAGATATAAACTTGATGCGCATATCCTCTCCAAAGCCTACATCACCATTGGCTACTTACTTAAATCAATCTCAGGATGTCAGTCATTCTGTTAGCACTTTTAATGGTAGCAAATTAGATGATGTGGGAATGTACCCTTTGATTAACACTCTGAATGCTCAGCAGAAGCCAGCTTTGATGCCACCGACTATGTTTACAGCTAGTACTGGAGGAGATATACAACCATCGCCGGAACCTCTAACTAGGAATCAGCTTCTTCAAGCATTCAATTACCTTCTAAAGCATGATGCTGACTTTGTAAACAAACTACATGAAGCCTATGTAAAATCTTTTTCAGAAAAGGCTTTCTCTGTTTCATAAAATTCATTCTTTTGGACAAGCAGCTGATGTTGCCAGTTGCACATGATGTACAGTTGTAATTGAAGTATAAATCTACTAAAAATGTAGACCTTATAGTTTTCTAGTAACTCATTGTTTGGACCGAGAATTTTTAAATAAGTTTTAAACCCTTGACTGCATCAGTAAAATCTGTATACAGAATGAATTTTAGTGATGGATTGTCTTTAGTTGAGCCTTATGTGTAAATAATATCTCTTGAGCAGTTATTTGTGATATTATGTATTGGCTTCAGCTTGGATTTGTCATTTAAAGACTACATTTCTACTGATTAGTTTAGTTTTAAATATGAGTTCATTGCAATATAATTTCTAAAATATGTATAAAATTACCTGACAATACCTACTTATTTTTTTTTAAAGTATGTATATTTAAATTGTCTCCTGGAGATAATTAGAGATTAGTGCTTTGTGAATACACTTTAGTTGCAATGAACTATTTGAAAATAAGGTAAGGACATAATTTTGAAAGTAAACTTTGTTTGTAATGTTATAAGGACTGCATAAATTTGCTATATCTTTACAAAACTTATAATTGCCTTAGTACTCATTAGTAGTTTATGCATCATTTTTTAGTTTTATTGTATGTTACACTTTTTTTAATTCATTAAATTTTTCAGTTACAACAATAATAGGTTTCTGTGTGTAAAATTATAGTTTTGTGTTTTCCATAAACTGATTTCTCAGGATTGTTGATTAGTAAAAAAGTTAACATATTTAAAAATTTCCTTTCAGTTTTACTTTTAGGGAGAATCATAATTTTTCTAAGTAACTTCTCCTAAGAATAATATAATTTTTTTACAGCTTTTAAGTGTTTTATACACTTTCTTACAGAAAATGTGAAAATTAAAGATTTTCCTTTCTTAAGTATAATACATTTCATATTACAATCATAAAATGAAAACAGTTTTTGATGGGTTTGAAATACAAATACCTTAGAGGTCTATAAATTGTGGGCCATGACTATTATCATGGTTATTGTTGTCATCAGGTTAAAAAAACAGTAAAAAAATTATAAAAAAATTGACATTGTTGTTAGTGATTTTATAGGGAGACATTGTAATTCGAAGTTTATTGGCCTACAGGTACTTTGTTGATTTTGTGTGATACAGCATAAAACGAATTTAATTAGATATTTGGGTGCTCCCGTTTAATTATTATTTCCATTGCAATTGACGATTAAAACAAGATTCTGTTTGACATTTTTGGTCGAAATTCTCATCATCAGTCGCAAATTAAAGAGTTCAAAAACTACCCAACTCTTTTATTTTGTAATCTCCAAACCACCATAGCCAAAAAATAATTTCACAATGCTAGCTAATGTACTTCGGAAGGCACGTTAAGCAGTTGGTCCCGGCTAATATCTGTTGATATTAGTCGTTTAGCCTTGTCAGAGGCCCGAAGGCGGCTTGATAACATCTGGCAGTAAGGTTGGAGACACCCCTCCACCAATCCGCACTGAGTACCTCCATGAGGAGGTACGAGCTATACATACTCCTATAAACATACAACTATGAAGTTGAGGTGAGGCCTTTGCCCAGCAGTTGCATCAATTATAAAGGCTAACTTTACTTTTTACTGTATTTTTTCAAGATTTTTTGTCTACTTCCAGAGAAACTATTATTATAGTCCGAGCACAAGTAATTATTTATGGTCCTACTACTGCCTGCGGGGTGCGCGGTTAGACGAGAACGGGGACCATGAGCGGTGAGAGCATGTGATTTTGAAATTCGCATTCTTTAAAATTTCAAATCACAAGCGACCACCGCCTGCACATTATTAACAATAGTAATTGATGGTGAATGTTGCTACAACAGATGTAGATTCTGATTTTTTATTAAGTTTATCTGATACCGTCTCTACCCGCGCACCCCGCAGGCGAGGGCTTAGCCGCCCACTGCGCCACAAGCACCTCTGAATAAATACAATAAAAATATTTCGTCATCAATCGAGATTTGAACCACAGGAACATACAATCAGACCTAGGTCTAATCCATTCGGCCACGTCGCCCGAGTCTTAGAAAGAATCAACTGTTCATGCACTGTACAGAGACTGTCCTGTCTTAAGCAATATGCATAGCATTATACCTAATAGGTACATGAGAACATCACATCAAGTTGTAGAGAGAATTCTCTGGCCTTCTCTTTCTCTTACAATAAGTACCAGCAAGCGTAAGTATGCTAGACAGTCGGTTTACGTATGTACAAAATAAAAAAAGTTTATTCTGAAATCGATTTAATATTTCTATATTACAAATCGCATTTTGAACTTTGAACAACCAAGTTGAGACCACAGTATTTTTGTTACACAATTTATTCGGTGTCAATAATAATCACCATTGGAGGCATGTCACTAAACATGGTCTGGTCTACAGAAACATTAGGTACCACGTTTGAAATATCTCAACTAAATTCGGCCAATTTTAGAGATTTCAAGCTCGCTTAACAGATCTATTATATAAGTTACTGCACCTTTACACGTGAATTAATTAAAGGTAGCACGATCTAAGTATCAAATAAATCAATTTAGACGCGAGTTCACCAATTATTAACCCCATGATGATCATAAACAATTGATTTTCTACTGTATGGAAACATGATCTCTAAATGGAACAGCCGGTAATCATCGATTGATAATTTGACAAAATAAGACAAATGATGGTAAACTGGCTGATTAAAAATTAAACATGAACTCAAAAGCTTAAAGATTTTCATTTAAGTAAAGTAAATTCCATAATTTTTCCATAAAATTTTAAATTACACTACTACAGGAAATTAAGAATTCATATAAAACCTAGTAAGTACCTACACAACTAGTGCCGATTAACCGCCTTACTTTAATTTATTCTTCTTTAGTTTTTGGCGACAATTGTGACATTCAAGGTGTAACACTACGAGACGGCTATTTGAAAACTGTCTTCATTACGTCATGACAATAAACTGCCATTCATTCCAAATTAGCCCAGTTATTAAAATGATTTTGACTTTGCCATACCACTTTCATTATATATCTCACAAGTGTCAAGCTAGTATTGTATGTGGTTACATGTGCAGCATTACTGTACTCGGCTTATCTGTTGTATTGGCTTGGCAGTTTGACAAGATCCAAACAATAGTTGAAATATTTCAAATCACCATACATTTTGAATGTAAGTCTAAACAATGTTTGAATACATCAAGTCCTACAGATTCCTTCCTTTGACTGCATAATAATAATAATACATAAAACAAATGGTTATTGACAATGTTTTAGAAAAAAAACAATTTAGCTTGATTCGATAATTAGTTTTAATTGTTGTGCTATGCGTTTTGTGAATATTTTGCTTATGGTTCATATACATATTAATATAGGTGTCTCAAACATAGTCAGGTACAATTTCATTACCCTTTAGATTTTCGCACAGATGCTATTTAATATTTCTAAATTAAAAGTATTCCGTTAAAATGCGACCAAATAATATACGTTCCTTATGAAATCAAAACAATGATCGTAAGTTCAATTCAAAAATAAGCGTACCAATTGAAAAATAAGACAACATTTTACATATTATTATGTAATTGAGACACCATTTAATGGTAAATCATATATCACCATAGGTATTGCAACAAACACAAAATACCTTTAATCTCACTTCGTAATGAAATCACCCTGTGAATTTCAACAGTGGAACATTGATATGCCTACTTGTTATTTATTTACACGTAAAATTAGAGAAACAGCATGATTGCAATATGCGTTCATTTCCTAGCGAGCCGGGACTTCACCAAAACAAACGAAAAACTTATTTACTAAATTCGTTAACATCCTAAATATCATATTTTTAACTAAATAACGTGTGGTAAATCAAAGAACAATGTTTCGTGTTTTGCTAAATAACCAATCATATTATTCATTGTTATTTCATTTTATTGTTTGCATGGAAAGAAATACAGGGTACTGATGGGCATTTCCACCCACTTCAAATATGGCGACTGATTAGACCCACACCCTGAAAACATAACGTGATAGATAAGGTATATGATATATCACGTAAATGTAGTCTTGGTGAAATCCCGACGAAAATTAAGTTTAAGATATTTGCGAAACTAAAATTAGGAAATCAGGAAGTCCAGTTTTATGTACAAAACATAGAAAATTCGTAAAACGTGAGTATTTGCACTCACAATTTTAGGAACCTACGACAAAGGACTATTCACACTAGACGAAGTGACTACAGTAGTAATAAATATTATTATTATAATACGTATTCGTTTTAGTAAAGTCGTAAAGTTTAATATTTTCTTCTAGAAAAAACAGCGCGAATTACATACTGCTTGCACTTCATCAGCGTTCCTAGTTTCGCGACTAAACTGCCCATATAATTTAGTCAATTTAATTCAATTTTGCATGTTTTGGTCAATGTAAGTATTCCAAAAATATAATTTAACCTATACTAAGCGTATTATTGGTTTCGACGAAATCAAATTTCAGAAAAAAAAATTGTCAAGGCTACTAGAAATAATGTTCAGTACTAACTTAAGTTGTTTTATTGCAAAATATAAGTATGAGTTCATATATTTGGATAATGTTATCAAGTTTACACTTCACACATGGACAGTTTAGCTGCCAGAAATACATTTTTTTACATAATTATTCAAATATATCCTAAAGCCTATATTTTATTCCAACTATTTGGTTTTCAAAAGAACATCCATTGCTCTAAGTTGAAACGATTCAACAGAAATACACACGAATTAATAGAAAAATTACCTAGACACTAAAACTGGGTGAATATACTCCACATTAATCTGTAACAAGTTTAGTAAAACTATGTAATTGATCATTTCGTTTAATAATATATGCTGTGTGTCCCAAAAGAATAGAGATAAGTATTTTCAAATAAAATAACGATAACAGAAATCGTTACTTGGGTTAACAATATCAAATGTTACGAAAATAACCGTATATGTTGTATTACAGTTATTTTGTAGATGGCTGTAGACAATTTGTACATTTTACTAATAATTATAATTTTAAGCTCTTATTGGACAAACATATGTATTAGAAAAAGAAATGGCGTATTGCAACTGAGTTGTTTATTTGTACACATTTTGTGATGAAGCTTTACCCTATTGTCATCAACCTGTTTCATAGTGTTAACTTAAAACTGATTTTGGCCCACTCTAATCTGATAGCTGCACACCTTTTTCCATTTAAATATAATAATCAAAAGAAAAAGGCACGTGTATCTGTTTATGATAAAATATTACATGTATTTACCATCTGTGTGAATGGGCCCTTAGTGATTTGCCGATTTTCAAATGAATATTTTATAATATGCATTAATAGAAAACGAAAGGAACTTTCTGTTTTTTAACTGATGTATTCGATACTTTGAGGCGTTGTACATAATTTATTTCTCTCATTTTAATGGAGCCATTAAAATACACATTAAAACTAAGAGATCAACTATTAAACGTTTCAAAAATAGGCAAACCACTACGTAACTGACTGTTTCTATAATATTTTATATACAAACTAACTGTTCACTGGAAGTAAATAGTATCGTGTTGCATATTACTTTTTTTATTTAATGTTAAAATAATGTAAATGACCATGGTGTTGCAAAAAGAATGAAAATAAAAGCAGCATCACAAAAAATACAGGGACACTTCTTGGATATAAATTTCTATGTATTTACCGAATATTATGATATTTTGAAGAAAAATATGCGAACACTTGTGGTCATTTTCTTAGTAGTCAATTAAGTAGAGACATTACACCTCATTGTTGTTAATTTTTAATTTCATCTTTACAAACTGATTGAATACAATTATGTTCAATTTCAGCTGAAATACTTACAATTGAACAAAAAAGCAGTGTGATGAATTTGAAAGTATTCATAATTATAACCAATTAGGACGATAAAATCTCAATCCACTGATTACTCAATATGATGATGTATACATGATGATGCAGTGATAGGGTTTAAAAATGTACGGGGCGTGTATAAGTGCCCTGTGGGCCTACATACATAAATGACTTTTACTTTAATGGCCTAATAGCGGTAAACATATTTAATTTTAGATTAATTTTGTAATTTTGATTGGAAACAAAACATACAAACATCGTAAAAAAAACACAAAAATGAGGTGTGATGTAGCCCTATGTCACTGTTGGTGGGTATCACGTCTGTTAGTTTTAAGATTTTTTATAAACAAGCACTGGTAGATTAATTTTAATTGATACAGGGTTGCCTTTAAATCCACGCAATGTATTTCAATTTTATTTATTGTCATGTGTATTTGCATTTGCGTTTACAGTATGCATTGTCTGTTGTATTAATTAGTCTTTAGTAAAGTTATGTACAGTCGGCAGCACTCCAGGTTACCCATGTTAACTACGAAAATAGATTTAATACGTAGGGAATAGAGGCGGTCTTAAGGTCGAAGTGGGGTAGTCTGACGTGCGTCCGTGTGTACTTCTAAATTTCAAACACATGTGATCAATATTAAAGTTTAAACAAAGATAAAATAAAACTCCAAACCAATTAAATTATTTCACGCAATTGAATACTGATCACTGAAAAAAGAAACAAATTCATTGAAATTTTACAAACCAATTTCTTTAAAAATGAATATTCTTTAAGTATCATCGCATTTATTTATTTCTACTAATAAGGTTTAATTATGCAATTTTGAGTATTAATTTTGTCATAGTTTATAGTCATAATACTTATTTATAAGAATATTGAACATTTTGGTGTGTAAAATACAAATAAATATGAGACAACCCTGTATATAAAATCATACATTCGATACAACTGAGCCAGGACGATGTAAGGTATCTCTCTGTCATTGAATTCACAAAAGAGAAACCATAACATGCTAATCGACATTTCGTTATTCGTGGCTTCAAAATAAAGGGTTATGAATGAAATTACTAGTGTTGGTATAATATACCTGAAGTGTGAATGATTTTCTAACAGTCAAAATGCGTTTGAAGCCACGAACACCAAACGAATTATTCTTCCACTTACCTAACTGAAAAAAGATGGCGTGTTTCAAAAGACACACATTCTCCTACATTTGTAGGAAACTTCATACGCAAGTTTATGTATAAACTCGTATTTACATTTGTTTACGTAAAAACAAAACTTAAAAAAAACTTTTAACTATATTTATATCTATATGTATATTTGAATAAGCGCTGAACGGCCTAACAAGTGAAAAAAAATAATAATAAATAAGTTCAGGAGGCCTGTGGCGTCCTTATTTTGTACAAAAGCCAGTTATCATCTGAAAAAGAAATAAAAAATATGTTAAGCATTGTATAATAAGTTTATACATAATAAGAAAGAAAACTGTGAGTGCTAAAAAATATAAAAACATTGTAATCAAAACTTTTTATGCGCCTAATTTACGTAGGTAACTTATATATTTTTTGTATCGAAAAGTACAATCATATAGGAACGTCAAATTAAGTGAAGCTATTTCTCATCCATTTTAACAAGTTCTTGCGCGTTTTTATCTAAAATCATTGTCATCTTCGTTCGATATCCCTCACTTCTATATCGTTTATCGATTCAGTAATTTCTTTAGCAAGCGACAGCTTTTGAGCTTTTTCAACATTTCGTTGTCACCTGTTTTCGACTCCATCTCAAAAGACGTCTTATAATGATAAGTCCCGATACTAGCTTTAGATTAGCTCTTGTATTCAAGTACTCAGATTATTGGCCTACCATTTACAACACTTTTCGACGTAATTTATCTTTTATATTTTAATTTATCCAAGTATCTTCAAAGTTAGTGACTCGGGGGACTTAATCGTCCCAGGAGTTTTGTGAAAAAATGAATAGCTTTTTAATGTTTAGTATTGTTTTGATGGTATGACATACATTTGTTAGGGTAATTACTAAATAAAAATGCTTTTTCACTGTACACAAGAAACAGAGTAATTTCTAATTTGGAATAAAAACGAAAAGTTGATCGATCTAACTACGAATCGGCAATATTAGTAAACTATCGTGTCTGTGTGTTTGATGAATAAATGTATTTTCTTTCTTTCTCTCCAATGACCTAATAACAACAGGCACGTACCGGCGCTACCAGAGGCGGTGCAGGTGCAGGTTGCGCGAGAGCACGGAGCGCACGTCGTGCGTGAACCGCAGCGCGTCCAGCACCGGCAGCAGGTTCAGCAGCGCCACGTCCAGCGGGTCGGAGAACCACGACTTTATTGGTATCGCGTTGTCTGTAGAATAGAATAGAGGAGTACTGATTGATGTGGTACTTGAAAGGGATCAGCTAAAAATAGTAAAAAACCAAGGTCAAGTACGAGTCGGCGAGTCCGAAGGTAACCTATTACTTTGATATTAACCTATATCTTTGGTACTGAGAAATTAAAGGAAAATCGAGATGATCCTCAAGAAACTTTAATACCTGCTTTTCTGACAACATCAATCCCAAACTTAAAACAAAATCTAACAAAAAATACAATCGTAAAAAAGCATTAATAACTAAAAAACTTTGTTCCCCTATTTCACCCCTGATGATTTTATATCGCGACAAAAAGCCTTCCCAAAGTCTCAAAATATCTCTGTACCGAATTTCATTTGAATCGGTCCAGTAATTTCAGAGCCTATTCAATACAACTTTATAATATGAATGTAGATCTCTATCTATTATGACCTTTTTTCAGTTTTAACTAGCAACTACTTCATTTTAGTCACTTGCAATAATTAATTCCAAGAACTTTGTATTTAATACAAAATTATTCAACACCCAAGTTCAACAACTGTAACTGCGAAACTAATAACCGCTATAAGTAGTTTACCTATAACGTTTATAAAATGATATTTTTCAGATTTTTCAAGTCAACAGCTAAGTCTGTCTCTTTTTGGTTGTTTAGCAGAGAAAGAGAGAGACTGAACTTTAATCTTAGACAGGGCACACATTTAAATCGAGCCCAATGTCACTCAGTAACAACGTAGCATTTTAATGGTAAAATAATTTTTAAAATTGGTTCTCTGGTTTTAGAAATTACGGCCTCCCACAAAAAGACAAATTATAAACTCTAACTCTTTGTAATTAGTTAATTAATATACATAGAAAGACTAAGCTTGCCAATAAAGTTTTTTGTTTTCATAGCATTAACGGAGCAAAATAGATATAAAAATTCGATGGCATAAGGCAGAAATTCACGTAACCAGGTGACGGTCTAAAAAAGATATGCATGGGCACTTTCATTTATGCACTGTATACATGACATAGAAAAACACCAGATTACAAGATTAGCATAACACACAAATAAAACGCAGATAAGATTACATCAAAAATATCTAGGAACGTGACTCAGATATTTACTATCAGTGCAGTGACGGTAAAACAACAAGATTGTTTTTATAAATAATAATAATCAATTGTTTCACCAAACACACCAATTACCTAGCCCCAAACTAAGCGTGAGATTGTGCTATGGTGACTAGGATAACGGATAGACATACTTATATAAATGTATAAACATCCATGACATAGGTACAAATGCTTGTGCTTATCACACAAACATTTGCCCCTTGCGGGATTCGAGCCCGCAACCGCCTGGTTTAGAAGTCCGGTGCACGAACGACTACACCAAGACGGTCGTCAATTTGAACGAAGACTAGCAATTATAGTAGCAGGTAAAAATGCATTACCAGATTCACTTTAGAACTCAGATTGGTGTAAAATATAGTTTATTTCGAATGAGTATGAAATGTATATTTATAAACTGTGTTGCTCTAACTTGTCACCTAGGGGTTGGCTTATTTTATTCAATTCAAAAACAGACTTGACAATCATATACAGGAAAAAAAAGACTAAGCTATGATAGCAAGATGCAGACTGTATCAGTTGTTCCAACTACCTGTTTGCTTAAAATAATAATAATATTTCAGAAAACCATCATCTTCTTTGAATACAGAAGAAAGTGAATAAATTGACTCATTAAGTTTCATCTGAACACTAGCACCTATCTACATACAGGGTGACTTTTGTATCAGTATCCAAATGTGAATAAAATAATCCTTGAAGCAAAAAACAAGACATGTATTTTTTATTTTGGTCGCCCAGTACATGAATATCGAAATAAAGCACTTAGAAAACGTCCGACAAATCATTAAAACAGCGGATACAGCTCAAGGCTCTTGCCGGGAGACACAAGGTCATCATAATAACAGCAACCTCATGCCAATGCCTACGCGCCGCATTGATCTAATTCATGCATAATATGTAAGGGTAACCACGTTTTATCATAATATTGGGTCGGTAATTTTTTTTTATTGATCTTGAACTACCTATACAAAAAAGCTTTAAACGATACCTAATGTCTAGAAAAAAATTGGACACAAAAGTCACCCTGTATAAAATGATTTCTAATATCATCTAATATTACATTTCTTATACAGGGTGTGGCGTAAATAGTGGTCCAAAGCAAAGGTGTGGATACACTGTACACTGAAGCACCACATACCAGTATTTAAAAAAAAATTATGTACAGGGTTTTCAAAAAAAAATTTTTTTTTATTTTTTTTAGAAATCGTTACCTTGCCTTACAAATTTGGTTATAATTTCCAAAAATGACGGTTTTTTTTATCCATTTTTTTTATTATTATTGCTGATCACTTGTACTTAGTACTCCATTCGTTTTTTTTTTTACAAACTGAATTTAATAAAAAAAATTAAATCAAATTTCGCTCACAAAAATTAATCGACTGTGTCATCCGGTGGGACTCGAACCCACGTCCCTTCGCTATCCGGGCGAGTGCTCTTACCACTAAGCTACGGAGGACGTTAGTCAGACGACGAATTTTTGTAAGTGCTTGCTACGCCATTGAGCCGGCGTTCGATTTCATTAATACTTGGGGAATGTACCCGCATGTATCCAATGGAAATATTTTTACAAATATTTTAACCATCAGTTAAGATGAAATCAGCTTAAAAGTATTGATGAAATCGAACGCCGGCTCACCGGCGTAGCAAGCACTTACAAAAATTCGTCGTCTGACTAACGTCCTCCGTAGCTTAGTGGTAAGAGCACTCGCCCGGATAGCGAAGGGACGTGGGTTCGAGTCCCACCGGATGACACAGTCGATTAATTTTTGTGAGCGAAATTTGATTTAATTTCGTAAAAACTTGCAAAATAATTGCTTAAGTTATAAAAATATTATAAGTTAAGCTGATTTCATCTTAACTGATGGTTAAAATATTTGTAAAAATATTTCCATTGGATACATGCGGGTACATTCCCCAAGTATTGATGAAATCGAACGCCGGCTCACTGGCGTAGCAAGCACTTACAAAAATTCGTCGTCTGACTAACGTCCTCCGTAGCTTAGTGGTAAGAGCACTCGCCCGGATAGCGAAGGGACGTGGGTTCGAGTCCCACCGGATGACACAGTCGATTAATTTTTGTGAGCGAAATTTGATTTAATTTCGTAAAAACTTGCAAAATAATTGCTTAAGTTATAAAAATATTATAAGTTAAGCTGATTTCATCTTAACTGATGGTTAAAATATTTGTAAAAATATTTCCATTGGATACATGCGGGTACATTCTCCAAGTATTGATGAAATCGAACGCCGGCTCACTGGCGTAGCAAGCACTTACAAAAATTCGTCGTCTGACTAACGTCCTCCGTAGCTTAGTGGTAAGAGCACTCGCCCGGATAGCGAAGGGACGTGGGTTCGAGTCCCACCGGATGACACAGTCGATTAATTTTTGTGAGCGAAATTTGATTTAATTTCGTAAAAACTTGCAAAATAATTGCTTAAGTTATAAAAATATTATAAGTTAAGCTGATTTCATCTTAACTGATGGTTAAAATATTTGTAAAAATATTTCCATTGGATACATGCGGGTACATTCCCCAAGTATTGATGAAATCGAACGCCGGCTCACTGGCGTAGCAAGCACTTACAAAAATTCGTCGTCTGACTAACGTCCTCCGTAGCTTAGTGGTAAGAGCACTCGCCCGGATAGCGAAGGGACGTGGGTTCGAGTCCCACCGGATGACACAGTCGATTAATTTTTGTGAGCGAAATTTGATTTAATTTCGTAAAAACTTGCAAAATAATTGCTTAAGTTATAAAAATATTATAAAAAAAATTAAGTTTCTTTCAAAATTCAATACTCACTGCTAGCAAATCGTTTGACATTCAATGCTTTTGGTGCAAAAAAAATGTACCACACTGTCAGTGCCCATTGTTTAAAAAAAATGCCCATCTTTTGCAGATTCTCAAATGGTGCAACAATAAGTGTTACGACTTACAGGAAAAAAGTTATTGCTTTTCGAAACAAAAAGGAGCCCAATTCAGAAAAACAATTTATTTGAAGTTCAAGGGTTTACAAGGGTTGTAATTTTTTTCTGTGTGGTCCAAAGCAAAGGTGTGGATACACTGTACACTGAAGCACCACATACCAGTATTTAAAAAAAAATTATGTACAGGGTTTTAAAAAAAAAAAAAAATTTTAATTTTTTTAGAAATCGTTACCTTGCCTTACAAATTTGGTTATAATTTCCAAAAATGACGGTTTTTTTATCCATTTTTTTTATTATTATTGCTGATCACTTGTACTTAGTACTCCATTCGTTTTTTTTTTTACAAACTGAATTTAATAAAAAAAACCCTGAAAACCCTGTACATATATTTTTTTTAAATACTGGTATGTGGTGCTTCAGTGTACAGTGTATCCACACCTTTGCTTTGGACCACACAGAAAAAAATTACAACCCTTGTAAACCCTTGAACTTCAATAAATTGTTTTTCTGAATTGGGCTCCTTTTTGTTTCGAAAAGCAATAACTTTTTTCCTGTAAGTCGTAACACTTATTGTTGCACCATTTTAGAATCTGCAAAAGATGGGCATTTTTTTTAAACAATGGGCACTGACAGTGTGGTACATTTTTTTTGCACCAAAAGCATTGAAAGTCAAACGATTTGCTAGCAGTGAGTATTGAATTTTGAAAGAAACTTATTTTTTTTTATTAAATTCAGTTTGTAAAAAAAAAACGAATGGAGTACTAAGTACAAGTGATCAGCAATAATAATAAAAAAATGGATAAAAAAAACCGTCATTTTTGGAAATTACGAGGGTCAAACTGAAAGTTCTTAGAACTGGCCACTTATAAACAATATAATAAAAAAAATATTCTAAAATTTGAAAATAGAACTCTTTGCCAATATTACTGAGTATATATTTCATTCATTTGTCATTTGTTTTACGACTTGGCGGCAAATTGAAAATTGTCTGTGTCACGTCAAAATGAATTTAACACGAGAAAATTTTCGTGCAATGATTTTTTATGACTTTCGATGTCATTTAAGTCAACAAGAAAGTTATGATAGACTACGATTGGCCTTTCACGATGAAGCCCCATCTTGTGCGACTGTTTACAACTGGTTTAATGAGTTTAAACGTGGTCGCACTAATCTCACTGATGATGTACGTGAGGGACGGCCTTCTACGGCGACGACTGAAAATAACATCTGTGTTGTGCGGCGTATGATAGAGACTGACAAAAGAGTGACCTATCAGCAGATTCGGACAAGCTTAGGCATCGGTATGAGTCAAGTGCACAAAATCCTCCACGAACATTTAGCGGTCAGGAAGCTTTGCGCCCGGTGGATACCTCATAATTTGACTAAGGCTCAAAAACTCCATCGTGTGGATTGGTGCCGTAAAATGATTGAAAGATTTAACGGAGGTGACTCAAATGCTGTGTTCGACATACTAACAGGTGACGAAAGCTGGATTTACTGTTATGATCCTGAAACCAAAAGACAATCTGCTCAGTGGGTGTTTCCTTTCGAGGAGTTGCCAACTAAAGTGAAGAGAGATCGAAGTGCGGGAAAAAAAATGGTGGCCTCGTTCTTTGGAAGGATAGGTCATTTCGCAACAATTGTGTTAGAGGATCAAAAAACAGTTTCTGCAGAATGGTACACTACCAATTGTTTGCCACTTGTCTTGGAAAAAGTTCGAGAGAAACGACCTCGCAGTAGGATCCTCCTTCACCACGACAACGCCTCGTCGCACACCGCCAAGCGAACGATCGACTATTTGGCGACATCAAACGTTGAATTACTGGGTCACCCGCCGTATAGCCCCGACCTCGCGCCTTGTGATTTTTATTTATTTCCAAAAATTAAAGAAAAACTTAAAGGAAAGCGGTTTATGAATGCTGAAGAAGCGGTGGCTGCGTATCGCGATGCCATTGAAGAGACCCCTAAGGACGAGTGGGCAAAGTGCTTTTCCCAGTGGTTCCATCGCATGCAGCGGTGTATTGACGTCAATGGACAATATTTTGAAAAGATATAATAAAACTAATAACTGGCTAATGTAATCAGTTTTTGATTTTCTAAGAACTTTCAGTTTGACCCTCGTATAACCAAATTTGTAAGGCAAGGTAACGATTTCTAAAAAAATTAAAAAAAAAAATTTTTTTTTTTGAAAACCCTGTACATATTTTTTTTTTTAATACTGGTATGTGGTGCTTCAGTGTACAGTGTATCCACACCTTTGCTTTGGACCACATAGAAAAAAATTACAACCCTTGTAAACCCTTGAACTTCAAATAAATTGTTTTTCTGAATTGGGCTCCTTTTTGTTTCGAAAAGCAATAACTTTTTTCCTGTAAGTCGTAACACTTATTGTTGCACCATTTTAGAATCTGCAAAAGATGGGCATTTTTTTTAAACAATGGGCACTGACAGTGTGGTACATTTTTTTTGCACCAAAAGCATTGAAAGTCAAACGATTTGCTAGCAGTGAGTATTGAATTTTGAAAGAAACTTAATTTTTTTTATTAAATTCAGTTTGTAAAAAAAAAAACGAATGGAGTACTAAGTACAAGTGATCAGCAATAATAATAAAAAAAAATGATAAAAAAAACCGTCATTTTTGGAAATTATAACCAAATTTGTAAGGCAAGGTAACGATTTCTAAAAAAATTAAAAAAATTTTTTTTTTTTGAAAACCCTGTACATATTTTTTTTTTTAAATACTGGTATGTGGTGCTTCAGTGTACAGTGTATCCACACCTTTGCTTTGGACCACTATTTACGCCACACCCTGTATACACTTCTATGATAGTAATTCTATTGTTCTGTAGTAACAAATATAATAATCGACAATCAGATAAGAAATATGATTCCGTGCACAATTGCGTCGGTCGGACACATAATGCCATGTCCGAAGCCTAGGGAAACGATTGGCGCTTCCTCGCCCCCCGCACGAATTGCGGTACACCATATTGTTTAAGACATTGAGTAGACATTTCTTTGAATACCATTGCAAAATAAAGGTTCTGTAGCAGCCGGAGGAAGTCCACTGCTGAACATAGGCCTCCACCATAGATTTCCGAAGTAATCAGTAACAAGCGACCTGCATCCAGTGCGTTCCTGCGACCTTTATTAGGTCATCTGTCTATCTTGCCAGCACCCTAGCAGCACCAGTGGACACCCTACGCCACGCTTTTGATCAAATGGTGTCTAATCAAGAACCTTTCTGCCCTAACGGCTATCAGTTCTTCACGCAATGTGCCCTGTCCACTGCCACTACTACTGTACGTGCGGCTTTATCCAGTTTTTTCATTACTTTTTTTGTCTAAGGCACTAGAAACGTGGGTTTATTATTATTATTATTTATTTAAAAAGGACAACAATAGATCCCAATAGGATTAGTAAACAATGCATCTTACATACTATGTTAGTACCTAATAACTAATTTGGTGCAAGTACTTTAGCTCAGGTGCCACATTAAGGGACAAACATGTTGTCGCCCAGCAATGACTTTCAGAATACCATTGGAGCTGTCACGCACCCTGAATAACAGGGATGCTTGTTTTTTACTGATGATGGCCGCGAAGCTATCTGTATGCGCCTCTGCGAACATGGCGGACGCACTACAAAACCGAGGCAGCCCCAGCAATATCCTGAAAGCATTGTTAAATTGGAATCGCAGAGCGCTGTACGATCTTTAAGTATATCTGACCCAAAGACTGCCAGTGTACAGTGAAGTGCAGTATGCTTTAAAAAACGCTTTTTAAAAAAATAACGCTATTTTGACTGCATTCGTACTCTTAACAAATCTTCGAGCCAGCATATTCGCTCTTATCGACAGCGCTCTGCGCTCCCGTTCGATGTCGACATCGTCTTTCAAGTCTTCGGTGACTCAGTGCCCGAGGTAATAGCCATCGCAGTCACTCCTGCCAGCGTGGTACGTAGTAGTGCGAGCGACAGTGACCGCTAACGCCAAAATTACAAATTAGGGTTGAGAAGCTAACCCGTTAAGAACAAAAAACTTACCTGGAAAGTCCCGGTAAGCTCCGGGCGAGTTGTCCAATATGAACACCCTGTTGAGGTCGTCGCATATTGACGACAGGTTTTTGGTGTATGAGCCGTGCTCTGCAGTGCAGTGTTGTCTGGAACGATGTATATTCTAAATTAGTTAAAACCTCACAAAAAATTAAAAAAAATTGGTCTCTACGTCTAATATGCGATAGCTTTTTTAAGGGCTGTTTTCTCCAAACCACAGATTGGCAAGCGATTTTCATTTCAACATCAAAAATAATAGAGTTCAAATTCAATTGAGATCATTTGACAATTTCTCGTTGGTTCATGTACTGCTGAGTACAGTGTGTGTATCAGACTGCACATTTTCGCTGGAAAAATTGCCCCTTTGTAATATCATAAGGTGCCACAAGGCTTAGCTTTTACAAAGCAAAGATTACGCTTTTCAATGCGTACTGCCAATCATTTTATACATGCAGTCTCTGGGTTAATTTTACGCAGAGGACATACAGTGACCTTCGAATACAATACAATAACGCGTTCCGGGTGTTGATGGGGCTGCCGCGTTTCTGTAGTGCCTCTGCTATGTTTGCAGAGGCTCATGTAGATGGTTTTGCTGCTATAATGCGCAAACGATGCGCTTCACACCTTAGACGCATGCGCGACAGCCCCAACAGTATCCTGCGCGCGTTGGCAGACCGGTGGGACTCGCCTATGCTAGCTCGATGGATACGGCTACACGCTGTCAAGTAGTAGAGATCTTGCTGGCGGCGGAGGGTGCTACATCTGTTGTGCGTATTTGTTGTTTGTCTTTTTGGTGTATTTTGTGTCGTACTGTATATTACTAACTTTAGTTTTAAGGTCAATTTGTAACTAAGCCAATTATATGGATCCAGATGTCCGAAATAAACATTATAATTATTAGCAGACCACTCACCTTTTCTCCGAATTCGAATCTAAGGTGATATTTGACCGCCATTTCACTCCACCATTCCACCATAGACCGCATCTAACATACACGTTAGATGCGGTCTATGGTGAAACAGAACGCAGCAGAATGTTAGATAACCTATTTGAAATACAAAAACAGCCTTTATTACGTAGGGACTAGAGGCTGTCTCAAGGCTGTCTGTTTTCGTATTTCACATGGGTAAACTGACGTGTACAGGCACAAGTAATGAAATGTATACAAATAAGTTTTTATGCTATTGTAATAAGTTCTCAAATCCAATGCAGATGTAGACATATTGATGCTCGTGACTGTACATAGCTGCCTAGTAAAACCCTATTTATTCGGGAGGTCGGGGTAAGATGCACCTACCTTCAATTCAAAAACCGACTTGACGCTCATCTAAACTTAATATGAAAAACTGGATACAGGCAGCTATCAGTTGTCTCAACTGCCTGCCTGATAACTAATAATAATACCTATAGAACCGCCGCCGCAGGATCCCCCGGCCGTTGTCCAGTTTGTCAGCGACCGCAGCGCCGTATATCTCCATCGACGCTGTGAACACCACCAGCTCGTACCACTGGGACACCTGGCAAACGAATTATATTAATTACATTTATGCCAGTGTTAAACTGTGGAATCTATTCCAATGAGTCTTGTAAATGATTAGGTTTAAGTTCAGTCTCTTTCTTTCTCAGCCAAACAAATGATGAGAGATAGACTATGTTAATTTACAAACAGCTGTCTAATTACTAATCTTTAGTAGGAAAGTTATTCAATGACTACTAAAATTAGACAAAAACTGGTAAAAGTACGTAATCAAGTCCAGTGGCAAAATTATTATTAGTTAGGCCATGATATTGAAAGTCAAATCTATATCAAAAACAAAAAATTTATGTTGTCAACATGCAGTGGAGAAGATGAAAATTCAAAATACCACAAAAAATTTAACAATCCCATTCATTAAGAAAAGCATAGAAGCTCTCCAACAGCTATAAGATTAAAACCGTCAACCGACAACCGTCTTGGTGTAGTGGTTCGCGCCTCGGACTTCTAAACCAGGTGGTGCTGGTTCGAATCCCGCAAGGGGCAATCCTGGTCACCATAGCACAAGCTCACGCTTAGTTTGGGACTAGGTTATTGGTGTGTTTGTTGAAACAATTTATTTGTTTATAACCATAAGTCCGACAAGTTCGTGCGCGAGCTTCCTGCGGTCGCCAGAGGTGCGAGGCGCGAGGCACGTTAGACGTCAGCGGGTGACGGGTGATGTTGCGGGGAATGGATTTGCTTTGACAATCGCGTGTGATTGGCGCTTCCTCGCCCCACGCACGTCTTGCGGGGGTATTGTTTTAACAATTACCTAGCCCCAAACTAAGCATTAGCCTATGAGAGCTATGGAGACCAGGATAACGGGTACATACTTTATATAATTATGTTCTTTATAAACATCCATGACTAAGGTACAAATGCTCATTGCTCGTGTTCATTTTGTTCATCACACAAACATTTTCCATGTTTGTGTGATGAACAAGATTTGATGATGACCTTGCAAGATTTGATTGAACCAATAGTAGAACATGTAAAGCTGTTTCATAATTATATTCAACTGGTGGTTCCTTCCATATGTCAGGTTTCCCAGCGTCAAGTAGTAACAGACGGACACTTCCCCATTAGTAATATTAGTATGGATTACTATGTCTAATAACAATAGCAATTTGCTGAAGCCAGATAATTTGTACTATACAGGAAAATACTCTACACACATAGTTATACAGCCAGTAGGACTGTAAACAATGAGTGCAAATGTGGTTATAGTTTGCCCCATATGGTGTCCAGATGGATGATAAATAAACTTACTGAGGGCAATATGAGTTACTAATTTACTTTGAAAGTTCTAGAAAAAACTATGATCTTAATTACAAAGGTCAAGGGCAAGCAAAGGCAGAAAATTATACATAAAACAATCCTCTCGAATAACTTTTATTGTTGAAAACTGCATTGAATTCATAGCATAGTTTAAAAGATCTAAGCTAACAGACAGCAGAAGCGAATTCTTTTTATATGTAAGACCAGTGACCCACTCTGGTTATGCACACAGACTCATTTTTATAAAACTAGTGCAGTAGCTTTTGTGTTTATTCATAACAAATATACAAAATTACAGATTTTTCCTTTATTTACAGAACATCAATAAATCAATCTTGTTTGACTGTCTAGACCAAGAAGATATTATAATATCTTAATTGAGGTATACCTCAAGATAATAGACAATCATAGAAGTTTTGGAAACTATAAACCACCTATATTAGCAAATTCAAAATCATTTTTTCGGTTTTGTAGAGCAGGAACAAGATGAACCACTATCAACTAAGATTATTCTACACAAATTACTTCAATAACAGAAAATTAAAACATTGTGTTTAGCATTGTAATCATATTTCCCGCCTCTGGCGGTCATTTTTTCAAGTGCAATAATATATTTAGATTGCAAAGTGAATGCTTATCACTTAAAAAACAATAATTTATTATATTTTGTTATTAGTATTGTTTTTTTAGGAATAAATAGGAGAAGATTTTTATACACTACAGTGCAAAAACTAATCTTGATAACATAATTTAAGCTGACGGAAATAAACGAATGATAGCACTTACTATATCCAAAAAGTAATCCACATGAGGTCTCTTATGCACAAAGAATCGGACCGGATGTTTGTCAATTGTCACTTTTAGGACAAAATCTGGTGGAGTACCAGGTTTCACCGTAGGTCGAAGCATCGCATCATGGTGAGAATGAATTAGTGTCTCATCTAAATCTAGAACCAGCATTTTTCTTTTGACTAAACCTGAAAATATATTCAGTACAGTGATAAGAATTTTCATTACTATCCTATCAACATGCAACATCTTCATAGCTACTAGTGCGATTCTAATTGGTGTCTTATTAAGTTAAATATGTAAAGAATTATTATGCATGAAAGTTGAAGATAGTATTATAATAATAGTCACTTTCACATATCAAATACCTATAGTTTTATCTCCAAGGAAACCAAGTCAGTCTTATCTATGAGCTGGCACGACTATGGATTTTTAAGGATGCGTGAGGAGGTTGTAAACAGGATGATGGCATACACAGTATATGCAGGAAATATTAGTAATAAATAGAATTATCTTACTCAGCCTGTGTCGAGATACCGGGGAGAGTGGATAGATTTCATATTTGACAGATTGATATTGCGCCAACTGAAAACGAACACCACGTGAGCCCTGTTACATCTGCGTAGAAAGTAACAAATGTAAAACACTGAAAACGTATAGGATAATATTTACCGCTCGATATTGCTTCTTAAACATATAACAAAAACAACTCCATACTTTAGATGCGAGAAGCATGAACGTGCGAAGGCCCATTTGCAATTGTTTCAGCATTGGTACAGTTTATGAAACGCTTACAAATATAATAATACGCTTAATGTTAAACACCAGCGGATAAAACGAGATCATTGACGGCGTAATTCAAAACAAATTCAATAAAAATTAACTGCCGAAAACATCTAACCCGCCATGACATAATCGACCCAATTCGCATACCACAAACAAAATAGAACACTTCCCTTCATTTTTTGTTTATGGCTCTAGTGTTGTTTGTTACTTTTCTTTTTTACCGGTTTCTTATTGGCTTGGCACTTGACTGCCAACTAGCCAGCCAGGTTGGCACAAAACAACAACCACCGAAACGGCTTGGCGGCCCGGCTCGGCTCGGATTGTGGATTCGTCTAAGAAGTGGCTAGTAAGAAGTAACAACTCGTGTATTTGTAATTCAATTTGACGGTTTAAGTATAGCCCGGCCGGACAACAAACCCACAAATTAGAAAGCATAATTATGTGAACAAACCTGAAACAATTTGAAAGACTACAACTGTCAGCAATCGGTAGGTACGAAATCAATGCAGAGAACTTAATAACTATCGTATACTAATACTAAACCATAAACCAATGTTTATCGTTTCAAAATATTTATTAAAAAAACAAGTTTATTCATATCAAGCAAAAAACAGCGAAAAAATAACGTCTGTTTTATGGGAGCCTCCCCCCCAAATATTTTTATTTCATTTTTAAAGTTTATATTATACAACTTAATATTTGTGATTATTTCAAGCGTCTACCGGTTGCCGTTATTAATAAAGAGCAAAAAACGACCACAAAACACGTTGTATAGGAGCCCTTAAATATTTATTATTATTCTGTTTTTAGTATTTGTAATTATAGCGGCTACAGAAATACATCATCTGTGAAAATTCAAACTATCAAACTAGCTATCACGGTTCATGAGATACAGCCTGGAGACAGATAGACAGACAGACAGACAGCGAAGATGAACCACAATCAAAATGAATTCTTAAAACTCAAATTTGTATAGGTACTGAACATGTAATGACGGATTTTCTGACAGCTCAAAATTTTAGTTTTACTTTACGCTGAGAAACGGCGCTATTTATCTAAGATAAATATTGCATCGAAATCGTTGAACTTAAAACAAAAAATATATATTGTAAAATTACAAGTAAAGACATGTAGTGGAAGTACTTACCAGTAGGTATTTACCGTACATACGTAAAAAAAATAACGGGTTTTAAAATGTAGTCAAAAATAAAATTAAATAAAAAAAACGTCTAGATGAATACTAAATAGTTAAAAATTACCGGTCAGTAGTACGCGTGAATCTGAAACATACTAAACATAAACTATACTATTCGCAAAGATTCCTGGCAGGCGGAGCCTTAATTTTTGTACAAGACTACAAGTTGCAGGCTGATACTTCAAAATAATTTCAGTTGACATACATTACATTTTTACACGACATTTACATGTTACATGTTACATATCAAATATCCCTCTTGAAACCTATGTTATCGATAACCATTTGTTTTTAAACAACGCGCATCTCTAACGTCGTCGTGACGTCACCCATAAACAATGTAAGTGCGAGAGAGAAAATGATGTGTGCTCTCTCATTTGCACGTTTCGTCCTTCCGTATACCATAACCACCTAATTTTATAACATGATAGAACACTACGCTAAAACATGCCTTTTTTTTTTTGACCTATAATGTTCAACGCCATCTAGCGGATTTTTAGGAAAGATTTTTGACACTAGAAAAATCACTTATTCGTTCAAAATATCAAGCGATCAATCGATAAATATGTGCATCCAAGTTGAGTAAAATGGTAACAGCACTAAAATGGGGCCAGCAACTGTCAAAGTGGCGCTAGTAGTACAAAGACTAATAACAGAGCTGTATGCCACTGTATGCAATGATAGTGCATTTAAAAAGAGGTGGATGGGTCATAAGCGCGCGGAAATTGATTTCCTTAAATAGTGTGAATTGTACAATTTTGCATTCAAATATGACATTTGACACATAAAAGAACGTATGCTTTGAGCATCTAGCTCGAATCGCAGTACGAGATGACATAACATTAACGAATTTAGACTATTATTGAGGAAACTCCTAGATACTGTAGGTATACCTACCAAATTGTATAGAAACTGGAGGTCACCAGTTTCCTCGAGATAAAAAAACTACCTATCAACATCACACATCACATAACCTATAATGTTATAGTGTAGGTTTACTTTTTGCATTTTAACAGACCTTATAGAACTGACTGCTCAAACTTTAGTTGAATATTGGTAAATGAACTTGGAACTGTGGAAATTGTCTACTTAGTGGTAGAAAGGTTTTCTCAAAAGACTAATGTGCAAAATAAAAAAAATCGGTCTACCATAAATCAATGGGTCTACCGGTCTATAGGTCCGGTGTCTACGTCATCTTAGTCACTTGAGTGAATGTAAGGATTTTGTATTTGGTACAAAATTATTCAAAACCAAAGTTCTGCGAATATTACTAATTAACAAACTAATAAAATTATATTAACCGCTATAGGTAGTTTTACTTTAAAGTTTATGAAATGCACTATCATGATTTTTTCAGTTTTTTATGCGAACTTTTAGAGGGGGAGGGGGCGCCCATAAAACAAACGTGTTTTTTTGCCGTACCTATCTACCGGAGTTTTTCTCGTAAGGACAAGGACAGGAAAGTAGGTATTAAACTCACATAAAAAGAAAGTTCAACCATTTGATACATTATTTTAATTCGAAAAAAGTAAAAAATCTAATATTAACAGATAATAATAAGTATTAAGATTTTAAAATTAAAACTGTAACAACATAGAAAGAACATTTAAAGTAAAAAAATATAGGTATCTACACAAAATTAAATATAGGTAACCAATAGAATAGTATACAAAATATAACATTATGTATAGAAGGTGTTCTTCATCATCATCATATCAGCCTATTGCAGTCCACTGCTGGACAAGGCCAGGTCTTGGAAAGCCAAGACTGCGGTGACTAAAGGTGTTCTTAAATTAATAATGCCAATTTCAGATTTGGTAGGTAGGCAGTTACATACAATTACTGCATTCAACATCAAAATACTATTCTGTAAGATTATTTTGATCGTTAAACGTAATACCTACCCAATGATTATTTACAATGTACTCCTAATTGGATTAGATTTGTGTTAAACAAACATCAAAACCTACCAAACTGTTTATCAACTTGGGCACTGCGCCCATGTTTATGATTACGATCAAATAAAGGTGGTGCAAACATTAGTTTGAGAAACAAATAAGACAGTAAACTGATTAATTGTTACAACTACTTGCTATTATTGTATTAACTATTATTGAACCTACACCCTATGCGGAAATTAAATCATTTTATTCTAGATCTGATGTCAATAAGTAATTTGCTACATTTAATTGTACATTATTGATAATTCCTTTGATTACTAATTTGATGACACCATGCTATATTTGAAATCTGATATCGACACTTCAGAGCTGATTATTATTAGGGTCAATGGGTGATTGATAACACGTATTTTTACGATAAATCAGTAAACAACTAGAATGCGCCAACACAGAAGCCAGGGCCATTGGGAGGCTGAGCTTGGATGCCGCGGCGCTTCATGCGACACGCATGCTCTTCTAAGCGGTGTCGAGCTTTCTCCAGCTGATCTTCGAATGTGAGAGATATGTTCAAAGGAGGGCTCCAAAGCCGTTCCGCAACTGCACTAGCGCGAGGCCATACCCTGTTATGAAAGACATTTTAGACTTTAAAATACCCGAATTGAGTTAGATGCATTTTGAAAACATAAAATTCATTCAAGACGTACAGAAATCCCACATAGTATGTTGCACTCCGATGGAATTGTTTACAATAATAAGTCAGCCTATTAGATCCCACTGCTGGGCAAAGGCCTCACCTCAACTATGAGGAGGAACGAGCCATACTTCACCACGCGGGCTCAGTGTGGATTGGTGGAGGGGTGTATGTAAGGAAAGTGACAAACCTTACTGTCAGAAGTTATCAAGCCGCCCTAGGGCCTCTGACTAGGCTTAACGACTAATACCACAGATATTAGCCGGGACCAACTGCTTAACGTGCCTTCCGTAGCACGGAGATGCTTGTCATGGACGTCACTTAAATGGTCGGAATGGTCACCCATCCAATCACGACCGCGCCGTGGGTTGCTTAATTTTTGGTATCACTACCAAAGCGCTGCCGCCACTGCGCCACAAGCACCTTATTGTTTACAATAAGACAGCTATAATAGTAGGTAGTAAATATTTACTTCTAAAACTTATAATCATTAATAATCGATAAGTTATCTTAGGCTGCTGGCCGAATAAGAATATCTGCCTAAGCCGAATGTAAGGGATAGAAAGCCAATGGGGCTCAGTCTAAGTATTCATTTTTAATTTATTGTAAAATAATTTATTAGAGATGAGATAGTTTTTACCTGCTAATGATGTTAGTGTCATCGACCATTTCACCCCACATGCAAGCTTCGCCTCCCACGATGTTGTTGATCAATGTCTGATTGTTTAGTTCGGACACCATGTCTCGAGGGTCCACCTGGTAAAAAGTCTCCCAACCATCATTTAAATGGTCAACATACCACGAAGTTGAGAATATGAGTTTATAGCCAGATCGAAGTATCTGAAAGCAAAAGATACAACATCAACTTAGCAACAACCGATTGCAGTTTTTAAGGGTCTGTACCCGAAGGGTAAAATGGGGATCCTATTACTAAGCCTCCGCTGTCTGTCTGTCCGTTTGTCTGTCTCTATGCCACCAGGCTGTATCTCATGAACCGTGATTGCTAGACAGTTTAAATTTCACACAGATGATGTATTTCTGTTGCCGCTATAACAACAAATACTAAAAACAAATTAAAATAAATATTTGAGGGGGGCTCCCATACAAACGTGATTTTTTAGCGCTTTTTGTTCTAAAAAATATATCGCTATTAATAACGGCAACAGGTAGACGCTTGAAATATTTACAGAATATTATGTTGTATTTCATTTTGAAAATAAATAATTAAATTAAAATATATTTAAGTGGGGCTCCCATACAAACGTGTTTTTTTGCCTATAGTGTCTAATGTTGTAAGTTTATGAAACGGAACCCTTCGTGCGCGAGTCCGACTCGCACTTGGTCGGTTTTTCAATTAGTACATTATTTATTTGTCTCTCTGATCTTTCTCCGGTCATGTCGGATTGACTGTCCTCACCGAACCGAACACAGCGAATGACATTATGTATTCACACAAGTGTGTCTTGTGCAAATACTTCTGCACTATAATGATCTCCCACGTATTTGGCTAATCTCCATTGAGATTGACCACTGTAGTCAAAATTCAACTAGGACTGGGAGGGACATTTATTTTATTTACATTCCTCTATCAGTACCTATAGTAAAACGTTATGACAAAATTAAGTACATGAACACGCATTAAAACAATGATTTATTTTTATAGCTGATAAGAATTGTATCAACTAATTGGTAAGGTCAATAACTTTATTTGCAGCTTCAACCTTAAATCAGTTTCTCTGACGCTACAAGTTTTTGTTGCAAACTATCTACTATTACCATTTCCATTTCGGCGCTGCCAGATTTCCATACTTGAATAATTGTATCCTTCGATAGTGGCACCTTTTCATCGTACACTTCCTGAAAACAGATATAGACAGATAGAAAATACCTTTTTAAAATAATTTTAGCCTTATTATTGTAGTAAATGTATTTGCCTCTGAATGTTTTTTTTACTATAAATTAAAAGAGTTTTTTTAATACTATCGTATATAATCTTACAAAACAATAATTTATTGACTTAGTAAAGCGAAACCACGAAGATTTTACGTAATAAGAAGTTTACTAGACTGCTTTGTGAGACAGTTAGTAAACACTTTTTTTAACCAATCTTATCGGAAACTCAATGTGTTAATGGTACATATTTGCGATTAGTAGGGTATTTAGTGACGTCAACCTTGCAGATCTTCAACAAAGGAAGCCGCTTGGCACAGACGTACCTGGTGGTCATCTGAGCTGATTAAGCCCGGTACCCACGTGGGTACCTCCCTGCAGGTAGCTGGGGGGAGGGGGGGAATAACCCATCTACCTTGCTGCACTCTCACGTCCATATCTCCAAAAGTTTAGCAAATAGGTCGTGTTTAGTATCATTTCCGTATAATTCAAGGACGAGGAATTCATTTCTGGAACAAAATTTGCACTCGTTCATAGAAAAATAACGAGTATAGCGCGAAAATAAAAAAAATCTTGTAAATATTTTTTTTACAAAATCGATTCTTACAATTTAACTACGAGATTATGTTTTATAAAAAAATACTATTGAATAGCCTTGTTTATCTAGAATATATAAACATAAACTTTATTATCAGTTTTGACCTATAATTGTGTCAAAAAAAATCATTTACGTCGCGCGGCGGAGCTGCGAGCGGCGGGAAAAGTTTGAAGTTGGATAGGAATTGTCACATATTGTTTAATTATGACACTGATTGATTAATAAAAGTTATTTTATACCTCAAGATGGTATTATTAAAGGATTATCTAGTAATAATTTGTTTATATTATAAGAACATTGATACTGACAACCATAATTCTGGCATATTTTAATTATTTTATGCATAAAAATTGGTACCTACTCGTATAAGGGTCAAAAGTTAGGTTAGCTAAATACTTAAAAAAGCTAAGTAATAAGAGTTTATTTATTTTATTAAAATATTTATAGTTTTTTTATATTATAACTAAAAAAAAATACCTATAAAAATACATTGCTTTATAGGTAGGTAGTGGTTGCTTATGATTAAAAGTGAAGATGATTATGATTTATTGGAATGCGTATCGTATCGTATAGATTTAGCATATGGATTAAAATACAGGAATTGGTGTCAAAATCAACTACCATTTGAATACGGAAAATGTCAGACAGCTGGTAAACCTAGTATTTTCCGCCGAAGAAATGTATTAAACACACTTGTTGCTCAATTATAGCCCGCCCTATGAATGGGAACAGGTTAGGTAGGGCGAGTTGGCGAGTGACCAAGTACCACTAAAACCTCTGCGAAGTCTCTCTCATTCAGGCCGCTGAAGGGATCTGCACCCTTCGGATCATTCCCGTATTCGAATGACAAAACCTTCTTTCCGAACGGATTCGAAAACCCTATTGACAAACGCCGTCGAATACGATTTGTCATTCCGATTCGAATTCGGAAAGGATCCAACACGGAAACTTTCCGAGTGTTTGTGAATCAGGGTGCTGAACGACGAAAAGTCGCTGTTCGCATGCACTTGCCGTCCCAGCGGTTAACCGCACCTAATAATGCGAGCACAGCACTCGAGAGGATGCCTCGCAACCATGAAGCATACCATTCGCCCTTGCTACTGCCAAGATTCCCAGCCCATCGATTCTAGGTCTACTAGTTGGCAGGAGTCGCTTTTAGGGCCACCGCCTCGCTCTAAGGTATCTGCATCAAAGCGAGTCAGCCTAAGCATCTTTTTGCCTAGCCCGATTCCATGCCTGTCCTTGCAGGATTGATTTAAGTTCTTGAACAAGAAAGCCAGTCAGTGGTGGCCTAAATCAGGTCATGTGTCTACGCAGCTGTTGTGTAGCAAAGATGGGAGGGAGCCATGTACTGGCCCGGTAACTTTCATAACGAGAGATGGACCACTGAAAAGAGCGATTTACTCTGGAAAATGCCTTTGCGCATTTTTTCACCCCCATTCATTATAAGGATTGGCAAAGCATCAGGCCAGCTAGAGAATCTATCGACCTTTAAAAGTCAATTTTGGTAACCTGGCCGCGAGGAAGTGGGCCGGTACTGTCTATGTATTGTGGATATGACGGAAACGCTTGGTTAGAGTGGGGAACTTGCCGAGGAGCGTTAAGCTTGCTGCGCTGGCAGGCGAGGCAATCTTTATTCGTGCCGGTCCCCCCCTCCCCCAGCTACCTGTAGGGAGGTACCACGTGGGTACCGGGCTAAATCAGCTCAGATGACCACCAGGTCTGTGCCAAGCGGCTTCCTTTGTTGAAGATCTGCAAGGTTCTCTATACAAACCATGTAACTAAATACTCTACTAGATGGCAATAATTCGTAGCATTTGGATTTTTTGTTCTTCTACACTTTGGAGTAAGTTTTATTTGGTAGAGTTTAGGAAAATTCAGTTCGTCTTCGTGTGGACTTCTTGATTCTGCTAATATAATGCCAATAGCATAGTAAGTAAAATGGCTCAAAATACTGCTATTACTAAAATTGATCAAATCTCGTCATTGAGAGACCGTTCTATTGACACTGTCTTAGCAGAATAGGAGACCTGAAAATATGCTGCCATGTCCATAGCAAAATACTTTAGTACACTTAAGAAAGATAAACTCAGCTTACTTGCCAAACTATAGGCTTCAACTTATCTCCTAGTAGTGGCATGACTTTGGTCATGAACATGCCATGAAGCTGAGAAGCTGTCATGTTGTGCTTCTTCATGTATTCTTGAAGAAGTGGATTTGATTCCCTGTATAAAAACAATTAGTGTAAGTAACGATGACGTTATTTAGTAACTTTATTCGTAGTAAGGCGGAATAATTACATGTCTATGATTTCTGCTAAAGCTGAAGAAAAAAGTGCCTATTGTATGTAGTTATAACGACAGACAGCTATATACGGATTTGCAAGAAAGTAAAGTGTGTGTATTTGGGTCGCTTAGTGAGATACTGGTGAGTCTCCTCTATATTTCTGGCTAGTGACTTTAGAAATAATTTAATAATAATAATAATGTACAGTACGTCATCATGCAGGCTTAACATTACGGCATAATAATGCAGTTTTGATTGTAACGGTGATTTTGTAACAAAAATGTAGTCTGATGTGTATGTAGGTATGGAACCGTACTTTATATGCGGAAATATTTCTTACCAACAATCTAATTGCACCTCATCACCGCCAACGTGGAAATATTTATCAGGGAACCATTCCTGCACTTCTCTTATGAGTTCACTTAGTAAATAGTAAGTGGCGTTGACGGTAGGATCCATAGGGCCCAGAGAATCCACTTTCCCTTTTGTATAGCATTTTGTTAGAACTCCTGGGTACGCCACACCCCATGACCTTGTGTGACCTTCGAGGAAACAGTGTTTAAATTAAATTTATATCTAAATCACTTTTTGATCAAAATGGTATCTATTTACTTGTTTCTAGGGGAATTAAAAAACAAGAACCTATGCAAGATTTTTTGCATTATAGGGATAATCATATACTTGTTGTTACGTCTTGTCAGTGCCCGTGACTTGAGCACATAGACATGACTTACCAGGGACATCGAATTCCGGCAACACTCTAATTCCTCTCTCAGCAGCATATTGAACAACCAATGCTATATCCTCCTTTGTGTAAACCATTGAAGGGTGAAATGCGCCTTTTTCACTACAATTTATTTTAATTAAATTATTAGGCAGTAGATGAAAGCACAATAGACTTTAGGTAACTATACTTTTTGTAGACCTAGAATCATTAAATACATAAGAGGATGGCAGCGGAGAGTAAACAAAATGTGAAAAGGAGTGCACGTCGCGTTACGGGTTGCAGGGCGTTAATGGGTACTTATATAAAAATAGATTTCTTTCCTTCACTAGCCATCTTAACTCAGCTATAAGTCGTAATTGTATACTTAAAAGGTAATTAAATAATAGAATCGATATCAACAGTCAGACTCTGTTCTAAAGATAGAAGATACCTTAAGTTGGGAAATTTCTGGCTCTGGTATGGGAAGCTTTGGTCGTCAACTATATGCCAGTGTAACACATTCATCTTGTTGACGGCCATTGCTCGCAAAGTCTTGAAGATGTTGCGCAGAGATATAAAATGGCGTCCTGTGTCTATTAACAACCCCCTGTGTGGGTGTCGAGGGTAGTCAGTTATGTGAGTAGCGTTTATTCGGACCTCCTAAAATTTTAAGTTTCATTGTACACTAATCTTTAAAAAAAATATTTGCTGCCGGGACAGCTGGTTACTGCCTCATGTGTAAAGTAAAGCATGAAGAATGTGCTTGTTAACTACAAAATATACGCAAGTACTTGTACCGTAAGAGTCGTACGTCAGTTGCAATTTTTATTTAGTTTCTAATGGCGAATACTGCAAAACGAAAAGTAGGGATGTTTTTTTAGACATCAGTTCAATAACATTTGAGAGTATGGAAAAAAATAATAAAATGAGTACGTGCTCGATGAAAACTGTAGAACAATTCATTATTTATGAAAACTGTAGAACAACTGTAGAATAATTCATCCTAGCAATGCAATCCACTCATAATGAAATAATCTGAATGACGCAATTTTGTTATTGTATCAATTAAATAAATGAGATGTTATTAAACTGTAATATAAATAATTACATATCGCTTACACTATAATCATCTGTTATGTAAAATAATTGGCTCCAACTCTCAAGTCCTCTTAGTATGCCCCATATGGAATTACTTACAAGACTTGCTTTGGTCGAAACGGTAAGATTGTCTGAAAAATTAGGTTTCGTAAATGTTAAAACATCGTTTTTCAAACATAATGTGATATGTGAATGATATTGAATTGTGAATGATATTTGTAGATAAATTAGTGAATCAGGGTTGGATTTCAAAATGTTATCAATAAGTTTGTTATTAATCTCTCGAAGAGAGAACGAAGCCTAATTATTTTTTAAACACTTTTTTGTTTTATGTTTTAAAAACATTCCTGAAAGCAGTGTCATCTTTTAAATTGCTGTTTGTCGTTTTATTTAGCGTTATCCGTGCAGTGTGTAATTTACAGTGCATAGTTCGCATACTTTACAATAACGATTTTATTTAAATGAATAAGCAAAATAACACTGTTATCAGCTCACAGTAAACTTGGTATTGTAATTGTAAGTATGAACTTAAATTACTTATGTTTTGATTATTCTTCTGATAATAACAACCGGACATCAACAGTAAAAAGGATTTGTTAGAGTTTTTCGATAAATTGCACAGTTTTTGTAGGTTTTCAACCAGCTGGCTGCGGAATAACGGCGAACGAAAAAATAAATCATAGGCCTAAGTACGAATTATAATTGTTTTTAATTTCTCAAATCAGTACTGTCTTTTAAGACTAGTTAGTTTAAATGTAATCTAAAAAGACGGTACAAACGAAATACTTACAACTTTCATCCATACCAAAGTACGGATAATTTTCACAAGGTGATTTTAAATCGATAATCAACTCTTTGAATTTTCCTTTATAGTAGGGATCCTTGTGAAGTGTCTCCTGACAGAATTTTTGATAAGAATCTTTTTTCCCACAGAATAGGTCTAGGTTGTTTACGTTCCTCACAATATAGGAATACCTCTCTATAGCTTTTTTTAGAATCGTGCATGTGTGGTCGATTGCCTGAGAATCAAAAGTATAGAACATATACCCAAAAATAGCGTTCCAGACTGACACTGGAGATAGTTTAGCTATAGACATTTAAAATAAAAAGAACATGGCTCTTAGCGGAAACATTGATCGAGACATGAAAGTCTCATGTCTTCAAAGATATTTTTTGTATTTTTCTTGTAATAATGATTATTACAAGTGCCTTAGGCACTAGTAAAGTCATTATTATTTGATTTAAAGACTAAGCTATCGCCAGTGTCTCTGGCGTGCCATTTTTGGATAAAAAGTGGCAATATCTCCTAAAGAAAACTTTTTTTTAAGTTAATCTAACAGGTCAATTGCTAAGCCTTCTTCAGTCAGTGTCAGTCTGGCACGCCCTTTTTGGGCCAAACTGTATGTGTATTTTACATTTTACTTTATTATTAGTGTAATTTCTATCACACTTAGGCCTACTTGCGCTAGTCCCGATTAGCTGATCTGGATTTGTTCAAGGCCTATTTACTGAAATGAAAGGCCTCTTGCGCCAGTCTGGATAAGCTAATCCGGACTGGCGCAAGGGAACCTACCGGATTAGCTAATTCAGACTTGTGCAAGTAGGCTTTCAACTGATAAAAGGCCATGAAAAATTCAGGAATGGCTAATCTGGACGTGCGCAAGTGGGCCTTAACGTTACGATAACCATATTCTGTCAATTTCTTTAGGAAATTAACGCATACCTGTTGAGTTAGGTATTTTACGGTTTATCGATAAACAAGATAATCTATTTAGTTCACTTTCCAGTGGTGCCCAGCTCTGACTCCTAGTTACTTATTAGATTGTTTATTAAGGTTTTAAATTCTACCTACAACCCAAATAATAAGCTCACAATAAAATATGTACGAGTATTTAAATCAAAACATTTAATATACAAACACGTGTTATTCGTTTTTTTTTTATTTTAAGTAGGGACTGTAAAACGAAAAAAAACTTACCCTTATTTTGATGTTTGAGGGATCCACTCGGAAGTAATTAGTTTCCGATTTTTGATATTGTGGCTCGGGCCAAAGTGCTCCTTTAGTAGGAAGATATCGCGGTCCCGGTTTATTATCATAGTTAGCTGAAGATAAAAACACACTAATTGCTAAAATTAATACTGAATACTTTAGCATGATGGCGGGAAAGTAGTATTGTTATTAGTCTCGATCGCTTTTCTAAAGCGATTAAATGAGACATCTACTCTCTTTAGCTCTTGGACTGATAAAGAAGTGACAACAAGCTCAGTGGGTAGGTGAACACTGAAACAATGCATTAAGTCGCTCGCTACTCGCTACCCAAATAAATAAATTATATTTACAGACAGATTAATTGTATGTAAGTAGTGTCGTCCAAGTGGTAATGAAGTGCTGTCATCTGACATAAAAATAATGTCCTGTCTATCATCAGTGAAAAAAAAAGTTTGGACAAAAATAATATCAAGTTTTTTTTTCTTTTTTCCGATTGCATCCAAGCCAAGACATTTATAAATACTTGGGCAACCGGTAAAATATCAAGAACCGATAAGTTAAAATTTTCACCTCACTCAGTAATGTTTTGTCATCGACGGTCTATATTGGCTGTGGTCCGACTATTGACGTTTCTTCTTTCATTTCGGGGGCGGTATCATTTTTATTTTATCGAAATAGCAGAAAAATGAAATTAATCATCGTATTTCGTTAGCAAGAAAGCATATCTCAAGGATTTGTAACCTAATGATTATTACCAGTAAAGCACATTAGGTAAGTTAACCTGTATGGATAATGTTATAACTTTCCTACGTTGTCAACTAAGCCTACGGTAAAATTGGTCATATCCTGTCCTATTGATTCCTAATTATGACCCCCTAGCCCCTACCCTCTGTTTCTTGCTGTAATATACCAACTTTACCCTTGCATTGAATATGCGTACTCATCTGAAAAAAATATGTACTTCTATGATTTTGTAACACCCCCTTTTAGTTCGTTTATTCAGTATAATTATAATAATATGTAAGGTACGAGTGATTTAAACAGAAATATGCGACGGTTTAAAAAATAATGAATGATCATTCTTAATGATGAAGCTGACTAGCCAATAATCATGACAGTAGACATCCTAAATTAGATTTGATTATGAAAACAATATCATGTTTTATTCCTAAAGAAAATACATTTTGTGAAAACAATGCTGCATTTCAGTGTCCAAGATAGAAACATAGGCCTCTTCCAGTTGTTTACATAGGGATCTGTTTCTTGCCAGTCTAGGCCATCCATTAGGCAAATTGTCTTCCCATCAAATTGCTGGTCTTCCTTTTCCCCTCTTTCCTTCCCTTGGATTCCAATTTGTAATGTTCTAGACCATTTTTCCTTTGTAGATCATCATCATGTGTCCTGTCCAATGCCACTTTAGCATTTTCACTTTTCTAGTGTCATCTGTTAACCCAGTCGCTTATTAAAAGTTTTTCGACAACATATTTCCATCTGTCTCAAATGAACAAAACATCATCAAAAAATTTGGCATATTTTGGAATAAATTGCCACAATAGTACATAAAAATATTCCAAAAGAGGCATAAACTGATTGTCATTCATCTTGCAATACATCTGCCCATAGGCATTGTACAGATTGCATGATCAATTTTTTTTTCGCATATATCATGCGGTCACAGTGAAGTGATGTGAAGATAGGACAGTGGGTTGTCAAAGTGCCACCAGTGGAGCCAGCCAACTTTTGTTTTGTTGACTCTTTAGAAAATGACTCGTAGCCCTTTTAAGCAACATACATATATGGGTCTAACAAAATCAATTACATTCCTTTTAGGGGATGATTTTGCTGCTCTATTAAAACAACTTTTATCATGGGACTAAAATCGAAAGCCCAACAAAAATAATATCAGCCTAATCTAGACGACCGTCTTGGTGTAGTTGTTTGAGCACCGGACTTCTAAACCAGGCGGTTGCGGGTTCGAATCCCGCAAGGGGCAAATGTTTGTGTTAAGAGCATGAGCATTTGTACCTAAGTCATGGATGTTTATATGTATTTAAGTATTTCTATCCGTTATCCTAGTCACCATAGCACAAGCTCACGCTTAGTTGGGGCTAGGTAATTGGTGTGTTTGATGAAAAAAAAAACAGAAAAAATGAGCAGCACTCCTTTTGAGATTTTGTAGGAAAACTATCAGTATTTCAATGTTGAACTCATAATAAAAGTTGTTGCATTTGATGAGTACAAGCACCTTCAAACAAAAAATCTGCTAAAAATACACCTTTCTAGTTTTAAACCACTGGTCAGCTGTTTCGGTTTTTATGTGGAAATCCTGTAGGTCACATAGTAAAAGTTGTTAGTAGAATCACCTCCTAAGAGGAATACACATGATTTTGCAAGACCCTTAATGAAAAAAGATTTATCTTGTTCGCAGGCATCATGATTGGGGGCTTATTCGTGTACAACCACAAGGGCGAGGTGCTCATCTCGCGAGTGTACCGCGACGATATCGGCCGGAACGCAGTCGACGCGTTCCGCGTGAATGTGATACACGCGCGGCAGCAGGTCCGCTCGCCTGTCACCAACATCGCTCGTACCTCCTTCTTCCATATTAAGGTATGGCCATAGGTTAGAGAGGGAGAAGAATCTTTCTTGAATTACCACAATGAAAGCCAACACAAAGATGAATGTTGCTCTTGCTCAAAGTTCCTTCTGTTTAAGAAAATCCATAAAAGACGCCCTTTAAGATCCGACGGCCTTGGCCACTTGACTAGGCTACTAATCAAATAATAAGTGTCTTGTTTAAAAAGATTCTCAATTCTAAT
This sequence comes from Pyrausta nigrata, assembly GCA_949316185.1. Classification (NCBI taxonomy): domain Eukaryota; kingdom Metazoa; phylum Arthropoda; class Insecta; order Lepidoptera; family Crambidae; genus Pyrausta; species Pyrausta nigrata. The sequence continues at coordinate 16,446,510 of OX438946.1, read as the reverse complement.
AGCAAGATAAGTAACTCTCAACTTTGAGCATGGCTTGAAAAATGTTCATGCTGTTAGTAATAACAAAAAGATTTATTTATCTGTTATTTTTAGGGTTCCGTAACCAAAGGGTAATCCAGGACTATATTACTAAGCCTCCACTGTCTGTCTGTCACTAGGCTGTATCTCATGTTCCGTAATAGCTAGACCGTTGAAATTTTCACAGATGATGTATTTCTGTTGCCGCTATAACAACAAACACTAAAAACAGAATAATAATAATTATTGAGGGGGGCTCCTATACATACATCTTCGCCGTTTTTTGCTCGATATTAATAAGGGCAACAGACAGACGCTTGAAATATATATATTTACAGAAAAAAAATTGTATATAAACTTTAAAAAATATATATTAATGGGGGGTTCCTATACAAGCATGATTTTATTTCCGTTTTGAAACTAAAAAAATGTCATAATATAGTGTCTAATCTTGTATAGGTACGAAACCCTTCGTGCGCGAGTCCGACTCGCACTTAGCCGGTTTTATATAATTTTGTCAAACTTGCATTTCTTCGCAGCGAGCGAACATATGGCTAGCAGCAGTGACCAAGCAGAATGTGAACGCTGCAATGGTATTCGAGTTCCTTCTGAAGATCATTGACGTTATGCAGTCGTACTTCGGCAAGATCTCGGAGGAGAACATCAAGAATAACTTCGTTCTTATCTACGAGCTGCTCGATGGTATGTTTGTTATATTTGTTTAAAGAGAATCAATTTAGTAACATTATAGTGATTTATAAGTTTAATAATAATTTTATTTAGTGTTTATCTCAATGTTTAACCTGTGACATGCTGTAAACTTTTATATCTAGGCACACAAAAATTTGTTATCTAGGTTAAACCTCAATAAGATTTTATTATGACTATAATGTTGAGTCTTTCCAATAGTTTAATTTAAATTTTATCAATATTATATCAACTATTCTTACTGCATTTCAAAATATATATTTTTTATTTTGTATAAAAAGTATCGGGAATATTACAGCTAGGAATCGAGTATTTAATAGACAAGAAGAGAGTTAGGGCGTTCACAAATTTCCACTTATCACTATAGCACAACTGCCTAACTAAGTCGAGCGAGACTCGAATCGAATTACAATATTCAAATCACCCAATCAAATCAAAGCGCCAGCCGCCCGCACTGCTCGTAGTCCCCGTTCTTCTACCCCCGCACCCCGCCCCCCCGCCGGCGAGGACTCAGTTAGGCCGTCGGCTTTGGGGAAGGGTTAATAATATTGTGTATTTATTTGTTACAGAGATCCTCGACTTCGGATACCCTCAAAATTCGGACACAGGGGTCCTAAAGACGTTCATAACGCAGCAGGGCATCAAATCTGCCTCCAAAGAGGAACAGGCGCAGATTACCTCACAGGTATGTTCATATGATCTATTTTGGCCTCATTGGATTAAAATATGGTGATTTAACAAAGGATATTCATATGCAAAGGGGTTTGAAACTTTTTGTATGGAAGTTAGCATATTGACCCCCGCCAGGCCTGTGTATCTCCCCGCGTAGGTATCAAAAACGTACCTACGCGCGGCGACCCTTTGTAAGGGCACAGAATAAGTACTAGTACTCCGTACAGAAGTATGACATTGCAATGAAATTCAAAGAAATATCTACTCAATGTTGTTAACGATATGGTGTATTCAGTTCGCCTCTGACTCGAGCACATTTTCGTGTAGACACCTACAGAAATACATTGTAAGATAATTTCATTCTTATAACTCTGGAATATGATTCATAATACACTAAACCTATTCAGTGACGTACTATCACGCAACGCTATAGGGTTGACTGCCACAAGAAGCTACTTACGCCATCTAGCGCATCTTTCTAGGACTTTATTCACGCTCGTCCAACCAGCAACCTAGTGCCGCGCACCGCCGGTGGATAAAACGCGCGAGCGTGTCGCTGCCGGCTAGCGACACCCAACTTGTTTAGTCCCTTAACAAGGGGTCGCCGCGCGTAGGTACGTTTTTGCTACTTACGCGGGAAGATACACAGGCCTGGTAAGGGGCTAAAACAAGTTGCGTGTCGCTACCGGCCAGCGACACGCTCGCGCGTTTAATTCACCGGCGGCCGCGCGGCTACGTTGCTGGCTGGACGAGCGTGAATAAAGTCCTAGAAAGAGGCGCTAGATGGCGTTAGTAGCTTTTTGTAACAGTCAACTCTATCGCGTCGCGTGATATTACGTTACTGAATAGGTTTAATGTATTATTAATCATATTCCAGAGTTATAAGAATGAAATTATCTTGCAACGTATTTCTGTAGGTGTGTACACGAAAATGTGCCTGAGTCTAAGGCGAACTAAATTACACCATATCGTTGACAACATTGAGTAGTCATTTCTTTGAATTTGATTGCAAAGTCAAACTTCTGTACGGAGTACTAGTACTTATTCTGTGCCCCCGCCGCTACTTCGTTTTTTTTCGAAATCGCGGTGCACAATGTAAGTGATAGTATAGATGGATAAATGACTTAAGGAGAAACATAAACGTCAAGTAACATGGTACCCTAAAGTGTCACTATACTGGGATAATTTGAAGGTAAGGATGGACATGCGAGCACAACGCCAATCATTGCTAGATATGCCAGAAAGTTTCAATCCCCTTAATCTACTGTCTTCCTTGCAACGAATCGCCGAAGCAGGTTGTGAGGTTGGGCGTGACAACATTTGGAGGACTTTTTTTTTTGGCGCCCGCAAATTGAAATAAAGGAGGGAGGGGGATTGATTTTTTCCTTACCATAGCAATATGGGTATCAAATAAAAGCCAGTAATATATTTTTGAAATGGTCCTTCCATTTCAAAAATATATTGATTTTTGCAGTCAGGTGTTTGGTTTTTTCAATTATTATGTTTGCTTGTTTCTGTGTAGGTTACAGGACAGATAGGATGGCGGCGGGAAGGCATCAAGTACCGACGTAACGAACTATTCCTGGATGTGCTTGAGTATGTCAATCTACTGATGTCGCCGCAAGGTACGTTCATACGTAATCAAAACATATTATTTCCACATACAGGGTGTCTTATAAGTCAAGGTTTAGCCGAAATGGGGTGAGAGGAAAACGGTTACCCGTTATGGGAAAAAAATATAGACATTTTACTAAAAGTCTAGAAAACAGATACCCTGTGGTGCTATTTAGGACGCGAGTGCACGAGTTTTAAATATTTACTTATCATAAATTGTTTTCTTGTGTTGCAACCCTGAAAAAAGCTTCTTTAATTTGTCCTTCAAATGTATGTTACAGTATTTAAAAAAGAAGCTTTTATGCCAAACAATATTTCTAAGACATAAGCTATCCGGATATAAATTCTTGTTCATCAGAATCTGGTGGTGATTATTTGACACTTTCTCCTAGTGATGGAATAATAAGCAATAGCATCAATAATGCATGCTAAATTATTTCAATTTGCAAAATTTTGTGAATGCAAATTTTAAATTAGCACGCGCCGCGCGTGTTTTTAGCAGCAGCGCGCAGAGCGAGCGTGCGATTGCTTTCACAGATTCGCAGGCAGTGACTAGCTAGCTGGCTGATAATGCTATTTTATTTAGCATGCAAAGTGAATCGGGTGCGATCGGGCGATCTCGGTTTTCCGAGCGTAACTCGAGCGGTCAACGAATGAATGATAGACATCGAGATTATCTGCAATTATTTTCACATTTAGCAATGCATTCACGCTTTCGCAATTTAATTATATGCTTTTTCTCATTATGAATGAAAAAATATACTAGCAAAGCAATAGCACTTAGCATGCTATCACATGAAATTTCGCATGCTAATTAAATAAATAAAAAATGCAATAATTTCCATTACGACTTTCTCTAGGTCAAGTGCTATCGGCGCACGTGGCGGGCAAGGTGGTGATGAAGTCCTACCTGTCCGGGATGCCGGAGTGCAAGTTCGGTATCAACGACAAGATCGTCATGGAGGCCAAAGGCAAGGGGAATGGTGAGTTGGACGAATCAAAGTGGAAGTCAAAAATATTTTATTCAATTCATCGTCATTCGCTTGCCCTGTTCCCATTATATTTGGGGTCGGCGCAGTATTTTTTTCTCTTCCATACAATCCTATCACTCGTCATTGACTCATCCACTCCTTTCACAATCATATCATGCTTTATACAGTCCATCCATCTCTTTCTAGGTCGGCCTCTTCCCTTCCATTCACTAACATTCATACTCATCACTCTTTTTGTCACATGATTCTCCTCTCTTCTCATCACGTGTCCATACCAAGATAAACGGTTTCCCGTCATCTTTTCTGTCACAGGCGCCACTTGCAAACTTCCCCTTATATTCATTTCTTACTTTGTCCATTCTTGTCTTTCCACACATCCATCGCAACATTCTCATCTCCGCTACATGCAGTCGTTTTTCATCCATCTTCTTAACGGCCCAGCATTCCGATCCGTACAGTAAGGCAGGTCTTATGATGGTCTTGTAAATTTATTATTATTAATTTATTATTATTTAATTTATTATTTTTTTTATTCAATTAAGGACAGTAAATGCCACTAATGAACTTCAAAATTTAAAAAATCAGCAATATTGACCTGAACTATATTAGAGTTGACGTAAACTTATGTAAGTTACTCTATTTTAGTTCCCTTGACACGGTGGGGGCGCTTTGATTAGGCACAAAAATTACCTGTCATTTCTTAGAGTCGTACTTGTATTATAGAGAACAGTGTTATTTATACTTTCCCAGGCGGTATATCTGGCAACACAGACAGCGACCCGGCGCGCTCCGGCAAGCCAGTAGTGGTCATAGACGACTGCCAGTTCCACCAGTGCGTGAAGCTGAGCAAGTTCGAGACGGAACACTCTATCTCTTTCATCCCGCCCGACGGAGAGTTCGAGCTCATGAGGTCAGTATAATACTTTGAAGGATTTTTTTGCAAATTCATTAAAGAAAACAGATTAGAATGTTATGCCAGCCTGCCACGTTTCTATACACGATGTTAGTTTGCATCCTTGCCATATTTACAGAGGTAACTATATTACGGACACTGAACTCAAATCATTAAAAAATTTGTGACCTAAAATTTTGATTTTTAATCTTGATTATTTAATTTTATCGACAATCTGTTACGCACACCATTAACTATCGTAGCGCATACACATCACTGTTGGCTGTTCATCGGCACAAAAGAGCTGCGGCGATTGCGCTCTCTTTCTAACATCATAAACGCCGCCCCTTCTTCTTCTTTTTTTTTCCCTTCTTTTATCTCTGTGAATATGGAAAGGATGCAAAGTAACACCGTGTATAGGCCTTTGCATTTTTACGCTATTTTTTTTTTTTTTATACAGTATTTAAAAGATTTTAATTAAGCACGTGACGTTATTTTTGTAATTCAAGTACCATTTTTATATATTTAGACGATAATATTTCTCTTAATATACTTATGACAATGAAAACTGACAATGACTGATATATCAAGCACAGCCCAAACAGCTGGTGCTGGTGAATCTAAATTTAGCACATAGGTTTCTTATGAGGTCTAGGGGTGCACTAAGAAAGGATTTTTGGAAATTCATCCCCAAAGGGGGCAAGAAAGAGGGGGCAACCTTGTATTAAAGTTTTGGAGCTAACTCGAATAAATTTGGTATAAGAGAAAAAAGTCATTAATTGTAGAAGAAGCCATAAAATAATTAAATATTTATATCTTTTTTTACACTTTTACTTAAAAAAAGACATATAATAGGGCATGATGTAACTTATCTGTACCTAAAGGATTATCTTTCATTAACAGGACACACTGTATATAATTTTCTTCCTTCCTCAGGTATCGTACGACGAAAGACATATCTCTTCCATTTCGCGTGATCCCGCTGGTGCGCGAGGTGGGTCGCACCAAGATGGAGGTGAAGGTGGTGCTCAAAAGCAACTTCAAGCCCTCGCTGCTGGGGCAGAAGATTGAGGTAAGTTGCTGTTACGTCCAACTCGGGAAACTCGGCAGATTTTGTAAGCACGTGTACCATTTTTGCTACAACATCGTTAGGTATTAAAACGTTTAAACCTGGGAGTCATAATTTTATGGTGCTGGCCTGTTGATGAACTTTAATGCTTTGGAGTTCGTGGATACTTTGACCACAGTTTATTTCTGTACTGTTTCGGTATTGTGTTAGTTAGAGTTAGTTAGGTGTGACTATTACCAGGCACCTCTCACTCGATGTACTTGCGCGCGTTAATAGCCTACTCTCGAGCGCACCGACGGCGGTGCGTAAAGCAGTAGGCTGCCAACAACCGACGGGCGCGCGCGTACGCAATGTTGAATTATTTGTGTTACGGTCGATTCGTTTTTATGCAAACTAATTAAGTAATATGATTTGAAAATCTGTTATTTACTGTACAAATCAAACCAGAAGCATATCGTCGGTCGAATCACGAAGAGGCGTAACTGATTTTTATCAATTTTACAGGAGCGCTAATTAAAGAAAACGCAGGTGACATGAACGGTTGTATAGGGTTACTTATTATAGTTAAAATAAATATTAGAACCTTAATACATGGGGAATTTAATTCATTATGTTTTATTGTACCCAGTTTTTCTTTACCTTTTTTAGATTAAGAGTAATTGAGATGTTTTTGATAAAGGATCCACTTACACCCATTCGTGATGTAAAATTTTGAAATATCTGTCCATTACGCCAGTTCGATGCATGTAAATCCAAACAAAAACGCAGGTTTGTATCATTTATTTACTATCAAGAAATAAACACAATTCTTTTTTTATACAACAAAAAAAATTATTAAAGTTTTGTAAAATTTATTATGAAGTAGTAATAAGAGGGATGGTTTACTAGCCCATGCTGCATAAGAAAATCTGAACCTTTTCGCTTTTCTGTTCGTAGCTAATTCGCGCCGAGATACTGCAGGAGAAGCTCATATACCCACCTCTTTCATCACCACACTCTGAGTGTCTAATATCTGAAGTGTGCGTCAATTAGAACGAGATACTTAAAATGCTGTAGAATCTGGATGTGTACAAAGCTAGTGAACCTGACGAAATCATAGCAATAGTCGTGCGTAACTGTGAACCCGTGTTGTCTTATACTACCTTCACTGACTCTCAATTGAGACTGGTGTTGTGCCCAAATCATGGAGGCTTGCAATAGCCCAAGAAAGCTAGCCATGCTGCGACTATCGTCCCATTTGAGTCACCTCCATACTTACAAGATTATAGAGCGTGCACTAAACAAGTCCTCAGGCACACATGTCCTCAGTGACCAGCAGTATGGGTTTCGCCGGGGCTGGCTGACTGAGTGCGTTCATTGAGAGGCAAGGCAAGGCGAGGCAATGGCTGTGTCGACGCGATATCTCCAATACCTTTAACAGGGTTTGCTACGCAAGCCTAGTAAGCAAGCTTCCCTCTTATTATATACCTGCTTACCTCTGTACATAGATATCTGACTTCCTGAGCGAACGATAAATTAAAGTAGTCCTAGAAGGATACTCGTCATATCTTTACGCCGGAGTTTTTAAGGGGTCAGTGCTATCGACAACGCTCTTCCGTCAATCAGCCACAATCAGCTTAACAACATTCGATAAGCTGCATGTACCTGACTGTATTGGGTATTAAGACGATAGCACAGTTGTTGGTAGATTATCTAGAGAAATATCTATCGACAACTCTAGAGTAAGAGCCAGCAGTCATAAGACTCGGTCTTGTCGAGAGTTCATGGTAAAATGCTTAGCGTTGTAGAGTGCCGTACTCTTATGGCAATCTTCAATGAGGGTGATACCAAGTCAGTTACGTTTAAGCCCACTAAAACACAGGCTTGTTTATTCTCTACTGAACTGAGTCATTTTGATCTGGCTTCGTCTTTCCGCGGCGTTCTACCTGTTTCCGTCACCGATAACTTGCAACTTCTAGGTATCCACATGTCATCCAATGTGATTTTTGGACAGTACATCGAGTCCATTGCCCAGCTAGGGAGCTTCGAGTCCTCTCTATTGTCAGGCGGTACTTCACATCGAGGCAGCTTACAAGTTACAACTTCACTAAACTTGTTCGAGCTAGTATGGAATACTGCTGCCACTTTTTGGAAGGATTTGAGAAATGCTAACTGGCTGTATTAGACTCGATGGTTAAAATAGCAATACGAATTATTAGAGGCACTAAATTTTGTTGAACTAATCTGCAAAGCCTATAACATATTCTGCGTTAGGTGGATTGCCTTTCCATGTTCTACAGGCTGCATCAAGGAGGGAGGAGGATGATGCGAAATATTATATATATGAATATAAATTTAAGGGAGGATGTGAAATAATTACACGAATTGATTCCACCAGCTCCTTTTTACTATCAGGACACAAGACGTAGTCAGGGCTGCCACCCTAATATTGTTCCATTGTACCACCAATTCGCACCAAACGTTTAGAATCTACATTGCTCTTGAGTATGGCTAAAGATTGTTTTTTTTTGCCGGCTCAAGTGCTCCCTAAACACTATGATCTTATTACTTTCAAGAAAACAGTGAATAGGCTGTTACTGGTCACCGTAATACAAAATTCTATATAGATTACTCACCGTAATACAAAATGTAAGTTCTGACAGTTTTAATATGAACTGAACAGGCTTATCTGAATTTGAACCGTTAGATGCCCAAAATTTGTTTTCACGAAAAGTCGCAACTTGATCTGATTCTTTTCGTGATGAATAATTAAAGTATGGAAAATGCATTTAGGGCCCTTTGCAAATGTCAATACTGGATCTCTGACAAGGAATTCAGATAAGATCTTTGGTGACGTTATAAAATGTACGTATTTTAATAACATAGTGCACTAAACTCAAAATCCCCATTTTGTTGGATACGCCTTTTCGTGATTCGACCGACGATATGTCCTGAATTAGTCTCAGATTAAAATAAAATTCTGAACTTATCAGAAGAGTCTCGAATGTTTGAACTTTTTAAATCTTTTAATAAGTCGTCATAATTATACGGCATAATTTAGCACAGAACAACATCTTAGATCTTATTTTCCACATTACTACTTATTAAAACTGTTTGTATGAATTCGATTTGTTTTTCTGGCCAACCGAAAATTTTGCACAGGTAAACATTTTGTAAAACACTATATCATTGTAAAACATTTCAAACCAAGCTACAAATAAAATAGGCCTTGTATCTAAAGAGGCAACCCTGACTTTATTAGTTTTACTTCAAGGTCGCGTAGCTGCAGAGGAATAATAACGTAATGTTTGAAACTTAAAGCACATTTTCGGGCGCAGCGGTGTGCGACAAAAAATGTGATGCCACAGTGTTTACTGTTACGCGCTGTTATCCGTGCTTGACGCATAAGTGACAGTAGTGATTAGAGGAGTTAGGCTCCGCGCAGATGGGCCGCCGACCACAGCCGCATATGTGAAACGAATGGCTTCCACTCGTGTCTCAGTGTCCGCGACATGGTCACCGGTGGCGAACACTGGTCACTCGCCATTTTAACAGGACGTCTGTCAAACGACATTGGTGATAGATAACTATTACCAACCACTGGTGGCGGCCACCAACCACTGCTGGCTTCCACCGACCACCTTCGTTTAGGCGAGACTGAAGGACATTCTGCGTGAAGCCTAAAAGTGAACAAAGTCGTCTTGTAGCTTTTGGTCCCAACTGCCTGCCTGATTCTTCTTCTTCTTAAGGTTCCATCTTCTGTCAAAGTTCGGCGACCATCATACCAACTTGCACCCTTAATACCGCGGCTCTAAACAATGATCGGGTACTTCTTCCAAACCATTGGCGTAGGTTCTTTAGCCAGGATACCTTCCTACCTGCCTGAATACTGCAGTAATAATAATGAAATAACCTTACAGTTTTAAAATGCATGTTGTGTGTACACGTGTGCAGGTGAAGATCCCGACGCCACTGAACACGAGCGGCGTGCAGCTGATTTGCCTCAAAGGGAAGGCCAAGTACAAGGCATCTGAAAACGCAATCGTCTGGAAGTGAGTACCCAAACACCTGCTTGTATGAATTTGAGTACCTAATCACACGTTTATGTCATCTATTATTAAATCAGAAATAAATAAAATAAAAATCTTTATCGTGTTTACTAGGTAAATGTCGTATAGGTTGATACTTCTTCTTTTAGGTATTATAGAAACCTGTGTTAGAAGGGTACCCTCAAATCTGTGGTGTAAATAATTATGAAACTTATTATATTCTATGAATAATTAAATGAGATTATACATTATACTAGCTAGGTAATTAATTTTAAGTTATAATAGAACTAAATACGAATTATGCCACTCGTTGGTTGGTCGGTGGCTTGTACGCTGGTTTTCATGGTTTATTTTATTTGCAAATGATTCAAACTTTATTTGACATTCATTAAAGTATATACAGGATGGTCCAATCAGTGACCTCCAATTTTTTTTTAAATTTCTTACATCCAGGGCTATCTCAATACACCCTATGTATGTTAGCCGAATTTGTAGGTACATTGTGAGAATTTACCCTGTAAAGACGTTTTTTCTGTTTATTAGAAAGAGAAGTATACAGCGGCTAAATGTAATGGGTACGTATTACAATACCGAATTTTAAAATACCGAATTTCATAAGCCCTACGAACGGAAGGCCGAATTTTAGAATGCCGAATGTTTGTATGATCGAAAGTTCTAAATACCGAAAGTTTGAAATCCCGAAAATTCAAAATACCGTATCTTATAAGACCTATAATTGGAATGCCGAATACTAAAATGCCGAATTTTAAAATACCGACTGTTTATATGACCGAAAGTCAATATACCCACTGTTTGTATGACCGAAAGTCAATATACCGATTGTTTATATGACCGAAAGTTTAATATACCTAAAAATTTAAAACCCGATGATTAAAAATACCGAATTTTACAAGACCTATGAACGAAACGCCAAACAAATTGTATACCATTGAGATTGAGGTTCATTTCGAAAAACAAATTTTGATTGACCCCGACTCGCCGTGGTACTAGTCTGCCCGATACTAGAGTGTAATTCAAAAGCCGGAGAAGAGCAAAACCTATGCATGCTGCTACATGCATGCCTGTCTGATTGCTTGCATGCTGCATGCCTGCTTGTTACATGCATGCATGCCTGCTTGCTTGATTGCTTGCATGCTGCATGCCTGCTTGATTGCTTGCATGCTGCATACCTGCTTGCTACATGCATGCCTGTTTGATTGCTTGCATGCTGCATGCCTGCTTGCTTTTGAACTTTTGCTTTTGGATTTTGAACTTCGGTATACTAACTGTAGGTATATTAATCTTTGGGATTTTAAACATTCGGGATATGAACCTTCGGTATTTCAAACTTTCGGGATATGAACCTTCGGTATTTTAAACTTTCGGGATTTCGAACTTTCGGGATTTTGAAATTCGACATATTGAGCTTCGGTATATCGGTATAGGTATTTCATTCGTTCGGTATTTTGATTTTCGACGTTTCAAGCGTAGGTATTTCATTTGTAGGTATTATGAACTTTCGGTATTATAATACGTACCCAATGTAATTGAGCTATCGACAAACTGATGCGTATAATCTAAATTTTTTACGAACATTCTGTCCAACTGAACGAATTCAATGAAATTGGCACCGCTGCCAACAGTGCTAGCCAATATTGTGGATGTTCTCCTTGACATTGACGCCTGCCTTTCATTTACTTCAGAGATCATGGTATTGTATATTTTATTATTTTGAATAGCAAAATATTTTATTTTAACAATAGTTACTAGAGTTCGCTTCACATATTTAAATATTAGTTTCCATGAGCCAGATAGATTTGTTTGCCTTTATCAAATTTTCGGATAAAAAGTAACTAGTCGAATAATTATACTGTGACCTATTTCACATGTAATTTAATATTTTATTTAAATGAAGAATATTTGAAAATATTCAAACAGCTTTTAATAAAATTGTTTATTCTATTCCCACTAATCGCTAAATGAGTTGTTTTGTGAAAGATTTAAAAATTTTGAAATTCATTTGACTTGACTCACTACATTAAATTGATTTTAATTTTCATACCATATGAAATGTCGAGGTAGAACTTAAAAACATTTAGTGGCATGTTCTGGGGTTGTCTGAAGTCCGTAGAAAGGGGGAGGACACGATTACCCTAGAATCAGGCCACATGTTCTACTTTCGGGAAGGCGACCAACTGTCACAGGGTGGCGTAGGCTTTCTGGTCAACAAACTTCTTCGTGACAACGTGTTGGAGGTATCCAGTGTGTCGACCCGGGTAGCGTACCTCGTACTAAAACTGACCGAGAGATACACTCTCAAGGTCATACAGGTATATGCGCCGACATCGTCACACCCGGATAATGAGGTTGAGGCCATGTACGAGGATATCTCGAGGGCCCTACACACCACCACCAAAACCCACTTCACCGTTGTCATGGGGGACTTTAATGCCAAAGTGGGAGTGCGAGAATGCGACGAAACGCGAATCGGGCCACACGGAATCGGACACAGAAACCTTAGGGGCCAAATGCTGGTCAACTTCCTCGACATGCAGGGGCTGTTCTGCATGAACACGTTCTATCAAAAGAAGCCCCATAGGAAGTGGACCTAGCGGAGCCCGGATGGTAAGACGAAGAACGAGATAGACTTCATCTTGACGGACAAAAGACGTATATTTAGGGATGTCTCTGTGATCAGCAGGTTTGACACCGGTAGCGATCACCGACTGGTAAGAGGTTTTAAGGTCACAATTTTAAGGTCGAGATAAGTCGGATGGTCAAATCCGTTCTTCGTCCGACTGTGCTCCAAACCGAAATTGGCACCGAAAAGTTCCAGCTGGAACTTCACAATCGCTTCGCAGAACTAGCAACCACGGAGAGCGTTGACCGGGACCTCGAAGGCGTGACTAGGGTGATCCACGAAGTGGGAAATAGGCACTTTAGGAGGAAGCGAGGTAGCCAGAAGTCTAAGTTATCGGGGTAAACTCTGGAATTGATGAAAATTCGACGTGAAATGCTGGAGGGAGCTTCGTCAGATACCCAGCGTCTCAGCAAAGAGATCCGACAGTCGGTGAGACGCGACCTCCGATGCTACAATACGCAGCTCATACGAGAAGCGATTGTGCAAAATCGGGGGTCAAAAGTCTTTACTAAAAGACTGGGCAAGAGCCATTTGACGGAACTCAAAACCTCGAACGGCGACGTAGTCACTTCAATTCCAGAGATTCTCGCCGAAGTTGAAGGCTTCTACGGCCGACTATATGCCTCGCAGGTCTCGAAGCCTCCTCCCGGTGCGACTGACCCAAGAGCCACGCTGACACGCCACTACACTGAAGACTTCCCAAATGTGGACGAAGACGAAGTTGCGGGGGCTCTCAAACAGCTTAGCAATGGGAAGGCTCCCGGTGAAGACGGCATTACATCCGAGCTCCTGAAGGCAGGAGGACCTCCAGTCATCAAGGAGCTCGTGAGGATATTTAATGCCGTCATTGCAAATGGGACTACCCCGGAGGCGTGGAGTGGGAGCGTTGTAGCGCTGTTTTTCAAGAAAGGCGACAAGTCGCTCTTAAAAAACTACAGGCCAATCGCGCTCCTGAGCCACGTCTACAAGCTGTTCTCGAGAGTCCTCGCAAATCGCCTCGCCGCAAGATTGGATGCCTTCCAGCCACCGGAACAGGCCGGGTTTCGTAAAGGCTACAGTACCGTAGACCACATCCACACAGTCAGGCAGGTTATACAGAAGTCCGAAGAGTATAACCAGCCATTGTGTCTAGCTTTTGTGGACTACGAAAAAGCCTTCGACTCCGTCGAAACCTGGGCTGTTTTGGAATCCTTGCAGCGATGCCAAGTCGACTGGCGATATGTGGAGGTGCTGAGAGGCCTGTATGATATGGCAACGATGTCCGTCCAAGTTCAAGGTCACAAGACAATACCCATCCAGCTGCTCAGAGGTGTGAGACAGGTGGACGTTATTTCCCCGAAACTGTTCTCAAGTGCACTGGAGGATGTCTTCAAGACTCTTGACTGGGAGGGATTGGGCATCAATGTCAACGGCGAATATCTCACGCACCTCCGCTTTGCCGACGACATAGTTCTAATGGCAGAATCGCCGCAGGATCTGCAAAAAATGCTGCACAGCCTAGACTCTGCCTCGCGATGCGTTGGTCTCCGGATGAACTTGGACAAGACTAAGGTCATGTTCAACGAACATATTGTCCCGGAACCGGTAGCAGTCAGCGGGGAGATGCTCGAAGTTATCCAGGAATACGTTTACCTCGGGCAAGTGTTGCAACTGGGTAAAGACAACTTCGACCGCGAAATCGCCAGAAGGGTGCAACTAGGTTGGGCAGCATTTGGGAAGTTGCATCACATCTTCTCGTCGCCTACCGCAATGCCTGAAGAGCAGGGTATATAACCAGTGCGTCCTACCTGTCATGACCTACGGGGCCGAGACGTGGAACTTGACAGTCAAGCTGGCCCACCGACTGCATGTCGCTCAGCGAGCTATAGAACGGTCTATGCTGGGGATCTCGCTAAGGGATAGAATCCGGAACGAGATCATCCGCCAAAAGACGAAAGTCATAGATATCGTTCAGAGGTGCAGTAAGCTGAAGTGGCAGTGGGCTGGTCATGTCTGTCGCAGAACCGACGGGCGTTGGAGTAGGAAGGTTCTCGAATGGAGACCACGTCTCGGGAAACGTAGTGTTGGACGCCCCCCTGCTAGGTGGACCGATGACCTGAGGAAGGTGGCCGGTGGTGGCTGGATGCGAGAAGCGGAGGACCGTGAAAGTTGGCGCCGTCTTGGAGAGGCCTATGTCCAGCAATGGACTGCAATAGGCTGATATGATGATGATGATGAAATGTCATGTTAAAATCTCTTGTTTTATTAGAATAGTTTGCAGCGGGATTACTATCATTTGTTACTCCTGAACAAATAGGTACACATTATGACTTGGATGCTTTCGGAAAAGGATCACTCCTTTTCCGAAAGCATCCAAGACATAATGGGCTGTTGCTAATCAGACATGACATGACACATCCTGGGCCGCGTCGTCACTTGCGATTAGGTGAGATTACGGTCAAATGTCTGCCTATTATACGAAAAAAGAAACATGGTAGTAAAAGTAATACTGTAGTGAAGTCAGCCTATATAGATCCCACTGCTGGGAAAGGACCTCTACCTCAACTATGAGGAGGTACGAGCCATACTGCACCGCGCGGGCTCAGTGCGGATTGGTGGAGGGGTGATCCTAGTAATCCTGTAGTAAACTGTTCTAATGTTAGTGATCAGTTTTAATCCTAGTGGTCTACCCCGGGCAACGACTGAACGATCCTAAACGTGGTGGTAGGCTCAGTTTTGTCGGTGAGTAGGAGTGCCAGAACCTTCTGGGTGAGCTCGCTCCACCTTCGACTCTATCTCTATCTATCTACGCCTCGTCTGGCTTAGTCTAGAGTCAAAAGAAACCCATTTACCACCTCTTGTCTCGTCGCCAGAATCAAGCGCATGGCGGGCATGAAAGAGACGCAGCTTTCGGCGGAGATCGAGCTGCTGGAGACGGACACCAAGAAGAAGTGGACCCGCCCGCCCATCTCCATGGGCTTCGAGGTTCCTTTCGCGCCTTCAGGGTTCAAGGTGAGTCTGCCGCTATCGGTATTTTTTATTAATTTATTCTTTATTGCACAAACAAAGAAGTACAAATGGCGCACTTAATGCCTTAAGGCATTCTCTACCAGTCAACCATTGGGCGAGGCATAAATAGTCGTGGCGGCGTAAAAAGAACAACACATGGATAGATAAACTTAAATGTATTTTTAACAATAAACTTGCAAAAACATACGTAATAGTAATAAATCCATACATACTTGAGTCAAATGTAGCTGTAACTAAGATTGACGAGAAAAAAAAAGTTATGATAAGTAGATAGCAATTCGTTGATTAAATTCAAACTAGTAATGAGCGTCACAAAGTTGAATCATTCAGGAAAAGTTCTCGGACAGACCGTTTGAAGGTGACTTTGGATGTAGATGTTTTAATCGCATCAGGATTCTCTTGCATCCATATCTATCATCATCATCAATAGGACGTCCATTACTGAATATTGTCCTCCCCTATAGATTTGCAAAGTGACCGGGGGGCTGATTACGTAACTCTGTTGCTAACAATTCTGGATTGAAATCGTTTGAAAATGTTCCTTTTGACAGATTCAGTTTCTCTGTTAGGCTGGCCATTCACGGTCATTAAAAATAATGACGCCACCCACTAGTTCAAAAAATATATCTCTACACTTGCTTTCACTCAGTGTGGCCAAAATGGGTCAGTTTCCAATGCCATGTGGGGACTATTAGGTTTTTTCAGACAAGAACAAAGATGTCAAAAACATAACCCTCTTTCCGCAGTCGAGTAAAAAGGTCTTGGAACCGGTAAAATATAGGCGATTTTGGAAAAATAATGTAGCGTTTAGTTACTATTTTTGTATTTATACCCGCGGGTAATATTTTAGAAAAATAATTATGTTTGCTTGTTTTATGGCTTAGAGGAATACCATTCCTGCTCATGTTCCAGGTGCGATACCTGAAAGTGTTCGAGCCCAAGCTGAACTATTCGGACCACGACGTGATCAAATGGGTGCGCTACATCGGCCGCTCCGGACTCTACGAGACCAGATGCTAAGGGCTACCGGATGATGTAACTATACAAGTTTACTGCTATTCTCTAAAGAGAAAGATTTTCTTTTTTTAGTTTTTATCTTCTTATCGTGTCGATGGTAAAGCGACTTAAATTTGTTGTGCCCGGTAATTGGCGATGCGGATTGCCTTGTCGTTTGCACACATAAGGTTTTCTAGAAAGGAATCAGGGCATGCAGGACAAGACTAGAGATGGGACATGTCTTGTGGAGTGAACCCGCAGACACAGGACATATCGGTTCCATCGGAGACTCCCCACCAACATGGTGTCCTTGTATCTACCCACTTGGGTATGTTCAGGGACTTCCAAGTGGGCCATGGCAGTTTTTCGTTCTGGAGGGAGATGTTAGGAAGGAGGAACGGTTTTAGGGTTCCGTACTAAAAGGGTTAAAACGGGATTATTTTACTAAGATCCCGCTGTCCGTCTGTCTGTATCCAGGCTGTATCTCATAAAACATGCGATAGCTAGGCAATTGAAATTTTCACAGATGATGCACTTCTGTTGCCGTTACAACAATTACTAAAAACAGAATAAAATTAATATTAAAGTGGCTCCATTTCCTGCAGGGAAGGAAAGAGAGGGACAGAAAGCGAAATAAGTCATGCTCGATAAGATAAAACGTAATTTCGTTCTTACCGCTTTATTTCTATTTATTATGACACGTGAATAAAATTGAGACTGCTAATTTGAAATGTTTGTCTACACTATGTCATGTAACCTGTCTGTCAATAATTCTAAATTCATATTTATTCAAGTGTTATAATAGCAGCATAATTAATATTAGTAAGAGGTTAGGATTTACTTAATTGAATTAAATTTCGCTCACAAAAATTAATCGACTGTGTCATCCAGTGGGACACGAACCCACATCCCTTCGGGCGAGTGCTCTTACCAACTGAGCCACGGAGGACGTTAGTCAGTCGACGAATTTTTGTAAGTGCTTGCTACACCAGTCAGCCGGCGTTCGATTTCATCAAAACTTGGGGCATGTATCCGATGGAAATATTTTTACAAATATTTGACCACCAGTTAAGATGAAATCAGCTTAACTTATAATTATTTTTATAACTTAAGCAATTATTTTGCAAGTTTTTATGAAAGCGAATTATATTTCACTAACAAAAATTAATCGACTGTGTCCCACTGGATGACACAGATAAATTTAATTCAATTTCGTAAAAACTTTTAAAAATAATTGCTTAAGTTATAAAAATAATTATAGGTTAGGATTTGGTGCAGGTATTTTGAAATGTTATTATTATTTCGCAGGATTCTGCCAGCGACCGGCCATGGCGAGCTGGACTTTAGTAATGGCATGTTACATAATACTGTAGTTTTGTATATAATTTCAAGTAATTCTGATCAACTTCGATTCATGAGATTCCTTTTAAAGATTTATTTTTCTATTTTTAAAGTATTTTTTTTTTCTTTTCTAATCTTACTATGGAATGTAGAGAATCAATCGACAAGGGAAATAAGGAAATAAAGCCTTGCAAATCACGAAACGTTATCAGACCAATAAATAAACACATAAAGGTATTCTAACAAACTCTTAAACCATCGTGTTATGTTAATAATAATAATAATCGTTTTTATTTGGCACACGGCAAACAAAATGCTATGAATTACTACATTATAAATGGAAAGAATAATAAAATAAAAACCATGTGCCAAAAAGGTCCCCGCTCAGTATAAGTCGTGACAAGTTAAAATTGTCACGACACTGATTTTCAGCGGTGTTGATGATTGTACAGGTCCTACCAATAGTATGTGTAGCCTATGGTGAAACCAAAGCTCTTTTCAAGTATTTTTTCCCATTTGTCGATTTATTTTCGTCTATTTTACGAGAAATGTGTTATGTATGCGAGTCATACGTAAAATGATTTTATTTTTTACTCGTGTTTCATATTTGTATAGCTTAAGATACAGTGTAGCTGGTGTTCGGTGCTTGATTTGAATATGGCAACATTTTTTTAACACAGTTTTTTGGACGTTAAACCCTCTAGGTTTAAAGTCCAGATTAAAAGATCAGAAGGGATTTTTTCATGCGTTATAATGAGATATCGATAAGAAACATTTTTAACAGCAGTTTAACATTCTGTATTAAGTAAGATGACCTCCTTTGGTCTGGGTCAGAAGGACCCTTTTTTGGGTCGGACGATCCCTTTCTTGAATATGATGATCCCCTTCTAGGATGTGAGGATCCCTTTCTAGTATGTGATGATCCCTTTCTAGGATGTGATGATCCCTTTCTAGGATGTGATGATCCCTTTTTAGGATGTGATGATCCCTTTCTTTGGTCAAATAACACCATTCGAAACCATGTCACATCTCAGAATCAAGTACTGACATCATGTAGTCGGTGGTGTATCTGTTAATTTTGTAAAACAAAACAAAAATACCACATCGAATCTCCTTATTTAATTTAATCTTTTATTTTTTGATGTTGGTTTTAGGAACAAATCGCGAATCGGCAGCAAAATTCTTTGAATGCGCAATTTATTTTATTCAATTTAATCATATATTTATTTCGACGATGAAAAGCGAATGAGTTTATTATAGGGCGGACTATAAGGTGCAGTTTTAGCCCTAAATAACTGTGTCCATTTTTTTTTTATATTAAGCTTGATACCGAGTTGTGCTCTATCGTTTCTGCCTTGTATTACAAGTTTTCTATCTTGAAATAACTCAGACACAGCTCCGGAGTCAGGAAGTTGGTGGTGTTAACACCCTCGTGCCTCGGAAAGCACGTTAAGTCGTTGGTCCTGCGCCTGATCTCTCTACGGTCATGTCGGACTGCCGTCTCACCGAATTATGAGAGTGAAGGAACAGATAGTGCACCTGTGTATTGTGCACACACTTGTGCACTATAATATCTACCGCGCATTTGGTTAATCTCTGTTGAGATTGGCCACTGTAGTCGAAATTCGGCTAGGGGGACATTATTATTATATTACAAGTTTTATAAAACGTAATGAATTTTATAAAATATGAAACTTGAAATCCTTTCTATGCAGTGTGAAGCGTAGCTAATACTTAGTCAAAATATCGCATTCTTGTGGCGCCCTGCAAGTTAAAATGGCATTGGAGTGAGTAGGTATAGAATTTCGTATTTTATGACAAATGGATATAGCGAATACACAATATATGTTACATTTAATCACGGCAGACCAAAAAGTATTATGTATTTGTATATTTGAAAATGGTAGCCATGACGTTCAAATAATTCAATGAATTTGATAAATTAGCTTTGCTGTCTTTACTCAAATTGTCTAAATTCTAAATTAATCTTTAACACCACACTACCTCTGTAATTGTTTAACTATTCATTTATTTATTCAAACCTCTCACTTATTTTAAATGTACGTCCCATGTCCAAACATGACCAAATATCACGGTCGAATACCTAACCATTCCTTAGTATTAGACCAACCGTATCCCTAAATACATAATATTGTATGTAAGTATGCAAAGTATATATTTAATTTGGATGTATCACTATGATAATATAAAGTTAATATAATGTTAGCTGTAATTGTAGATTAATGCTTGATACAGTTTTCTTTCTTGCAATACTGGGATATAATATGTCGGCTAAAAATCACTGGTTATTGAATGTTTGTAACATACTGTATGAGCCCGATTGTTTGGGTGTTATATCGTAAGTGCATGCTGTTATAGAAATGCTTATATTGTATCGTGTTACAAAAAGAATAATGTACAATAAATGATAAAAAATAAATGCATCTTTTATTTATTGTTACTATAAAAATTTAAGCTGGAAAGGAAAATGTGTTTAAGTTTACTTTTCACTGACTGAAGTTAGTTAGTTGGTTATTATTAGATATATATTATATTTTGCAGTCTTTGTATATTGCATTACCAAAGTACCAAAGGTGCGCAACGATATCGTTAATGATAAAGACCAAAGTTGCATAACTCTATGCATCTTTAGTTTCGCTATCAATAGTTGACCTTGAAAACTAGTAAACTATCGATGGTCTATCGATTCGATAGTATAAAAAATAAATTGATTTGACAAACACACCAATTACCTAGCCCCAAACTAAGACTGAGCTAGGTAGATAGCTTGGATAACGGAGAAACGTTACGTTTATAAACATCCATGATGCTCGTTCTCATCACACAAACATTTGCCCCTTGCGGGATTCGAACCCGCAACCGTTGGTTTTGTAGTCCGGGGCGCGAATCATCATTGTTGTTATTGCTCTGTATCAACTATCGATACTATTGATGGTTATCAATACTATTACCTGTATGACAACTGGGTACTATCCACGAAGACCTGCCCATAGTATCGGAACTTGACGACCCGCCGTCCTTTAGCGAGTTTGAAAAAGCTATCCAGCGGCAGAAGAATGGCAAGTCTCCCGGCTCAGATAGTCTTCCCTCGGAAGTGTTTAAGTACGGAGGACCAAACATCAAAAACAGGCTATTTGAACTGGTAGAACACATCTGGGAAACGGAAGTCATACCTCAGGACTGGACAGATGCCTCCATCTGCAAGTTATACAGGGGGAAAGGAGACCTATCAGAATGCGGCTCTTATAGAGGCATATCACTTCTCCCTGCAGCTGGCAAGATATTATCCCATATAATAAATGGGCGTCTCGGTGTATTGGCTGAACGCATTCTTCCGGAGAGTCAGTGTGTTTTTCGTCCTAATCGAGGCACGATTGACGCCATTTTTGTTGTAAAGCAGACGCAAGAGAAAAGCCTTGAGCAACACCGTGGTCTCTACATGTGCTTTGTAGATCTAGAGAAGGCGTTCGATAGGGTTCCAAGGACTGCCCTGTGGACATTACTGAAGAAGACCGGATGTCCCAAAAAATTCACAAATCTTGTGCGTCAGTTCCATGAAGGGATGATGGCACGGGTTCGACATGAAGCTGAATTTACGGAACAGTTCCCGGTTACCAGCGGTGTTAAGCAGGGCTGTGTCATGGCCCTGACGCTCTTTGCCCTCTATTTCGCTGCAGTCATGACAGATGCTTCGAAGAACTGCAAGGGACAGATCGAAATCAATGTCAGGTCCGATAAGAGTGTTTTTGATTTAAGTCGCTTCAGATCAAAACGTAAGACTCGGACGATGACCTTGCTCGAAGTCTTATTTGCCGACGATGTCTGCCTTATGGCTGACAGTATTGGAGCCCTGCAGCAATATATGGACAATCTCGAAGAATCATGTCGCAAATTCGGCCTGGTGATCAGCGTGCCTGTTTACTACAATATTTTGATTTGTTTGTGTACCCTATTGATACTACGCCGCGCACACTTACACGCATACCTGCCTCATTTTTATTTGTTTAAAACGTACCGTGAGAACCCCGAAGATCGAGTCGACATCGAGACGTTCCCTATGACACATGTACTAGACTGACCAGAGTGCTTTCGCCGCGTGTGTATCCTGTGAAGCTCCTTACAGACATTTCGAGTGATTGTGGCCTGTGAAGTGATACCTGAACCCTGAAAGCTGATGTGGCAAGTACCTAGCTATAAGTGCTCAGACCTAACTGATTTTCCACCTATCATTGTCGCCCTCCACGTGTAATCCACTGCCTAAACTCTCAAACATTTTGGTGGCAGAGCGTAGTTTTTTATTAGGACCCCTTATTAGTAACGTAATTTGTTTAATTGAGAGTTATTTATTTGCTACTTTCCTTTGTAATTTGAACAAAACGTCTCGTCATATACCTAATCTATTTACAGTGAATTCCTTAATACCATTCGAGTACAACCCCTTTTACATAAGTGTCGATTAAATCGATTAGCGCGTTAATTACCTACCCTTTGAGTGCAAGTGAGGTGCGCGAGCTCTTTGTTTCCCTATTGATCACGCCATTACCGCGTGACCGCGTGCGAGTTGTTTACGAGTTACGTTTGCTATACCCGGTGCATATGTGCCGTCCCTTACTATTTGTTCCTTTACGCATCCTATAGAAAACTTTTGTGAGTTTAATTTACCTACCTTGTTTCTTGCGATTTAAAGTAAATAAAATGTCGGATACCGAAACCGGCAACGAGACCGTAAGGGCCGTACTTTATACGGATACAGCTGAATACCGTGAAGCTATAGGTGAACTCCGTTATATTAGTGACTGGGTTGATGATTCCCACCGAGTTCTTGAGACCTTTTCCTCCAATCGTATGCGAGCGCGTCTTTCCGACCTGCCGCTAATGTGCGATAAGTTTTCTGCCGCTTGTTCCAAGCTGTTAGATAATCTCGATCCTGCGATTTATGAACAAGAATATGTGCAAGTTAAGAACGAGATGCGCGTAGTAAGGGACAAAGTAGACGACTTAAAAATTAAGTTAGACGAAATACGACCTCACCAATTTGAGACGTCCCGTACTAGCACCCCTTTCAAGGAGAATAAATCCCTGACTATTGATAGCCCGGCTAGTAAATTGCCTGACCTACCCTATACCTAAGTTTGATGGCCGTCCCGATAGTTGGATCAGTTTTATAGACCAGTTTGATAGCGTGGTGGACAACCACCCTAGCCTTACCCCGACTTTGAAGCTACACTATTTAGTAGGAGCCTTATCGGATAAACCTCGTCGATTGATACAACACCTCAAGATTGAGGCGGGCAATTACACCGTGGCCCGTGACCTCCTAAAACGTAGGTACCATAACCTTCGTGTTTTAGCGGATACCCACATTGCTCAAATATTGATGCTCCCTATTATAACGCCTAAACTTTCCGGGTTACGTGTGTCGTTCCTGAACCCCCTGCTTTCGACTTATCGATGCTTAGAGAGATTGAAACTTCCTGTTAAACATTGGTCATACCTATTAGTTCACTTATGCCTTGCTAAACTGCCTTCAGAGTTAAAATCGAGATTTGAACGTCGTTATGGCGATAATCCTAATCACCTCCCTACTTTTGATCATCTTATTACCTTTCTTGAGGATGAATGTAGGCACCACGACAATGTAGGTAGTGCTTCTGTCGTTGACACTACTACCCCCCCTACTGTGAGCTCCCCTCGTTTGCCTAAACCTAACGCGCGTTCCCCACCTCCTGCGAGAGCCTTTGTTACTTTTGCGACGAAATCTAAATGTCACCTTTGTAATAGTACTTCGCATTACTTACGCGAGTGTCCCGATTTTATTCGCCTTCCTACACGTCAACGTGTTACTTTTGTAAAAGAAGCCCGACTGTGCTATCGATGCCTGGATAAACACTCCATATCCCAATGCACGCGAAATTATCGCTGTCGCACGTGCCGCCGTTCCAGTCATCACACGTTACTGTGTTATGATGACTCCTCTCCTGTGAATTACGATCGCGTGCGCTCATATCGAGACGTCGCGGCCTTAGCTTCTAACCAACCGCGGCAATCTCCACAAAGTCACTTAACGAACCGTGTGTTACCCCCAGGTACTGAATGGCACCGTGTTCGTACCCCGCCACCTCGTGATTCCCGTAGAGCATCACCTCCCCGTTCGGGCGGGCGATCCCCACCTGCACCTAGCGGTAACCGTACTTATAATGCCCCTCTAGGTCAAAGAACCCAGGATGAACGTGCATTTCATCGTAAGTACAATGAGGCCCCACAATTCTGACTAGATAGCAGCCCCCCTTCCATACCCGCTTTTACATCTTTCCCTCGTTCTTTTACCTACGGCCTTGATTCATGTTAAAAACGTCTGGATATTATGTGGAAGCGCGTGCCTTATGTGACACTGGTGCTCAGGGCTGCCTTCTTACTACTGAGCTTGTTGTTGACCACATGAACTTACCTATCATTCCTTCTCCAGTTCCTGTTCGTGGAATAGGTAATGTTCAAGCAATTAATTCCCCGGGCATTGTATCCTTTTCATTTAAGCCAGTTAATTCTGTCTGTCCAGAAATCTCTACCAGTGCAATAGTTGTTGATGTGATTGCTGGTACCTTCCCAGAGGTTCCTCCTCCTTATCCCTACATGGGTTCTGTGATGCTTCTGAATTGGGATATGCTGCCGCTGTTTATTTACGTGCGGAACTTCCGTCTGGTGTTTGCTCCGTCCATCTTGTTATGGCTAAATCTAAAGTTGCCCCTGTTCGGACCCGTTTAACAATTCCAAAGTTGGAATTGTTGGGAGCTACCCTCCTCTCTAAATTACTTCATCACGTCGCTCTTTGTCTGCAAAGGTCGTCTGTGTTGACTTTAATCCATAGTTGGACGGATAGTAAAATCGTGTTGTGTTGGTGAAAAACCACTCCTCATCTCCTTCAGACTTTTGAGGCTAATCGTGTCTCCCAGATTAATAATAGTCCTACATCTAGTGAATGGAGGCACGTCCCAGGCTACATGAACCCTAGTGACTGTGCATCGAGAGGTATGTCAGTCACCCGACTGATCGACCACTCCCTTTGGTTTTCACCTTTGTGGTTGACGCAGTCTCCTGACAACTGGCCCGGTATTTCGGAACCTAACCCAAGTAGTGATCTCCCTGGACTACGTTGTTTAGTAGTCTCTGCCGATGTTCCTACCCCGGATCCCTCATTCTTATTAGAGCGGTATAGTTCTTTCAACAAGCTAATAAACGTGACTTGTTACCTAAGGCGGTTTTTATTTCCTAAATCTTACTCGTCCTACCTGAGCCCTAAGGAACGGAGAGATTCCCTTTTGTTTTTAGTGAAAATTGTTCAATTTACCTCCTTTTCTGATGAACTTGATCGCTTACGGCGTGGCGATCCTATCACTAACTCCCTGAGAAAATTAAATTTATTTCTGGATGACGGAGACCTAATTCGAGTTGGCGATTACGAAACTCCGATCTATCCATTGATGCGCGCCATCCCCTTCTTCTGCCTAAGAATGGTAATTTCGTGAACATCCTTATTTCACATTACCATCGCGAGAATGCTCATGCAGGTGTTAATGCAATTCTTGCCATGTTAAATAGAGAGTTTTGGATCTTGTTGGCATGCAGAGCTATCCAGCATGTCATTTTTAAATGCCTTCCCTGTTATCATCTCAAGGCGGCTGTATCTCAACCCTTCATGGGTGACCTACCTAAAGACCGCGTCATGGCTGCTAGACCGTTTGACGGTGTAGGTACCGATTTTGCAGGACCCTTTTTTACCAAAGTCCAGGCCTATAGGAACAAAAGGTTAGTGAAAAGTTACCTGTGTGTATTTGTCTGCCTTTCGACTAAAGCCGTTCACCTTGAGGTTGTGTCAGACCTAACTACTGAAGCCTTCATTGCGGCCTTTTCCCGATTCGTGTCGCGTCGTAGTGTACCTCGCCTAATCCGATCCGATTGCGGTCGAAATTACATCGGTGCCAACAATTACCTGAAAGAGTGAGAACAATTACCTGAGAGAAAGAGAAAGAGAGTGTTTCCTGTCGCAAAACCAGGCGGCTATTGGTTCTGAGCTTTCAAAGCGGAACATATCCTGGGTTTTCGATCCTCCTGTTTGCCCTCATTGGGGAGGTCTTTTTGAAGCTGCGGTTAAATTGGCGAATTCGCACCTAAAACGAGTAGTAGGCGATACCCCCCTTACGTTTGAAGAGCTGACCACTGTTTTTGCTAAAATTGAAGCAGTTTTAAATTCACGCCCATTGTGCCCACTTTCTCCGGACCCTAATGATGTCGAAGTGTTAACTCCCGGCCATTTCTTAATTGGGCAACCCTTAACTGCACTTCCGGAGTACCCTTATAAAGACGTAAAATTGCATCGCCTTACACGGTTTCTGCTAATCCAACAAATTACCCAGCACTTTTGGTCTCGCTGGCATTTAGAGTACTTAAATACATTACAAATTAGAAATAAATGGACCTCTCCTTGTGATCCTCCTAAAGTAGGTGAGCTAGTACTCATAAAAGATGACAACCTTCCCCCTTTGCAGTGGCGTCGTGGACGCATTATTAATTTATACCCTGGCCAAGACCAAATTGTTCGTGTGGTAGATGTTAAAACTCCTACCGGTAGCCTGAAGAGATCTTTGACGAAATTAGTTCGTCTTCCTGTCCAGTGAACTTCCTTTCCCTTAGCTTCCTAACCTTTTCGTAAACACTTGACGTGTTTAGGGCGGGCGATATGTTTACCACAATATTTTGATTTGTTTGTGTACCCTATTGATACTACGCCGCGCACACTCACACGCATACCTGCCTTATTTTTATACCCTCGTCGTTATTTATCGTCAGAAGAGCGTTGCTTAGCAGGCAGAGGTTGGCGCTTATTTTGCTTACGAAAGCTTACAGAACGTGCAGTTCCGCGGCACTTACGGTGCTCGCAGGAACTCTCTATGATGATCTGGAAGTTGCTCGTGCAGTACAAGTTGAGGAAGAGAGAATCCAGCTGGCCCCTGGGGAGCGCTGAAATTTAAACGCCGCATCAGAGAGAAGGTGGTCGCCACTTAGCAAGGAGCGATGGTCTTCGAGTGAGGACGGACAAGAGTTGTTAAGTTTCTTTTCCGATGTTGGTGTGAGGTGGTTTTTTGACTGGGTCGAACCTGATTATGTTGTTTCGCAGAATCTTACAGAAAACGGTTGCTTCAGCGTCAGCGTCTGCACAGGCTTGCGCTTTGCGAGTCAGCACTGTGTCGCTGTAGTGAAGAAGAAGTTTAAAACAACCACGATCACGCACTTTGGGACTGTATCCTATACGGAAGCCAGCTAAAATGTGTGACATTTACAAAATAGAAAGTAGTAAAGTAAAGTACAGCCTATTTATATCCTACTGCTGGGAAAAGGCCTCACCTCAACTATGAGGAGGTACGAGCCATACTCCACTACGCGGGCTCAGCGCGGGCTCATTGGTGTAGAAAAAGAAAAAGAAAATAGAACCGAAATGAATCTGAAATGTTATCTGCTAAAGGATTATAATTTAATTTCATTATTGAAATCACTAGTAACAAAACTATAATAGTAATACATATACAACTTTCACTATTCGTAGAAAATTCTACCAAAATAAATTTGTATCTGAATGGTCAAGTTAGCTTGATTTGTGAAGGTACAAAACCATCATAGGCGAAGATATTTACATGGAAAATTTTATTGTTTTTAGTAAATGCCAAGTGGTATAAGACAACTGAAAAAAGTGCTTCTTCTTACCTACGAAATATCATTTAATGATCTTTCCAACCGAGGTAACTAAAATAAAGGTCAAGTGGAAACAAAGATGTATGCCAGTTTTAAAGATTTCTAATTTCGTTAAATAAATCTAACAATAGAACTTTTTAGTACTAAAACTGTATGGAAACTATTTACTTCAAAACTATCTTCTGTCAAAGGACAGTGATCTTATTTTATGCAGTCCCCGGCAATGAACTGTATACAAATAAGTTTTTATTCCATCCTAATAAGGTCTTAAATCGAATGCTGATGTATTCCTATTGATGCGCGTGACTGTAATATTGTAGGGGCGTAAAAGACAGTAATATTTTTTATGTAATATTGTAGGGGCGTAAAGGACAGTTATCTTATTTTATATAATATTGTAGAGTCGTAAAGGACGAGTGTTGACCACAATTACCTATACAACCTAAAAAATATTTTTCAGTTGGTCTTTACCACTATAGTCAACATGAGTAGATAGTTACATGTCTTTTACCTCCACAGCTTATGAGTAAATCCTGTCGAATATGAATAATTTCATGGGTCGTAAAGGACAAATAAATGCGAAAACTGAATACACTGATCGATAGAGAATTTAATTCTGAGAAAAACTGTGTATATAACTCATTTTGGCCAAAATGTCCTTTACGACCTTTGAGCCCAGAGGTATCGATATACTGTTTCCAAAAAGAATGTATTGTATGTATTGGTTGCACTATTGAAAATTACTTACCGACATTAAATATGTCAAGGAAGTTTTTATTAAATATGTCAAGGAAGTTTTAAGAAGTATGTAATCAGTAGGTAGGTAAATTAACAAAGCATCTACCAAATTGTTGTATATTTTTTCAGGATAAGAAAACATATAAGAAAACATACAGGGTGTGGCGTAAATAGTGGTCCAAAGCAAAGGTGTGGATACACTGTACACTGAAGCACCACATACCAGTATTTAAAAAAAAAATATGTACAGGGTTTTCAAAAAAAAAAAAATTTTAAATTTTTTTAGAAATCGTTACCTTGCCTTACAAATTTGGTTATAATTTTCAAAAATGACGGTTTTTTTTTATCCATTTTTTTATTATTATTGCTGATCACTTGTACTTAGTACTCCATTCGTTTTTTTTTTTTACAAACTGAATTTAATAAAAAAAATTAAGTTTCTTTCAAAATTCAATACTCACTGCTAGCAAATCGTTTGACTTTCAATGCTTTTGGTGCAAAAAAAATGTACCACACTGTCAGTGCCCATTGTTGTACATAATTTTTTTTTAAATACTGGTATGTGGTGCTTCAGTGTACAGTGTATCCACACCTTTGCTTTGGACCACACAGAAAAAAATTACAACCCTTGTAAACCCTTGAACTTCAAATAAATTGTTTTTCTGAATTGGGCTCCTTTTTGTTTCGAAAAGCAATAACTTTTTTCCTGTAAGTCGTAACACTTATTGTTGCACCATTTTAGAATCTGCAAAAGATGGGCATTTTTTTTAAACAATGGGCACTGACAGTGTGGTACATTTTTTTTGCACCAAAAGCATTGAAAGTCAAACGATTTGCTAGCAGTGAGTATTGAATTTTGAAAGAAACTTAATTTTTTTTATTAAATTCAGTTTGTAAAAAAAAAAAACGAATGGAGTACTAAGTACAAGTGATCAGCAATAATAATAAAAAAAATGGATGAAAAAAAACCGTCATTTTTGGAAATTATAACCAAATTTGTAAGGCAAGGTAACGATTTCTAAAAAAATTTAAAAAAATTTTTTTTTTTGAAAACCCTGTACATAATTTTTTTTTAAATACTGGTATGTGGTGCTTCAGTGTACAGTGTATCCACACCTTTGCTTTGGACCACTATTTACGCCACACCCTGTATATTGCACTAAAGAAAACACATATAACACAACTAAAGATTTTCCAGAGAGATACAGAAACGTGTGAAGATCTTGATTTTCGCCTGTGAGAGTTCAAAAGATTCTGTTTTTATTTTCATAATTAAATATAGCTTATTGTTGAACATTCAGTCAGCTTTTTTTTTATTTTCCCTCTCAAAATTACTACTATACGTTTCACATGAGATAGAACGCGCTCTTCGCCCTCCGAAATATATTTTTTTCATCCACCTTCTAGGTCGGCAAAGAAATCAAGAATAAACAGCCACGACTAATTTAGTTCTACTTTTCTTCTTTTTGTACAATAGCTCTTAAAAACCGGCCAAGTGCGAGTCGGACTCGCACACGAAGGGCTCTGTACCATTATCTACTTCATCTTAGTGACTTTAAAGAATTTGTAAGAATTTTGTAATTGTACAACATTATTCAACACCCAAGTTCTACCAATATTACTGCTAAACTAATAGAGTTATCTTAACCGCTATAGTTTTCCTTCAAAATTTATGAAATGCACTATCTAGATTTTTATTTTATTTTTTAGACCAGTAGTTAAGCTTTTAGAGGGAGGAGGGGGGACGCGCACTTTAAAGTTTAATATTTCGTAAATAGAACAATAAATCATTTTAAAAGACATAATCAACGATACCCCACACGATGGGGTAGATGACGAAAAAAACCATTCCCTATTTTTATCACTTATTTATTCTTAAGTGCAAAAAATATATATTTTAGACCTCCTTACTTCATACTCCTTACTTACCTACATCTAATAAATAGTTATTATCTGTGTCTCTACGTTTGACATCTTAACAATCAAACGAAATAGACATATGTTAATGTATAGCTCTATCTCGATCTTTCATCCTGTCACCGTGAGGCCTTTTCTTAAAGGCTCATGGTACGAGTTTTAGCCATCCTTATGCAGGATGTTTTTCGGATTGTTAGCAATTCGAAGGATAGTTATTTTGCTGATAGTACGGGCCCTGGTTATGATATATTGTTTCCACATGGATTTTTTGTACTTGTGCTCTATTGGAAGTTGATATTATAGGTATATAAAAAAAAAAGATTTAAGTATCTGGAAAATGACTGAATTCTCGGATTAAGACATGCTTAATACTAAAGACTTAATTTTCCCTAAATGTACTAGAGAAATTAATAAACCTATGACATTGTACTCTTACTGGATTTTACGTGTATTTTGTTATAGTTCACAAGATGAACTTATAATTACATTCGTAATGATTAAAGCCATGGATTTAAGACATTTAAAAATACTAAAGACAAATTTCCCTAAATTGACTAAAGAAAATAAAAACTTATGACAAGGCAGCATGGTCATTGACCTTAGCCTGTTCCAAATGGAACAAAAAAAAATCATACGTCAAAAACTGTCCAGCCGTTTGGGCTGTAGGGCGTGCCAAACAATTGTACATCTATACTAATATTATAAAGAGGAAAGATTTGTTTGTTTGTTTGTTTGTTTATTTGCAACGAATAGGCTCCGTAACTACTGAACCGATTTGAAAAATTCTTTCACCATTAGAATCCTGCATTATCTGCGATGGACATAGGCTATATTACATTATCAAAAAAGTTAGTGTTCCGTATGAAAACTTCGATTATGTAACCAAAGGTGTAAGAGGAAAATCATTAAATTGCAAACGCTGCGAAAACTATTGATAATAGAGCAAAGTAATGTTTTACAGTTTTGTAGAGGACATCATTATCTACAATAAAGTCCGCGATAACATATGTCTAACTATAACAGTTAAGTCACAATAACTCCGTTTTTAGGTAAAAATATGAAATTTTTGCGGCGGCAAAAAGAAAGCCACAGTTTCAGTATGTCGGTATTAATCCTTATCCAAATAAATCACGTCATATTCAAGGCTATATCAGTACCTGTAAATTACTTTTTGAATTATTTAAATCGGACATACCATTAAAAAAATATCACGAGTAATATAATATTGTATCGAAGTTAGAACGGCAGCAAAGTTGGCCTTTTGCTATAATCGTCAATAGATTTTTTTTTTATTTAAAAACTTTATTGCACTTAGAACAGTGTACAAAAGGTGGACTCAATGCTAAAAGTATACTCTCCCAGTCATACCTATAAGTCATGCAGAAAAATTGTAATGTGCAGGATAATGTAGTCGAATAGAAATTAAAAGACGCAACAAAATAATACGAGGGTCAAACTGAAAGTTCTTAGAACTGGCCACTTATAAACAATATAATAAAAAAAATATTCTAAAATTTGAAAATAGAACTCTTTGCCAATATTACTGAGTATATATTTCATTCATTTGTCATTTGTTTTACGACTTGGCGGCAAATTGAAAATTGTCTGTGTCACGTCAAAATGAATTTAACACGAGAAAATTTTCGTGCAATGATTTTTTATGACTTTCGATGTCATTTAAGTCAACAAGAAAGTTATGATAGACTACGATTGGCCTTTCACGATGAAGCCCCATCTCGTGCGACTGTTTACAACTGGTTTAATGAGTTTAAACGTGGTCGCACTAATCTCACTGATGATGTACGTGAGGGACGGCCTTCTACGGCGACGACTGAAAATAACATCTGTGTTGTGCGGCGTATGATAGAGACTGACAAAAGAGTGACCTATCAGCAGATTCGGACAAGCTTAGGCATCGGTATGAGTCAAGTGCAC
Source organism: Pyrausta nigrata (assembly GCA_949316185.1). Lineage (NCBI taxonomy): Eukaryota > Metazoa > Arthropoda > Insecta > Lepidoptera > Crambidae > Pyrausta > Pyrausta nigrata. Next base: position 16,414,175 of record OX438946.1, on the reverse strand, counting down.
AAAATCCTCCACGAACATTTAGCGGTCAGGAAGCTTTGCGCCCGGTGGATACCTCATAATTTGACTAAGGCTCAAAAACTCCATCGTGTGGATTGGTGCCGTAAAATGATTGAAAGATTTAACGGAGGTGACTCAAATGCTGTGTTCGACATACTAACAGGTGACGAAAGCTGGATTTACTGTTATGATCCTGAAACCAAAAGACAATCTGCTCAGTGGGTGTTTCCTTTCGAGGAGTTGCCAACTAAAGTGAAGAGAGATCGAAGTGCGGGAAAAAAAATGGTGGCCTCGTTCTTTGGAAGGATAGGTCATTTCGCAACAATTGTGTTAGAGGATCAAAAAACAGTTTCTGCAGAATGGTACACTACCAATTGTTTGCCACTTGTCTTGGAAAAAGTTCGAGAGAAACGACCTCGCAGTAGGATCCTCCTTCACCACGACAACGCCTCGTCGCACACCGCCAAGCGAACGATCGACTATTTGGCGACATCAAACGTTGAATTACTGGGTCACCCGCCGTATAGCCCCGACCTCGCGCCTTGTGATTTTTATTTATTTCCAAAAATTAAAGAAAAACTTAAAGGAAAGCGATTTATGAATGCTGAAGAAGCGGTGGCTGCGTATCGCGATGCCATTGAAGAGACCCCTAAGGACGAGTGGGCAAAGTGCTTTTCCCAGTGGTTCCATCGCATGCAGCGGTGTATTGACGTCAATGGACAATATTTTGAAAAGATATAATAAAACTAATAACTGGCTAATGTAATCAGTTTTTGATTTTCTAAGAACTTTCAGTTTGACCCTTGTATAATGTAGATATAGATGGCACTGTACGTATTTAACTCACGGGTCAGCTTGAGTTTTTCCCAATAACTTAATAAGTAAGTAGGTAATTACTAGGACACATCGTACATGTGGCGAATTGAAGGTTAAGCAAAGATATCTCTGCCGCCTGCGTTAACTACACTCACCTACTGTCGCTTGCACACTCAATACGACAAGACGCATGCTCTTTCTTTGGCCATCGTGGTAAGGCGGTGGTGGCCAGGACAGCACTTAAATATTGTGATTTCTTCTTGACTTTTGTCTAATTGATTGTTTGAATGCACTTATCTCAGATCAGAATTACCTATTCATGGTCCGATTTGAAAAAAAAAACCTTTGTAAAGGTGATGATGATGTCCTCCTAGCCGATTTTGACTACGGCGGCCTATCTCAACAGCGATTAGCCAACATAGCGCAGGACATATTATAGTGCACAAGTGTGTGCGCAATACACAGGTGCACTCTCTGTTCCTTCACTCCCATAATTCGGTGAGACGGCAGTCCGACATGACCGTAGAGATATCAGGCGCAGGACCAACGGCTTAACGTGCTTTCCGAGGCACGGGGGTGTTAACACCACCAACTTCCTGACTCCTGAGCTGTGTCTGAGTTTTTTTTTTTTTTTTTTTAATTTAATAGGCAGACATTTGGCCGCAATCTCACCTGATGGTAAGCGACGATGCGGCCGACGATGGGACAAGACAGAAAAACCCAAACACTCTCGGCCCGACCCGGGATTCGAACCCGGGACCTCATGGATAGTACCCAGCGTACTGACCACTAGACCAACGAGGCAGTCAAAGTAAGTAAGGTACAACGTATCTAGCAAGGCTTTAAGATAGGTAATTTAAAAAAATCACGTTATGTCTTTCAGGAATGGAGTAAAATCGATAGGTGCGCATGAAGTCCTTGGGGACTGTTATTTTTTCTATACTATTATTATAAAGACGTTAGGGTCGGTTGCACCATTTCTCACATTATAACTGGAAAAACGGAGGACTTATTTTTTTTTTGCTTAAACATGCTAATCACAGGAACTGCTGAGCCGATTTGAAAAAAATATTTTGTGTTAGATAGCTTATTTCTCGGGGAACGCTTTGTATGAGCTATAAAATGCATGATACCTACCTAGAAATCAACGGGGAAGCAGTTAAATCAAAAAGCACGGACGAAGTCGCGGGGAACCGTTATCATTAACATGTTCATATTATTTATTTTTGCTTAAGCATACTGTCAGGTACTATACTTAGAGGGGGACGCCTGTGTATGCTGCTTTCCTGGATCTGTCCAAGGCATTTGACCTGGTTAATTATAAGTCATTATGGTCGAAACTATCTGACATAGCGTTACCACCTGAACTAATTGCCACTTTTCAGTACTGGTATGGTAATCAAATTAACCAGGTCAGGTGGTCTGGAGCGTTGTCTGACGAATATGTCCTCGAATGTGGGGTAAGGCAGGGTGGTTTGTCGTCTCCCGCTCTCTTCAGCCTTTATGTTAATGACCTTATCGTGGAGCTCAGCAACACCAGGGTCGGCTGCTCAATAGACGGTCTCATGGTCAACAGCATTAGTTACGCAGACGACATGGTGTTGCTGTGCCCCACGGCGAATGGTCTGTGTAAATTACTGTCAGTGTGTGTACATGGACTTCTCTACGAGGGTCAAACTGAAAGTTCTTAGAACTGGCCACTTATAAACAATATAATAAAAAAAATATTCTAAAATTTGAAAATAGAACTCTTTGCCAATATTACTGAGTATATATTTCATTCATTTGTCATTTGTTTTACGACTTGGCGGCAAATTGAAAATTGTCTGTGTCACGTCAAAATGAATTTAACACGAGAAAATTTTCGTGCAATGATTTTTTATGACTTTCGATGTCATTTAAGTCAACAAGAAAGTTATGATAGACTACGATTGGCCTTTCACGATGAAGCCCCATCTCGTGCGACTGTTTACAACTGGTTTAATGAGTTTAAACGTGGTCGCACTAATCTCACTGATGATGTACGTGAGGGACGGCCTTCTACGGCGACGACTGAAAATAACATCTGTGTTGTGCGGCGTATGATAGAGACTGACAAAAGAGTGACCTATCAGCAGATTCGGACAAGCTTAGGCATCGGTATGAGTCAAGTGCACAAAATCCTCCACGAACATTTAGCGGTCAGGAAGCTTTGCGCCCGGTGGATACCTCATAATTTGACTAAGGCTCAAAAACTCCATCGTGTGGATTGGTGCCGTAAAATGATTGAAAGATTTAACGGAGGTGACTCAAATGCTGTGTTCGACATACTAACAGGTGACGAAAGCTGGATTTACTGTTATGATCCTGAAACCAAAAGACAATCTGCTCAGTGGGTGTTTCCTTTCGAGGAGTTGCCAACTAAAGTGAAGAGAGATCGAAGTGCGGGAAAAAAAATGGTGGCCTCGTTCTTTGGAAGGATAGGTCATTTCGCAACAATTGTGTTAGAGGATCAAAAAACAGTTTCTGCAGAATGGTACACTACCAATTGTTTGCCACTTGTCTTGGAAAAAGTTCGAGAGAAACGACCTCGCAGTAGGATCCTCCTTCACCACGACAACGCCTCGTCGCACACCGCCAAGCGAACGATCGACTATTTGGCGACATCAAACGTTGAATTACTGGGTCACCCGCCGTATAGCCCCGACCTCGCGCCTTGTGATTTTTATTTATTTCCAAAAATTAAAGAAAAACTTAAAGGAAAGCGGTTTATGAATGCTGAAGAAGCGGTGGCTGCGTATCGCGATGCCATTGAAGAGACCCCTAAGGACGAGTGGGCAAAGTGCTTTTCCCAGTGGTTCCATCGCATGCAGCGGTGTATTGACGTCAATGGACAATATTCTGAAAAGATATAATAAAACTAATAACTGGCTAATGTAATCAGTTTTTGATTTTCTAAGAACTTTCAGTTTGACCCTCGTATAATGTTAAAAAAGTGAGCTAATGGTTTTTCGTTCAGGTACTAGGAAGTCGATTCCTGCACCTCCAGTAAAACTCCTAAATACTGAACTGAGGAGAGTTAGTCAATTTAAATACCTGGGACATGTTGTTACTGAAAATCTATCTGATGACTGTGACATAGAACATGAGAGGAGGGCGTTAGCGGTCCGATGTAACATTCTCGCTCGCAGGTTTGCCAGGAAGAGACGTCAAAATTACTCTCTTTAAGGCATTCTGCCAGACATTTTACACCTGTAGCCTGTGGTGTACACGCAGAGGACCTATAACGCTCTCCGTGTCCAGTACAATAATGCATTCAGGATGCTGATGGGGCTACCTAGGTCTGCAGTGCGTCGTCGATGTTCGCTGAAGCTCATGTGGATGACTTCTACGCTATCATTCGGAAGCGGACGTCGTCGATGCTTGCTAGGATACGGCGGAGCACCAACAGCATTCTGATGGTTACCAGAGATAGGCCATCATGTTCCATCTTTAAGCACTGGATACAAATACATGTGCAGATATTCAGGAATCGGTTTTTGGACTGAGCACTTAGTAGTTTTATCTTGTATGTGGTAGTTTTAAGTTTTTATTTTTTAATTAGTACTAACAATAATTTTAAGTTATATGTTACTAACAACTATCTGTAGCTATGGATCTTTGATTTGGTCTGAAATAAACGTTTTGTTATTATATTATTATTATTATTCACACGCGTTTTGATTCTTATTTTAAAAGATATCACAGTTTAAAAAAATACTCCTAACAATGCCCACAGAAAATCCTAAATTTACGCGAACGAAGTCGCGGGGGACCGCTTGTACATACATACTCTCGAAAAACATAACCCTCCTTCCGCAGTCAGGTAAAAACAAGTAGATTTCCCGATTTTTATCTTACCATTTTTTTTCAAAAAACAGACCTTTTCTATTGAAAAAACATTTAAATTGCCTCAAACACTGCCAATTTGAGGAATGCCTGGAAAGTCACAAAGCAGATTATCCCAGACGTCTTCGCGTTCACCATCCAATCCCATTAGTCGTGATGAAGAAACAAAACGATTGGATTGGTCGGCCTCCTTCCAAAACAAATCTAGACACGCTGATTTAGCGAGCGAGTTTTTGAGATGTACACAAAAACCGGGTAGAGCAGGCTGCAAACGCAATGGTTCCTGATACAATATTCTGTTGTAAATGTAAGTAAATGGCAAAGTTATTTTATGTTACAAACACATACACACACACACAGTTTAGATATATACAATTAAAAGTAATCAAACCATTCTGTTGTAGGTAAATGCAAGTAAATGGCAAAGTTAGTTTTTTGTTACAAACACACACACACACACACAGAGTTTAGATATAAATTTCAAGTTAGCTAACCATGATGCGGTGCCATAGTATTTTTTAAATAGCTATCTACACTAAAATTTAAAAAAGTAAAGATTTGTTTGTTTGTTAGTATTGAATAGGCTCTGAAACTACTGGACCGATTCAAATGAAATTTTGTAAAGAGATAGCCTGAGACCCTGGGAAGGACATAGGCTATTTTTGTCACGATATTAAATCATATCAGGGGGGTGAAATGGGGGATGAAAGTTTGTATATATATGGAAAATCCGCTTTTTGGCGCGGGTGGAGTCGCGGGGAACTGCTAGTTCTTAAGCAACTAACGTGGGTTCGAGTAAGTGAATGACACAGTCGATTAATTTTTGTAAGCGAAATTCAATTTAATTTCGTAAGAACTGCTAGTTCGAAATAAGACTGCATCATTAGTGTTATCAGTTTTCTAATTTATTTATTTCAGGAAAACCAGGGTTTACATATGAATGATAATAATACAGTCTAAAATCAATTAAACTACTTATAGGTCTTCACAGATAGTAGTAGTTTAATAAAAGAAAAGACTACGTAATAGGTAGATAATACCTACTTCGGTTGGTTAATTAATAATACGCCGGGAAAAGTTAATACACTACTAAAACACGACTAAGCATTGCTTAAAGTATTGAAACAATTTAAGCTTTGTTCCGTCCGTTACAAGTTTTACCAACTTTCACCACACTTAACTTAAAAGTCACCCCTCACAAACGGTGTAAGTTTGTTTTCAGTTTTCCAATATGCCAGCGATAAGGCGACAAGTTAACGACCCCGTTGACGGCTACTCGATCACAATACTAGCCACTTGCATCTCTTGCATGGAAAGTACTTAGTAATTATGCACCCTAAAATTTTGTGGAAGGGTTATTTTTCGTAAAAAAAACTGTAATCGCTCATGGATTTTGCTATTAGTGAATAGAGGCTGCGTAGATTTATTTGTTGTAATAATATATAGAATAACTATTGGTTCCCCGCGACTTCGCCCGCAAGAGTTGGATTTTTCATATAAACTTTCATCCCCCATTTCACCCCTTTAATATTTTTATATCGCGAAGGTATGTAGCCTATGTCCTTTCCAGAATCTCAAACTGTCTCCATACCAAATTTCATCTCAATTGGTTCAGTGGTTTAAGCGTCAAGAGGTAACAGACAGACAGACACACTTTCGCATGTATAATATTATAGTATGGATGCTATGACCTAAGGGGGTTACTAGACTATGCGATATGATGACTGTCTTAGTAAGACTGTCTGAGTATTGCTTATAGTCAGATAACAGTTATCTAAAATAGGTGCATTGATTTTAATATTGATATAAAACCGTCTAGCTAGGTTTACTAGTGTTTTAGCCTTGTAAGGTTGCATGTACTACCCTATCCACGCGTCTAATAGATAAGTATATACACACTAAAGTCTAGGTGAAAAAAAATGGATTTTTCACACCAAACAGTCCCACAACTATTAAAACTCCTGTTGAGCTAAGCTGGACTGCAATAATAACCCCAACACTGAAGAGTCGAAAGCTAAGTCTAGAATCCCACAACAAAGTTAATTTGTAAGTAAATAGGGGCTTGAAAGCTTAGTAGTTATCGACTGCCAGTGCGAAGCGGGAGACTTGTGTTGTGTTGTTGTGAGGTCGTTGTCAAAGGCTTATAAAAACCATTTATAAGGTATCTAAAAATACTTTGTAAGGTACCATTTATAAGGTACCTAGAAAGCCACGCAACGAAGCACTTGCAGACAGGCTTTGCCTACGTCTCGGTGGGCGAGCGGTTATTCAATCGCCCGATATGCTAGGAACTCGGATTCGATTTCTGCTTCACGTTGTAATTTTTTCAAGTGCAAAATATAATCTTTTGATTGAAAAGTACGTGCTTATCAATTAAAAACAAATAATACTTATAGGTTTGTAACCCTCAGGCAGGTTGTTTTAAGGCACGTAGCATATCGAACAGAGAATAAATATTACAATTCTTAGAACGGAACCCTAAAATATTATGCAATCGGGAGTTCCATCATGTTGCAATCTCCACAATAATGGGATCCGTTTTAATCTTCGGGCAGGCCATCGCTGACGCGGGCGTCTTTGAGTCGAGTGCTAGTGATGTTGCTATGTCGCAAATCATATCGATTTAGTTATAATACCTAACAATAATATTTAGTCAAAATATAGATTGAAAGAAAATTTTAAAGAAGCTAATATATAATGATATTTTCAAATTTCTAAAGACAAAATTCGAATCACGATTCGAGGAACAAGGAATAATTATTATAATCCAACAACGTAACGTAAGTATTTGTATTTTGTTTAAAGAACAAATAGTGTCTAGACAAACTTAAAACGTAGGCTTTAAGATACTATTAATTAAAACTATGTTTAACATTTCGTGAAATAATATATAAAACATAAACTGAGTGCTGCCTTCTGAACAAGATATTATACAGTCATTATCTTCTAGAAACGAAGTCAATGCTGATTGCCTATTTTCTTGAATTTGCATTTGCGGACATTAAAATTAATATTTTTTTGCAGATATTTTAAACACCTAGCGGTATTTAAAAAATAGTCAATAAAATAGTCAAACCAATTCATAAAATAAAACTTCTACCGACAGCAGCCAAAACAAACATATAAAAGAAAATTTCTTCAACACATCAGCTCCTGTAAGTGTTAGCGTGATGCATGATCTGTGTCTTCGTTTCGCTGCTATTGACGCGCTGGGCGCGTGCCAAAGTATCGATACAATTGTTATATAATCGGAATTCAATTAAACGATTTACGGCCGGTATCGAGGCTGCCTCCCGGCAGTGAATTTGGCACGCTGCGCTGTGGATTCATTGCTCCTCTCGATGGGTTAAGGAATATGTTTAATTGTGTACAAGCGACGATATATTGTCCTTCGACACATGCTGTCCCGGCTTAGTTAATGCCAGATTTATTGTGGGTTGGAATTCGATAATGTCTTTGTTTCAGTGTTCTACGAGGATGATAGTTTGACTGGTTAAGGTTAAAAAAATTGTCCGAAACTGTTTTTGTAAGCAAAGATTACCCCATTTATTAATAAAACTTATCAAACCTGTAACTTATATGTGATTGGTTGTCCCTTTCTGACGAAACAAATGTCACAAATGACAAACAAAGATATACGAACTTTGGTGTCAAATCCATTATAACGGTCATGTTCGACGTTTATGAATAAGACTATAAAGCTTACTCACAAATATCACCCCGTTTATATCAACGTCAAATGACTGACAAAGACAGAATGATGTTGTAAAATATGTTTAGCGCTAAATGTATTTAACGGTTCCTAAAAGTGGGCCTAAGGCCCACTTTTACGAAACTCGTTAAATACGTTTAACGGTAATTATGTTTAAAATATTATCCCGTTTCTATCAACGTCAAATGACTGACAAAGACAGAATGATGTTGTAAAATATGTTTTGCGCTAAATGTATTTAAAGGTTCCTAAAAGTGGGCCTAAGTGTATTCCTATCAATATAGAGTTCGAAAAGAGCCTGATTAGTGCATGTAACTGATTAATGTTAGTTATGTTAAAATTTTCATTTTGATAAATAACGAATTAGACCATTCTGAATCGTATTTTTTGTGTCTTCATCAGCAGACTTTAAACTGAATTACATACTAGAATAATTAATGATTCGCTAAAGTTATGCCACCTAGTCATACGGCTTACAAATTCTAGACATTTTTATCGACACGTTTGTGAACTCATTACCCAGACGTCACAACTAACGATCCGCGGTCAGTATCTTGCAGTACCCAGTGAGTCTTGGCAGGGTCCTCACCAGCCTTGAGCTAGCCTCACTCGCCACGACTAAACTCTAGAACAATTATCGACATACAGACAACACTCACAACTAGTCTGTATCTCGCAGCACCCCGGGATACTGGGAGGGCCCTTGGCGGCACTGAGCTGACCTCGCTCGCCACGACTAAACATTATATTTATCGACATACAGACAACACTCACAACTAGTCGGTATCTCGCAGCACCCCGGGATCCTGGGAGGGAACTTGGCGGCGTTGAGCTGGCCTCACTCGCCACGACTAAACACTAGAACATTTATTGACTTACAGACAACACTACTCACAACCAGTCGGTATCTCGCAGCACCCCGGAATACTGGGAGGACACTTGGCGGCGCTGAGCTGGCCTCACTCGCCACGACTAAGCACTATATTTATCGACATACAGACATCACTACTCACAACCAGTCGATGTCTCGCAACACCCTGGGATACTGGGAGGGCACTTGGCGGCGCTGAGCTGGCGTCACTCGTTACGACTAAACACTAAAATATTTATCGACTTACAGACAACACTACTCAGAACCAGTCGGTATCTCGCAGCACTCCGGGATACTGGGAGGGCACTTGGCGGCGCTGAGCTGGCCCCACTCGTCACGACTAAACACTAGAATATTTATCGACATACAGACAACACTGTCAACCAGTCGGTATCTCGCAGCACCCCGGGATACTGGGAGGGCACTTGGCGGCGCTGAGCTGGCCTCACTCGCCACGACTAGATACTAGAACATTTATTGAGATACAGACAACACTACTCACAACCAGTGGATATCTCGCAGCCTGCGGGATACTGGGATGGCACTTGGCGGCGCTGAGCCGGCCTCACTCGCCACGAATAAACACTAGAATATTTATCGACATACAGACAACACTCACAACCAATCGGTATCTCGCAGCCCCCGGGATACTGGGATGGCACTTGGCGGCGCTGAGCCGGCCTCACTCGCCACGACTAAACACTAGAATATTTATCGACATACAGACAACACTCACAACCAGTCGGTATCTCGCAGCCCCCGGGATACTGGGATAACACTTGGCGGCGCTGAGCCGGCCTCACTCGCCACGATTAAACACTACACTACACTCACTCGCCACGATTAAACACTAGAATATTTATCGACATACAGACAACACTCACAACCAATCGGTATCTCACAGCCCCGGGTTACTAGGATGGCACTTGGCGGCGCTGAGCCGGCCTCACTCGCTACGACTAAACACTAGAATATTTATCGACATACAGACAACACTCACAACCAATCGGTATCTCGCAGCACCCCGGGATACTGGGAGGGCACTTTGCGGCGCTGAGCTGGCCTCACTTCGTCGCCACTCGTCAGGACTGTTTATTGCGATTTGTAGATAACTATCAGTCAATAGTTTGAGCTTTTGTCTCAAGATGAAAGGTGTAAACTGTTGTTTTTAGTTGTAAGCTAAGTATTATTAGTACAGACATTACTGTTTATTTGGTAATTTGAATTATTTTGTGTCATTTTTCATATTTAATAGGCAGACATTTGACCGCAATCTAACCTGATGGTAAGCGAAGATGCGGTCGAGTATGTGACATGTCTGTCTAGAAGCAGCCTATTCATTCTTTTCTTAAAGGAATCCAAATCGTAGTTTTTAGGAAACACTTCAGCTGGCAACGAATTCCACTCTCTAGCCGTACGCAAGAGGAACGAAGATTCAAAGCGTTTGGTGCGTATTAGTGGTATGTCAACGACATAAGGGTGGAATTGCCTCGCCTGCGTCTTATGTCCCGACAGTAAAATAATAATAATAAATAAATTGTTTCAACAAACACACCAATTACCTAGCCCCAAACTAAGCGTGAGCTTGTGCTATGGTGACTAGGATAACGGATAGACATACTTATATACATTTATAAACATCCATGACTTAGGTACAAATGTTCGTGCTCATCACACAAACATTTGCCCCTTGCGGGATTCGAACCCGCACCCGCCTGATTTAGAAGTCCGTGGCGCGAACCACTACACCAAGGCGGTCGTCAAGTAGAAAGGGAACTTTTGTACCAAACTTCCCCTTCTTGTATTCACAAGAACTCTTTTTTTTAAATTAAAGAGTACTTTAAAAGTTTGTTCTTTTGTCTAAAGGTTCTAAGCGATTGCTTATAGCGTCAAAACCTAGTGCCTCGGAAAGCACGTTACGCCTGGTCTCTTGGTCTTGCCCCTTATCTCTCTCTGGTCATATCGGATGGCCGTCTGCCCGAACTATGACAATGAAGGGAAAGAGAGTGCACCTGTGTATTGCGCACACATTGCACTATACCCAATATATCTGTTGATATTGGCCGCTAAAATTCTGCTAGGAGGACATTTGGTCATTATACTTTTTTGTGTCATAATTTTAAGGGAATTGATAAAAAACACTACATCGTACGTAAAATTAAGAGGCAAAGGGCTTGTTTACTGAGTTTGGGTTTTACATAATATACCGAAAACCCAAAGCGTTCATTACAGTCCCGACATAAGGCTTCCTTCCTACTCGAGATGAGCTTAAGCTTTAGCGAGAGATGTAGTACTCGATCCAGCTAACTAGACAACTGTCAAACTAATTTCGACGACGAATACAACGAAAACACCGATGGAAATTAAAAAGCAATGGTGTTAAAATAAACTTGGGTAACTTATCTAAATGTGACAATATTGGTTTTAATTACTTCGTATTTCCGTGCAAAGCTTTTCTTCGCTTTTTTTGGGGATGTAACCACAATTTTTTTGTTTATGTATTATTTGGTTTACTTGTACTGTAAGACCTCCCTTCTTACGGAATTTCATGAGTCTAGGTCAGATAGCAATTGGAAGTAGGTACCCTATAGGTTTTGTTTCCCCTGCGAAATGTTAGAAAATTGCCGTATCTTTGGATTGCGTTAAATAAGTAGCTTGATTTTTTACATACAGCTTCAAGGGACCACAGACATTTATGTATTTAATGTTTATTTTAATTTGACACCTCCACGCATTTTCGAGAAAATACGTCTTGACAGGCAGACGGGCAAGAAAGTGATCCAATAAGGGTTCCTATTCCTTTTGAGGTACGTAACCCTTAATAATGGCATATAGTAGGCCATTATGTGAATAATCTGAATTTAAAGGGGTATCCTTAATTTGGTTGGTTACTTGCCTTACAGACACCCCTCCACCATTCCACATTGAGCCCGCGTGGTGGAGTATGGCTCGTACCTCCTTATAGTTGAGGTGAGGGCTTTGCCCAGCAGTGGGATCTATATAGGCTAGCTTTCCTTTTTTATCCTTAATTTACTCGACAATCTGCATAATACTCACCCTGGTGGAAAACCAGCCTTACGTTCCCTTAATCGTAATGAGCCGAGTCGGGTAACGACTGCAGTAATGGGCCCTGCACCGGTTTTGGACACCTCATTTACCGACATTATCGTTTGGTTCGAGTTTTATTACGGTTTAATTCAATTTAAATTAATTTATTAGCAGCTTTTGACGAGGTAATAAATAAAAGTTAAGAGGTTAAATAATAAATTAATAAAAAATACGGTTTCGGTTTTTAGTATCTGGTACGAGCCCTATTGGCTCCTAAAGTTAAAGTCCAGCAATATGTAAAAGTATAACGCTAATTGAGTAACTCTCTGAGAAGATTGTCAATTTAATATTGACGTTTTTTTCTTTACATAACTAATAACTATCTCTTTCAAAAAACTTTTTAAACTGTGAATGGCTTTTTGAGTTTTGTGAAATTAATAGTCTCTCATCATTATCTAAGCGGAGTGTATGTTTACTCCAGCGAATAGCGATTACTCACGGAATCTTTCTTACTTTGAATAATATTATGTTAGGTAGAGGGATTTTTTTAAAGATACGACTAACACTTCAATATTTTACCCCTCCGAGTGAAGTAAGGAGGGTAACGACTTAGTTAATGGTCCGCAAGCCATTGCTACCCACACCTTTTCTTGGTTAGAGTAACTACCTCTTCATTTATGTCAATAAAGAAAGTAACAAAGTCAGGGTTTTAATAAACCTATCAAGCTGTAAAGTGTTCGAAACGTCAGGTTAAATATAATGTAAATAAATCCCGAAGTAATCAGTAAAATTGTGTTTTAATGAGTGAAACGTATCAGGTTTTTAAAAATATGTCTTATTGTCCATTTCAGAAAAGTAATAAGAGTTTATCACCGAAGTCAACATCAGTGCCTATCGGTCTCAAAAATCTCCATAAATCCCCTTTCTATGGGATCTTTAAAGAGAAGTAATTAAATGATAAGCAATTATAAAATTTGGTGAGCCAACCCAAAACAGCATTTAAATGATTTAGTCAGCATACAAAGATTTTGTCTGCAATAATAAAAATCAGGCGGCAATCTTTGTTTCGCAAATAATTTTGATAATGGTCAAAAATTAAATCATTAATAGGCAGCATACCAATACCATGAGTTTACATAAAAAACATTCGGTCCACAAAATAACTACTTGGTCAGCAAGATTTTATGATTGATCAGCAGAGAAAACATGTCTATATGCATTATATTTGATTGGTATGCATATTTTAAACATGGGAAGCAAAATAACTTATTGGATTGCGTTTTTGTTGAAAAATCGGCAATTCTCGTCAAAAGTAGTAGAGTAGGCGATAATAATAATAATTATAGCTTAAGTACTTAGGTATCTTCTTGATTTTTTTACATCTAATCTAATAAAATCTTTTATTAGTTTAAATTTCTATTACAAACACATCCACTCAGAGAGTAATTAAACTATATAATCTTTGTAAGGATTGCGTCCATTTTGCGCATGACAAGTAAAGTATTTGTGCTACGTTTATAAGCAGCACAAAATTAATTATTTTGCTTACTCTCTGAGTGCTTACCTAAATTTTATAAATCAGAAACAGCTTATTGCTGCTTATATAATTAATATGCAGTACAAAAATAATTGCAGCCATCCAGAATGACATAAATTGCTGGTTGATTTTGAATTGTTTGCTGGCCATGAGTTGCTGACAAATCAGCTATTTCTGCTGACAGATAATATTTTTCTGTTTTCAAAAATACTAATACTATGTTAACCATTTAAATTATATACTATGTTTACCCTTTAAAATATATGTTATTTAAGGTAGGTAAATACAAGTTGTCCTAAGCCTCTGGACAAAATACGAATAGGTTTAGTAGAACCTTTACACTAAACTGCAAATCTTATAACGATCGGTTCAGAATTTACCAAAAAATAAGGGTTTTTTTGGAGCAGCGTTGACATTACCATAGTCAAGTAATAACAAAGCAGACTGCAATTGTACTAAATTGCGTTCTATATCGAAATAAGTAATTTTAGGTGAATACAGTATGTTGTACAAATAAGTATATTTTTTGCCTAATTAAGGATAAAACTATTTTATGGTATTGTTAAGCATCATACAGGGTTGCAATATTCGTCCACTCCAAAGGCTAGGGACACCTTTTTTATAAGCACGATTCATCATTAGTACTTTATTAGGTTTAAAATTATAACGTAAAGTTTTACTATAGTTTCAAAAACGACGAGCCAGAAGCTCGTACGTGGAAATTCGCGATAAGATCAAACAGTTCGATTGTTACAAAAACTGGTTACGTGGCCATTGAAAATGAAAACTTCAAAGTTTGAGCACAGTCCGTCGAACTTCGAGTATTCACCCGAGTCTGAGTGCCCGTGGTAACAATGTTCAGAGGCCTATTACGAAATTGTGTAAATGCGCTATTTACTATTACTATTATTCTTGAAATAGGTACATTAAAAAATTGAATATTATAATAAAGCCAAGTAGTAAAAGTCAGCCTATATAGATCCCACTGCTGGGAAAAGGCCTCAGCTCAACTACGAGGAGGTACGAGCTATATTCCACTACGCGGGCTCAGTGCGGATTGGTGAAGGGGTGTCTCTAAGGCAAGTGACAAACCTTACTGTCAGATGTTATCAAGCCGCCCTAGGTCGCTCTGACTAGGCTTAACGACTAATATCAACAGATATTAGCCGGGACCAACTGCGAAGCACGGAGATGCTTGTCATGAACGTCAACGTACAAATTGACCTAGTAAAAATCTCGTTATAGTTTAGAAACTGCTCTACACTATTTTTTACTAAACTTTAATTCAATGTTTGTTTTCATTCACAATAGTTTATACTACATTTATTAGATTTAAAATAGGTGTATACAGGAGTTCAACCTAAGTAAAATACGGCATTATGTTGCGCTATGTTTTAACAAACTTCCTATTCCCCATGTAAAAAAGTAAATTAAGTTTAAAAAAGCACTCTAGAGAGTTGTCGTTAAAATGTGCAATTTCAAAGAAAACAACTTAAGGTTTTCGTGAAACTTCATAGGTTGTTACAAGGGCGTCGTTTAAGTTTGCAGATTCAGATGTCACAGCACATCTCAACTTGTTAGCGAAATGGAACACTGCGAAGTTGTCTGTTACGTCGTTTTGCCGCGGACGGTGTGAGATGAAGTTCTCAAGTGGGCGGGGCGCTGTATTCGCTGTCACTTGACATACTATCATTTAGGTGTTTTTCGTAAGGCGGTTTTTGGTGCCGGTGGCGCAGAGGCTAGCGGGTTGCCTCTCATGCGGGAGGTACCGGATCGATCCCACGTGCCGCCATGTACCAATGACTTATGTACATTAGCTGTTTCACTAACCGATGCTTTTACGGTGAGGGAAAACATCGTGAGAAAACCTGCACATTCAAGCTACTAAATGTGTAACCATGATTCAAACTGGTCAGGTTCCCCTGTTAACAGGGTCATGGAGGTCAGATGGCAGTTGCTCCACTGTAATTACCTTATAAAATATTACCTGATCTGCCACATCGTGGATCATGGTTCAAAGCGGGGACCCTGGGCCCTCTCATGCGAGACCGGGATAACGCTAGGATTTATAGGTTTTAGGTGTCAGTACCCTACATATCTTATTTAATAAAGCTACGTATAGAAGTATGTTGATTCATATAAACACTAACATAAGTTACAACAATGGTCACATTTTGTTTCAACCTTAGCCGGTTACTACACCAGTGGGTCAGCACAAACACGAAGCGACGTAGCACCGATCTTGACAACAATCCAGTGTCCTGTTCGAAACAATTTAATTAATTCTTTCTTTGGTTAAGCTGTGCATCAGGCGCTAAATAGTGTGGAAAAAGGGAAAGCTACAACTTTATATAAAATGTAAGCAGAACAGTGCGTTAATTCTTTACTTTACGGAGCTCTTCCTTCAGAAGCATATTGCGGTAATCTACTGCTTTGAGAAATGGAAAGAAAAATACGGATTCAAGAGAACAACGGAGATTTTTCAGCAGTCAAAACTACTCATGTTTCATTATTAAGTTTACAGTACCAAAATTTTACATGTAGCTTTTAACTACTAGTGATTCCCCGCGAATTCGCCCGAAAGAGTTGGATTTTCCATATAAACTTTCATCCCCCATTTCACCCCCTTAATGTTTTTATATCGCGACAAAATGTAGCCTATGTCCTTTCCAGGGTCTCAAAATGTCTCCACACCAAATTTCATCTCAATCGGTTCAGTGGTTTAAGCGTCAAGAGGTAACAGATAGATAGACAGACACACTTTCGCATTTATAATATTAGTATGGATTAAGAAACGTTTCATCATGATCATCATCATAGGACTTCATCCGTAGGACGTCTACTGCTGAACATAGGCTTCCCTCATAGAATTCCAAAGTTATCTGTTACATACGCCCTGCACCCATCCAGTGCGTTCCTGCGAACTTTATTAGGTCGTTTGTTTAATAAAACGAAATTTATTGACGTACATAAGTGATAGATGAAATAAAAATTCCGTATAGAAAGTACTAAAGTAAGCATATTTTTGAACGTAAGAACGTAAGCATATTTCTTAGTGTTTTGTTCTTTACCTTTCATTATGGTCTATGCGAGTGTCAGACCACCTCCTAGGCATTTAGCAAGACTTAGTCGGATCAACGGTTTTGTACCCAAAAAACTTGACGTTAATGTATTACATCTAAGTATTAAATACTATTTTACTAGTACACACTCTTCAAATAAGCTTCCTAAGCGTGTTTCTGGTGTTTGCGGCCGAGCTACAGCACCCTTGGGCTCTGAATAATAGCACACACGCTTTTCAGCTGTAAAATAGGTACTTCTGTGACGTATGAGCCTCCAGTGTAAAGGCGACGTTTTGTGTATACATTTTTTAACTAGTCGAAGAATACCTGTTGATGAAATACTGGAAAATACAGGTCTTATGGCTATTAAAGACATCTTCAAGAGGTCTAGCATCTAGATGGAAAATAGAGGTCTTATGACTAGTATTATTAACAACATCCAAATCAAACTAGACACCGATCGTCAAGTGATCCAGCTTAAACGTCTGCTAGCAATGGAGTGCAGTATACTGGAAGTAAAATCATCTAATCGCATCAGAAAAACTGTTCTGCGCGCCAGAATTCTCATCACTGACGTCTCCCAGAAAGCTGTTCAGCTAAAGTGGAACTGGGCTGCACAATGCACATGTCTGCTGCATGCCAAGTAACATCTAAAGCAAAAAAAAGAACCACGTAAGTCTTCTTAAATGGAAGACGGCCTCTTGGTAGATACAGGAGTGAAGTGACAAGCTGGACGCGTATTAAAAAAAATGGGAAGCATAAAATCGTGCAGATTGGGAACAGAGTAGAGAAGCCTTTGTTTCGCAATGTTATATTATAATAATAATAAAGTTGTAGTTGTTTACACTTTAGCAACTTATTTTCGGATCAGAGCAATGTATGTCATGGTGTCAAATATTTAATATCATAAGCCTTTTAACTTTAATGACTTTACTTTGGTACTAGGAGTGCCAAACTGCCAAGCTAGAATAGCAAGTCTAAGTACATAAAAAATACGTTAAAATGTAACTTTATAACTAAATTCATAACAGGATGAAAACTTGAGACAGCAAAAAGGTCATCCTTTAAAAGGAAAAGAGTACGTTACGTCTTTTATTTATTTTGTGGTAACATTTTTATTTTAGGAAACTCATAATTTTATCTGTACGGAGTTAAGCTGGGTTCTGGGCAAAAAGCTTTTATGTAAATACACTACCAAAGCTTAGAAGGCGGCCGTAAAGTTTTCACTGTTCTTACCCTTATAAGATCGGCCTAACCTAGCTTTAGGGCAGGTAACATCAATATTAATATATTATGAGTAGGTAAAGGAGTACCTACCTATCTTCTTTTCTGTGATCACGGTAAAACGAAAGTATTGCTCAACGTAGAAACAACCGAAGACCTTGACACGCCATATCATCTTAGTACTTCGAGACGAAACATGCAAACAGATTGAAAGGCACTTCTAGCTGATCAATGAGAGATGAGTCCTAATCAGCCCACCCGTCAGCTGTCAAACTCTACAGGTGCAAAACACACGGGTGCCTTTCCCGTCTCGGCGCCTCGCCGTCTCCACAGACAAAGGGTGTTTGTTTTTGAGCCGTCCAAAACTCGAATATTGTAGCCCAGTGACCGAGTCACCGATCGACCGACGCAGGCGCGCCGCCCGCTCCCGGCAGTCGCTGGCCGCGCCGCGCACCGACCGCCCGTGCCGTCATTCAACCATCGACCACTTTGTTTACTTCCCCATCACGTGTTCATCAAATGGCGGAGAAGATAGTCACGTGATCGCGAGGAGACACCACCGACTCGCCAGCTCACAACTGGTAAGTACGCCCGACGATTTTCCGAAAGATAAACCCGCCCGTGTGAATCCTCTTGTCGTCTGACTTCGCGTTTCTTGCTACGGTTTTGTTCAGCGAAACCCTATTTCAGGACACGTGCCACGTTTTTATATACAACCTCCTGTCTAATTTCATTAAAAATATGCTAACAGCTTCACTTTTAGCTAAGTTGAAGCCAAATGTCAAGTCGAATGGAGAGTTATTTACTAACGTAATACTGTTTATGCCTAATCGATGATAAGATTACATAGCACAGGCTTCATTCATTCTTGCGCTACCTTTGGAGTTATTCCATTTTGTCGGACCATTCTTTAAATACAGGCAAATAAAGTCATAGATAGACAATTTAACACTCGTAAAATTGTTGGTATATTCTATCAAGCACGTAAAAAAATTGCTTACACACAGTACAGTCAGATGTATTTTCAACTGTCGCCATATCTATTTATCTTTTTAATCGTCGGAATTTATCTCTGTTTAAACGAGACTGATATGATAACGGAGGAAACTGTGTTGTTTACGTAATTTTAATGACTGTATTCCAAAAAATGGAAATGAGAAAATTCCTGTAGCTGAAAATATGTTTGTGTCCTAACTTGCAAAGGGCTGGTTTGTATTAAGCATCTTATCGCCGTATATAGCGTTGACTTGAGAAAACCATTTAATTTATTAAAATTGTAAATTTTCGGGTGGGTTAAGTGTCTTAGAGAAATACCACAAACAGTATATTTTTAAGAAAGTAACAAACATGACACTTCTTTAATAATTTATGAATTAAAATGGTAAATTTAATAAATTGTTACTATTTTTGGGAACGGTTACTTATAAAATTAAATTTAGTACTTTTCTTAACATTATCGTTAAAAAAAAAGTTTTCGGAAGCTCCTAAACTTAATTTAGTGTATTTTTATAGTGAAAAACTATTTATTAGAATGATAAAGGAAATTCGCGTATATTTGTTTTTGAAAGTAAAATATTTACTGGAAATTTGAAAAATAATATTTAATGTATTTTTTTATACTATTTGCTTGCAATTTGGCAACCACGTTTCAAATCAAAATTATTTCTTTTCTGCCTGTTATCAATCATGTACCCCATATCTTATCGTTGCAATATAATAACATTGTGTATTCCAAGAATTTCCTATATAAATGAACTGAAATTGTAGCACCAAATAAAAAATTTTTTTCTAATACCTTTCTGCTCAGTAAATTCACTACCGATATTTAATTATTTAAATAAGCCAGCCTCAATATTAACTTTTAAGGCCCTTTAGGGCTGTTATGAAGGCAGGGTCTCTGACGGGCCCGGTTATCAAACAGTCCCTTAATTTACGTTCTGACCCAGCCTAATCGGTAGCAACTAGCAACCCTAAAGATTACCATTCATAAGGTCAACCTTTAAAAGCTAGGCTCCATTTTTTTGGTACAAGTACGAGGCTCTTTTAAATGGTCAGAGGGATAACTAGAGCTTGTAGTTTTTAAATATGGAATCTAAAATTATACGCGTTACGGGATTTCGGTAAAATAAAGTGTAGTGTATAATACAAGAAATAAAAATAAACTAGCCGTTCCAAACTATAGGATTCAAAAGGTAGGTAGTTCATTTTTGGGGAGACGTATAAATTTTTTCAATAAGCTACGATAATATTGCTGAATTACCTATACATAAATTTAAAACAACTGTTATATGTATTTTAATACCAAAGGATATTACAAAATAGATGAATTTTTAAATGACAAAAATAGTAAAAATGTATGGAATAGTTTTAAGGAACACAAATCTTGTAAAACTTTGAAAAGACGCTATGTCAATAGTGACTGAGTTTCTCTGCTGCTTCTTCTCAGCACTAGCCCACAATTGTCCCGAAGCAGTGGTAGGGTTCTATTTTATGTTGGGACGTGTATAAGTGCTGCTTGCGAGCCTATGTACAAAAATAAATGAATTTTATGAATTTTAGTGTAGTAATTAATAAGGTAAAGTACCACACTGCCTCCCATAGGACGTAATCGTAATATGTACTGAATTTCATTACCTCCCATTGGATTAGTTGCTTGGTAAAAAATTATATAGGACAAGGCTTACATAGGCATTTGAGCCACTTAATCTAATTATCCATACCACATATAAACACACAAAGGTTAAAACCTAGCCATACAGAATATGAACTTTTCTTTACATCTCCCGTTCGCCTGGGTTCTACGTTAAAATTTTCCTCCGCGTTCAGATGAAAGAAAGTTTCGGGCAATTTCTTATTTGTTATTCAGTATTGCCGAGTATATGCGAGACTGTTTAGGGAAAATATTTGCAGGATGCCGGGAGGTTTAAACAGGACCTAAATAACACAGAAAGATGTTGGTGGCGTTATTGTGGAGGGAGAGCTCTGCGGTATATTGGAAACTTTGGAATATTAAAAGTACTTTTTATAGACAGACAGACGTAGACAGTAGGTTTAAAATAAAGTTATATGAGTTATTATATTACTTTTAATATTAATAACTTATTTTAGTAAAAACTGAAGTATACTAACACTTATCCATACTAATATTATAAATGCGAAAGTGTGTCTGTCTGTTACCAATTGACGCTCAAATAACAGAACCGATTGAGATTAATTTTGGTGCGGAGGCAGTTCGAGATCCTGGAAAGAATATAGGCTACATTTTGTCGCGATATAAAAACTTTAAGGGAGTGAAATGGGGGATGAAAGAGTATATAGAAAATCCAACTCTTGCAGGCGAAGTCGCGGGGAACCACTAGTATTATTTATATTAGAATTATTTATACTGATTTTCTTCAACTGTCCCAAGATTTCATATTTACTTTGCCCAAAAGTCACCTGGAAGACAGTTTCTTGGGACCACACCCTTAATGTTTTTTTTGTACTCTATGGCTAATAAACATATCCCTATTGTTAATTTTACAACGAATGCATCTAGAAAATATATTTAAGAGACAGATTTCGACTAAAACTAATGTAGACAAATATAATGCCTCTAAAATACGCCCCTTGACGTCGCAAGTCGAACGCTCGTCAATTTTTTTTTCCATCATTGTATTTTACAATTTTCTTTTTCATGGAATAGATACATACTTTTCAAGCAGATTTCCTTATTAACCCATGAAAGAATTTTACGGATCTCTCGCGCATATACCGTGGTAGGCCCCGGCTCTTTCAGCTTTTGCGTATGGAAATTCTACTTACCATATTTAGAGAAAAATCTAAGCCGATATATGGGAGAACGGTGTAGGTTTGTGAAAAATATTTATTTATTTTTAACTTTATTGCACAAAATAAAGTACAAATGGCGGACTTAATGCCTTAAGTGACGACCGTCTTGGTGTAGTCGTTCGCGCACCGGACTTCTAAACCAGGCGGTTGCAGGTTCGAATCCCGCAAGGGGCAAATGTTTGTGTGATGAGCACGAGCATTTGTACCTAAGTCATGGATGTTTATATGTATTTTAGTATTTCTATCCGTTATCCTAGTCACCATGGCACAAGCTCACGCTCTATTTGGGGCTAGGTAATTGGTGTGTTTGTTGAAACAATTCATTATTTATTTATTATTTAAAATGCATTCTCTCGCGTGGGAATGCAGAGAGATAATCAGTGGCATTCAGTAATTATACATTTTTCATTTTTTGCGTAAGGAAATTCTACTTACCATGTTTAGAGAATAAGCTACGCCGATATTTGGGAGATGGAACGGTGTAGGTTTGTGAAAAAACGGGTGGTAATACCTAATATTAGATACTAGTGGTTCCCCGCGACTTCGCCCGCAAAAGCTGAATTTTCCATATAAACTTTCATCCCCCATTTTACCCCCTTAATGTTTTTATATCACGACAAAATGTAGCCTATGTCCTTTCCAGGGTCTCGAACTGTCTCCATACACAATTTAATCTCAATCGGTTCAGTGGTTTAAGCGTCAAGAGGTAACAGACAGAGAGACAGACACACTTTCGCATTTATAATATAAGTATGGATTAAACTATCATGGGCAATGTGATGTTTGTTGCTATTAACTTCTTATCTAATTTGTGGTTGTTACTTAACTGAAATGCATTTTCACTGCATTTTCGTGTTCATTTTGATTTACATTTTTGATGCTGACATGCATAATTTTATCAAATAATTTTACTATAGATGACTGTAGATATAAATATTACTGGAGTGATGAAAAAAATCGGATTCAACTTTTTACGAAAAACAAATATGTAGAAAATATGCTAAAATTGAAGATCTTCATTTTTCTACTCATACCTTTTTTTAATTCTATAAAGACGGCAAAGGTAGGCCTGAGTGTTGGTTCCTAAATAGCAGTCGAAAGGTTATTTAAAGGCTTGGCTTTGCCAGTTTTAATGGACCAAATGTCCATGTACCATCGTAGAATTTAAATAGAAGGGTATTTACGTCTGATGCTTCAGATTTAAAGGCTTAAAATATTTATTATACCTAATAATAAAGATTTTAAGCCCTTAAAAATCTGAAGAAGTATATAGACACCTGTTTATATACGTGTTGTTCCGTTTTTATTAACTAGAAATGTGAAAAGGGAAGTATATATTTCGATACTCGAACTGTATTAAACTCGGGACTGTATAAAATACTTACTTATATCAAATGAAGTCAATATACAACGACATGGACACAGGATGTCCATGTCGTTGTGCGAAAAATGTAACCTGTCTTACAGAAAAAAACATTATTTTTTTGTAAATAGAACGTGTGTTACATTTATTATGAATATTGAAAATCCTAATCATATTTCCTGTGCCATTAACTCTGCATCCAGCAATTGAAATCTCGATAGGTAATACTCAATTCATAAATACAAATTGGAAGTTATTTTTTTAAAATAGGTTGTAAAACCATGATGCAATTTAGAATAAATCGGTGTAGCTCTGAGGTGTTGTGCCATAAGCAGTGATGAATATAGATTCATTTAAAACATTATAGATATTGAGTTCTAATTACCCAAATGAATGCTAAACTTATTGTTGTACTATTAATAAGATAATTACACACTGTAAAAAAACCTGTCCGATCCAAAAGCACTGGTGTTCAATGTTCTACCAAATCAAAACAAAAAAATCGCGCTCACATACAATATTATAACAACTTAGGCGGTTTAGTACGAAGAAGTAATTTTGATATTGGTTTCTAACAAAATATTGAGGTCATGTAGTTATTTATTTATACATTTTAGACCTTCAAGGGGCACCTACACACGTCCTGTCATATTTTTAAATAACAAATAAATTGTTTCAACAAACACACCAATTACCTAGCCCCAAACTAAGCGGGAGCTTGTGCCACGGTGACTAGGATAACGGATAGACAAACTTATATAGGTATATACATCCATGACTTAGGTACTAATGCTCGTGCTCATCACACAAACATTTGCCCCATGAAGAATTCGAACCCGCAACCTTATGTAGTTCGGAGCGCGAACCACTACACCAAGAGGTCGTCAATTAAGCTCTACCACTAGGTATTTGAGCAACAGGGTTTACGAAGTCACCTCTTTTTGGAACGAGGTTTATTCACATACTTTATTATTTGCCTGTAAATGGCTTTATATTTCAGTACAGTAAATATTTTCGCCATTCAAATCAAGTGTACTATGAATATGTATCTAGCACAATCACTGTCTTTTATGCATATTTATAACGCACGACTATTCTAGATACACACTGCCATTATACATGACCTGTCTCGTCTGTCTACTAGTTAGCACTCTGGATACTATGCACGAGGTTCCGGGTTCGAATCCCGGGTGGAGCCGTTTCTGGGTTTTTCCTGTATTAAAATAGCTCAGAACAAGACACGGAGTCGGGAAGTTGGTGATCTTAACAACCCTCAAAAAGCACGTTAAGCCGTTGGCCCAGCGCCTCATCCTTCTCCGGTCATGTCGGGTTGCCGTTACTAGTCTAATCTCTGTTAAGAATGGCAGTTGCAATCGAAACTCGGCTAGGAGGGTACATAACATGAACTACTACCAAAGGAACTGAAGCTTACTTCTTAGGTTACACTGAAAGAAATGATTGGTTAACAGTAACCAAAATTTGGCTACGAGTTGGCCGTAATCTAGTGACTTGCGACTTTCTGGTTATCAGTAACAAACTAGTAGTTTTGTTACCGATAACCAGAAGATTGTTTATATTTAACGAAAATTTACTTCCTTACAACGAAACCTTCAACTAACAAAACTAGTTTGGTTGATCCTTTTTTTCAATGTGTACATACCTCTTTAGATAAATACGTACTTAGGTGCTATCATTCTTATGACTTCAGTTGACTAAGAAGTAAGAGTTAATAATAATTTCGTAGCCATGTTTACAAGTTTGATGCAGTAAATTCAAAATTTCTTGTTGAAATTGACAATGTCATTAAAGAAAAAAACTAGATCAGTTTCTTCTCTTTTCATCAACCTAATTTTGACCGGGCTTATGAAATAAATAGGGAATGTATGAAGCTTGAAATGTTGTATGTGCTTTGCTGATTTAGCATTAATGGAAGATTGAGGCCCAAACACAATTAAACAATACCATTCACTTGACTTAACCACAACCACTGATCCATTTTTGCTCTTGATATTAATTATGTGGATGCATGTTTACTTACCCATAGTAATATTCTAAATGTGAAAGTATCACTCAGTCCTCTTGACGCTAATACCCACTGAACCGATTCAGAAGAGATAGCTTGAGACCCTAGGAAGGAGATAGGTTATTTTTGTCGCGATATAAAACATAAAAGGGGTGAAATTGGGCATGAACGTTTTTATATGGAAAATCCGACTCTTGCGCGGGTGAAGTCGCGGGGAAGCTAGTAGAGCTAAAGGGAAGTGCTAGAGCACTTGCGACATTATATGTACATACAGACATTATATATGATTTTTTTGAGAGTCAATACCGATGTAAAAGAAGATGAGAGTGCCCAAACAGCGTACCTAAGGAACGAGATCACCAACTAAATAAAAACCTAAAACTGAGCTACTGGGCACTGAACTAGTTGGCAAGAGCATCCGCCCGGATAGCGAAGGGACGTGGGTTCGAGTCCCTCCGGATGACACAATCGATTAATTTTTGTGAGCGAAATTTAAGTAATTGAATTTCGTAAAAACTTGCAAAATAATTGCTTAAGTTATAAAAATAATTATGAGTTTACCAACATTATGTTTAAGTTATAACAGTCGGTTAATATTGTCTAACATATTTTGTTTAGTAATTGTGTCAAATCATGTCAAATTAACCGTCAATTAAGGTTTAACGGCTGTTTAACCTCGGGTCTTAGTTGTTTAGAGATCATATAATATAAAGTGTTCTTGTTTGACATGTTAGTGATTCAGCTCAAAAACAACTAGGTACTAAATTAACACAATACCCTTGTGCAAATAAAACTGGTAATATTTTCACGAAATTACATTTTTTTCAAAAAGTTTAAGTTCCTTCAGAACACATTTAATATCTATTTTATCTAAATGTTTGTTTGTCAAGTGCCGGTTGATAAGGAAACACATGTGAGTGCATACTATACATACATACATACTTACATGTGTCAAACAAATCACGAAATGAACTACATAGATAATATAATAATAACGAAAAATCTGAGCGCCTGTGTATAAGAGCGATAACTGTATCAGATATCAAAGAAGCGATATAGCTGTACAGTGGGTCCGCGCATCAACTTACTCAAATCTGTCAAAATATCTCAAATGATATGGAACTCTATGTAATCAACATAAGGTTGAAATATTGTTGCCGAAATTTGACAGATCAGGGTGTGTTGATGTGGCCTTGTGTACTTTATTTTGTCAAGAGCAGCACAGAATGTTTACCATACTTCTGTTTAGGGATACACCCAAAATAAGATCAAAGGATCCGGCTGTAGTATAAATTGTTTCTGTAAATATTTGCATAAAACTATAGTTACAGCTGGACATGATCTTATGGTAATTAAAAAATATGTCATGTCTTACGTCATCTAGGAATAATGTAGGTATCTACTAAATGTACACCTACATTATAAAAAACTAACAACAAATTAAATTCTACTAAATTAATTCCGGTTACAACTTCTCTTCCACTTCAATATGTTCCAAAGTATACTGAAATATTGTTCCAACCGAATAAACAAATCAACAATTTATATACAATCACCAACGAATTATTAGGTGAGAAACAAACAAAAATTATTCTCATTACTTACTTGAAAAACCAGCCAAGCGTGAGTCCGACTCGCATGTTAGGATTCTGTACAAAAACCAATGCAAAAATTAGTTTTTCGTTTGGGTGGAGCTTCCTTAATTTTTAGTTTATTTTTCTAAGTAATGGGCTTACTCTTGATCTTCATCTTAGCCCGGGAGCTAAGATAAGGTCTACGGTGGAGCAAGCTTGCCCAGGAGAAGCCTATTTACACGCACCTTAAAGAGTTTCGGGTTATACGCACTCGGAAAAAGAGAACAGTTAATATAAATGCATAATTTGTGAAAATTTCAAATCTCTAGCTATTCTAGTTCATGAGATACAGCCTGCTGATAGACAGACGGACGGGGGTACGGCTAGGGCCATGTTTCAGGTATGGTACAAGTCTTGTAATACGAGTGTGTAACTATAGTGACATATAGTAATTCTTGGTGTTACTATAGTTACACACTTGTATTACAGGACATGTATACAGACAGACGGATAGACAGACTTTGTAATCTATTTGTTTATTTACGTTTATTAAGAAAACAACCAGCTCGTAATATCTAAGTAGTTTACAAATTTATCATGCTTAGTGCTGAAAACATAATAATGTTGACGAGATACAAAAACGAATAGACAAGGGACACAATAATCAAACCTAAAACATAAACATTTTACTGTGTTAGATAAATTGCACTAGGATATACAACGCCCTACAACATGAAAAAAGAAAGAGAAACACAATATATGGCACAGCTTTCGACTGGCACTTCAAGTGACAGTAAGTTACCCATTACTGATTCACAACAATAGGGTTCTCTTGGTCACTCTTCGGGATCGGCAGAACCCTAAAAAAGCGGTTCATACGATAAAGCTCTCATAAAAATTTTGAAGGCTGTATACTTTATGCAGACCATTCCAGGCCAGAGGTACCCAATGCAATTCACTTTGTACATCCAGTGCAACTTTAATAAAATACATTAAAAAGAAACAACTCGACTAGGGGGATGCTCTAGGGGGTGAAATAGGGCTACGTTATTAGTTTGACCTCAAAAGTGGGTTTCACTGTAATTAAATACGCTAAAAGTAAAATTTTTTAGTTGAATACGCTGGGAAGGTTTAGTTTAAAGTGCTTTTAGGTATTAAGCAAGTATGACTAGTATAAGTTTAAAAAAAAAAAAAAAAAAAAAAAAAGAATTTCTCGGTAATTTCAAATCAGCATTAATGTTAGACGAAGTCTGTGTTAGTAACGATAATCTTATCCTCATGTTAATATGGCTTGCAAATAATTAAACACACATCGCGTTGAAATGTAGAAGCGCTGATTTTACATTCAATAGGAAATATTATAATAGGTAGGTGTACAGCACTACTGGTTTTATTATTAATATACCCTTTAATGATATATTTTGGTAGGTATAAAATATCTATTGTAAGTACTTTTCGTCAGTATATAAAAGCGATGGCACAAGGAGATAGATATACAAGACAAGGATTATGAACTTTCTTAGGTTGCAAATGAACAGACAGCTTTTATTTCTCTTTATAAGGCGGTCCGTTTTCTTTTTTTTAGTTTCAATGCCAAGACATGAATACTATGTTTAACAAAACACACAATGCTCACACTTAGTGGAATGCTATGTAAAAAATTCTTGATCTCACCATATTCTAAAAAAACGTTTTCATACTGAAATATGCGGTAAGTACCTCCACGAATTTAGTATGCAAACGTGATTTTTATAGGATTTCTAAGGAGGTTTAGCTAGAATCGTCAGTCACCAGTATGTTTGCATGAAAAAGTGTTTTTTTTTTAGGTTTACATGTTTGTACCATAGAGAAAGATGACGATTAACCACCACAATTGGTTCTAAGAGGATAAAATAACACTAGGGATATCATATACATACATAGGTACACTAACCTAAACAACTTACTCTTTCTGCTTAATATCCCTAATTATGGGCTTCATTGAGGCTAGTAGAGCAGTTCAAACTTTCGAGCTTCATAATACTAAATACTCAGTTTTTAGTAGTTTCCTAGAAATAATCTTTGCGCGCATGCAAGGGCCCGATTATGAGGCAAATCTCAAAGCTCAAATCAAACCAATTGTAAACAAATGAAGCATTGTAAAGTCAGCCTATTAGATCCTACTGCTCGGAAAAGGCCTTACCTCAACTATGAGAAGGTACGAGCCATACTCAACCACGCGGGCTCAGTGCGGATTGGTGGAGGGGTGTATGTACGGCAAGTGACAAATCTTACTGTCAGAAGTTATCAAGCCGCCCTAGGGCCTCTGACTAGGCTTAACGACGAACACCACAGATATTAGCGGGGACCAACTGCTTAACGTGCCTTCCGAAGCACGGAGATGCTTGTCATGGACGTCACTTCAATGGTCGGAATGGTCACCCATCCAATCACGACCGTGCCGTGGGTTGCTTGACTTTTGGTATCACTACCAAAGCGCTGCCGCCACTGCGCCACGAGCACCTCAAATTAAGCATTATCTGGAAGTAATTTCAGAGTGTTCAATCGACAGACTCATATGGCGATAGTTACAGGGCTTATTGATGTAGCCCTAAAAACTATGGCGCCATAGTTTAGCAGAACTATTTTGTTTCGTTATCGGTACTTGTACAGATCATAAATAAAAATACTGTCAGATATAATGGATTCGTTTATGGTAAGTTGTTACATTACTATGTTATTAATTGAAACGAATTGACAAATTAAAATAAATTCAATTACGTAGTACGTATAATACATAATTTTCGTGTAATAATTTTGTCTGTATATAATTTTATTAAGCAAAGTTTCGTAACGACTAGTAAAAATAATTTAGATAACATTTTGTACACTCAGCATCGCAGCTATGCAAACATTCGTATTCGAATTTTAAAAGCCCTTCAAGCTTTATATTTTAAGTGGCACACGGTCGGTAGCATGTCAGGTTATCCATTTGAAATACGAAAAAAGCTATTATTACGAAGGGAATAGAAGTGGTCTCAAGGTCAACTTTGACCTTGAGACAGTATGACCTGCGGCCGTGTGTACAAGTATGTGGGGCAGTTCAGGAATATAGGTGTCCACTCTATCCGTTTAACATCTAAACTAATGATAACAAGTAGGTACTCCTTAAATGACAATTTTACGGATTACTTTGCGATTTATTTACATTTTACTTAATACCTGACATTTCGAACACTTTAAAGCTTTCGTGGTCACAGGGTCACGAACGCTGTAAAGTGTTCGAAACGTCAGGTTTTAAATAAAATGTAAATAAATCGCGATGTAATCCGTAAAATTGTGATTTAATGAGTACAACAATTCGCGTAAACGTAAGAAACATAAACAAGTAGGTAATTTAAGTTTGGGTCGACGACAAACTTACACTTCGATTAGAATATCCGTTGAATTTTCTATAGTATCCAATATTAAACATTTAACATTGTTTTGTTACGAGTAGTTTTGTGCTGTCGGACGACGTCGAGTTTAACTCAGTTTTCACTCTTGGTTTGACATTATTAGGGCATACCCCACAAACTACCAATTAGAAAATAATACCGATCGTAGCAAGTGATTGAAATCCCATAACTAAACCTACTAAATAAATTAATATGAAAACTGATTTATAGCACTACATAAGTAGCCAACAAGCTTGCATTTGCCGTTCACGTCAACCGTACTCCATTGCAATACCGTTCATATTTCTTTATTTAGTTGAAAGTGTAACCTTGTCAGACAGAAGAACGACCAGTTTAGACTGATCTCCGAAGTTTAATTGCTTGCCAAAAGACGGGGGTTAAGTTATAGTGGATAATACTGACCTAGCCGTGACCCCCGAAATAGGCGTATCGCGTGTTCACGTCGGGCGACTTAGCTCAGAGTTTTCGTATAATTATAAAGATTTAAAAACATATGAGGAAATAGGCTTTTTCGTGTCGCGTGCGGCCGCGGGAATAAATATAATGCAATGACTTTTACGGCCAGTGATAGTTGGAGGTCTGAGTTTAATGAGGCTGACTGTACTTACTTTTGGTACGGTCTATAGTTAGTAAATGCAATAGTGTGTTTTCACGGACAGTATAGTTCGATAAGTCATACCTAATAATAAATATAGTTAATCATTAAAGTAGACATTTCCTAAAAGTTAAATTAACTTACTTTTCGCACTTATTATCACTTAAAATTACAAGACATGATTAAAGTATTGTGAACAGTGGATAGAAAAGGTCAATATACAAATATTATAATATTTTTAATCAGCTAAGCTTCAAATATTATTCTGTAAGTATAAAACAAGAAATGACAGTTGCATGACGTAAGATGTAAGATTAAAGGATAAAGTAAAGTATTATTTTTAAAAGAGGCTTTGACAAAAGTGACGGAGTTTCTTGCGCTGCTTCTTCTCAGCACTAGCCCAGAATTTGTCCCGATGCAGTGGTAGATAAAAAATATATGTTGGGACGTGTATAAGTGCCCCCAGTGGGTCTACATGCAAAAATAAATGACTTTTATGACTTTTTATGACTTTATTGGAAAAATGAGAATTCAAAAGCTTTATTTCTAAACACACTACTATACAAAGCATTGTATCCTCTCGCTAGCTCTGTAAGCGGTTCATTTTATCTTTTGGAACATACAATTTTATATCCACAGCATTTAAGCGTTCCACTCAAAGAAAATCGCGTATAAAACGCAAAAACACTGGGCTATTCTCTTGTTTTAACTCACGTTTATTTTAATTATGCACGTTATAAAATAAAAAGGCGAAAGCAGAATGGGCCATTTGACCGACTTGTGGTGTGGCGATTCTTTTAGTTTAGTCGAAGTTAGATTTTGCACACGAAATAGAAAATAAGTGTCGTGGGGTGTTTCACATTTTAATATACAACACTAGACACTATAATATGACCTTAACAAGCGACTATTTCATCTAAGTCACTTTTACCTGTCAAACCCTATAAGACCCGCGGGCGGGCCGATAACAATTTATTTTCTATTGTGTCTGGAAACACGATACGTGAATGTTTAATTATTTATTCTAAGGATTTTGTATTTGGTATAAACATTTTTCAACACCCAAGTTCAACGACTTACTGCTATATCTTAACCGCTATAAGTAAACAGACGAAACTAAAAGGGTTTCCTTGTCAGGACTACAAAACCCTAAAAACTGAGGAGGCTCGATGACATCTGACATGGTTGGTGACTTGCCTCCGAGGCTGTGTCCACACCAGAGGCTTACTCTGGATGACGTTGCACACGCGGCCTCACACCACCCTATCATGATCTGTCAAATTTCCACAACCATATTTCCATCTTATGTCGATCACATAAAGTTCCATATCGTTCCAGAGATATTTCCTTCACTCTCATAGTTCGGTAAGACGGCGATCCGATATGACCGGAGAAAGATCAGGCGCAGGACCAACCTCTTAACGTGCTTTCTGAGTTACGGGAGTGCTAACACGACCAACTAAACCTGTCAGTTTCACGCAATCTCCAGGTACATAGTTAGGTCATAAGTTCTGTCACATGTGTAATATGAAATAATTTAGACATGTTTATTATTTATGTAACCATTTATATAGCAAAATGAACTTAATAAAACATAGATTTATATGGTAATAAAGCTTATTCAAAATGACCCCCGCGATGTTGAATACAGGCCTTCAATCTGCGCGGCCAGTCGTCTATCGCAGCACGAACGAGGTCTATGTCAATATCGGCGGCTGCCTTAATCAAGGATGCCTTGAGTAGGTATTGTTGATCGTAAATTTTGAAACAAAAAATTCATTTTTAAATTAAGGTTGCAACTGGAGTGAATAGTTCCAAACTGGTTTCGCCAGTTCCAAACTGTTGCATAGACTATATCCTGCCTGCCCATAAATGGGTCATTAGCCATTTCATGTTTCAAACACGCCATTACTCTGACCACGGAAATAGCTTCACGTGAAACGACGATTTAATTTTGTCAAACTCCATATTTTAATGTAGTTATTAAATCAGTCTCTATTAACCGTTTATTGCCTCTAATTTGAGGGAATTTATTATATCTAGTTTGTGGGGCCGCCATCTTGTTAAAATGTGCATGGAATTGGAACGGTTGAAATACCGTCGAAGAAGTCATTAATGTAAAGTTTACCTTTGTATTCGTTCGTTGACCTTTTTTTCTGGTAGACTGTACTCTTGCATCTGGTTTTATGGGGACGGGAATGTGGTTCGATTTTTTTATCTATCATCAGCCCTTTTATTATAAGTTCTCAAGTTAGGTTTGCTTTTGTAATACTTTGATTTTTTATACAGTCTCTTAATTTCTCTGCCAAACAAACGAAAAGAGTCATACTATATTAATTTAAACGTCAGTCTAAACAGCTGTCAGTTGTCAAGAAAATTAGAGAATCCATAGACAACTTAGTAGGGATGTCATTAGATGATGACTAAACTCAGTCGAAAACACGCAATTGTAAAATACGTAAGAAATCGCTAACCTAATTTGATGTTTTTAAATTATTGTCCCTTTTAGTTTATTCAGCAAAGAAAGACAGAGTAAAATGTTCTTAACAATACAATTTAGTTTTTCTTTGTGATGGTATACTACTCTATAACATTTTAAGGTTGAGGGAAAAACAAATTTAATAAAAATATTAA
This sequence comes from Pyrausta nigrata, assembly GCA_949316185.1. Classification (NCBI taxonomy): domain Eukaryota; kingdom Metazoa; phylum Arthropoda; class Insecta; order Lepidoptera; family Crambidae; genus Pyrausta; species Pyrausta nigrata. The sequence goes on along the minus strand of OX438946.1, from coordinate 16,380,584 downwards.
TAACTAAATTCATAGTACCTTTTATAAACTTATTTTGTAAAACGTTACAACGCGTTCGATCTTTAACGTAGAACAATCCATTTTATCACTTAAATAAAAGCAAACGTTTTTGAGTTAAACTCTTTAGGGAAAGTCAGCTCAAAGCGGCCACCTTTACTTTGAGGTGTAAAAAACCTACTGAATAAAATGATTTTTGAAAAGATTTTTATACTGATAGGTAGAAAAAACATTTGTCCTTCATTGTGCGCAATCCAAATCTGCAAGAAGTTGAAAATACATATATGACACGTAAATTACGAAAAAGTGGCAAAAAGCCGCTTTGCCCAAGGTGCCGCCCAAAGCGGCCATGGGGGTAAGGGCAAAGCGGCCAGTCCAGTAATGTATGAGAAATTTACATTTTTTGACAAAAGATATAGGTAGTGTTCGGAAAAAGAAGATTGCCAATAATACACAGTTTAAAATCAACATGTATTTTTTGTAAAACCTTTGGTGTCAATTACACATTTAAACTCTTAAAATTAATGGCACTATCAATCAACTGTGTTATTAATAACTATAATAAATATGTTTTCAGACGTTTTAAAAAAATAAAAATTGCTTAAAATTTTATTGCTATAGATTAAATTGAGCCTTGTTGTTCCTTCACGTCTTTGATTGCTTGCGCCATTGTACTCTCGCCCCATAACCCTTTGGTAGTTTTTCATGTATAATTGTTGACCATCTAAACAAAATAATCAAGTATTATAATTCGAAGTATTACACGTTTATTTAAGGGCAAAGCGGTCAGTTGGCTGCTTTGCCCTTTTCGTGCACTTTATTTCAAAAATTAACTGCTGACATATTTTACATTAACTTTGTAAGCAAATAATATAGTCTAATAAATAAGTGTTAAGGCGCATTAGATAAAAGTAATGAGTTATGCATGGTTTAGATCAAAACAAACTGGACTTACCTCGCATTTTTTTAAGGAAACCACCAAATATTTAAAAATCGTCACTGCACGCACGCGCTTGCAGTGACCGGTGCCGAATGACTGATCGGGGCGGGGCGGAAGGTTAGCTGTAAGACGAACCGGTAAAGTTCGTTATGACATTTAATAGAACCGTATTCGGAGCCATGGCCGCTTTGCCTTCTGTGGCCGCTTTGAGCTGACCTCCCCTAAATATTTAACACCTTTTATTTGACTCGAGCCATTTTTACTCTCTCATTAGACAGATCGGTAGATAAAGTTTCCTCATAAAACGACACGTATTTGCGGATCCAAGTGTACTTCTTAATTAAGTGGCTGTTTCCAACTTAGAGTTGATAGCTGCAGGTTTTGTGTCAACTAAGAATTTGACGTGACGCTTTTCAAATAATTTTGAGAAGAGATATACAAAATAAATAAAATAAATAAATTATCCTAAATAAATACTCTGAGTGTGTCAAGTAAATAAATAAATTGTTTCAACAAACACACCAATTACCTAGCCCTAAACTAAGCGTTAGCTTAACGGATATACATTCTTACATACGTTTATACATCCATGACTTAGGTACAAATGCTTAGGTGAAAATGAAATATCACTATTTAGATGTACCTTTCATGCATAAGCTTCGTAAAAGAATTCCGGACAATGAAGTGATCCTATAAGGGTTCCTTATTCCCTTATAAGAATCGAAACCCTTAAAAGATCAAAATGATTTTTAAATGTGCGAAAAAACTGTACCCAGAAAATTAAAGACGTCCTACGTCTACGCAGGGGCCTTACTCCTGTTAACGATGTCCGTATTTTCGAATGTAGCCGTCACTTTCTCTCACGACAGAATAACAACGCGAACGAGCGTGATGGCAAGACTCGAAAGTACGAATATCGTCAACAGGAGTAGGGCCTCAGCTACGCGTCTGACGTCGTCGTAGTTCGTAGCACACTCGGCGCGTAGCTGACTACGGGCTACGGCGTAGCTTAGCGTATCTGTTGAGATATTTGACCAAATATTTTGAATTTCATACGCACTTTCTTTCCGAAGTAGCTGTAAAACAATCTATTTAGACAATTTACGTAAGTTTTTTTAAACTAACACGCACATTAAGCAGACAGTCAAGAGTCCATCGCTATTTTCAAAAATAGACTTAAAGATCATTCCCCAATAATAAATACTTTTATTTACTGACGTTGGTCAAATACTTCTCATATTGGTATATATGTATTTATTTGTATGTATGCATGAATATGTATGATTTATATGTAGGTATATTTACTTATTTTTATGTATTTTATTTATTATTTATTTATTATTATGTTTTTGTTCATTACACCAATTCTATGATTTTGCACCAAATGTCCTGTGAATGAGTATGTTCCTTTACCTAAAGGTTGTCTGGAAGAGATCGCTTATAGCGATAAGACCGCCTACATTGTACATTTTTCTGTGTAAATCGCTGTACTTACTGTATTTTCTGTTATGATGTGCAATAAAGAGTTATCAATCTATCTATCTATTTATTAATTCTGAAAACAATCTATTCAGACAGTTTACGTACACATTAGGTATGTTTTTCACTGTCCAGTTTTATTTCAGAATTCAATTCCGTATTTCGATAGACTAGGATGTCAGTGCGTAATATTCTTTCTGATTAAAGCTGTTATATAATTGTTATTACCAGTAAACTGATCGGTTAGTTTAAGACCGTACACAAAGCTATTAGTCATTAATGTTCTGTTTGCCTAGAAATATTTTCTTGTCATGAGGTATTTTTAAGATGATATCGACGATTATGCAATGCGAAGTTTGTTTATGTGTCTTATTGCATTTTATGTATTTGAATGAATATGGTCCATGATCCAAAACTAGTCAGGTTCCCCTGGTAACAGGGTCACGGAGGTCAGATGGCAGTCGCTCCACTGTAATTACCTGATCTGCCGCATCCTTGATCATGGTCAGCGGACCCTGGGCCCTCGCGTGCGAGTGCACAACCGGGATAACGCTAGGAGGATGATGATAGGACAATGACATGATGTTGTAGGTATTATTTGGCGATTCTTATTTGATGTTAGCATTGTAATGTTGCTGTAATTCACCATTAGACTTGTAGTAAATAATAAAAAAAAAAAAAAACATTTATTTCAGGCATCTTGGCCCATAATTCTACATAAAAATTAAAAAAAAAAAAATTAAAAATTCACACCAAATTGAACAAGCACATCAAGAGCCCACCGCCGCCACACCCGTAGATACGGCAACATGTCTGTTGCAGCAGTTCCGGATGTAGGGGCAGTCGACTCTATCAGCGATCATCTTCAGGTTTAAGTGTGTTTCTTTGTACCGTCTAAGTGCTTCACTTTAATTGCAACAAAAGCGTAAATAAATTAAGTCCTGTGTGTGATTGTTAAAAAATATCGCTGCAATAAATAGTAAAGCTAGTTTTGGCAAATAAATGGTTTTCGGTGAGGCCACTTAGGTTTTATGTGCCATTGTAAATTACACTAACTAATGTCACTGGTTTCTTTCTTCTGTCATGCTTCAAAAGGTCGTTTACGCGGTGCACATAAAATATTAATGGGTGTGTACGTGTTAAGTATGTGACTGTTTAAACTTATTTTACTTGCTATAACTTATATACGAGTGTACATATTTGAAGAATAGTAATGTCCTCCTAGCCGATTTCGACTACGGCGGCCTATCTCAACAGAGATTAGCCAACTGCGCAGGACATATTATAGTGCACAAGTGTGTGCGCAATACACAGGTGCACTCTCTGTTCCTTCACTCTCATAATTCGGTGAGGCGGCAGTCCGACATGACCGTAGAGAGATCAGGCGCAGGGCCAACGGCTCAACGTGCTTTCCGGGGCACGGGTGTTAACACCACCAACTTCCTGACTCCGCAGCTTTGTCTGAGTTATTTCAAGACAGGAAAACCCAAACACTCTCGGCCCGACCCGGGATTCGAACCCGGGACCTCGTGGATAGTACCCAGCGTGCTGACTACTAGACCAACAAGGCAGTCAACATTTGAACATTTTATGATTTAAGCAATTCCTTTACCAGTTTTTTCTCAAGTAAACGCCGGCTCACTGGCGTAGCAAACACTTCTGTTATTGCTTCTACTTAAAGTTTTAGTTTTAACAATCTTACTTCTCCTTTCCGATAAGCATTTGACAATTTAATTATAAGTAAATGTATAGCTTATGTGGAAGATAAAAAAATGATATATTTTCTCAATGAAAAAACTATCTGTTAAAGTACCCGAAAGCTATCAGAAGAAGCTTACTCAGAAGTAGTAAAACCTCTACTTAGACTTTTGTTTACATAATCTGTGCTTGTAAAAAAGGTATTTGTAGGGTTTTCAGCTCATACTCGTACACAGTGTAAATAAGAAAATATATAATATAAGCAGAATAAATAAAAGCCTACCGAGAAAAACAGCGACATTCCTCACATCCCGGACTAATGTAATTGACTAGTTTTTTGCTTTTCCCGCTGCATTGAGGTTAGATCTCTGTGAAGGTTGTGAAAGCACATATTTTCATTTAGAACAAATTCACATTAGAAAGTTGGCAGCAGTTGTTAGACAACTCCCTTAACAAAATGAAATAGTCGTACCGAACGTTTGTGCAGAGAGTTTATAGTAAGCAATCTTAGTAGGTAAGTATGTCTGTTTGATAAAAAAAAATATTTTTTTTACAATCACACCAATTCCAGTCCTAAGTAAGCGTTAACTTGTGCTATGGTGACTAGGATAACTGATTTACATACTTATATAATATATTAGTGGTTCCCCGCGACTTCGCCCGGAAGAGTTGGATTTTCCATATAAACTTTCATCCCCTTAATGTTTTATATCGCGACAAAATGTAGCTTATGTCCTTTCTAGGGTCTTGAACTGTCTCCATACCAAATTTTATCCCAATCGGTTCAGTGGTCTACAAGTCAAGAGATAACAGACAGACAGACACACATTCGCAATATTAGTATGGAGTATGGATTGTGGTAAACTTTGATGACCACTAACATTAGAATCGGCTATCCCGAAAATAACTATTCTAATTCTAACATACTTTCTTGACCTAGGTACAAGAGCTCGTGCTCATCCCATTTGCCCATTTCGGATACGACTCCGCAACTGTTGCCATTATGTTCGGATCTCGAAAGTGGCAAATGTTTGTTTGATGAGCATTTGTATTTGTCCTAAGTCATGGTGTTTATAAATGTGTATAAATATGTCTATCCGTTAGTCTTTTGACGACCGTCTTGGTGTAGTCGTTCGCGCACTGGACTTCTAAACCAGGCGGTTGCGGGTTCGAATCCCGCAAGGGGCAAATGTTTGTGTGATGAGCACGAGCATTTGTACCTAAGTCATGGATGTTTATATGTATTTAAGTATTTCTATCCGTTATCCTAGTCACCATAGCACAAGCTCACGCTTAGTTTGGGGCTAGGTAATTGGTGTGTTTGTTGAAACAATTTATTTATTATTTATTATTATCCTAGTCAACATAGCATAAGCTCACGCTTAGTTTGGGGCTAGGTAATTGGTGTGTTTGTTGGAAACAATTTATTTATTAAAGCCCGGAGTAAGGAAAACAGCACTTAGATTGTCGTCAACATTTAATGTTCAATACAGTATTTTAAAAATGATTTTGCTAATATCCAACCACATTCATGAAAATTATGTTATCCGACATTTTCCCGAACGATATCGCGGGCAACAGCTAGTCTTGTACATAACGTGCTTTTATCTTTTTGTTTACAGCGGAACAGTATTAGTAAATTACTTTTAACCACGCTCTCATTTCAACTTATGCACTGAAAACGTACTTTAGTACGCCTCTTTGGGTGATACTAAAGCCATTTTTGTTTTTTTTTTGAGTTTCATCTGCTAAAACACGAGTTGTATGAGCATGTTGCCATTTGCATGGCGAGAATGCGTTTCATGAAGCCATTTGGATACGTTTCATGACGTTTGGAATGGTGTTTGTAGAGATGGCGATATCGATGTGCTGTATCAATCTCGTTAAGTGTCAGTTAATTACTGTGTCGACAGTCAACTGTTGTTTTTACTGCCTACCTTGGTTTGTTGGGCGAAGGAAAAATATTTACTATTTGACACGGTTTTGTGGAATGACAGCTTTGTAGGATTCGTTGAAAAGCTCGATTATTAAAAACTACACCATCATAAAAAATATTTCGCAAAAAGAGAACAATAATAATAAGAAAAATAATGAGTGACGTAGCACGTCAATGTCCAACAAATAAAAACAATTAACAGAGTCTGTAGTCAGTGAGTTTGCTAGATTCATCTTCGACTTCATTTTGCCAGTTATTGCAGTTGGATCGCAGACTTTAACGGTTGTTATTAAAAATATAGGGTCGAGTTCACCAACACACGGTTAATTTTTAAACAGCCTTTATAATAATGATTGAAGAGATCTAAAAATACTGATTTTTTTATACAAAGAAGCAAGCTTATGACACGCACGACTAGGTTCGTTATAGTCTCAGAATCAGAATCAGAATGTTTATTGCAAGTCACATGAGTAAAAGGTGTAACAAATAATGTTAAAGTACAGTGACGCCCGGCAAGGGCACAGCAGTCTTAGAAAGGCAAACATTACCTATTCACTTAAAACTTAGGAAAAATATTAACATTACATTAGAAATTTAAATTATAATAAAAATTAACACTATGGGCATATTAAATAAAATAAAATCACTGGTAGAAAGTAATATGCGCTTACAATACTATATAATGCCCAAATATTCGCTAATGCTGTAGAAACATTTTTGAGTCAAATAATCTTTCAAAGTTTTACAAAATTCGGTATCTTTATTTATTGTTTTAATGTGTGATGGTAATTTATTATTAACTATTACTGACGTGTGTGGGGCACCAGAACTTATTATCTGTAATCTTGTAAATGGTCGGACTAAACGATTTCGCTGACGGAGGTTGCGGGATTTTGGCAGTAGATCATCAATTTGGGGGTAGAGGGTACTATTTTTTCTGACAAACTTACAAAGTTCAAATATGTACAAGGATGTTAAAGTTAATATTTTTAAATTTTGGAAGTAGGGCCAACAGATTGCAGACCTAATAAATAACTTGGAATTAGGTTACAAGCTTAAGTTCTCTCTCTGACTCTTCTAACTTGAAAGAGGTTGACTTATACCAATACCATCGACAAATCTTTGATGTATTGACATCACTATATCGTGACGTTTCGGCTTGTGGGCTGTGCATGCCATATCCGGCGGTAGATAGCCGTATTGGGCTTTGTTATTTTTATTCTCCGAGTAATTGGCCTCACAAATTATATAGCTTTAATTGGGTTAATCGAGTTTTTTATGTAAGTGATTCGGGCACACAGTATGACACAGGGTTTCCCTAAAATGTAATTCAAAACTATCAGAAACATCGGGTGTCACTTTCAAACTTTTATTTATTTATTTAAACTTTATTGCACCAAAAAAGAAAGTACAGTTGGCGGACTTAATGCCTTAAGGCATTCTCTACCAGTCAACCGCGTGGGAATGCAGAAAGATAATCAGTGGCGGGACATTCAGTATTGATACACTTTAAAGGAAAAATTAACAAAAAACTGTAAAAATAAACGTACATACTACATACATACAAATATACTCATACCTATATACGTGAAATAATACACATACATAAATATTAATATAATAACATACGATAATATAATAACAGGCGTAGCAAGCACTTGCAAAAATTCGTCGACTGACTAACGTCCTCCGTAGCTTAGTTGGTAAGAGCACTCGCCCGGATAGCGAGAGACGTGGGTTCGAGTCCCACCGTATGACACAGTCTATTAATTTTTGTAAGTGAAATTTGATTTAATTTCGTAATAACATACGAGACAATTTGTCAAGAAAAGTGATATGACGACATTATTACTGACGAAAAAAAAGGTAGTGAGACAAACGAAAGTGGTGGTCACTCCTGAAACTTTAGCTCTATTATTATTTTCAATTACAAAAAATATTATACATTTATTTTGATTAATCGAAAAGCACTAAGGTAATTTTAACAGCTGGGATGGCTGTGATTTTTCACGAAATTAGTCTGCTGAACCGCTTCTATCTCGTACATATAATCGTTTCTTAAATCCCATAACTTTTTAAAATTCCCCATAGTAAAGGGGAATCTTCGTACATAGTTCGTTATATTTTTTACTTGTTTCAATACGACACAAATTATTGATTCATATTGGCCTTGACAAATATTTTTCGAAATTCTTTTAAATTTTTTTTAAATTAGTGAATATTATAGCAAAATTAATCATGTTTATTACACTTGCCAAGGCTTGTTATATTTCGGTTTAATCTAGTAGATGCCTAATTGCCAATCTCACGAATAGTGAAGGCATAGTAATATATTCTATAGACTAGCTTCAAGGCAATATGTGTTGTGTGACCGAGATATTATGAAGATAGTAGGTAATTGGTTACTATTTTAGTAGCTAGAGAGCAAGTTTATTACGAGGACTTGTATCTAGGAATTTAATACAGGTTTTGGGTAACGCTGCCATTTATAGAATTTACTTAGGTACCCTATTAACTGTTCAAAGCTAAAATGCAAGGTTAATGTATTTTTTAATCAAGCAGAAATCTACCAATTTCATTGGCAAGTTATATTATTGTATTTTAAGTGTTTAATATTTTTTTACACTCACACGGTGTTATTACAAAAAAATAGACCAGGTTCAAACTAGGTCTAAATATAAGCCGACAACAGAGGAATGAATGACGCATCCGTAACATAACCTAATAGAGAAACGCTTTTCTAATGGGCTAGCTAATAGTTTAGTCCTGGCTTAAACCCGGTACTATGGTTTTTGTAATAACAGGGACAGTGTTCTTTCTTATTTATATAAGTTTTTTAATAAGAAACCAATAATCCTGCCCGCGTACGAATTTTTGGTTTCCTATTTAATGACTTATACTATATATTTGTACATTTTTTCCTCATAATTCAGCCACTTTTTTTAAATTCACTAATTATAACTAGTTTGATATAGATTCGTATTAAACGTCCATTCCTAACGGAACGTTCCTCACTAGATATTAAAGTGTCAGCTGTCAAGAGTACTGTGAAATGACAACAGAAAAATAGAGTGTTTATAAATCACTGGGTTCCGTATGAAACCAATATTTTCTGCGTCCGGATGCCGGGGAACCTCTATCAGAAGCGAGAATATCCATATTTCGAAATATCACAGCTGAGAAGCTAAAAATGGAACCTCATTTCGCTACAAGTTGTTTAAAATAACGGATAGACAGCGCCGTTCCGTCTTGCTTGTAAGAATGCAAACTTGGCTGGCCACACTGTAAAATGACATTTTTATTCGAAACGTCTCGATGCTTCGCTGTTTGAGTGGCTGTTTTATGTGCTCTGTCTGTAGTCGGCTAATTCTCGTTTAAAACACTGTTTGAAGGTTAACTTGATTTTACTAAGACCCGAGTTCACCAATTTTTAATCAGTCGGTAAACCTCGATTGACGGTTAATTTGACAGAATTCCCATACACAATATGTAAAATAATGCTAAACCGGTTGATTAAAAATTAAACATGACTGTGTTGGTGAGCTCCAGGCTAAATACTAGACGTCGATGGATATTCATCTATTTCATCATGGTAAGATCACGATAAAGACGCATTTAGTTTTATTAAAAATATCGGTTTAATCTTGATTTTAATACAGAATCGAAGGCAAGGAGCAACAGTAAAAATATTAAAACTACTTTCCAGTTGTAAACTCATGTTGGAAGCTGATACTCAACCTCCTTTTATGTGGTGCATGCTGCCTGTAACCAATCCTCCCGATTGGGCATTCCGTCATAAAATTCTGAAATAAACAATAATTTAAACTGAAAAACCAAATTTTCTTTATAAATATAGGTGAAAATATGGTGTGTTCCCCTTATGCCCACCCGTTCCCACCCCCTTTTACGAGCGAAGTCGTAAAGCGGGCTGCGACGGCGAAATTCTATTTTTGAAGTTTATATAACTCCTGGCGGGGCGGCCAGTCGCTCTACGCATTTGAATCTGGAATCCCTTTGTTTAGAAATCCGTTAGCGAAATTAAGTGATGTTCTTTTTTGCAAGTTTCTAAAACAGGGTTGATGCTTTGGTTAAAAGCGGAATGTATCGTTTAGTGATGGACATAGTGTTAAGTCATGTTTGGGTAATAAATTAGAGAGTTGGGCAAAAATGACGCCTATAGGAGGGCGGTCTTTCAAACGAATAAGGTCAAACGTTTTTGGCGATGAGAGTATTTGGGTCATTGTCTCCTTCTCATTGTTTGTCAAAATGATAACACAAAAGGTAAATAGATTATGTTCAGGCATCTGAGACAGGAAAGTGTGGGAAGTTACAAACAATTTTGAGGCTTATACTATTATTTATTGTTACTGTGTACAATATTTAATAGCCTAAATTCTATGGTAGCTTTAAGACTGTTTCAAGAAAATTTTGACAGATAGTAACTTTGGCATAATCAGAATATCTAGAGGCAATGAAGTCTATGTAAATCACTAGGGCACAAGATTTTATTTTGATTATTACTATCCCTAGAGGAAGTGTACCTATTATATCTAAGTATTTAAGTTAGCGTCTTATTTTTTCAAAATGATTCCTATGAAAGCTAATAGAGCTTTCGTCTCCTATGAATGAGCCTAACAAAACGTAAGTAGGTACTCCACTAGACATTAAAGTTTGCCGTCAAAAAAGAGTGCTCTAAAGTTGACAACAGAAAAATAGAGAAAGTGTTCTGTTCATAAATCACTTTGTTTCGTATAAAACCAGTATTCTCTAGAACGCATCAGATCCCATAGATATGGGATGGGAATACTTTATCAAGCGAAAATATCCACATTGAAAAAAAAACGTAATAATTTCCAACGTTTTAATGACAATTACGTTGATGAGTTGTTGTAGCTTAGTATGTTAATTTTAATAACACAATAAAGCGCAAACTATTAGGGTTTTATCTTCTTAAGCGAAAGACGCACGTATCCACACAAAATCCCCACTGGATCCCCCCAAGTTTACTAAATTACATAAGCAAAATTGCAATAGATTCTTATGCCAGTTCTAGTATGGCCGAAATGTCAAAATATGCTATTCAATTACGATTCTATTACAATTTTGCTAGTGAAGCTTAGCAGACTAAGCTTGGCGTTCACTAACACGTGTTTATTTTTTAATCAGCCAGTTTATTAGAATTACACGACATATTTTGTATAGGAATGTTAATAAACCGACAATCGAAGTTCACCGGTTGTTTAAGGATTGGTGAACATGGGTCTTACTGATGCACCTAGAGACGTCGATTAAATTTAATCTATAAGTAAGTCTCGCTCTGTTACTTTCTTTGTCAATGAAATAGTAAAGGACGGCGGAAACTTAATGAAGGATTAACTTTCATTGACGTCTCTGAGTACGGCTGTTTGGCCCAGTGCGCGTGCGACCTATCGGATGCAATCTCATGAAATTCAAATCAAGTTAAAAATACACGGTCATAGATCGTGCAAAAAACGTAAAATGCATTAAACAAGGCTGGCGTCCTCGATAAACAAGTACAAGTGGCACGGGTCGGCTGGCATGCGTTCAAGATGCGCGATTATCCGCGGACCTATGGGACAATCGATTGTACTATAAGGCTGGGATGTACTGCACCCTTATTCACAAACGCCGGAAACTATTGATTTCGAATGCGAGAGGCAGGTTTCCGAAGACGTCAAAAAAATGCGATTCTCAAACGTCAGAAATGAAAACTTTGACTTTTAATTGGGCACAAATGACATTAGCTTTCGAAAACTCCGTTCGGAAAGAATGTTTGACATTCGAATTCGGAAAGGAGCCGACACGGAAACTTTCCAAGTGTTTGTGAGCTTAGATAAATGTGGTATTGATGTATATTACATTAAAACCTTTTAAGCAGTTAAGGTTATAGCAGGGAACATATGAATCTACATACTTACTTACTCTCCTTCTGATGCAGTAGGGCAAAATAAAACCTAAATTGAAGTCAACCGCTACAATAATCAAATAATGAACTCCTATGATTTTTTTATAGGCAGACATTTTTCCACAATTTTCCCTGAGCCCTTAGACAAGATGCAATATTTCTACAGCGAACTTCGCTATCGTCGACAAAATATCAAAATATGTATGCAAATGTCACGTGATGTTTAACTTTCATACTTTTCGTTAGCAATAGCGAACTTCGCTTTAGATTGCATCTTGTCTACGGGCCCTGATGAAAAGCGACGATGCGATCAAGGATGGGTTATGTCTGACTAAAACAGCCTACAAATTTACTCTTTTCTTGAAAGTATCCAGTTCATAGAGTTAAGAGACACTTTTACAGGCAACAGTTTCCTCTCTCTAGTCGTGACTTAAAGCTATTGAGATGTATTGGTGATTTGAGATTTACTGCCGAGACCTCAACTCAAGTTAATCCTTCGTTCAGACTTATGCCGTCCTTTTCTATTTAATTGACAAAGAAAATGACAAAACAATACTTAATTAAAGATTGAATTTACCTAATTGACGACTCTGAGTGCGCCAGTAAGACGAATTGGTGCATGCCTAAGCCTCTGTTATTTCCATTAAAAAGCCTTGTGTAAGATTAAATTAAATTTCACACACAAAAATTTTGCGACCATGTCATCCGGTGGGACACGAACCCACGAATCTTCGCTATCCGTGCGAATGCTCTTTCCAATTGAGCTGGGGAAGTCTTGTGCAACATATTTTTTACCAGATGAGATTGACTGATAAATATTTCTAGCACTTAAGCAATTTGTTTGCAAGTTTTTACGAAATTAAATTAAATTTCGCTCACAAAAATTGATTTACTGTGTCATCCGCGACTCGACCCCACGATTCTTCGCTAACCGGACAAATGCTCTTACTAACTGAGCTACGCAGGCCATTAGTCAGTCGAAGAATTTTTGTAAATGCTTGCCACGCCAGTATGCCTATTATTTAACACATTGAGATACAGTGAACGCTTATAGGCGTGAAAACAATATTATCCGCCAAAGACTTAAATTACTTAATCGGCTAGGAAACTAGGGCTGCATTTATATTCTCGTATGTAGCTACCTTTATGTAATCCAGTGTATGTAACCTTGCCTCTAACTAAAGGGCACTCCGCCCGAAGTTAGTTATAACTTGTTGCTGTTGCCAAGAAAAAACAACTTGCCAATGAGGACAGGGCTGTTGAGATTTAAGGCTTAATACGACTTAAAAATATTGTATTACAGTGGTTTGATTCATTTGCCATGTATTTATATACAGGGTGTCCGGGTTTCGACAAGCGATATTTTAAGGGCCTTTTATTTATCAAATTTAAGAGAAATATTCGATCAAAAGATTTTTTTTCAGAAAAATTGCATTTTTGTGTTAAGTATTGTAATAAGTTTAAAAAAAATATCCAACTTCTTTTTATTTTTTTAAGATTTCTTTAAAAAAAAAATCCTCTATGACGGTTAGTAGTTTTGAATTGATCTTTATTTCACTTGATAGGCGATAGGCCGTAACGATAACGTTACCTTTCAAATGAATCATTTCCAAAACTTTTAGGACCTTTCAGGATCCACAGAAATAGTATTTTTCACGTCACCTTTTTTCACGAACCGATCAGGGTTCAATTAGTTTTTTTTTAAAATCTAATCGGATTTAGTTTGCAATATAAAAGATTTTTTATTTACTCGATTTACCTCTTCCTGGCATAAACAACAACATCATAACCACAAGTGGTTTTAAGAATTTTTTCAAAATGATATTGGGTATCAGATCTAGTATTTTGCGAAAAATATTTGACTATCTGATTCCTGAATTTTGACACATATTTTAATGTGTCAATATTATTCATAATTTTACACAAATCGAATGTCTATTAATAATAATCTAATTTTAACGTAATAATACACATCATTAGTTGTAACAACTAATTATTGGTAACTGTATTTATAGGTTAACAATACCTAAAAGTCCGGCTCACTTGCAACTAGTCATTTACATAGTGTGAGCCCATACACACCTATTTAGTATATTAACAATCGCATAAATTCAATCAGTTGAACCGACCCGTATCGGCCATAGTGTTGTGCATAGAAATTCGGTAATTGCAATCGACAACTATCGACAGTCTTCGTTATACTGATTGCATTGGTTTTCGATAATGGCAGTTTTATTATCGAAAACCAATGCAATCAATATAATATTTACAATAAAAATACAATTATTTTATAATTAGGGCAATTTCGTGCAAGTTTTTGAGAAATTAAATTTGTTTTGCACACAAAATACATTAATAAATAAAACAATTGTTTTTTAATATTTATTAACACTCACATTGTTCTTTCTTATTTATACACTTATATAAGTGGTGGACGGGTGGATGGACTGCACGATAGCTCAGTTGGTAAGAGCGTTAGCCCGGTTAGCCAAAGGACGTGAGTTCAAATTCTACCCGTGTGCGAATTTTTGGTTTCATATTGAAAAAAATATGATGTCCTTCCTAGCCGAATTTCGGCTACAGCGGCCAGTCTCAAATGAGATTAGCCAACTGCGCGGGAGATATTATAGTGCACAAGTGTGTGCGCAACACACAGGTGCACTCTCTGTTCCTTTACTCTCATAATTCGGTGAGACGGCAGTCCGACATGACCGTAGAGAGATCAGGCGCAGGACCAACGGCTTAACGTGCTTTCCGAGGCACGGGGGTGTTAACACCACCAACTTCCTGACTCCGGAGCTGTGTCTGAGTAATTTCAAGACAGAAAAATCCAAACACTTAAAAAGTAAAAATATATATATATATATATAAATAAAATAAACTATAAAATAATTATAAGTTAAGGTGATTCCATCTTGTAAGTATTTGTAAAAGTATTCCCATCGGAAACGTGTGTGGGTAAAGTTAAAATCAAAAATAATTTATTCAATATAGAATATATAAAACACACTTAGGAACGTCAACAAAAAAAAAACAATAATATTGGCCCATATGGGGCCCAAGCATGTCTCCTTATTTTTTGGACCCTGCTTTAAGAAATTAGGCGAATGTTCTCCCGATCGAGCAACTGAGTTTGTATCCACGATCAATGATGGTGCAAACATCACGGGTAGTATCGATAGTCAAAAAATTAACAGATGGGCAACACTAGCCAGGCCTAAGTTATTAATGACTCTAACACAGATCCATGGCCCAAATATAATTACTGGGTAATTGTTGCGGCTGGGTGTTGTGGGCAGCCGCTTCGAGCCGAGGAGCCCGCCATTCAAATGTGGTTAACTTGAATTTCAATTGCTTTCCATCATTTGGAACTAATGCATCGTAGGTATTTTAATTGCCCTACATCAGATAACTGGCGGTGAATGTTTTCAGCTATTAAACAAATTTGTTTGGCATCAAATATTAAACATTGAATATTGCATCTCTTTTTTTGAGTCATTGCACAATACAAAAAGTCAACGCTCGTAATAACAATTACAGTTTAGCAAAAAACTAATGCGGAATGAATGCATTTTTTCAGTAACAATTAAGAAACATTGTTACATAGAAATGCATAGTTTACTTTTATTGTACATCGAAAAGATTAGCTTAATAAAAACCAATGATTTAGTGAATCATATTATCTTTTGTTTTTGATTGCACTCAGCATAGGATAAAATGTTTATAACAAAATACTCAGAAACCTCCTTCTGGAAGACGCGACGGTTAACAAACCGGAACAATTTAAATTCCCCTAAAAACCGATGTTCAGTTTAAAGTACGTTATAATTTTCATTACTGCACACAACACGGAACGCTTAACGAATAGTGATGAGCTCGACAGTTGACATGACAAATAATCGAAAACAGAAATTGAATTTATTTGAAAAATAATAAGGAATTAAGAAGGCTTATTTTTATTATTACATACAGTCAATAGCAGGCTAACTGTTAATTTCGGTGATTGTTTTTCTCATTTCGATGGCTTTATTATATCATTTCGGTGAAATCTATATACCTCAAAAGGAAAAAAAAAACTTGTGTAGAAACATTTTGGTTTTCCGTTATTTTGTTTGACCTAAAATTATAAAATTTCGCAAAAATAAATATCTTACAGCACATTTAAATGATAAAATCTGAAAACAGTATAATAACTCATTTACTTCGTTACATAAACTTGTACGGAACCCCCGGGGCACGAGTCTAACTCGCACCAGATCGGTTTTTATAGTACGGTTCCTGCTCCTAGCAAAATTCGATTTTAAGGTCCCATCCGGAAGAAAGCATAAAACTTAGCACGATTGTAGCTTTCATATATGTATTTCATTTCCGATATAGAAACAGGCTGGGAAATAATTGTATCTTCTCCCCCTCCCCCCTTTTATCTCCCCCGTTCTGGTTTTCTGCAATTTCTGCAAACACGGCTAGACCTAGGAGTTTACTGTTTAGGAAGCAAATCATTGTCAATAAATAAATTGTCTACAAAACGATACTAAATTGATAGTGGTAAGGTTAATGTTTCTCACGAACAGCCATCAAAACTTTATAAAATTGTAAAAAAATGCACATTTTTGTTCCCTATTGCTCTATTTACAGAAAAATGGCAAAAACAGTAAGACCGAATTTGAATTCGAAAAATGTTAAAAATAAAAAAGTTCACCGAAATGATAAAAAATTAACCTTGTTGAAATTCATCCACCACACCACGAAAACCACAAAAAAGACAAAAATATCGATAAAACAAATTTGTTTATATCGACATCTTCACGTCACTAGTCAGACCGCGCAAGGGTCATGAAAAGATGAGACAACCGCGTCGCTTCACCATAAAGGAGGCTTTTATTTTCTAAACGGCATAACTAGAAGCTCATTTTGCGATATTACTTGTTTTCGGAACGAAGTTCACTCTGATTCTACGTTGTGATGTCGTTGGCTGGATTGGTTTTTTAACGAACTTGTATGTCGTTTACCGTGCGGTTGTTGACGATCACATTTGAGACTTGAAATTAAATCTATTATCTTTGGTCATAGGGTGTAAATGCTGGATTCGACGAAGGTCTTGGTCTTGCTTCGCGTTATGAACTACATAACCAGCGGTTGCGGTTTCAAATCCCGCGAGGGGCAAATGTTTGTGTGATGAGCACGAGCACTTGTGCCTAAGTTATAGATGCTTAGAAACATATGTAAGTACTTATATCGGTTATCCTAGTCGCAATAACACAAGCTAACGCTTTTTTATGCCATGGAAATTTTAGCCATACGAAATACCTCATAACTCATTCATTACCCTACCTATTTTATGCCATGGAAACTTAAAAATAGTTGTATTTCCCATTGCTAAAATATGAAGAGAAGTCATGTAAACCTTTTAATAAGAAGTGGTGTTCAGCTGTTCCAATGTTCAACTTAAGTGCGGGCTATAAAGCTTAACAGAATTACGTTCTTAATAGTTTACTATTATTAATTTATGTGTGGAATCGCACGTACGTACCTATTGTGTTGTACCAAACATTTCGATGTGTCTCAGTGCAACCTAGAAGTTAAATTATTATCACCGAATTTTGTAAATAAGAAACATAACTTTTTTGCAAAATACATCTACAAAACTGGCTTTTGTAAATAAGCAGCTTCGATCTTAAGCAGATGGTCTTTCAGGGAAAATGCCCTCCCAAAAACGTTAGTCACTTAAAGAATTCTTCAGACTGCTTGCTACGCCAATGAGCCTGCGTTCAAGAATTCAGTATTATCACAGAATAAATAATATAACATCGTTTGAGTTGACCATTCTTTAAGTCAAGCTTTTTTGTATCAACACAATATTATCCGCTCTCCCAGTTCTTGCATAAACAGCTAACAAAATGCAAATGGGCACAATAATTAATTACCATCCCGTCCGCCTGAAAAGGTAAAAATTGGGAAAAAGACAATTTGTTTTGGTTGTTTGTGTAACAAACTCGTTTTTAAAGATTACCCGAATTCTGGTTAAATCTAAGCCGGCGAAAGCCCGTACTCACTTGTCAGATCTCGAAAGCTTTTTTTTGTTTACTTACTGAGGTTTGCAAGTCTACCCGTTGTTAACAAGCAACTACTCCACCTTAGGCACTTAAAAGACATGATTAGGTAGACGACGAAAAAAGAATCATCCCGACTTCACATGTAGGCTACCCAAAAATTTTTTTTCCTAAATTTTATTATACCATCTGACGGCGTAAGGTTTGTCAGTGTAGGTGTATGTTTATGTATACCTTACACCTACAAAATTACAGCTTTATAGTACTAACGGTCTCTTAGCAAAACCTCGGACCGACAAACAGACGGACATGACGAAACTATAAGTGTTTCTTGTCAGGATTACGGAAAATTAAAATAAGACAGTGTCACCCTCGAGTAATGTTTTATTTTAAATCTGAAACAAACTTACCTAGAAAAAAGGCAATCCTAAAATCAGGTTACGCGTATCCAAGGCTTGAATCTGGTATTATCTGGAACTTGTCAGGGTCGGATAAATGTTTTTAAGGGAACTTGTGAAACAAAACATTTTTTGCGCGAGAGAGCGGGGTCATTAATCTGTTGTAATACCCACCTG
Organism: Pyrausta nigrata; assembly: GCA_949316185.1. Taxonomy (NCBI): domain Eukaryota; kingdom Metazoa; phylum Arthropoda; class Insecta; order Lepidoptera; family Crambidae; genus Pyrausta; species Pyrausta nigrata. Next base: position 16,361,983 of record OX438946.1, on the reverse strand, counting down.
GATAGGGCTGCCTACGACGATTTATTTCGCTTTTTTATCTGCGACTGTCGTTTGTTTGCCCAGTAGGTAGTGGTGATTTTATCACGGGCGGGAATAGTCGGTCAAATTACTTTGATAAACTTCTATGTAAAACTATTTATCTAATGCCCACTTGCTTAAGTTCGGATTAGCTAATATCCGGACTGTAGCAAGTGGGCCTTCCTCTCAAATTGACCGTCAACGATGTTTACCGGCTGTTCAAACCTGTGATCTAAGGCCACTGACCTCTCTAGTACAAGTACGCTGGACTAAACATTCTCTAAGAAATGACAGATAATTTTTGTACCGAATCAATCACCGAGTGTCTAGGGACCTAAAATAGAGTTACTTGCATATTATGTTTATGTCAACTCTCATTAGTTCCGTGGACGGTCGCTCACTACAGCCGTCAGCGCCAAAATGGCGATAAACAAATGGCTTCATTTTTAGGTTGACAGTATGCAGTTAAGCGTACTTGTATTAAAGAGGTCAGTGTCTAAGGAGTAGATTTTCTTTGTTTTTTCTTCATAGCCAGCATCCTTATCGGTGATCGTCGGGATCTCGGGTAGATCTCGGCACACTTTCGCCAGTTATCGCGCCCTAGACGCGGGGCCGCATTAACGCAGGCAGAATTAGGCTGGCTGTATTCTGGGGCAGACCACGTAGAAACCTTTCTTTTCTTTTTAACGCATAAAACCTTCCTCGGACTTTAACAATATTTGAAAAAAAAAAAGCCGATTTGGTCTCTCTTTTTCGAGTTTTGCGCTTAGCTACATATTTAGCGATTCCTTCCTGTTTATACATTCTATGTAATCCCTAAGAGTGCACAGACGATTATTCCGTGATATTATAGATGTCCAAAAACTTTAAACTAATATCGATAGTACGGTAAATGAGTAAGTTAGGTTAGTAACAGATTTGTTAAATATCAATAATCTATTATAATAAAGAAAATAAAATCCTTCTAACTAGTACTTATTCTGTACTAATACCTACCGTACTAAATGTATGCGAGAGTTTAAAGTCAAACTTTTGCATATTTTCTCTTTTATTTCAAAAAGTTATTAATGTAATTTTACTCATTAGGTTACGTACTCTATATCAACAATCGTTTGGGCACACTTAACGATGACACCGGTGCTTGTGGCGCAGTGGCGGCAGCGTTTTGGTAGTGATATCAAAGTTAAGCAACCCACGGCGCGGTCGTGATTGGATGGGTGACCATTCCGACCATTTAAGTGACGTCCATGACAAGCATCTCCGTGCTTCGGAAGGCACGTTAAGCAGTTAGTCCCGGCTTATATCTGTGGTATTAGTCGTTAAGCCCAGAGGCCCTAGGGCGGCTTGATAACCTCTGACAGTAAGGTTTGTCACTTGCCTTACTACACCCCTTCACCAATCCGCACTGAGCCCGCGTGGTGGAGTATGGCTTGTACCTCCTCATAGTTGAGGTGAGGCCTTTTCCCACCGGTGGGATCTTTATAGGCTAACTTTACTTTACTTTAGTATCTGTAATAATTACAGTCTGTGCACACTTAAAGATAACACCCTGTATAGAACACACGTAGATAACTAACGATTGCTACAATACAATATTTTGTTTTGTGTCTTTAAATACATTTACTCAATCCTTTAACGCTACATTCACTCCTATTTCGGTCAGTTTCAATCTTTATCCCCAGACATTTATTCCAAAGCTTCTGAAATCATAATAAATCGGGATAAAAGACCGTATTTTTCATAGGCAGCCTAAGATGGCGGATCGTGGCCCACGGCATTTGCCCTAGGGCCCGTTTTGTGGGGCAAACCTTTCTTTATGGGCTCGATTTGTCAAAGAGTAGGTATCGAAGTACCTTTTTGTACGTCCCCTGGGTCACTGACCTCAAATTTGCATCTACCTGAGGTCATTACAGCTGTTGACTGTTAATGAGACGGATCTTCGATTTGGGCACCTACTCCCGAGCTCAATCGAATCGAAATCAGAATCGAATCGAGATCGACCTAAAATGGTGATCCGTTAAAATGGCGTCGGTTGGTAAGATGTAACGGCGGTTTTCGATTTTAAGGAGGGATTTTCCTAGTGTCTAAAATCAGTAAAGTAGTACTTAAAATCCGCTAGATGGCGTTGCCCAAACTAAGTCAGGTAGATTTTTATTTATGAAAAACACTGGTTTTAGCGTTTATTTGTGTTTGTTTAACGGGTTTTTGATTCACGCGCACTAACAGGTCGTTTTTTAACAATTTAGTATTTCCATTAAAATGTATTTTTAACTGTAATTTGAAACTTGCTAATTTTGAACGTAAGAACTTCCACTACATGTTCATACACATAATATTACAATAATTTGTTTTTGTTTTATGCTTAGACTTTGACGCAATATTTATAACTTTGGTAAATAGTGCCATCTATTAACATAAAATAAAACTAAATGTTTAAATTGTCGGAAAATCCCTCAGTACATATGTCTTTATTTGACCACAACTCGATTAGCGCTATAATCGATTTGCAAAGTACCAAATAACTGATTCTCGACGTTGATTCGATTGTGATCGTAACTCGAACTCGTCAAGAGTAAGCCTGCTGATATGTAAGTTATGCATTTTTACAGGGTGGGAGACTCGGGAGTCATTTGAAAACTTCGCAGGTTTACGTGTGCTTGAGAATAATGATCCAATTTGAATATTTTTTTGGATTGGGGTGATTTTTTGGAGGTTTAATGATACTTAAGTCTTCCCATGAATCAGAAGTTAGATATTTATTCATTTGTTAAAGAAAGATGTTTTTTTGTAAAGTTTATTATTCAATAATTTTTAGGCAATGTTGTGAACTTGTTCACTTGTGACACATTTTTTTGATCATACGGCCACACGTCCAACTACCCCAAATGTCATTGAGACCGCCCCTATACCCTACGTAATAAAAGCTGTTTTTGAAGTACTGCCATCAGTACATAAATAACTTCGCTTAAGAATCCTTTGTTTAGGTTCCAGAAATGTTGTAGGTAGGAAAATTTTCGACAATTTCGTAAATTCGATAGGCTATAGATTTTATAAATTTTGTCGATATTTTTTTATTATTATTTGTGCTTCTATCGATACTATTGATGTAAGATATATGAGAGAGAGATCATATGAAGGATTCATAGCCTACTAGGCATCAGTAGCTGGAGGAGTCTTATCAAGAACTTCTCAAAGTAGCTTTAACTTGGCTATTGAACATTTCATCGGCAGAACATCCATCAGACCCAAACCGCGTATTTAATGGCCCCACGTTTAGGACCCAGATACTGTATTCCGAATGCCGGCGCTGGCTCGGCCTTGTTACCCCAGACGCGATTTTACGAGCCCCACTAAAACGAATGTACTTGTTCAGTTGTAAAAATAAGTTATTATTACAAGATTCGGGTCAGCTGAAACAATAGATAGCAGTAAAAGTCCTTATCACCTTATGTTTCTGCGATGGTGATGTCTGAAGCTACAGCGGCGTCATTATATTTGCTGGCTAGGGGGCGCAAATGGTAGTATTTTTTTCGCCCCCCCTCGAGTCTGGTATCGCGTTGTACTTTAGATGGAGTTTTCCTTACATTTTTTGCTTTATAGGACATGTATGACTGTCTAAGAAAGTAAATTTTACACTAAATGTTTTATTGATTCTCTTCAGGTCGGATTCGAACCCATGACCCTTCGCTATCCGGGCAAAAAATATCTTTTAATTGAGCTACCTATGAGCTCTCTGAGATATTTTATGTCTTTTGCACCGAACACCCCCTTCCTGTGACTAAGTATTTTCTACCCAAAGTCTGGAAGAGATCACTCCTAGCGGTAAGACCGCGTAACTTGTATATATTTTTGAAAATTGTATTGTTGTTACTTTTATGGTATGCAATAAAGAAATCAGAAAGTTTATTTGCCAGAATACATACATGGTTTTAAGGTCTTAAAGTAAACATAGGTAAATATATTAAGTTATCTTTATCAAAATAACTATATTTTTGTAAGTGCTTGCTGCGTCAGTGAGCCAGCGCGCGTTTAGCGTTGCCTTTTTAAGAAACAAAAACTTTTTTTGTCATCCATTAGTAAGATTACATACGGAAATACCAGATTGTTGAGTTGTTGATAAATTATTCCACCCATGAAAACCCAATATTATGCAATTAGCGATTACCGTGAACTAACCTATAATTTTAAATATTTAACATAATTTCTGACATAATTCGTATTGATTCACAGTGGCACCTCAATTGATTAGTGGAAATCTAAACCGTTTCCTGCTACGATCGATGCAAGGAAGGTCGCCTATTCATGTTCCATTTGAATAAATTCTACGCACTATTGTTCCTTGTTACTTCCTTGCAATTGTTGGTAGAATATTCTACTTTGCGTAATTTAGTACTTTAATTTCATATTACATGTCATACGGTATTTTGCTATTACGGGTTCAGTTTATAGAAACAATATTTGTATTTATTTGTCAATTTACAACCAATACAGTCTCATAATGTCATCTCTGTTCTTCCATTGGAATACCAGACGTACTGCAGGTTACCATCCTTTTTTAGGGTTCCGTAGTCCGACAAGGAACCCTTATAAGATCGTTCAGTCCGTCCGTCCTAGACTGTCCCAGCAGAATATCTTCTATGTTTATGGACTGATTTGCATGTAACTTGGTTCGAGGATACTTCACATATAGATCTCATTTTTAAAAATACAAAAAATTAAAATTACCCCTTTATCTCCATACATGTAAAGGGGGGGGGTGAATTATTTTTTTGAGTGCACCCCCTTGTGTGGGGTATCGTTGAAAAGGACTATGAAAATAAGGTAGGGTTTCCATACAACACTTTTTTATCAGCTTTACCATTTGCGAGATATAGCCTGCCAAAGTCGTTTACACGGTGTCCCCCCCCCCCCTGTAATTTCTAAAGTCTTGGAACTATAAACTTGAAATCACTCACGTAAAGAAACAGGTGCGAAAACTCTTATTAAAAATTGTTTCGGGTATCCTGTGATAAATACTTTTGAAATTATAAATAAAATAAAAATATATTTACTTTTTTCTTTTGTAAACAGGTTAAAACAGCGCGGTGCCAAAAATGACTACAGAACCCTACTATAAAGTAGGGTTATACGTGGTCCGACACGCACTTGGCCGGTTTTTGGTTGATATTCCCATCTCTCGTACCAAGCGCTTTTCTTAATCATTTTATTGCACACAACCAAAGAGTAGAATGTCCTGCCTATGTCTATTTTCCAAGTGCGTATAACCTGAAACTCTTTAAGCTGCGTGTAAATAGGCCTCTCCTGGGCAAGCTCGCTCCATCGTAGACCTTATCTTTGCTCTCGGGCTAAGATGAAGATCAAGAGCTAGCCCATTACCTATTGAAAAATAAATACCAACCAATTTTTAAGTTTGGTACAAGACGTGGATTAATTAAAGGACTGTATTATGTTAAGGAAATGACCAAATTAGTAATGATTACACGTGTGTTGGAAAACTCGCCCCATACACTAAAATGGACAGTTCATTTAAGAAAAACCTGATGCACTTATAGTATACTATTAAGTATTTTGTGTTATTCTTTCAATCTTTAGGTCTTTATCTACACTAATATTATAGAGAGGAAAGATTTTATTATTTGTTTGTTTGTATTTATTTAATAATAAAATCTTTCCTCCGGCTCTGAAACTACTAGACTAATTCAAATGAAATTTGGTACAGATATAGTCTGAGACCCTGGAAAGGATAAAGGCTAATTTTTGTCGCGATATAAAATCATCAGGGGTGTGAAATGGGGGATGAAAGTTTGTATGGAAAATCTGACTTTTGGCGCGCAATGCTAGTTTAAATTTAAAAATAGCATTGAATATCACGTTATTTCACTTCCATGTTATGGAATAACTCGTAGCAAAAATATACGAGTATTCGCTACTCAATGAAGCTTTTCCTTCAAACTTTTCTAACTAGCGATCTCCCAAATCAAAAAGCTATCACAAAACTTGCGAACAATATCGTAAAGTTCTACAATACAAGTGGTTGAGCAGTCAAACAGTTTGTTCCGAATATTTATGTCACCAATACGAATAATACGATCCACAGACTATAAAATTGAGCCGGAAGTTTCACACACGGTACACGTAGATCACGTGTCGCGTTTTGTGTTATGTCGTATGTGGAGCTGTTTTATTTATCTGCTAATAATTTTGGGGTTACGGCACTAACTTCCGTACTCAGAGCCGTCAATCAAAGTAAATTTGTCATTAAGTATTTTGCCTTCCTTTTCTATTTCATTGTCAAAAAGTGACAGTACGAGACTTAACTATAGATTCAATTTTATTGACGTCTCTAAGTGCGGCATTAAAAGTGTATAAAATTTCAATAAAACTTCGTAACTCTATAACTTGGACGAATTAAATTCATCTAAGCTCTCTATGATAATATAATTAACATTAAAACTTAATTCCAATGATAGCGTATTTATAAAGAGGTAGATATGACATTTATTACGCGGCGATTCTAATGCGCCGAGCATAAATAAAAGCTTGTACTTTCCTTGTTAAAATGTCATGTGTGTACGAAATTTGAATTCCAATGGAGCTAATTAGCTCAGCTCTTGAGGTGCTTGTGGCGCAGTGGCGGCAGCGCTTTGGTAGTGATACCAAAAGTTAAGCAACCCACGGCGCGGTCGTGATTGGATGGGTGACCATTCCGACCATTTAAGTGACGTCCATGACAAGCATCTCCGTGCTTCGGAAGGCACGTTAAGCAGTTGGTCCCGGCTAATATCTGTGGTATTAGTCGTTAAGCCTAGTCAGAGGCCCTAGGGCGGCTTCATAACTTCTGACAGTAAGGTTTGTCACTTGCCTTACATACACCCCTCCACCAATCCGCACTGAGCCCGCGTGGTGAAGTATGGCTCGTTCCTCCTCATAGTTGAGGTGAGGCCTTTTCCTAGCAGTGGGATCTAATAGGCTGACTTATAATTAGCTCAGTATGAACGAAGCAGGTTCCGCGCGTTACTAGTGCCATATCTAACTCTTTTTGATACATGATCATTGACTGAACCCTATCAACAACTGTTTCCGCAGAGTAGACATCTGTGTACTAGAGCCAACTAGCTATGCAAAGCAGCTACACAATTTCAACTCATAAAAAATTGCAGTTTTAGAAATGCATGCATCTCTGCTTGAGCTCGCTTACATAGTACTTCTCCATATACATGATGCATGACTGCGAATCGCGATCATAATGAGGATCAAACAACCAGTTTCTGTCGAATTGACGACCTTGGTGGTCAAGTGGTTCACGCCCTGGATTATAATGATATTCCCATCTCTGCGGTCGGTTCGAAATACAGTCGGGTCAATATAGTAAACCATATTTTCTAGATTTTCGTTTAAAATGAGAAGGCAGACAATTGGCCTCTGATGGTAAGTGACGATGCGATCGATATTACGATATTGTCTGTGCTGTCCACCGTTCGTCCTAAGAACTATCTTCATTACATCAGCCATGAGATTTAAGTGTAGCTGGTTCATAGCGAAGGGCAGTCAAGAGAAGGGCAGGAAGCGGAGAAGAACGGCATAGACTGGATGACAATGATGATTCATAGCGCTTTGGCGTGACGTTATCGCTGATGTCCTGATGATTGGTAACTGACTACCTAGCTCTGACACCGTATAAACGTGAAATAGAAACAGACATTTATTTAGAGCCCTGTGAAGTTACTCGCGTTGCATTAAGAAAACTCGAGTGCATTTCTCGCGAGAGGATCGCAAACCAACCGTATGATTTAAGTGTAGCTGATTCATAAGAGCTTTATTGGCGTGACTTTATCGCCGATGTCCTATTAATTAATTACTCTGTTCATCTATTGCTATGATACTCTACTCTGCCACTATATAAATGTAAAATAGATACATAAATTTATCTAGAGCCCAGTGAAGTCTCTCGCGTTGCATAAAGAAAAATCCAGTGCATTTCTCGCGAGAAGATCGCAAACCGACCGTATGATTTAAGTGTAGCTGATTCATAAGCGCTTTCTTGGCGTGACGTTATCGCCGATCGGCGTGTCGCGTCGGCTCATGGTGTCGAGCTATCTGACTTAACCCGTTTGCTTCTGTTTTCGGCCAACAATGCCGCTGAATTATTACTTTTGGCGCGCGAGTCGGGCGCTTATTTGGGAACCACTCGACAACGATTTTCGGTTTGTGCGTAGAGAAAAAGGAAAATTGGTAGCTTCATACTTTTAAAATATAACTAAAACAAAAGAATGAAATTATTTATTTCACACAACAGTCATACATTAAACATTTACAATATGACACATACGTGTGCCAAAAAAGTCACCTCAGCATAAATCCTGACAGCGCATAACTCTCATGATGGTGATTTTCAGCAGATCAACACTGCAGAAATTAGTATGTAAATAGTATAGTAGTGTATGAAAATAGTATTATAATGAATGGCTTAAAATATTTAATTTTATCTTTGTTCCTAAAAGTTAAAGATAAGCTATACCTAAGTGTGTGACTTTTTGACATAGAATAAAACTTGGATTAGGTGTATGTAAGAAATTGAATTTTGATCGACAGAATACTGTTAATATCATACAAAAATTGATAAGCTGCAAAGAAAATGTAATGGTACCTATTTCTATACCTAAGGTACCTATTTGTAAAAATTAGTTACGTATCAACCACGTGGTAGGTTCTTTTAAATTAATTTTGTTATTTTCGGATTGACTTTGCTCAGCCCGAAACCGAACTGATGCAGGGAGACAGTTAAAACAAAATGACATCATATTTTTGGTGGTGCGCTGTGGCTGTGGCAGTGTTAAATAAGTATTGTTTGGGTTTTCAGTTAAAATATCGAGTGGTTTAAGAATAGTGTTGAGTTTTTCTTCAAATAGGAATGGCGTTCGCCAGTCACGAAATAGTCTCGGAAATTTAGAATGGATGGAACGATTTATCAGTAGTTGCACCGCCGAATGCACTGGCAGACATGATATTTGACGTGTTTGTTTATACGTATAGTCAGCAAAATGAAACAAGAGGAAGAGCAAAATGTTATATTACGTAATGAGAAAAGTGGCTTGAGAAAATCGGAATCAGTTATAGTACCTTTGTTATGAAAACTCAGTTTGGTGGATTTTTTTAAGAATTCTTAAGAGCTAATAGAAAAAGAGGCTGGTTTGTGCAAGTACAAGTTTATTGAGGTTTTAAGGACACGTACCATAGGAAGATTGTTAATATTTTTCAATTTAGACTTTATCTCCCTTCTAATGAATTTGCCACTGCTAAATATATAAATATGAGACGGCTAGTTTGTAGTTAATGACAGATAGGTGACATGACATAGTAGAGATAAACATTTTAAATTAGCTATCTTATGCTTATTCAAGTGCAACAGCAATTTCCAAATAATTATTAGGAAGGAGGTTAGTGATTTCTTGTTGATACATTATATATAATAAATCCTTAGCCAACTTATTGTGAATTGTAGTTATTCCTCTAGCTCTATCTCCAGATCAATCTTGTATTTAGGGCACCAATACCTTAGTGCGATAAGTTAGATTCCAATAAGTGTAAGAGTCATACAGAGACGAAACAATAACCACTATCCAGGGTAGACCTTGCCTGGCTACACATTGGTAATTTCGCAAATGACACCCATCATTATGTGATTGCGATAACTCGTAATGTATTTGAGTTTGTACAGGCCAAACTCGTCTTGCAAGCTCATTTCGGGCCGCTGTCCCGACCATTACTCAGCCGTTATCATCGTTGGGGTAATAAACCATAAATTGCCACCTTTTGTGTACATACCTAATTTACGGGTACACAGTCCCGCGGGAGACGCGCCCTTGCCGTAGTACCTACTAATTAAAATAATACCGGGTTAGCTTACAGTTCAATGTTCAAACGTAATTTAAAGCCAACAATAGGAAAGATAGACTGTGGAATAGAAACCAACTATCACTTGGGTCTCTAATGATACGCTAAATTCTATAGAAATGATTCCTTCGTCTCCTGTCTTTGATACAAATCTGGTGTCAGATTTTAAAAGTTGCGTACAAAGGTTTTTCCCAGATTCCTGTCGAACTATAATATCGATTCACGCTACCCGACCAAGCCAACTAGACAAATGTCAAACGACTTACGACGACAAATACAACGGAAATATCGAAAGAAATTAAAAAGCAATGGTGTAAATATACGTGTAATAATATAAGTCAGCCTATTAGATCCCACTGCTGGGAAAAGGCCTCACCTCAACTATGAGGAGGAACGAGCCATACTTCACCACGCGGGCTCAGTGCGGATTGGTGGAGGGGTGTATGTAAGGCAAGTGACAAACCTTACTGTCAGAAGTTATGAAGCCGCCCTAGGGCCTCTGACTAGGCTTAACGACTAATACCACAGATATTAGCCGGGACCAACTGCTTAACGTGCCTTCCGAAGCACGGAGATGCTTGTCATGGACGTCACTTAAATGGTCGGAATGGTCACCCATCCAATCACGACCGCGCCGTGGGTTGCTTAACTTTTGGTATCACTACCAAAGCGCTGCCGCCACTGCGCCACAAGCACCTCTTCAATATACGTGTAAATGTGTTAAATAAAAACCTCTTGGGAAATGTAGTGTTGTCCCCCCTCTAGGTGAACCGATGACTTGAGGAAGGTGGCCGGTGGTAGCTGGATGCGTGAAGCGTAGGACGGTAAAAGTTGGCGCAGTCTTGGAAAGACCTATGCCCAGCAGTGGACTGCAATAGGCTGATATGGTGTTAAAATGAACTCGGGCATTTCATCTCAATTATAACAATTTTATTTTTTAATTGCCTTCCTTGTTTTCGTTGTATTCGTCGTCGCGTCGCGTGTATGAATTGCTGTACTTTTCTTCTGTTTCTGTTATGGTGTGCAATAAAGAGTTATCTATCGATCAATTAAAACTATGGAAAGGCAAAGCTAATTAATTATATTTAAATTATTCACTCACGTTACAAGAAAAATACAAGTAGCCTTTTACAAGGAAATCTAAGAGTAATTAAACTAACAAACAGAATGAGGGATTTTCTGACAACTCAAAATTTTAGTTTAATTATATGTTAATAGATGGCGCTATTTACCTAAGTTATATAAATATTGTGTCAGAATCATTGAGCATAAAACAAAAACAAATTATTGTAATATTATGTGTACAGACATGTAGTGGAAGTACTGACGTTAGAAATAAGCAAGTTTCAAATTGCAGTTAAATATAAAATTTAATAGAAAAAACGTCTTGATGATCTCTAAATCGTTAAAAAATAACCTCTTAGTACGCGTGAATCAAAAACATGCTAAATCATCATAACATAATAAACGCTAAAGCCATCCTTTTTCTTAAAAAAAAAAAATTTAGGTCAGGTGACCTAAAATGGTCCACGGATTTTTGAGTAATGATTTTTGACACTAGCAAAATCCCTCATTGTAATTTATAATGAACACGATTTCATTTATTTACCCGAATACATGGCAAACCAAGGCTGTAAAGCATAGACACAGGAGAATTTATGTAATTAGCGTGCTCGAGCCATGAGCGTATGTCATTAAGGCGCAGTTTAATTATCTGTGGAAGACATAACGGCCGAATTAATTATATCACATAGCCTCACTTATAATAAGTATGACTACCGTTTTCGCATAGTAATGTCTTTATTCATTGTTAATATATTTGGAGATGTCCAACTACCTCGTTGGTCTAGTGGTCAGCACGCGGACGTACTATCCATGAGGTCCCGGGTTTGAATCCCGGGTCGGGCCACAAGTGTTTGGGTTTTTCTGTCGTGGAATAACTCAGACACAGCTGCGGAGTCAGGAAGTTGATGGTGTTAACACCTCCGTGCCTCGGAAAGCACGTTAAGCCGTTGGTCCTGCGCCTGATCTCTGCGTTCATGTCGGACTGCCGTCTCACCGAATTATGAGAGTGAAGGAACAGAGAGTACACCTGTGTATTGCGCACACACTTGTGCACTATAATATCTCCCGCGTAGTTGGCTAATCTCTGTTGAGATTGGCCGCTGTAGTCGAATATCGGCTAGGAGCACATTATTATCTGGAGATTTTAATGTTAGGGGATGCTTAAATGTGTTTTGCAACCCATTAACATACCAATGCGGTACATGAAGTGTAGTGCATGTCCAATGTTTTACGATTGGGTCTGCTTTGTGGGCAGTGAACGTGTTAACATGTTTCACACACTTTAACAGTTTTACGGTTATACCAGGTACTTACCAATGCAATACTTACAGGTTTTAGGTGTCAGCTTAATAAATGCACGATTTAATACTGCCGTACACCATCACCACACATAAAATCACCCTAAATAAATATTTATATGGTTTAGTTCGTGTAATCACTAATTAATATACTTACAACCCAGGCCAGGAGGCCGAAAAACCAAATTAGATATATTTACAAAACAAATAATTTAATAAATCAAACAAAATTCAAAAGGCTTATGTCTGAAATTAAATAAATTATAATTAACTCCTTAAATTAAACTTATTAGCAAATACTCAAAACTCAAAAGTCTGTAAAGAATACTAAAATACCTACACAAAGTACCATTTAGGTCACCATACAAAATGTTTTAAAAAGACACTGTCGTCTGCAAAACTAATTATTTTTTTCGTGATTACTAGAACTAGGAATATTGATGTACTAATTGTATTTTTTATTGCAAATAAAGATCTTTTCAAAACAAATAACAAACCTTCACAAAGTCACAAATCGCTGTTCGTTGTCGTTCGCTTTTGACGCCACGGCGTAAGCAAGTGTAGAAAACGATTGATGGTTCCAGATTTCAAAGCACTGCGCTGTCGCGTCGCCCGATTGCGAAACGCTGACGGCCATAAATTACGAATCTGGAACGGTTCGCTCTCATTTGCAGATTTCTGCTTTCAAAGTGAAATGACTGAAGTAGGTAGCACAGGCACAGCGTATAACGTGACGCATGTAACGTTACATATAGCGTAGTGGCGATATTTTTGGTCATCATTTGTTCATTACTTTATAATTTAAGTTTATAGGCCAAGATTTTACGAAAGAAAAATGTTGCAATCAAAAAATATATAACAATAACAATATAGGTGCACATCCACATCCCGGATGACACAGTCGATTAATTTTTGTGAGCGAAATTCAATTTGGTTTATTATAGGTGCACATTCTCCATAACTGTACTTTGTTACTGTTTTAAGTTCTGTGCCTGTACTTGCCTTAATTTTTGCTACCTAGTTAAACGTACATACGCCTACAGTGTTATTAACATCTTACTTGTTATTGATAAGGAAGAGCGAGGCTATCCCAACACGAGTATCGCTTTGTTAACTTTATAGGAAGCCGAGGCAACTTACATGTAAAAGATTTTGTAAAATAAATGCATTTTATTATTTATTATACTCTTGCAATGCAAGATTTTACTTTAATGATTTTTATTTTTTTTTCCTTATGAAATAGTTGTGATCGAACGGGCGACCATTCTGACCATTTAGTGACGTCCATAATGTATGTTGATCAGTTGGTCTCTGCTATCGATTAATGGAGTCGTTAAGCCTTTTCAGAGGCTCTAGAGCCAAGTTTCGTCATACACCCCTCCACCAACTAATGAAAAGTAGAACCAAATTCAGAATCTTTTTTAGTATAAATAATACCTTTTAAAAGGGCTGGTACTTACTTTATTGTTAAAAATAGAAGTAAATATGTTTGATTAATTCTAAAATTTAAAAATAAATAGACAAAACGTTGCGTTTCCTTTTCTATTAGTATAGTATATCCGGACATGTCGGCTGTATCACCGAACTTAAAAAGTGAAGAAATAGGGAGTGCCTGTGTATTACGCACATGCATCACTATACACTATACTATAATATCTCCTGCGCAGTTGGCTAATCTCTGTTGAGATTGGCCGCCGTTGTTGAAATTCAGCTAAGAGGACAAAATTTAAAAAAACAACAACATGATTATATAATTAGAAGCTTTTACACAAGGAATTTAAATAAGTCTCAACATTTTGAATGACTTGTCAAGAGTACACGAGGAGTGAATGAGGTGAATTATGATGTTCATTCATTATATAAGGAGCCATTAGGCAAAATTTACATATGTTCAAGTTGTATTTCCTGGGATGATGAGAGTGCGCCTCAAGTTTTTGGAGGCCATTTGTTTAAATGAATTTGGATGGAACTATGGTTATCCGTACGTCACAGAAGTCTACAATAATATTGTTAGATATAGGTTCTAAGTTAAACTTAAGTTGTAACTAAATATCACAATTTCTCATTCATGAACATAAATTATTGAACTTTATTTTGGTATTCAATATGAGGGCATGGTTGCACCATTTTAAAACTTAACAAACGTTTGAATTTGTCAAATTCTATATAGATATTTATAGAGTTTGATGATTGTTAACCATATTGTCGTTTAACGGTTGTTTAAGTATAAACTAAGTTCAGGGTTACGTCTAAAATAAGATTGGGCAAATTAAATTTAAAAAAAATATCGTTTTAAGCAATGTTTATTACACGATTTTTAAAACTGTACTCGTATAACATTGTACGTAATTTAGCAAATTAAATTGCCACCAATATGAAACTGAAAGCTTTTTTTACTAAATTTTAATTAGCATTAACAGCTTAACGACAAGAACTTAGCGCTTAGTTAATTAAAAACGTTACAGAATTTCATTTCAAGTTCGCTAATGAATTTTGCGCTTGAATATAATTATTACCTTTTGGATTATTTGGCACGAACTACTTTTATAAGTCCTTACGACTCGTCGGTCTAAGATACTTGTACTATGTTTACATTTAATTAAACCCTTTCCTTTAAATTTTCATTGGTATTCTTTGACTAAGATCAGTGACCATAATGTAGAATAAAGCCACCCAAGCAAGGATAGCGATGGCGAGACAAGCTTATAATGCAAAAAGGCAGGTGCCTCAAGGCCAGAATATCAAGCAAAGTTCGCAAAAAACTTGGTAAAGTGTACATTTGAAGTATAGCACTCTATGGATGTGAAGCGTGGACATTGACAAAGAGGGACAGAGAGAGACTGGAAGCCTTCGAGATGTGCTGGAGGAGAATGGAGCGTATAAGTTGGACGGAGAAGAAAACAAATGAAGAAGTTTTGTCTATGGTTAGGGAAAAAAGGAGATTGATGGAAACAATAGGGTGTAGGAGGGGACGAATGTTAGGCCACCTGATTCGACACGACAATTTCATTAAAACGATAATAGAAGGAAGAATAGAAGGAAAAAGGAAGCGAGGAAGACCAAGAATAAGCTACATGCAGCAAATAAAAGAAAAGATAAATGTCGGGTCGTATCAGGAGGTCAAGAGAAAGGCGGAAAGCAGAGAGGAATGGAAAAAACTCCACCGACAAGTGCCTAGCTCTTAAATTGGATGATGAAACACCTTCTTAGCCAAGTTTAGGTCAGAGAAGTACACAAAAATGTAGTCCTTAAAATTTTGCCTAGAAGTTGTACGTTACATGTTACCTATGGTTTTGAAATTTGCTGATTTTATTTCGATGCGTTTTGCAGTCCGGAGCGCGAATCACTACATCGTCTTGATGTAGGTAGGTCGTCGTTATATATTTTTTATGTTTCCATTTTCTTTTCAATGATGTTTCTGAAACCTCTTCCTGGTTTCTTGCCACACTCCTTACGATTACACCCTTCAGTTACAGATATAAATGACTGCTCGCTCTTGTCTCAGTTTTTGCGGCGTGCTACTGACGTGAAGACGCGCACTCGGGTCCGTATTTATGATCTGGGTTGGCTCTTGGTCTTGAGTAGGGGGCAGGTAAACTATAGTTAAATTCCCTCTTGTGTGGTGTTGTTAGTCGTAGTGGAAGCTGAAGAATTAAAAAAAACACTTTCAGTTTGTTTCAAATAGACACGCATAAGGTAAGCCAAGCTACGCCCAGGTATATCTTTTGCGTTTTTAATGCAAGGCCATGATACCAGAAGAACACATCAAAAACCCTACCAATGCAGTCCGCAGTGGGCGTAGTAGAATATGGCATTTTCTGGCTCTCTATCTTCTTATTTTACGTCACTCATCATTTGAATTTTCATCAAATTAAAATTGGATTACAACAAACTGTTGTATTCTCGTCGATAAGATTTCAGTACATCTTATGAATGTAAATTTTTGATGACGCTTTATTTCTATATAAATAAGGTAAAAACCGTACAGGCTGGACGTTGAAGGTACATAATTCGAAGAGCAAGGTACAGTCTGCAGCACGACAGGTTACCCAATTGAACTACGAAAACAGCTCCAATTACGTAGGAAATAGAGGCAATCCCAAGGGTAAAGTGTGTTAGTCTGATGTGAGTACTAGAAGTAGATCCTATTACTGCTACTCACGATGAATGCATTTGCAAACATTTTTCGGTAACATTTTAAGAGCGGTGTATCTTCGTTCGCGCGTCCCAAACTGGGACTTGCTTATGAATGTTCCTTTGTGTGCGTGACTGATCCTGTCTCTGGCCATTATTTACCGGAGTGTTTGTTTGATATTGTTTGTTGGTTATCCTTCTAACTGAGCTTTATTTTTACTATAGTTATAGCGAAAACTTGTTAGGAGCACGTGTATTTTTAACATTAAAATGGGAATAGATAGTGAACCTCGGTCGATCGTTTTCCACTGGCTTTAAAGGAAGTAATAGGCGGTAAGCACAACTTAAAAATTCCATTCGACCATAGAGACTAGTGGAGAGTAGTGTTATTAATAATAGCATTAACGTGTACAGTTCATGGATACAGATCTGCCCGAAAATATCTCCGCAACCGATTTAATTACCTACCTGTTGAGATTGAAATTTAGTTTTTTCTTGCAAATCACAAGTTGTATGTGTATGTGTCATTAAATCCTTAAATTGCATGGCGGGTACTTACGTTTGTACATTTCTATTTTAAGCAATTATTTATTCTGTGCTTAAGTTTTAGTAAGAATTCATGGTTCAAATATCTTGCAATCTAACTACTTACTCGTGGTGAAAATCCTGTAAGTGGCAAATGTTTGTGCCGACAGTATAAAGAATAGTATTTGTTTGAGAGTTTAGGCAGTGGATTACACGTGGAGGGCGACAATGATAGGTGGAAAATTAGTCAGGTCTGAGCACTTATAGCTAGGTACTTGCCGGTCAGGGTTCAGTGTTCAGGTATCACTTCACAGGCCACAATCACTCGAAATGTCTGTAAGGAGCTTCACAGGATACACACGCGGCGAAAGCGCTCTGGTCAGTCTAGTACATGTGTCATAGGGAACGTCTCGATGTCGACTCGATCTTCGGGGTTCTCACGGTACGTTTTAAACAAATAAAAATAAGGCAAGTATGCGTGTGAGTGTGCGCGGCGTAGTATCAATAGGGTACACAAACAAATCAAAATATTGTAGTAAACATATCGCCCGCCCTAAACACGTCAAGTGTTTACGAGAAGGTTAGGAAAGGGAAAGGAAGTTCACTGGACAGGAAGACGAACTAATTTCGTCAAAGATCTCTTTAGGCTACCGGTAGGAGTTTTAACATCTACCACACGAACAACTTGGTCTTGGCCAGGGTATAAATTAATAATGCGTCCACGACGCCACTGCAGAGGGGGAAGGTTGTCATCTTTTATGAGTACTAGCTCACCTACTTTAGGAGGATCACAAGGAGAGGTCCATTTATTTCTAATTTGTAATGTATTTAAGTATTCTAAATGCCAGCAAGACCAAAAGTGCTGGGTAATTTGTTGGATTAGCTGAAACCGTGTAAGGCGATGCAATTTTACGTCTTTATAAGGGTACTCCGGAAGTGCAGTTAAGGGTGGTCCAATTAAGAAAAGGCTGGGAGTTAACACTTCGACATCATTAGGGTCCGGAGAAAGTGGGCACAATGGGCGTGAATTTAAAACTGCTTCAATTTTAGCAAAAACAGTGGTCAGCTCTTCAAACGTAAGGGGGGTATCGCCTACTACTCGTTTTAGGTGCGATTTCGCCGATTTAACCGCAGCTTCAAAAAGACCTCCCCAATGAGGGCAAACAGGAGGATCGAAAACCCAGGATATGTTCCGCTTTGAAAGCTCAGAACCAATAGCCGCCTGGTTTTGAGACAGGAAACACTCTAACTCTTTCAGGTAATTGTTGGCACCGATGTAATTTCGACCGCAATCGGATCGGATTGGGCGAGATACACCACGACGCGACACGAATCGGGAAAAGGCCGTAATAAAGGCTTCAGTAGTTAGGTCCGACACAACCTCAAGGTGAACGGCTTTAGTAGAAAGGCAGACAAATACACACAGGTAACTTTTCACTAACCTTTTGTTCCTATAGGCCTGGACTTTGGTAAAAAAGGGTCCTGCAAAATCGGTACCTACACCGTCACACGGTCTAACAGCCGTGACGCGGTCTTTAGGTAGGTCACCCATGAAGGGTTGAGATACAGCCGCCTTGAGACGATAACAGGAAAGGCATTTAAAACTCACATGCTGAATAGCTCTGCGTGCCGACAAGATCCAAAACTCTCTTTTTAACATGGCAAGAATTGCATTAACACCTGCATGAGCATTCTCGCGATGGTAATGTGAAATAAGGATGTTCACGAAATTACCATTCTTAGGCAGAAAAAGGGGATGGCGCGCATCAAAGGATAGATCGGAGTTTTGTAATCGGCCTCCAACTCGAATTAGGACTCCGTTATCCAGAAATAAATTTAATTTTCTCAGGGAGTTAGTGATAGGATCGCCACGCCGTAAGCGATCAAGTTCATCAGAAAAGGAGGTAAATTGAACAATTTTCACTAAAAACAAAAGGGAATCTCTCCGTTCCTTAGGGCTCAGGTAGGACGAGTAAGATTTAGGAAATAAAAACCGCCTTAGGTAACAAGTCACGTTTATTAGCTTGTTGAAAGAACTATACCGCTCTAATAAGAATGAGGGATCCGGGGTAGGAACATCGGCAGAGACTACTAAACAACGTAGTCCAGGGAGATCACTACTTGGGTTAGG
The DNA here is from genome assembly GCA_949316185.1 of Pyrausta nigrata. NCBI lineage: Eukaryota > Metazoa > Arthropoda > Insecta > Lepidoptera > Crambidae > Pyrausta > Pyrausta nigrata. Next base: position 16,342,918 of record OX438946.1, on the reverse strand, counting down.
TTCCGAAATACCGGGCCAGTTGTCAGGAGACTGCGTCAACCACAAAGGTAAAAACCAAAGGGAGTGGTCGATCAGTCGGGTGACTGACATACCTCTCAATGAACAGTCACTAAGGTTCATGTAGCCTGGGACGTGTGATATGAAGAAAGGGACATATGGTTTAGGTCAAGGTACTCACGCATAAAGGAAATATATTTTTCTCGAAAATTAGGATTGGCTTGCAAACGCTTCTCAAGATTATGGAATCGCCGTAAGGCATTGGTTTTAGAATCACCGAGAGGTGGACGATCATGAAGAAAAGGGAGTCTAACCATAAATCGACCATCGCTTTCACGAGTGGTAGTTGCTTTAAAAAAGGTTTCACACTCTATATCCAAGGGGTTCGCAACTGGAGATTAGGGGGCCTCTTCGATTTTCCAGAATTTTTCAACTATTTGGGACAGCGAAACTCCAGTCATGGGGGGTTCCAAATCAGTAAGTCCTCCACACAGGACATAACCAAATATCGTCGAGATAGCAGTAAGGCCATCAGGGGACACAAACAACTCGGACCTTAAAAGGCGACCAATGACGTCAGCTTCAAGAAGTACACTTATAGTATCAGGTTTGTAAAATAAAGGGTCAGCAAGAGGGAGGTGCTTAGTACAGGTAATTACACTTTTAGGTAAGTCTACCTCTGGGAGGGTACCAGCAATCACATCAACAACTATTGCACTGGTGGAGATTTCTGGAAAGGCAGAATTAACTGGCTTAAATGAAAAGGATACAATGCCCGGGGAATACAATGCTTGAACATTACCTATCCACGAACAGGAACTGGAGAAGGAATGATAGGTAAGTTCATGTGGTCAACAACAAGCTCAGTAGTAAGAAGGCAGCCCTGAGCACCAGTGTCACATAAGGCACGCGCTTCCACATAATATCCAGACGAGGTTTTAACATGAATCAAGGCCGAAGGTAAAAGAACGAGAGAAAGATGTAAAAGCGGGTATGGAAGGGGGGCTGCTATCTAGTCAGAATTGTGGGGCCTCATTGTACTTACGATGAAATGCACGTTCATCCTGGGTTCTTTGACCTAGAGGGGCATTATAAGTACGGTTACCGCTGGGTGCAGGTGGGGATCGCCCACCCAAACGGGGAGGTGATGCTCTACGGGAATCACGAGGTGGCGGGGTACGAACACGGTGCCATTCAGTACCTGGGGGTGACACACGGTTCGTTAAGTGACTTTGTGGAGATTGCCGCGGTTGGTTAGAAGCTAAGGCCGCGACGTCTCGATATGAGCGCTCGCGATCGTAATTCACAGGAGAGGAGTCATCATAACACAGTGACGTGTGATGACTGGAACGGCGGCACGTGTGACAGCGATAATTTCGCGTGCATTGGGATATGTAGTGTTTATCCAGGCATCGATAGCACAGTCGGGCTTCTTTTACAAAAGTAACACGTTGACGTGTAGGAAGGCGAATAAAATCGGGACACTCGCGTAAGTAATGCGAAGTACTATTACAAAGGTGACATTTAGATTTCGACGCAAAAGTAACAAAGGCTCTCGCAGGAGGTGGGGAACGCGCGTTAGGTTTAGGCAAACGAGGGGAACTCACAGTAGGGGGGGTAGTAGTGTCAACGACAGAAGCACTACCTACATTGTCGTTACATTCATCCTCAAGAAAGGTAATAAGATGATCAAAAGTAGGGAGGTGATTAGGATTATCGCCATAACGACGTTCAAATCTCGATTTTAACTCTGATGGCAGTTTAGCAAGGCATAAGTGAACTAATAGGTATGACCAATGCTTAACAGGAAGTTCCAATCTCTCTAAGCATCGATAAGTCGAAAGCAGGGGGTTCAGGAACGACACACGTAACCCGGAAAGTTAGGGCGTTATAATAGGGAGCATCAATATTTGAGCTATGTGGGTATCCGCTAAAATACGAAGGTTATGGTACCTTCGTTTTAGAAGGTCACGGGCCACGGTGTAATTGCCCGCCTCAATCTTGAGGTGTTGTATCAATCGACGAGGTTCATCCGATAAGGCTCCTACTAAATAGTGTAGCTTCAAAGTCGGGGTAAGGCTAGGCTGGTTGTCCACCACGCTATCAAACTGGTCTATAAAACTGATCCAACTATCGGGACGGCCATCAAACTTAGGTATAGGGTAGGTCAGGCAATTTACTAGCCGGGCTATCAATAGTCAGGGATTTATTCTCCTTGAAAGGGGTGCTAGTACGGGACGTCTCAAATTGGTGAGGTCGTATTTCGTCTAACTTAATTTTTAAGTCGTCTACTTTGCCCCTTACTACGCGCATCTCGTTCTTAACTTGCACATATTCTTGTTCATAAATCGCAGGATCGAGATTACCTAACAGCTTGGAACAAGCGGCAGAAAACTTATCGCACATTAGCGGCAGGTCGGAAAGACGCGCTCGCATACGATTGGAGGAAAAGGTCTCAAGAACTCGGTGGGAATCATCAACCCAGTCACTAATATAACGGAATTCGGAATAGAAGTATTTATCTATACTTAAATATATAATTGCACTTGAAAAAATTACCACCAGAGGCGGGAATCGAACCCGCGTTCCTCGCATACCGGGCGATTGCCTAACCTCTCGGCCACCCTGGTGTTGGCAGAGCCTGTCGAAATTTTCAAGTGCTTCTTAACGCTGTAATGCCGCGTTGCTTTCATCAATGTTATTGGGATTACACCCTCAACACTCGAAAGAAATACTTTTGCAAGTATTTAACAATCGAAAGATGAAGCTTGCAAATACGATAAATTATTGTTTTTAAGTGATTAGCATTCACTATGCAATCTAAATATATAATTGCACTTGAAAAAATTACCACCAGAGGCGGGAATCGAACCCGCGTTCCTCGCATACCGGGCGATTGCTTTTATATTGCGATTGATTATTATATTATCTGTACTTTATCTTTGTCGCCAAACGAAAAGAAGAGAGTACTACTTGACCAAGCCAACTAGATAAATGTCAAACGACTTACGATGACGAATACAACGAAAATACCGAAGAAAAATAAAAAAAAAATTGTTACAATTTAGATAAACTACCTAAATATATTTAAACACCATTACTTTTTTTAGTTTCCATCGATATGTTCGTTATATTCGTCGTTGAAAGTCGTTTGACGTTCGTCGAGTTGGTTGATCGAGTAGTATATTACCGTAAAACAAAGCCTTTTAGTTGTACTCTATAGGGAAACATGGCGTGGAGTTTGTAGCAGTCATCTAAGACGTTCGAATCCCAAGGGACGCCCATTTGATATGATGCTGAACTATCGCCCTACTTAGGGATATAGCAAATAGATCAGCCAAGAACTCTATTCGCTTATTTTAATTCGCCCAATTTTTAGTAATATTTCCAGTTCGCTGACCGTCTATCAATAATTTACTGGACATAGTTCAACTTACTAGACATTAAAATTGTAAAAGTGAACGTATCAAGTGGCTTTCGAATCTAGCCACGGATACAGAAACTGTTATATCTAATTTACCATAATACAGAAAAACATGCACTTACATAAACAATACATCCATACATATACACATACGCACGCACACAGACACACACACACATTTTTTTTTATTAATTCTTGTTATTTACTTTACCGACTAAACGTTTATTTTATAAGTACTGTTGTATGAGAACTAGGTACTGTAATCTGAAGAAAGATACTGATCCCGCAACACATGGAATCTAATTAGTGGCCACTTCATTGTATATTTAAAATTTTCAGATCAATGAATATCATTTCATTTCAAATACATAAAAGATTTCGAAAACTTTACAGCTGAGGGTCACAGTATGAAAGGTTTGCATACGCTGCGTTAAAGAATCGGATGGCGTTTCGCAAGCACCCAAAGGTACGAGAATCAGAGATTTGGAATATGAATGTAGAACCATACACATAGTGCACCGGTGTATTGCGGACATATTTGCACACTGTGATATGAGTGATTCTCCGGAAAGCATTCTCCACGTCACCTTCGTGGCGATTTTTAGTTTAAGTTTTTTTGAAAAGAAAAAAATACTACACTAAAGAAGGTGTTAAATTATATTGAATTCTGTTGGAATCAAACAAATCGGTTTATTATTCACTCCGATATTTAATTTTGAAATTTTGGTACCCACGAAAGTTATTTATGACTCCACGAAAGTTACGAAACGTATTTTTCACAGCGAAGTTCCATTTTATGACATAAAAATATTTTAAATAAAACCTACATAACTAAAAGAATATCGGCTTTTACAAAAAAAAACAGTTTTTTTCTAGTAAAGAGCATGAAAAGCATTAATAAATAAATCTCTTAACCTTATATATAGCAAACGGTTTCGGTTTGACGACGAAATAAAATCAAAGGGTTTGTTAGCAGATCACAAAAATAAGGATTATTTTTGTTAGCTTATGTACTAAATGCACATTTGCATAACAACGACATAATCAGACGCAGGACGTCCACTGATAAACATAGGCCTACCCCAAAGACTTCCAACGTGACCAGTTACAAGCGCCTTGTATCCAGTGCGATCATGCGACCTTTGCAGGTAGTGTCCGACCGAAACACGATTTTCAGCCGAAACTGAAACCGAAGGTTTGGCGTCGGGACACCGACGCCGAACAAAACTGACAAGTTTTGGCCGAAATCGAAACCGAAACCCACGGGTAAGCAAGTGCGATCAGAGCTAGCGCAAACATTTTTGGAAAATCGAAGAATCGTGACCGCAAACAGAGCAACAGAGCAGAGCATGTCTTTCGAATGACAATGATGAAGTTCTGACATTGATGTACAATGATATTGTCAAAACTGCCTTCATTACAATACAACCTAAGTACAAAAGTCACGATCAAAACGAGCGCAAATTTTTGTGTCAAAGAACCTGTAGATGCGCTTTCCGTAACAAAGTATAGTATTAGTTATAGTTCATTTTTAGATGGCATTTTTTTATCACGTTTTCACTTAAAACAATATTTTAAAGTATAACATTGATCATTTACGTGCAAGTGAAATACTCTTTTTACGCACAATAGTCGCAGTTTGCAAAGATTTGCAAAAAATATTAATGATTTTTATGTGATTTAATTCGTTGTAGGATCGAAGTAGAGTAGTTTTTTTTTGGGACGGCGTGGCAAATAAGCACCTTTACTGGATATTTATAAAGGCTAAGCCTGACTACACAGGAGCTGCAGTGGTGGAGTTGCACTAAATAGCTTAAGGGCGGCTACGTTGCTATAACCATGCACTATCCATGCTATAACTAAAATGAAAATCCGACGACTACAAAAATTTAAATATGTAGAACAGTTTAATTATAACAAGAGAAAAGGGAATTTGGCACAGGACTATCCTGGTTTATTTATAGCTGTCTGGACGCTCTCCATTTGGTATGTTTGTATATCTCACGAAAAAAACAGAAACACCTGTAATGTTTTTGTTACACATGTAATGTTTTTAATGATATGCAAGGGTTGCTGTCCTAACAAATTAATTGATTAGATGTGGGTATTGTTTAAAGTGTTTTGGCTATGCCCTTATCATAAGATAGCTATAAATAGAAATACAACACTTTAAAACGGCATCTTTAGATTTAAGCACTTTGTTAATAATAGCTTTAAGTTACGATAGAGCTGACATGCCTGGAAGGCAAAAGCTTCCTTAAAAAAAAAGATTGACATTGTATAGTCGCTAGTAGAATAGAAGTACTATTTTATTGCAAAATCACAACAGTTGCACAAGTTTATTCTGACGTGTTTTTATAATTTAGTAAATTAAACTTTAAATTCTACTAAAACTGTGCGTTTGTGAATGCCGCAAACATTTAAAAGGTAAAACGATGCACAGGAAGAAACTTCCGTTCCGAAGCTAGGACTTATCAAAACAGACCGTGACTATTGAAGTATATGAAAGTTTCGGCGCAGCCGAAGTTTCGGCCTGTTTTTGGCCAAAACCGAAACTTTGGCCGAAACACCATTTTTACTCGAAACTGGCCGAAACCAAAACTTCGGTCGGTCACTATTTGCAGGGTCGTCTTTCAATCTTGCTGGTGGACGCCCTACGCTACGCTCTTGACCAAATGGTACCCAATCAAGAACCTTTCTGCACTGTGCCTTGCCCACTATCACTTGAGCTTAGTGATCTACAGGGCTAAGTCTATTACTTCAGTTCTTTTTCGTATCTCTTCAATTCGTGGAGAAACACCAAACAGCTCGTTGTGTGCCCTTAAACTTTTTTATAACGCCCATGGTAAGAGACCATGTTTCGGATTGGTTGTAGATGTTTGTTTTCAAGCACTGAAGTATTTGGTTCAAAATGATGCCCTCGCGTATTTTTTCGGACTCAAGCTAAGATGAACCTGCCCAAAAAAATCACTTTGCCCACCTTTGCCAAAACGTACTGTTACTACTGTACTGTTGTCTAAAACTGTACATCACAGTTTCCGTTTCCAATAGATACAAGAGTGGGTGCCACTTGGATACGGGAATTCAACTAAAATTCGTCTGGCCCAAGTTAATTTTAAGGCTCACTTGTTTGAAGACATGCATTGTGCCAACTGCCAAAACCCTCCATCTTCTTTGCGCCAACTGAGTGTGTGATGCTAATTATCAAAAGTGTGTGATATATTGTTTATGCCAAATCTTTTTATTCCACATGTGCATACATTTAATCAAGGGCAGTGTTTTATCAAGTTATTCGTATATGAATTCTATGGAGAACTTTCCTTATTGACATCGATAAATTCATAAGTCAACCATTTATTTAGTTGGCAGAACATCAGAGTTCAATCAATTAGGCATATCAACCATATTTGATTAAAATAGATGAATACAAGAAAAAGTCATGCTTATACCTACTAAAAATATCGTTTGTAAATAATTTTGGGAGAAAACGTTAACATGTTTTTTTAAAAACATCTAGAGACTGAAAAAGAAGTAAATTAAGATTGCGTAAATAGACCTTTATAACCTTACGTGGAGTGAAAGATAACCTTCGTGGTCAAATCTCCACGAAAACCATGCCACGAAAGTTACGAAAATTTTACATTTTCAAAAGTTTACAAGTGGCTTTTTGACAAATATAAAAACTAAAAAGCGGACGACGAAATTGAAAAGGGGTTTAATACAAAATATTTAACACTTGCATTTAAATCATTCTATCGTCTTTAAAATTTAACCATGAAGGGTTTCTTCAAAAGGTTGCCAGAAAAAAGTTGATAAATTTGTGTGCCTCTATTTTCTATATCATAGCGATAAGAAAGGCATTTGTCCTCCAATGATGCTGTAATGAAACTAAAGTTTCCGTTGGGCCATTAAGCCTGTCTAATAGTTGAGGCTCTTTGAAGCTATGATCCTTTTTATGTCGCGTTCACGAATCTACCACAATCGTGTGACCGTGACAAAATATTTTCTAACTCTTTCTGTTTAAACGATATCAATACTGTTTTTTGAATGATCAATCTTGGCCTTTTTACATATTTTTTGATATATAGTATGTGTACATAACACAACAAGAATAAAGATATTAGTGGTTGAACTGAGCGCGAGGTCGTGCGGACGCGCGGAGAACACCGGTTTTGCTCCCGATTTTGGCGGTAAAATATTATTTAAAAAATATCTCTAAGCCCTATTTTACGTTTTAAACTATGTCTGTGTAGATGAATAAACAGAGAATCATTTAAAGTTGATTTCGAAGCTGTTTATTAATTGGGTCAGGAATTATGAACGTGTGACCGCCAAAAAACGGCCCTCGGGGAATCACTCATATCTAGAAAGAAAGAAAAAGAAAGAAGCATTTATTAATTTGGGCATCACAAACAAACATCGTACTGAATAAAAAAAAATTACAAAGATCACAATAAAATAATAAAAACAATACAAAATTAAAACCACACAAAAAAATAAGCAACAGTCAACGCTAGCAAAACAGTGCCTTGGTGTGTCTGTGATGTCCAAATCAAGGGGGCCTCACTCAGTTTAAGCCAGGTCCCCAGAAGGCCCTAGCGCTGATTTTCAGTGGGCCCCTACCGAGTGAGGTCCGCGGACAATGAAGCCAACACTACATACTTATAATAATACTTTAAATAAAATACAAGCTACGGTCAGAGGGATATATGTATACTATAAGTGTATGTGTGCAATGAGCATTCATAATAATATAAAATAAAACAACTAACAACACGACGTGCTGGCAACTTATTACCTGCCTGAGCAGTTGGATAATCTCTGTTGAGTGGCGGTAGCCGAAATTCAGCTTCAGAAAAACATCATTAAGTTCTTAAAACGAAGTATCTTAATCAAATGGACTATCGGTATTATCTGCTCTATGGTGAGAAATGGGACTAACACCTGAGGTGGATAATCTATACGCACCCGCGGGAAATATGTATCGGTGGGGTAAACACACAATCATTTACATTTGGAACATCGGTGAATATGTAGAGTATTAGTAAACACAACATGTATTGTTATGTAGTCATAGCTATGCAATGTGCGACATTTAATTTCTTATATATTTTAGATAATAGTTTTATTTTGTTTATGTATACATGTTTGGTTGTTAGTGTCTTAAAAACTGTCATAGGGTTGTTTAGACAAGGAACATTTTGGTTGCCCGACGTACAATGGTATTTCGCCCGCCTATAATGCCTATATACGCACTTACTTAGAGCATATATTAACAAAAGAACACTTTGTGGTTCTCGGTCTCCGAGACGACCCCGAGTCCCTCAGGGAAGAGGAGGTCCAGCATTGTTAGTATTGTTAGTATTGGTTATAAAAACGGTGTCTCCTCAAACTTTTGTAATACGTATAGTGACGATATCATAAGTTATTGTATTTATGTACCTAGCTACAAATGTGGCTGACAGATGATTTATAAACTCATAACAAAGCAGCCCAAATGATTGTATTATTTGCAAGGCCATTCTTTTATCTCCGTACCTATATCTATTCAAAGAAAACGGATAAAGTCAAAACAAAACGAGACAGTCTTCGATCGTCCTCGTTTCTTCCAAATACCGAATCCTTTTCTTCCTTTTCTACCAAATCCTTTTACTTCCTTTTACTTCGAGGATTCAATTTAATGCAAAGAAACTGAAATGTGTTTGCATAATTCTCGAGATCCTTGCATTTTTAATCAGCTTGGATAGGTTTAAAAGTTGATATTACTAAGAGGCGGTAACTGTAACTTATTGAGTACAACTCTTTTGAAGTCATGATGACTAAATATTTCTCATATTAAACAACATTTATTTTACAGTACCGTTACCATGAGTTTACGGCGTTTTTACTCGCTAGCGACGACGTAAAAAAAGTGTATAGAAAATTTTAGTTCTCCAAGTAACCGCTAGAGGCGCTGTGCAATTTTCCATACACTTTTTTTACGTCGTCGCTAGCGAGTAAAACCGCCGTAAACTCATGGTAACGGTACAGTACATACATGTCTAGTCCCACCGGATGACACAGTCAATTAATTTTTGTGAGCGAAATTGAATTGAATTCAGTACATACATATAAAAATGTTAAACACAAACTAAGTATTTACTTGATAACTCTGTACCGAGATAAAATATTAAATGTTAAAATTAAATCGAACAGCAAAACATTATTAAAATATAGTTCGCAATGTAAGAAAGGACAAAACATGGAATCTTTATGACTAAAATCCGTAAATAGATACAAAAATGATAATACAGAATCTTCACGAAATGGACCTTGTAATCTCGCAACAAACCACTATGTTACCGAATCTAACAATTTTACCAACCTCAAAAGATTTCATAACACTGACCTTTATTTATCTGTTCATTACATTTTGACCGCAATAAATAAAATGCACCAAAACTTATGAGTCTATAAAATTGAAAACTGGAAAAGCTGCCAACTCTTCTTCTTCCGTAAGATACAACTAGATAAAAGCGAACGAAATCACATTTAATTTTTTTCTATGCAAAAGCGATGTTTTCCCAAAAAGTTTACATTGAAAAACACCTAGTTGACTCAGGGGCGGTCAACATAAAATGTTTGTATCAAAATAAGAAAACGCAACACTGAATTTTCGCGCAGACCGCTCCGGTGACCACACTGCCGGAATCCAGGATGCGGAAAAAGTATGGAAGTTTCTGGAATCTCTGGAATTCGGGGAATACGAGTAATTCCGACGAGGAATTTGCGTCGTCGGGTCTCTGACGAGTTTTATTGCATCGTATCGCGTCTGTCACAAAGGGATTCTTCGTAATTACCGAGTGTAGTCTTCTTGTTTATTATTTCTTGCCAGTTCAGTTTGAGTTTAGGGCTGTGAATGACGGCGCTTGGAGTGAAATAAATTAAGTTTTGTACTTGCAGCGTTGAAATGTGTAGTGCTACAATTTCAGCTTTAGTTACTAAAGAGAGAAAATGTTATTAGTAGGCATGTGCTTGCAAAGTCACAATTGTAATATTGTAGTTTATGACTTAGACGTTTTATGGTTGCTATTCAAAGTTAAACTATCTAAGACGATACTTAAATAAACAAGCCTGAAATTCACAATTTTTAATACAAAATTACATATTTTTTAGCAACTTTAATATTTTAAGTTTACTATAATAATACCATTGCAACTAGAGGCGCATAATATCTCAACCATTAGCTTTATTACATGTTGATGTAAATATGGCTAAGGGCAAGGGAGGCTTTGTGCTATACTTATTTTAGAAGGTTTATTTATTGTTAAAATTTTTATGAATTAATAAGAATAGCTGTCATGAGATTTCAAGTTGCTTTGATCTCAGAGAATGTCTTAGAGAATTCGAAACAGGTAAGGATTTGATTCTTACAATACTGAAACCTGCCAAGAATTTTGTTATCTCACGCTTCGTTGTAAACAGCTATCTTTCAGTACTTTTTGCAATGCAATATAATGTAAATTATAGTACTTTTAGTCCGATTAATTTGTCTTAAATTTGGTGGCTTGATGGGCTTCTTCTCGGCGGCCTCATTGAGGTGTTTTGTAATAAAATAATGTCACTTAATTACCAGATTTAATAAAAGAACATCTAACAAAGTGGCAAAACGCGTGAACTTGGCATTATAAATGCTACCAAAACCAATATGTATCAAGGTCATGGTCTGACATGCCAAATCGTCTTGAAAAAACCTTAATTTAAATAAATATTTTTTCATTTTTTGGAACATATCCCTATAGCTGATGTTACATAGTCACCCTAGCATCTCCTCGCCTATCCACGGGTCACGTACGATATGTTGGCAAAAATGGAAACTGCTCCGATGAATTTAATTTCGCAATCCCATATGTATTAAGTTTAGTTTAAAGATTAAACCGTTTTATCGTTTCACCGGCTGAACTACTTCAGTTCAGCGCTGAAAACATTAGAAACGAACGTAATTTTACTTCAAATAAGTTTTTGTACTGGAATTCAGTTTGTGAAGGTTATATCTTTTATATAAAATGGGATAAAAGCACTATGCAGACTGCTAGCTTCTGATCACTTTGGAAATATATGATGAAAGCCTACCTAATGTTCTGCAGTGGATGTCCTTTGGCTGAATATGATGATAATGATGACTGAAGAATAGTCCCTTGTGTTAAAAGTTTTTTAATGTAGTTAGTTAGAATATTTATTTGCTTGTCATATGGTAATTGTTACGATGAGAATATATTTTTTATCGCGCCGGTCAAGCTTCAGGTAAACATAAGAAATACTAAATTATATATTACAGACACTACGAAACACAGTTGCCAAAACATTTTAATCTTCCTTTTAAAATCAAATTCTAATACGCCTTTTCCTCTCCATTTGCTTTTTTTAAACAGCCTTATTTAGTTATCTCTTATTTAAACTAGTGACTACAACCTCGTTAATAAAAATATTGATAACTTATCTATACACCTACATGCTGACGCATCAACCTACTAATACACGTTTTCTTAACCGAAATGAAACTTTATTGTGTTAAGAATAAAAGTTAGTTAAGAAAAAAAGGTTTGTCAGTACATGCTTTATATGCCTTGATCTTGGTTTTCAGTGAACATTTCTGGAAGTAATAATATTAACTAGCTTTTGTCAATTAAATTGAATATAATAATTGTAAATTTTTACATTGAAATATCTAAATGATTCAGCTTTGCTTTTTAAGCTAAAAACATTTTTGGTTCCAATCGCGGAAGAATGAGGAACTGTAAAATATATATAAAATCAAAAGTAAAAATGTTTAGTGTAAAATAATGTAGAAGTAGTAAGCCAACTGTAGAATAATTTTTGGGTAAGGAAGTAACACATACAGCCTGTGACAATTACAAAAAAGCGGGCGTGTAATCGTAAATTTTTAATCAAGTAACGTGAATTGAAACGTAAACATAGCGAGGAGCGTTGAATTTTATTTTAGGTCGAGGCAGAATTTTAGCTCATAAGACGATAACAAATAAAATAATTATTTGTAGACACACTTGTGGATTTTCCTGTAAATCGGTAAATGATAGTGGCATTAATTTTTATTATTTAGTGTCTGTGTGTACACGATAAACATCACCTAATTTTTACGTTTTATAAAAGTCAGTTATTATTAAACCAAGTATTTAACACTTAAGTACAAGTGCAGTAGTAGTATCACATTTTAAACTTTCTTGTATATGTCATATCCATTGAAGAGTTATAGTACATTTTTGTCAATAATGAGTAACAAACAAACAAACTTCAGTTTGTGATGGCGGCTAAACGATCCTAACAGTGGTGGTAGGCTCCGTTAGGCGCCGCCTGGTTGCTACCACCCTCCCAACCGGAGCCCGGCGCCAAGCAGATTGCTGTGTTAAGTGGGAGTACCTACCAGAACCTTCTGAGTGAGCTCGCTCCACTGTCTCCGCCACGTCAGGTTCAGCCTAGTGTCAAAAGCAAACCCATTCCAAATAAAACATATTAACCTTTCAAGCCACGGACACATGCTTCCCACATAGATTTTTCGATGCTGTAGCCCGGTTAAGAATGAGCCTAAATAAGTTTAAAACACATGAATAAGGGCTACTATAGGATTTTTTAAAAGACTTAACCAACTACACATGCGGTCATTACTTATAATAGTACTTTTTTATTTACGTCTAACCTTGATAAAGAAAGCTTACCGAATTTAAACTTGAAAGCACAAAACATCACTGGCAAAATGCTGCGTTCCATTTCCACCTTGGGCGGTGACGTGGACTTGTGTTTTCAAAAGTAAAAGTTGTCGATACGAGTAAAAGCCGCAATTAGATAGATTACAGTCGATTGTGTGAAACAGTGAAATAAAATAGCACAGTAGGCTCAAAGTACAGTCGTCAGTACGTCATGTTACCCATTTGAACTACGAAAAAAGCTTTTATTACGTAGGGAATAGCGGCGGTCGCTATGTCGAAGTGGGTAGTCGGACGTGCGGCTGCGTGTACTTCATGCCAGTTACATCACGCTCTGTAAATTGTTAGGGTATTTTTTTGTTTCATACGCAGATATTCGAACTCATTCAAACCGAATTTCAATGATATATTCAAAATAAACCAGGAATTTCGCACGGTGGATTAGCTGCACGGTAGCATCAGCCCGGTTAGCAAAAGGTCGTGGGTTCAAATCCTACCCATGTGCGGATTTTTGGTTTCTTATTAAAACTTATAGACCCGAGTTCACCAACTTTCGGTCAACATCGATTGACGGTTAATTTGACAGTATTCCCAAACAAAATATGTAAAAAAATGCTAAACCGGCAGATTAAAAATTGAGCATGTGTTGATTCGATAAACTCAGAGCCGAATGTAAAAATATAAAAACTATAAATTTTATTGTAAATTAATCGCTAAGTTATCCGTAATATTGTGTATTAATGAAATAAATTGACATCTTTTGTATGTACAATATACCAACTAAATATAGTTAAGTCTTAGAACAGGTAAGGTATAAAGAACTTAACTAGAAGTGATGAAATAGGTGTAAATTGTCAAATTTTGTATGCATGTAATAACCAACTTAAATGTGGGTAGGTCAGGTAAGGTATAAGGAACTTAACTAGAAGTGATGAAGTAGGACGTCGACTCGCAGGCCAATCATCTGACTCGATTGCTTGAAAACTGGTCGTCTGAAAAACAATTATGTTTAGCTTTTAAATTTTGTTGGTGAGTGGGAGTGCCAGAACCTTCTAGGTGAGCTCACTCGATCGTCGACTCTGTCTACGCCACGTCGCGTCTGGTTTAGTCTAGAGTCAACGCCAAACCCATTCCTAGAAAAAATAATGAAATAATGCTAAGTTCATAATTGTTTTTGTTAAGAATAAATCGTATGCAAACACGTTAAAAAAAATTGTGAATGGAAATTATATGAGTAGAGCTACTGTATATTTTTCCCTTCCTTACCTTATGACCGTGCGTTTTAATCGATAAAACAAAATGAAATGAATGATTTTTTTTTACTTTTTTACGATTCAGAAACAGGGAAAAGCGGTTAACCTAATAAAGTAGTTTGCTCTTGCAATTTTTTTCGTGGGAATTATGGTTCATAGGGTCCAGTCTTTGAAAACAATTTTGACGTTTAACGTACAGTGGGCTCCGTATTAACTTATTGTCTGTCAAAATATCTCAAATGATAAGGAGGAATTATGATGCATCGCAAATTCTATGAAACATCCAGCTAAAATAAATAAGCTATTTCAAATTCTGTTAAGACTAATTTTTATTTGCTACGAAAATGACTACGACTACGTAGCACGTAGTCGCTTAAAAAGAATCAGCAAATTATCGAGTCATTCCGCTTATTTTGCCAACTATATCCGCGTTCTGCCGCGCCTTGTACACTCGGCAATAAAATGCATATTAGATAACTGTGTTTTGTCGACCGTACGTGATTGTGGCGCGGACCGTATATTAGTGGTGCGATTTACGGCGCCATCTTACCGAACTCCGGAGCTACGGTTGGGCTATCGCTTTTGCTCCAAATTCCGGACAGAGCCCGGATAAAAAATCGTTTTACAAATCGGGGATCGGGAAAGTGTCTGTGAAAAATATGCAATTAATAATTCCATATATTTTTTATGATTATATTTAGGAATTATGATGCATCGCAAATTCTATGAAACAACCAGCTAAAATAAATAAGCTATTTCAAATTCTGTTTAGACTAATTTTTATTTGCTACGAAAATGACTACGACTACGGCGTAACACCTAGTCGATTTAAAAGAATCAGCAAATTATCGAGTCATTTCGCTTATTTTGCCAACTATATCCGCGTTCTGCCGCGCCTTGTACACTCGTACACTTGTATATAATCATAAAAAATACTTAATTTAAATGCACAGGTTTCATCCAACGATAATTCCGAATTATTGTTGGATGAAACCTGTGCATTTAAATTAAGTATTTTTTCAAGGTTCCGTAGGTATATGGCGATAAATAGTACGCTCATAGATTTGTCATGTATGTGTGTCTGTTTGCCCGCCCGTATTTCATAGCCATGTATGACTATATACAGGTTTTTGTAAAATTATATTGAGGTTCCATAAACCATTTTTTCTCTAACTATACACTTTCAAAGTAAATTGTATCTACATGGGGACAAAAAAAGACTGGTTAAAGTATCACCGTTTCAGAGTTACGTTTTTTTGTGTAGATGGTCATCTATTTTTATTTTTTTATTTGTATTACAAAATCCACAGCTATCATTATCAGCCTATCTTTTGCATAAGTTGCACGTTCTTTTTATGATAAATTCGCTGTGGATTTTTCACAGACACCGTGTATAACATCTTCCCACACAAGTTGGAAGGCACTCTGAGCGGCATGTGGTGCCTTATTAGTGTTATTGTTCTTTGTCCCGACTTCTGACAAGTGTTGCCAGTTTGGGAGGTTCGCTACTCTTGAACAAAGTTATTCGCACAATTGGTCCGTGTGAGGACATAGGAAATAGTGGGTTCGCAATTTTACACATATTTATTTATTAAGGTACATTAGCACAGCAACAGCACAATATACTCATCGATTCCTTAAAACTAGTTTTGGTTATGTTCTTACGCATTTGCTAATAAAAGATATACATAGCATTGGCCAATTAATACTGAGTAAGAGTGTCATACTTAATATTAAATATAAATGTGTTTGTCTGTTTCCTTTTCACGCTTAAATTACTAAACCGATTTTAATAAGGTATAGAGATAGCTTGAGACCCTAAATAGTGATATAACAGCATTTAAATTGGGAATGAAAGTTTATACGGGAACTGTTCGTTTTTTCTTTTTTGGCACAATTTGTTCTCTTCGTCTTTCGTCTTTCTTGTCGATTCATTTTACTCAATCATCTCAACATCAAAACTATATTTGCTTGCAGAAATGTGCTTATAATCGGTTTTGAAAGTATTTGTCATTGTAGTTTTCGACTTTAAAAAAAGTAGGAGGTGCTATGACTCTATGTATATTTTTCCGTCAATTAAAAAAAAAGAGCTTCGTCAAAGAGCATACTCCTGAGGTGGTCTCAATGTTACTAAACCTGATCTGATGATGGGGTCCTGGAGAAATCGAGGTAACTCTTCAGGGTACCTACTCCCTGAGTTCAATCGAATCGAAATCAGAATCGATTCGAGATCGGCCTAAAATGGCGATCCGGTAAAATGGCGGCGGTTGGCAAGGATGTAACGGTGGTTTTCGATTTCAAGTACATAGTTCACTAGTCGACCACAACTCGATTGGCGCTTCTATCGATTTGCAGAATACCAACTAACTGATTCTCGACGTTAATTCGATTGTGATCGTAACTCGAACTCGTTTTATTTTGTGAAGGGGGGGGGGGGGGGGGAAATTACCATAACAACGACTGTTAATATTCTAGTGTCTTCCAGTTCATATTCGACGACCGTCTTGGTGTAGTCGTTTGCACCCCGGACTTCTAAACCAGGCGGTTGCGGGTTCGAGTCCCGCAAGGGGCAAGTGTTTGTGTGATGAGCACGAGCATTTGTACCTAAGTCATGGATGTTTATAAAATGTATATTAGTATGTCTATCCGTTATTCTAGTCACCATAGCACAAGCTCACGCTTAGTTTGGGGCTAGGTAATTGGTGTGTTTGTTGAAACAATTTATTATTTATTATATGTCCCAAAAACTTTCTTTTATAAAGTAAATAAAACTGATCGGTGCTTCTTTCTATTCATATTTTATGAGGAGTTAATATTTTATCTATTCGTGGAAAAATTTTATACTCCATCTATTTTTACTTTACTTATTTATAATTTTATTTTAAAATATTCTCCCAGTGTCACGCATTCTGTCCTCCACGTTCGGTTTTCCCAAGCGGTACCGATAAAGTACCCGTTCATTTGAATCATTGATGAGGCGCCACATGGCACATCCTTATTTGTTGTACGAACGCATCGATACAATTACGTTACTGGAAAATATACTGTAACATACAGAGTAGTGAAAAATTCTACGGTGCTGAGGGCCTGGATGGTACCTGCTTCTTTGGCAATCCAAATGCTGTAAAGTACTAGCTGTCGTTACTAAGCTAAGATACAGAATAAATAACAATAACTAAGACATGAAGTTAGCTCTTCAATGTTTGCCCAGCTATTTAAGAAATCGATTTTGAAGGGTTTCGAATCTTTCAAGTGCACCGATGTGGATTCTATTTATTCTCAACGCACCTGAAAGAAATGTTGGTTTACAAGGGTTAGCCTAATCGCTAATTAGATGACTCATTTAAAATTATTCACACATTGGTGAAAAAACAAATATTTAATTGTAAGACGTTGATTTCCATTTAAAGGGACCAATTGGTGCATATTTTGGCCCAGAGGTCGTGTGACATGCGGCAGACATGACCACGCGGTAGACTCAGAAGGCGGTGGCGTGACGAGCTGGACTTCTATCGAGAAGACTGGGAGGCAGTGGCCCAAAATCGTGGAGAGTGGAGAAAGGGTAGGGAGGCCTTTGCCCTGCAGTGGGACACCACAGGCTCCTAATAATCATAATAATAAGACGTTGATAAGGCAAGGTTTTTACACTATGTATTTTGTAATGACACCGTAGTAGCATTCCAAACAGTAGTAATTTACAGCACACACACGCACACACATACACACACACACGTACACACACAAAAGCACACACACACGAACATACAGTCGCACGCACACAATCAAAAACTTGGACTAATGTGATTGTTATTTTACCTACATGCTACCTACTATGTATTTAAGGAAGAGCAGTGTCTCCTGGCACAGGCTTCATTTTAGCTTAAAAGGAGACACTGATCACTATTCATGTTATGTACTATTTGTTACAGCCAATAATCATTTTTCATTTTTTTCATTTTCATAAATTATTGCCAGTCAAAACCCGGACACTGTATAAACAGCTTGTAGTAATCGAGTAGGTAACATTACCAATTTACCAAGCTTCCTCCAATTACACGAGTGTCCGAATAACCTCAAGTTTGTACATCAAGTGTGCTATCTAGTTCGTATTTCAAGAGGCTTCTGCGCTGTTCTCTGCCCGCCTTTGTGGCAGTTACCGCGGTTTTGTCGCGCTTGTAATTAATAGCTCTGTTATTTAGGTACCTAGGTACGAATTTACTCAGCTAAACACTGCGGTGTCTTATTTAGTCTTAATAAGAGCTGTTTTAGAACGAAAATATAGTTTGATTGTGCTGGCTACTGTTCCAGCCAGAGCTGTCGGGACAAAGTATTGTTTTTGGCTATATTAGGACAGATTTTATGATAAGCAATTACTTACAGACGCATCACTGTCGCTCAAACACTCATGGATACTGCCTTACTCAGAGACGTCGTTTAAAGTTAATCTTTCATTAAGTATCATGCCGTCCTTTTCTATTTCATTGGCAAAGAAGGTGACAGTACGAGACTTAATCATAGATTAAATTTAATTAACACGTCTGAGTGCTGCAGTTAATGGGTTAATGAATACTTAGATGACCTGATAGAGTCCACAAAAAGTGCGTTCTCTTTAACCTAGATGTTATCATATTTATTCAAGTTAGAAACCCAGAAACAAAGTTCAGCCCGAGCTGGGATGCGAACCATGCCACATTAAAAAATAACATTTAAGGGGGGCTCCCATACAACAAACGTGATTTATTTGGCGGTTTTTGCTCGATATTAATTAGGGCAACAGGCAGACGCTTGAAATATTCACTTGTATATAATCTTTAAAAATAAATTATTAAATTTTAAAAAAATAAGGGGGCTCCCTTATATACGTGTTTTTTTTACTGTTTTAAAACTAAAAATAGAACATAATTTATAGTGTCTAATGTTGTATAGGCACGGAACCCTTCACGGGCGAGTACGACTCGGACTTTGCCGGCTTTTAATATTTGCAACAGTTTAGAGGCGACTCCTGAGTTTGTAAACTTGGGAACCACTGGTCTAGCAGATATTGAATGATCGATCTATTAAGCCTCTAAACTCCTCGTTCTTTGTTTCAGATACCCTCGAACCGGTCTTGCCTATAGTGAACAAGTGCGCAGAGACATGGCGCAGTGCTAGTCAGGCTGGCGGCGTACGGACGGCACGCGGGGTACGCGGGCGGCGCGGGGTACCACGCGCGCGCGCCCGCCGTCCCGCTCAACGCAAGTGAGTAACTTCATTTCATTTATTTTATTAGAAAAAAACAGTGTCAAAAACTTAAATAACTACAAAAATAGTAACCATTTACGTGTGTCCACATAATATAAATAACTATGGCTTGCTATAACAATATAGCCTCAAATTAGCGATATTCTCAGTACGTGCTCATTCACAGGTGGACGACGGTTCGTGTTTTATGACTTGTAATTTTTCACGATTCGTTTTTTGAAGGCGGTAATACTCGTCTTCATACGCGTAACGAATCGTGAAAATAACGAATACCTCTTAAAACACGTGTCGTTTTAATGATTACATTAAAACATTTGTATTTTAATAAACACACTCGTCAAAAAACTCGGATTATAGATCCAGTTGTTCGTATACGCATCGTGTTCGGAATTTCATCCAAGACCGAACTCAGTGAGAACATCAATTCGGATATTTTGATAAAACGTGAAAAATCACTATTTCGTATGCAATGTCCATCTTTCATGAAGTACCGTGAATGTTGACGAATTGTCAACGACGGATTCCGTGTTAATGGGTTCTTAGATTTCCAGTTCTTAACGCGTGTAAGAAGGTACTACTCGACAAAGACAACTAGACTAATGCCAAATAACTTACGACGACAAATACAACGAAACTACCGGGAATGAAAAATAAAAATCAAGTCTGATTCATGGCCGTCTGATCAAAGTTAGCCCTTTGCATATTCGTATGAACTTCTATAGTGTTGTGTAAAATCAGACAAGAAAAAAACGTTTAGTTGAATACTTATAGTTGCGAATCCCGGGTCGGGCCTAGAGAGTTGGGTTTTTCTATCTTGAAATAACTCGGACACAGCTCCGGAGTCAGGAAGTTGGTGGCGTTAACACCCCCGTGCCTCGAAAAGCACGTCAAGCCGTTGGTCCTGCGCCTGATCTCTCTACGGTCATATCGGACTGCCGTCTTACCGAATTATGAGAGCGAAGGAATAAAGAGTGCACCTGTGTCCTGCGCACACACTTGTGCACTATAATATCTCCCGAGCACTCGGCTACTCTGTTGATATTGGCCACTATAGTCGAAATACGGCTAGGAGGACATTATAATTGCGAGTAAAAATTTACATTAAAACAGCAGGTAAAATACTTTTCACTAATTCACCCTAGCAACGAGTATCTTATGTTGTTTTATTACGTATTGATGTTAAATTGTCCGTTCGTGACTGAGGTCATCGTTTACATCGTGTACTGACCTGGATCCGTTATTTTCATTTAATTTTACACACTTATTACATTACATTAAGGATACAGGACCGTTAAATCGTGCCAACCCATATTGGAATTTATTAGGATTACAAATAAGGCAAAATGTAGAGCAATGTCTAATTTATGGAGACTCGTTGATTACCAATTCCAACTATTTTAAAGCTGTTAAAATCTTGTGACGAAATGGATTTAAGAGACCTACGAATTGAAGGTAAGTAGGTACTAAATCTATCTTAGATGTACTATCATTCTTACGCTGAATATTATGGCAATATTGTTGAAACGATTTGGTTTTGGACTTTTGTTTTCTTACCCGAAAATACTTTGTTACTTTGACTTGCTTTTTCAAACCAAATACTGCTTTAAGAAATATGCTAGCTTTCCTGAATGAAAAAGCTTTTCGTTATTTTAATAGACTTGCTAGCACACAACAAAACATGTTAAACTATTAAATTTTATTGCCGACTGTACCTGTTAATGAAGCCATTTAGAATGTCACTGAAATATTTACGTAAATAGCTTGCATTTAAATTGCTTTAAGCAACAAGGTGCAAAGCGGAAACAAGGATGCCCTAAAAAGTGGAACATAACCTTATTTGGAAATAGTCTACATATCCCGCAAATGCAATGGGCGATTGATCTACTCCTTTACTGCAGGGACGGACTCTGGTCAATGCTAAGCGTGCAGGATAGCTATAGATTTGCGGAAAACTAGGGCTTAAAAAAGGGATGTTTAGGGAACAGGACAAAGGCACGAAATACAAGGTGACAAATAGTTTATTTCTAAATGTGACAAAATTAAAACAAGTGCAAAAAAGGGAGATAACAACCATAAATATTTATAAAAAGGTATTGTTTAGATGTGCGTTCGCAACACTAAGCAAGAACCAGTCAATAAAATAATGGTGGGATCATATGATCCACCCGAGTTTTACTGCAGTTTGATATGACAGATTTGTATATTAGGTTACTAGCAGTTCCCTACGACTGAGCTCACGCAAAGGTCGGATTTCCCATATAAACTTTTATTCCCTTTAATGTTTTTATTTCGCAACAAATAGTAACCTAGTTTTGGCTTAGACCACATTTCATCTAAATGGTCTAAACGATATAAGCGACCCAGCTTTAACAGACACAAAGACATACTTTCACGTTTCTATTAACTATATTCTAATATATATTAATAAAACTTGAGTGTTTAATCATGTGCTATCTCTGGTTTGAGATGATCGTTAATCTAATGTAAACCTGGGACTATCGTTCGCTTATGTATAACGACTCTGGCATAATTTACTAGATATAAATTATTTTGATCCGGTAACCTTCAAGGGATAGAAATCTCGATCAGACCGATATCTTTTAGATGGTCTTCCTTTTCGCAGTTATTATTTGTTTAGTATCAGTTAATAGTAACATTAGTTGAGTGTACGATTTTTCTACGGGGACAACATTTAGATCGTTTGTATAAAACGTTTATCAAAATATTATCACGGCCACTGCTGAACATAGGCCTCCTATAGATTATTAAAGTAACGGATGCGAACCAGCGTGATCCTGCAACCTTTATTAAGGTGGTCTGTCCATCTTGGAGGCGAAGCCCTACGGCCTACGCTACGCTTTTGATCAAATGGTCACCAATCAAGAATCTTTCTGCCCTAACGGCTAATAGTTCTTTGCGCAATGTGCCCTGCCTACTACTACACGGTAGCAAATGCTTGATATTATGAAATATATAAGTTTCAATAAGAAACCAAAAATTGAGCTACCGTGCAGTCCATCCACCCGTGCGAAATTCTTGGTTTCTTTCTTTCGTCATTGCGTGACGTCAGCGACATCTAGCCGAGCTGTAAATTATTTCGAAATATTTTCTTTCTCAAATGAAATCGCCAAGCACGCAATATCCCTCACTCCCAAATCCAGCCCTGACGTTAACACCTAGTGTTTCGCATAACACGTTTAACGCTAGCCAACTATTGTGTGAAGTTGGGAATTCTGTTATTGCACTATTTGCGTCCAAACATGCTGATATATAGCGCGGTCGGGGTCCAAAGCTACTAAAACGTCAACTCCGGATTTCGTGGGAGACGTCTAATTCGAATAACGAATTAATGGGGGAAATCGGGGTAAGAACCCGCACCCTCATCAGTGGAAATTAGACTTTCAAACGATAATTTGGGCGGCAACATAACCAAATAGACAGTCATTGGCATAATGGGGTATGTCTTTAGGGGATGATGCAAAATTATATGTTCTATGCGGTTATTAAAATTTTCATTTCTGTTGTCGGTTATTGTATGAATATCTATACAGAAAATTAGACCCGAGTTCACTCACTTTCAAACAGCCGGCAAACATCTATTCACAGGTAATTTGACAAAATTACCATACAAGATTATGTCAAATAATACTAATCGGCTAAGAATTAAACATGTGTTGGTGAAATCCACGCTTAGAGTTGTTTTCAGCAGTTACACGGTATTTTTTGTGGGAATCATAGCGATAAGTCGAGCGATTTAAACCTATGCTAAGCTAAAGATTATATATTGCACTTGTAAAAATTACCACCTGGAGTGGGAATAGAACCCGCGTTCCTCACATACCGGGCGATTGCCTAACCTAAGCCAAGCTATTGGTGCGTGTACTCCCTATTTCACATTAGTCTTTGAAGCATCAAATATCCAGATAGTTGCCAAAATTTCTTCCGTCTTTACATTAATTAACACAAGTTGAAATGTAATATTGTGTACTTTTGAACCAAACAATGATTTTTAGATAGATAACTCTTTATTACACACCATAAAAGTAACAACAATAATATTTACAAAGAAAAATGTACAAATTAGGCGGCTTATCGCTAAGAGCGATCTCTTCCAGACAACCTAATTTTAATTGTAATTGAATCTATAACAAAGCTGAGTCCTGAGTGTTAACGATGGCAAATTGTCCCCTTTTAATTTCAATTGCAAAGAAGAGTTCATTCCCTCACTTATCAGCTTTGCAATTTTCATTTGTATCCCCCAGCACTTTTCCTCCACTTTTCTAACAAAATTTGAGCGCAGGTGACTTACTGAGCAGGGGTCCTACTTTGTTAGTCAGTTAGTAGAAGGAAAAGAAATATTTCGGCGAGCAATGTTACACACATCCACAGAAACTTTTAAAGCGATTTACCAAAAAGGTACTTATATGGTGGTGTCAATTTTATGGTCTACCCACCGCGTTTACTCGCAGTAACCAATCACTGCAAGAGTGAGGGACGGATATACAGAGTCGAACTCTTTTAATTGTATCCTTAAGGGGTTTATTCTACTGCTCTAATACAACAACTTGGAACAG
Source organism: Pyrausta nigrata (assembly GCA_949316185.1). Taxonomy (NCBI): domain Eukaryota; kingdom Metazoa; phylum Arthropoda; class Insecta; order Lepidoptera; family Crambidae; genus Pyrausta; species Pyrausta nigrata. The sequence continues at coordinate 16,318,728 of OX438946.1, read as the reverse complement.
CTGTTCACTTGTTGGAGGATATATTATAAAAAATATATCAGTATTTTGATGCAGGACCCTCAATAAAATGTGTTGCATTTGATTAGTAACATCATCTTCGAGCAAAAAAACACTTTTTCATATATCACTGACATAGTAAATCGCTGATCAGCTGTTAGATTCTTTCAGCGAAAATAATCAATTTCTTACGAAGTTAGTCCTGTAGTAAAAAATGGCCGAAGTAGTAGAATCATCACTTCAAAGGAACGAAGAAGAAATTTATTTTTATTTTATTTGGAAAACACTACAGTATCAAAAGCTTAATTAATTGCTAACTACAAAAATAATAACCATTTACGTGTTTCCACATATAGATAGGTATGGCTTGTTCAAAAGATAAACAGTACATCCTAAATAAATAAACAACAGTCGATTTTTTTGGATTCAAATGGAATTGAGCTAAAGTTAAACCGAATAGAAACTAACAGTTTAAAAAAAAAAGAAACTAAAAGTCAGTCAGTGCACATCAAACCCGTCCTGAGATAAACGCCTTTTGATACTATTTATGCTTGAAAAATTGAAAAGTTAGGTCTTATAGTCTTACAGAGTGGGGACCTAGTCCCAAAATGTATTTCCGATCTTGCTTTCATTAAGGAAATTGCTCAGCGTGTCGTTTGCATAAATTTGCATCGCCCTCTGCCGGTAAATATATCGTGATTAGAGCCCCGTTGTGTCATCCCGTGTGCAAAAGTGGGCCAAATATGAGCATCGCTTCATTTCAGGTGATATAGCTTCAGGAAATTTAATTAAAAACTATACCAGAACATCAGTGGGCTGGTCTGTCTGTCGAAGAACCGACGGGCGTTGGAGTAGGAAGGTTCTTAAATGGAGACCACGTCTCGAGAAGCGTAGTGTTGGACTACTACCCTGCAAGGTGGACCGATAACCTGAGGAAGGTGGCCGGTGGTGGCTGGATGCGAGAAGCGGAGGACCGTGAAAGCTGGCGCAGTCTTGGAGAGGCCTACCTATGTCCAGCAGTGGACTGCAATGGGCTGATATGACACCCGAACATGAGGATGCAACTTACAACCGGTCAACATGGAAGTTAATGAGGGTCTATGTCCACCAGTGGACGTCCAGCGGAGAACTGATTATGGTGATGATAGGTGAAATGTTCTGGGATGCCGGTTTTTAATTCGTTTTTTTGTAAAACGTGCTGTGTTAGTAGAAAATTCCATACCTCAACATGGATTTTCATAAGTAACCGTTAGCTAGATTCTGTGTAGGTCTGTTGTACACACGGCCTTACATCAACCTACCTAGGGCACGATTCTCTTGCAGTGGAAAAAAGTTCATATTCGAGTGATATTTTTTCCACTGCATGAGAATCAGTGAAAAAAAATCACGATCTGTCAAATTTCCGTAACCATATTTCAACATTATGTTGATCAAAAAGAGTTCCATATCATTTGAAATATTTTGACAGATTTGGGTGAGTTGATGCGGGGCCCACTTTACATAAGGTACTTCGTGCGAATCTCTGTGCAAAAGCGCAATACCATTCAAAACCTGAATAATAATTCAAAATATTATTATAAACTTTATTATTATATTCGTACCTAAATTATACTTATCTAATGTGATCACTCTTCTAAAATGACTAGCGTTATGGGATACAGTTAGCTTACTGGTTTGATCCCGGCTAAAAGAGCAGATTTATTTAGCCAACTCTAACCTACATTCAGGGCATTATCTAGTTTGCCCAAAATAATTGGAGCGTCATATTGGTGGCTCAATATTTTCCGCTGAAATAGATCACCAAACACTGGTAACCCTAATAGGTGTTCCGGTGGGATCCCAGGGTTGCCATCAATCATTTTTATTCGCTCGGTCGCCTCACAAAAACCAACCGAATCCTGAGGGGTACGTCAACAAACTCTTTGAACACACTCACATAAATCAAACTAATCTACGGTGCATTATTAAAACGATCGAAAATGCCCAATCGATGTCAATTTTGTGACAATCAACCTAATCTCTTAAAGTGAAAGCTCAGTTTCGGCTGCAGGCTTCGGTATTTTGTCATAGCACTGTCGAAGTGACCAAATATTTTTCTTGTCTTTCAGCCTAGCTCGTCGGGAAAAAATGGAGCACGTTTTCCATTATTCTTTTGTTCGGTCGCCGCTTTAAAGGAACAAGGGCCGTGAGATGAAGACCATAGAGGTCATGATTCGACGCCTTGACGCGGGATTGAGTGAAATCCGCCATGTCACGGAAATGATGGAAAACACTTGCCTTTGCTTTTGCCGTCTAATAAATTATATGCAGAATTGTGTCAACGACTTGAGTAGATTTTAAATAATTGTCATTGGTGTTTGTACGCGGAATTTCACTGGGTAGTGAAAATTATACTTAGAAAACGATTATGTTTTTAATATCATTTAAGCAATTTCTTTTTTGCATATTTTTACGAAAGTAATTTTTTTGAGCACAAATGTCGATCATCCTACCGGACGAAACGATCGATCGATTTTCGTGTGCAAAAAATGTGCATTCTTTATATTATCTTTATACAAGCCGATCAATACAGTTATTTTAGCCCAAAATCGTCTTTAACCACATAATCATCATCATTTTGGAGTTTTTCTCTTGTTGATGAATTCCATTCTATACCTTTACCATCTAGTACCTATTTAACGCTTTATCATCAGTCATTTTATAACCTCCCGCACAGCACCTAACTTTATGTTTGTTTGGAACTGATCTTCTAGCTAGGTCTTCCCCTCTGCTCCTCCATTGCCTCTGAAGAGTGACAGAGATGGTTAAGAAAGAAAATAAGCATGTAACCTTACAGAATAGTAGCCGGAACCCAAAATGATCGCCTGACCTAATAGCTCTGAGAAAATTTAGGAAAGTCATTTTTAAATCCTGAACCTAATAAGAGCTGAGTGCGGAATCAAACCTAAAGATCAATATCAAACCTTAGTGCACAACTACCAAGTCCTTCCAAATTGCCCCTGCACTTCAGCTAACAAACCAACTGCACATTTTACCCCGGTCACATCTGAAAAGCCAGCTTGAAAACCGAAGCCTCCACCCTTTAAAATTCGAATTCACTTTTCCCCACGTTTCAATACATACGCTAGTCTTGAACATAGCAAATGTATCGATAGGGTATCGATACTGTTGTAACTTCGAAACACTCAGTGTAGGACCTTCCAGTATTTGGAACAAGGATCTGATAAGTGTAACGAAGGAATAGAATGTGTTAACTATAGTTGTTTGATAGTTGGCATATCTTCTCGCATGACCAAGAGCCTTATTTTTAAATTCACTGGTATGACATTTTGTTGGTGATTGCGACATAATTTTCACTCAGCACATAAATTTTGACGTTAATTATATCGCTCGTCTTCTGTGACGACGGGCAATCGTTGCGGTTCCCGAGCGAACGATGCGGAATTTTAGATGACGAACGAAAATCAGTAGGAATCTGCAAGCGAGTGATTCAACAACAGAGCTCCAGCTGTAGAAACGGTATGCGCAACCCCACAAGGCTTAGTGTGGATTGGTAGTGGAATGTCTGTATTTAAGCAAGAGAAGAGAGCAACTTTACTGTCAGATGTTATCAAACCGCCCTAGAAACTAGGCGTAATGACTAATATCAATCGATATTAGCCGACAGACGCTTGTGATAGACGTCACTTTATGGTCGGAATGGTCACCCATCCAATTAGGCTTGAAGATATTACGAAATTTTTTTTATTAAAATATCGATATCAGAGTTAACGTCTTCCTTAACGTGCTCACGGTACATTTCGTTCAAGACGTCTAAATTCGCCGGCACGCGGACACCGAAAAGGTCGTTAGTCGCGCGCGTCGATCCGTAATAATTGAATTACAGCACATAACCAGCACAGCGTGGTTATGCAACCGGGTGCACGTGAAAATCGACGTTTTCGACTCACGTGGCCGGAGACAGGTTGTTGAAAAGTTATTTATTAATATAAAGCTGATTTTAGCCGGGACCAACTGCTTAACGTGCCTTCCGAAACACGGAGATGCTTGACATGGACGTGACTTAAATGGTCGAAATGGCCACTCATCCAATCACGACCGCGCCGTGGGTTGCTTAACTTTGATATCACTACCAAAGCGCTGCCGCCACTGCACTACAAACACCTCTTTTTACTGTACTTTTACTTTAATATAAAGCTACGATTTCCCGCGACTTTGCCCGCGCAAATAAAGTCATGCAAACTTCCACCTCCCTTTTTACCTTCTGAAAGGATAAAGGCTAATTTCTTTGATCCTTTGCCGGGACTCAAACTATCTTAAGCGTGAAGAGGGAACAGACAAACAGATAAACAGTCAGCAGACATAGGCTTTAGAATTTTTAATATTTATATGATATGATTATTAACCCTTATAAGGTCGTTTAGTCCGTCCGTCCTAGTCTGTCACAGCAGAATATCTTCTACGTTTATGGACTGATTTGCATGTAACTTGGTTCGAGGATACTTCACATATAGATCTCCTTTTTAAAAATACAAAAAATTTAAATTGCCCCTCTTTAAGGGGCTCCCCATACATTAAAAAGTACTATGAAAATAAGGTAGGGTTTCCATACAACACTTTTTTATCAGCTTTACCATTTGCGAGATATAGCCCGCCAAAGTCGTTTACACGGTGTGTGTCCCCCTGTAATTTCTAAAGTCTTGGACCTATAAACTTCATATCACTCACGTAAAGAGACAGGCGTGAAAACTCTTAGTTAAAATTGTTTCGGGTATCCTGTGATGAATACTTTTGAAATTAAAAAATAAATAAAAATATATACTTTTTTCCAAAAGCACAGTTTATAACTTAAAAAGTTTTTTTTACATATTTTACTGCTAGGACTGAATGAAGCTTAATATTTAATTACTTTTTAACTTTATATTAAAAAAAAATTGTATTATAGCGACTACGGGAGATGATGATGATGCAAGAAATGCAAAAAAGCGCGGTGCCAAAAATGACTACGGAACCCTACTTAATGCGTGGTCCGACACGCACTTGGCCGGTTTTATAATTTGAGCAAAAAAATACTTTAATATTCATATGGATATCAAGAATAGTGATTTTAAAGAGGCGAGTTTGGTAACAGCTTTTTGGCTGTTCGCTAATGCCTAAATAGAACTAGTCCATGTCTGTAAAAGCAGATAAAAGCGAAGTGAAATTGGATCAGTTTAGAAAGATTGCAGCTTAGGTTCTAGTGGTCGAAATTCAGCTAGGAGGACATTATATTACTTCTGTTTTACGTAATCATACAGGTTAAGTAAAAGTAAAGTCAGCCTATTAGATCCCACTGCTGGGCAAAGGCCTCACCTCAACTATGAGGAGGAACGAGCCATACTCCACCACGCGGGCTCAGTGCGGATTGGTGGAGGGGTGTCTGTAAGGCAAGTGACAAACCTTACTATCAGATGTTATCAAGCCGCCCTAGGGCCTCTGACTAGGCTTAACGACTAATACCAACAGATATTAGCCGGGACCAACTGCTTAACGTGCCTTCCGAAGCACAGAGATGCTTGTCATGGTCGTCACTTTAATGATCGGAATGGTCACCCATCCAATCACGACCGCGCCGTGGGTTGCTTAACTTTTGGTATCACTACCAAAGTGCTGCCGCCACTGCGCCACAAGTACCTCCAGGTTAAGTACTGATTTCAAATTATCTGTAAATTCAAACAATGCCTTCGTTACGCCCTAAAACCACGAGAAACGCCAAGAAACCAAATAGTTAACTTCACAAAATTGGAAAAAAGGGCATCTTTCGATTTCAAGTCGATTAAGGGCAGGCGGGATTCGTCCATCCCTACTACTATTTTAAACATCCTAGAGTAAATATGTACGTCTGTTGGTTACCTTTTTACGTCTAAACCACTTCACAAAATTATTATGATCTTTCTTTATTAAGGGCCCATTTTGCAATAGACAGATAAAAATTACTGGCTAATTATAAAATATACAATGATATACGTGGAATGTTGTAAATAAAAAGTGTCTCAGATGATATTTTAAAATCCGTTAGGCTCTACTTCATTCGACGAATAGTTTTAATCTGACTATTGAAAATATTTATTTATTTATTTATGTTTAAGCTTTATTGCACAACTGAAATCGTGTAAAAATGGCGGACTTAATGTCAAGTGTCATTATCTACCGGCCCTTTAGGCTAAGCAGAAATGTATAGTGAGCGGTGTGAACCAATATAGAAGCCAAATTATTACATTTGGGTCAATCTCCCAAACGCGTATTCGTGTGATCTCTCTGGCGCTTTTTGGATATTGGTTGTAATTGAGTATTTTATTTAAAGCAGTAATGTACTCTATTTGACCATCATTAGTTTAAATGAGATAACATAATTCAAGTTAGGTATTGGTGTCTAAGAAGCGCCAGAGCGATCATATGAGTGTGTCCGTTTTGGAGATTGTCTGATTTACAGCCAAAAAAGATATTGATAGGATCTTTAAAGAATCGGAGGTGCGATTTTATATGGGTGTATGTGATGTTAACTAATTTATACTTTATATCTTAACCTTCTGCCACTGAGGTGGAATTATTTTAATTCTATTGAGGTGGTAGACTGGTAGACACATTTTTGAGATGTTGTACCAATTACACTTTGACTTTAATGTTGGTAGTTTTTGTTCATAACGTAACGATACGTTAACATATCTAAATTAGAAAAGTGTGAAATAACAGCTAAATAAGCAAATTACACAAATATTTCTAATGGCACATCCAGATCATCGATTTTTACACGGTCTCACTTGATCTGAATTATAGATATTGTTACTAAGTTTTTTGAAATAATTATTTTTTTTACTACATAAGCACATAATAAAGAACACATATCCTAAATAAAACTTAGAGTTTTCATAAAAATTCATTTTTCCATACTAATTACAAGAACATAAAATAACAAACAGTAATGCTGAGATGGTAGTCTCGTGGACACTTTTTTCAAAACACACATGACTAGTCATCCGAAGCTGTCCACACTGTACAAGCATTGTCCACATGGCAATCCAGGAAGGTACTCAAATCACGACAGTCGCAACGTAAACAATGACGATAATATTACATAGTTTCTGATTAGTGGTGTCCATAGAGTATGTTGAATATCGGTGGTGTCTGTGGGACTACCACCTTAGTTGAAGAAGGTTAATTACGGCTACTTTAAGTCGCTGTCGGAAATAACAACGGTGGCTAGCAATTTGTATGAAAAATTCAACATTTGCGCGGACAATGACGCGGGGAACCACTAGTCCAGAATATTACGCCGTTCCTAGCCCAAGTCACGTTTGTACCGAATAACGACAATCTTTAATAAATTCTTTGTCTCTCCCGATCGCGATTTTCACCTCTATTCAGAAGACAATAAGGCTTTGTAGAGCCTGAATGTTCAGTTAAAAAAGAATGAAAAGCGAGACTAAAGATTTATATTTAGTTCAGTAATGTAATTGTATGTGTATGTAAATCGTGAGCAGACGTAGTATGAAGTTCGGCTTTCACATATGTATGTGTAGCTTAGTACCCTCGTGTATTCTTAAATAATACAAAAGGTAGGTTATATAAATTATTTATTTAAGTTACTTACTTGACGTTTGAACTGCTAAAAACTAGTTGCATTTTCTAAAAATATATTATGAGTAAATAATTGAACCAACTAAAGTAAAGTTGGTATCTGAGCTATTGTTAAACGAAACCAATCAATTTCTAAATAAATAATAGGTTTTGGCATTGATTAACAATTTCTTTGCCATTTACGAATTAGGATTTGCAGTTCTTTTAAAAGACTTATACAGCCTAGTAAAAAGATTTAATTTCATGTAAGCTGTGGCGCGGAAACGTATGTTATCCTATATTCCATAAGTAGGTGTTATTCGCTTCGCCATTATTTATTAATGAAGCCTACATTATCGTGACTGAGACAAAACACAAAACCACATCATATGCCGGGTTCGGCCAATTTGCCAAACATATGGCGGCCTCTGCCATTTCCGACGAGATAAAATCGAAACTGTCTCTTATTACCAAAGTAAGTTACGAAGACCTCTTAGTCATCTGTTCCGCCATTTTCGTCCTTCCCACCTTGACAATTGTGGCGGTAATCGCCGGGAAAGAGTTTCGGATTTAGGGTTGTTACGACAAGAATTTTTTTTTATACTTATTTAAGTTTTAAACTTTGCTAAAAATTTTGTGATATGTACTATGTGTGGTGTGTTATAAAGAGTACCTGTATTATCTTATTGGATACAATTCAGATACAATATTATCTCAATGCTAAAATTCCAAAATAAATGACTAATCAGAAATTTTTCTATACGTTGTAGGTTCAACAGGGTTTACTAGGTCACACCATAAAAACCCACTAGAACACCATAAAACCCAATAGAGATATTTTCCGATTTCCGATACGGTCATTTCCCTCTAGTTCTCTCTAAGTTGTAGATAAAAATTTGGGAAGTACATACAGAGGTGATTTTATACCTTATACTGATCATGAATCACAAAATTTCTGACAACCCTATGAGTAAGCCTTGTTAACCCAAATCGGAACCATTGCCGGGGTTAGGTCCTAAATCTTATTGCTATGGTAATAAAAGCGTGATAAATCTATTTTTATCGCCTAGCCAGACTCACTTGCGTGTACGCGACTTGTGATTTGCAGTCGGAATGCAATTGATTAAAATGTAGTTAAAAGTACCTATGGTAAAAAGCATTCCACTTAATTTAACTAATAATACCTTTCAGGTTTCACTCCTTTTAATTTTAAATATATTTTCTATTTTCTAAGGATTCAACTCTTTAATTTACAATAGGTATTAGATATTTTATTTATATGATGCGTAGTTTGAAAGGAATGAAAACACATAATAATATTAGGTAGGTAATTCCCAAAATTGATAGTTCTTTTTGGTAGCATTTGCAAAATTGCGCACATTTATATTTTAGAATAGTTCTAAGTTATCTTGAGAGGTATTTTTTTGAGATTTGGTTTTTTGGGTTTTGAAAACCAGTGCTAATAAACTAAGTTGGCAATATTTACAGACGGTCAGCCATCGGAATACAAACCAAAATATAATGATCTCCAAAATAAATTCAAATATAACTGTTATCAAACCTATTTAACATAAATTCAGGCAGTAGTACCATTTTTATCTATTATCGTCTGAATAACATTTTCATTGCTAACTTTATAGCACGCAACATTCGCAACTTTGCAAGTAAGCTCCTTCACTCAGCAATCACCAATACAACTAATGCCATCTATTATCGCTAAAACGAAACGCATTTGACAGCTCTGTTTGCCCGGCCGAGCGCCCCGCGCATGCGTAGTCTGTACGAGGCCACTGCCAGTGTGGAACGAAACATCGTTTTGATCGTTTCGTTCGTTTACATTACGTTGTCAAACATCAAACAATAATGTTACGAGTGCTATGAAATTATTGTAACAATAACCAACTGTGATTTGTGACAAATTGAACAAAGTAAGTACTACGTTCTTTTGTTTATAATTGGAAGCTAAATTTGTTATAACCTAACATTTTTTCGGTCGCTTTGCGCATGTGTGAAATAAATGGAGTACCTAGTTGTAGTATGATAGTTTGTTATCTTTCGACGGAATTGTGTGTTCTTTTAATGATTTATAGCAGCGTTTTATAGTGACTTTCATTGAATAATACCTTTAAGATGTTAGAATTGGTTCGATATGTGAGCATACTAGAGTAGTCGCTTACAAATTTTTACGACCTTGAGTATTGTGTAGTGTTGTCTGTTATCTAGGTTCGATTGTAAAACTAATAAGTACAGTCAGCGTCAAAAATGTGTTGTAGGTACCTATTTATTGTTCACAATGATCATTTATGAATTTATCAGTAAATAAATATTAAAATGATAAAGGTACTTATATTTTTAACTTAGTTTCAACAACGAGTTTAATTATGCATGTTAAATAATATTATGACGCAATGAGTTTTTAATTTTCGATTAAGTCCTGCATTTAAGGTGTAGTAGTACAGTATTTAGTAAAAAAACTGATAATGATCTCAACCTAGGTATTGTGCAATAAAATACATGATAACCGTGATACAGTAAAATATAAAGACTGATTTTTATCACTACAAACGTACAAATAAAACGATCGCCATAGTAGTATAAATTATACTTTATAACGTAAATTTTTATTTCAGATCCAAAATGAACGTAAAGGCGGCGCTGGCCATATCAATGGTCTTCATTGGATGCTGTTCCAATGTGGTGTTCCTTGAACTGGTCGTCAAAGAGGACCCTGGTGCCGGGAACCTTGCCACATTCCTCCAGTTCCTATTCATAGCCACCGTCGGCTTCTGCACCGTCGGCAAATTCGGAACGGCACCACGAAAAATTCCATTCAAACAGTACCTCATTCTTGTAGGCTTCTTCTGGACCAGCAGTGTGGCGAACAACTACGCCTTCGACTTTAACATATCCATGCCTCTACACATGATCTTCCGAGCCGGTTCCCTAATGGCCAACATGGCTATGGGCGTGTGGATCCTAAAGAAACAATACCCTCCACTCAAATATCTCGCTATCTTCATGATATCGGCTGGTATCTCCATCTGCACTATTGTATCCAGCAGCGACGTCAAAGCCCCGAGAGCAACACACGAAGACGCAACAGAGGAAGAAAGACTTAAATTCATTGATTGGCTTTGGTGGTGTCTGGGGATAGCCATATTGACCTTCGCATTATTCGTCTCGGCTCGAATGGGCATTTTCCAAGAATCCTTATATTCCAAACACGGGAAACATCCCTGGGAGGCTCTCTACTACACGCATTTACTGCCATTAGTATTCTGGCTGCCAACTACCCCTAATTTGATTGGGCACATAAAATTGGCGACTGAAACACCAGATGTAGAATTTTTGGGCCTAATTTTGCCTAGGCAAGTGCTCTATCTAATCCTGTATGTGTCTACACAAGGATTGTGTATTAGCGCTGTGTATGTGCTAACGACGGAATGTGCGTCATTGACTGTTACCTTGACAGTGACTCTTAGAAAATTCGTATCACTTTTGTTCTCAATCGTGTACTTTAGAAATCCGTTTACGCTGGGACATTGGATCGGGACGCTGTTGGTTTTTGTGGGCACATTAATATTTACGGAGTTATTGCAAAAGTTTGTGGTCCTATTTCTGCCGGCAAAAGTGGAACCGACGAAGAAAAAAGAATAAAAAATACAAGAATTACTCAAACACTTTTGTCTTAGTGAAATTCGGTTTTGTTTATAATAGGGCTGTAAGCTGTCTGTAAAGTTGTGATAAAGAGTGACAGTGATTTAATGATATTAAATTTTGAAATTAAGTATTAATACTACTACATAATTATTGTACCCTGCACTTATAAAGACCACAAATTCATATTTTATAAAAAGTGAAAGTGAAAAAAATATTACCACTTAAGTTTTAATAAGTTTTAGAGCTAGGTACTAATTATAATAAATGCTGCATTTATAATAAAATTTCACAAAGCAATCATATAGGTTGAAGAAGGTGCCATCACATTAAGTTATACCTGTATGATTCACGTGTGAGTGGGCAATATGATATTTCGTTTAATTTGCATACGTTTATAGACTATTCAAGGTTTTCTATAATTTGGACAGTTTAAGAACAAAGTACTAAGGTGATCAATGTAAGAAAACATGTTACGATACTTACAATACACACTTATTATCTTTAAACAATAATTATTTCAAGGATAAACGTAATGACTAAAAATGATTACGCTTAGTCATTACGAATAATGTGATATCGTTATTCTATGATAATATCAGTCATGCTATGAAAAACATTGCGTAGTTAATGACCACATTTTATTAAAAATATCAAAGTAGACAATTAATCCGTAATTGCACATAGTTCAACATTATGAATAGTAGTGTTACAAGGAAAATAATTGAAAATATTATTTGAAAAATGTGTTATCTTTTGACTTCTTCTTGAAACTGTTATATCATAATGCAAATGATTGAATACTACTAACATCCGGCAACAATAAATTATGTTTTTTTATTTTTTATATCTTTAAATGTGTGTTGAAATGCTTATGATAATTTATTTAATGACATACGAGTACAAAAATAAACATTCACATATCTTTTTCTTAATCTGTATAACATAGTACCAGCTGTTATAAGAAATGAAAAATATGTTAAAAGTATGTTTACTTGTAGGTAAATAATTGCGTTCTTAATATACCATTCTGCTTAATTCCATTTTCTGCTAAAATTAAGAATTGAATCGTTATGTATGTAATTTATAAAGTAATTAATTTTATAAAAAAACTATTTCACAAGCCAGTGAAAAAATGAGTCGTTATCAAATCTGTTTTATTCTGACTGTACTTGCGTTTATTAATTTTATTGTAGATGACTGTTTTGTTGACGCTACTCATATGTGCGTTGTTATGATAATAATATAAGTAATTAATAAAATGAGTTTGACAGAAATAGAGAATTTTATTTATAAGCTTACACCACTGACCTCTAATACTCATATAAAAGTACGCTGGACTAAAGTTGTCTAAGAAATGATGGATATTTTTTGTGCCTCGTTAAAGCGCCCCCCGACGAGTGTCCAGGGCACTAAATACAGTAACTTACATAAGTTTATGTCTACTCTAACATAGTTCGGTGGACGCTCACTACAGCCGTCAGCGCCAAAATGGCGATAATCAAATGGCTTGATTTTTGGTTGATAGTTGACAGATGCATTACTTGTATTATTATAAAGTGGTCAGTGGCTCACACTGACTGATTTGAATTTACAATCATGCAGATTAGAGAGTTCTTCTTCTTTTTGTCTCGACTCTTAATACTCGGCGACTAAAAAAGTGAGTAAGAGTGAATGCTAGTGGTTCCCTGCCGCGACTTCGTTTATATCGCGACAGAATAGTTATGTCCTTCCTAGGGCCTCAAATCGGTCAGTCAGTGGTATAAGCATCAAGAGGTAACATACATACGGACTGAATATAAATAACGTAGACACATATACCTATCATTAATCTGTGGATAGAAAGACAGACGCACTTTCGCATCCATCTCAATTGGTAGGATAAGGGCTTATCATTAGGTACCTATAACATCCAAACATGATTTTGAGCCTGTCTGTACATTTACCGTATGATAAATAGAACGCAAATTGATCATTACTTGTAATAAGTACACTTATAATTTTCGTGTTCATCAAGCCCGTTGATTAAAACGTATATCAATTTGAATAAAAACCTAACATCACGGACAAATGTATATTCGTCCAAGCTGGCATGTAGCTGGATAAACAGTGTTTTGTTCGTATATTTTAATAAATTCATTTAATTCGTATAGTTTACTGTTTTTTTTATTATAGACGTCCTATTCGGGTAGGTATCAGGTATCTACTTACTAGCTAAAATAATCAGAGAACATTGAATGACACGCATATTTTTTATCATAGATTACGTAAGACATAAACGACAATGTCATGATAAGATTGAAGACCGTCTTGTTATAGTGGTTCGCGCTCCGAACTACACAACTAGAGGTTGAATTTGAACCCAAATCAGTTTGCCTAGAGCTCAGTTTCGTTTACAGCGCTCGCCTCGTTTGTATGGCGTCCGACGACTCGGGAGTCTTTTTCAGAGCTCGACCTTCTTTGAAGGCTCGAACCCTTTTTTAAAGCTCGATGTTCGCGGCTCGGCTAGGCTCGGGACTTCGAGCCTCCCGAGCTCACTGAGTCTTGCCATTCCGCCTCGAGGCTTCAAAAAAAAATCACATAATATTATTGCACATTACAAGGTCTTTTAATTATTAGGTCTTTTAATTTACAAGAGCAAAAAGAACTTAAAGCCATGTGGTATTACTTAAGGATATCATTATTGTATTCGTCTATAGTGTAATAGCATTTTTGAATGAGAAGAGTTCTGAGTTTATTTTTAAAGGAATTTAAATTATTTTCATTTTTTAGATAATTCGGAAGCTTATTGTAGATTTGTATGCAACGATATTGTGGGCTATTTCTGTACATTTCAATTCTTGGAACAGGGAGGACCAGATGATTTCTACGGCGTGCGTTTTGACATTCTTCGAACATATGGATATTTTTCTTTACAAATAAACCTACTTCAAGTATATATAGACAGGGGAGACTAAGTATGCGCTCCTCAACAAAGTGGGGTCTGCAGCTGTCCCTTCGACCTAAGTTGGTAAGAGCACTCGCCCGGATAGCGAAGGGACGTGGGTTCGAGTCCCACCGGATGACACAGTCGATTAATTTTTGTGAGCGAAAATCAATTTGATTTCGTAAAAACTTTCAAAATAATTGCTTAAGTTATAAAAATAATTATAAGTTAAGCTGATTTTATCTTATCTGATGGTAAAATATTTGTAAAAATATTTCCATCGGATACATGCGGGTACATTCCCCAAGTATTGATGAAATCGAATGCCGGCTCACTGGCGTAGCAAGCACTTCCAAAGATTCGTCGTCTGACTACGTCCTCCGTAGCTTAGTTAATAAGAGCACTCGCCCGGATAGCGAAGGGACGTGGGTTCGAGTCCCACCGGATGACACAGTCGATAAATTTTTGTGAGCGAAAATCAATTTGATATTAAATACTAGCAGTTCCTCGCGACTTTGCCCGCGCCAAAAGTCGGATTTTCCATACAAATTTTCATCCCCCATTTCACCCCCTTTATGATTTTATATCGCGACCAAAAGTAGCATATGTCCTTCCCAGTGTCTCAAACTATCTCTGTGCCAAATTTCATTTGATTCGGTCCTGTAGTTTCGGAGCCTATTCGATGCAAATTAACAAACAAACAAACAAATCTTTCCTTTTTTATTACAAGCTTTTATTTAGCTTGCAATGTGACTAACTATGTATGTTTGTTCGGGTGGAACCTTGCAACTCTATTTTGAAGCAGATATCTTCAACCGATTGAGCTGAAATTTTGTATACACGTTTAGTTTGGATGACAATGCATGGTAAGATGCATGACGTCATTCTAAATTCAACATGGTGGACCATTCAAGTTGGCGGGCTCGTTATTTTCAATGCACTTCTACAATATTAGTATCAAATGAAAGGGCTTGCTGAGAGTAACTCAAAAAATAAAGTGACGTTACTAAAAAATCAAAATGGCCGACTTGTGAATGCAATCCTCTAATATGGGTATCAAATAAAAGGGCTTGCTGAGAATAACTCGATAAATAAGGTGACGTCATTCCAAATCCAATATGGCGGACTTCTAAAGATGGCAGACTTAAGTTTTCTTTGCTTTCTTACAATGTAGGTATCAAATAAACGGGCATGCTGAGAATAACTCTATAAATAAGGTGACGTCACTCTAAATCTAATATGGCGGACTTTTAAAGATAACGGACAAACATATTCATGTTTTAAAAGCTTTCCTACAATATGGGTATCAAATGAAAAGGCTTGCTGATAACATATCCATAAATAAGGTGACGTCACTTCAATTCCAATATGGCGGACTATGATTTTATGCTTTCTTACAATATGGGTATCAAATGAAAGAGCTTGCTGAGAATAACTCGATATAGAAGGTGACGTCACTCTTAATCCAATATGGTGGACTTCTAAACATAGCCGCCTTAGTTTTTTGTGCTTTCCTACAATATGTGTATCAAATCAAAGTGCTTGCTGAGAATAATTGGATAAAGTGACCGCACTGTAAATCCAATATGGCGGGCTTAGAACGATGGCGGACTAAGTTTTGTATATTTTCTTACAATATGGGTATCAAATGGTAATAAGGTGACGTCACTTCAAATCATATAATGGCGGACTCCTAGAGATGGCGGACTAAGTTTTTTTATGCTTTCTTACAATATGGGTATCAAGCTTTTGTATAATATAAATTGTGTAATGATGTTATTATTTGATCGTAAAAGTTTTAAAGAAAAAATTATTTTATACTTTTTAGCGCATTGTTATAAAAGCTTGTTGTTAAAAAAGGTTTTTTACTTGTTATTTATTATAATATTAAATAAACCACAAGTAGTAAAATTATGTCACTGTTTTTCTACTCAGGAATGCTACGAATTAGAAATTCTTTCCCTCACAATTTGTAAGAGTGCAGCTGTTTTTGTTTAATTAAACGGTCTTCCATTCTGACCAAAACCAAATCCGAACAGCGAATAAAGAAATACTTTCTATTTCACAAGTTAGTAATTTCCCGTACCCAATGTAAATAGCACTGGATATACATTTCTTTGTGGCAGCGTAAACACTAAACCGGTTGAATTTAAACCGTGCCCAACCAACCGATTTTACCACACACTAAATTTCACCCCTAAAAAGGCATCTTTAAAAATTCTTTCGGCAAGATAAACCTAAAAATGTGCCTCACACGTTACCCGCTAGCCACGATTGGCCAAAAATTAGTGTGTGCCGAAGCAAGCGCTTCGCCTTGCGAAATTTCCTACCCCTAAATTCAACAGCAGATATCTCCTCCTGTTCGGATAAGCGAAATTGGCTCTAAACCCTCAGGAATAGAGATCAAGTGGATTTTGACGAAGTACTCGTTAAATTTGTATGTACCGTCGTAAAGCAGACGACGACGGAATTTCAACAAGTTGGATCCGCGTTTGGGGTGCATTCGTCCCTTGCACTCCCCGAGTTCCTATATCCAGGTGTTAAGGTCTATTTTGGGAGTTCCCCCCGGCCACTTAGCTGGCTGCAGCGCAGACATTCTTGACGAATGTTGCCAAAAACTGGGCAGTTTTCACCTCGTTGCCGGTTCGTTTTATTGTTTTGTTTACGCTTTAGTTTTATTAGGGCTTTGCTTGGACGTGCGAAATTTTGGGCTTGTGCTTAGTAGGTGGAAAATTTATGAGGGGACGCCACCTGCTGACTGTATGAGAAGAAAATCAAAGAACCACAAGTATAGGTTCATACACTTAGTTACTTGAAAAATATACCTACGCATGGAAACTTAAATATTTTGCAATCAGTTGTGGAACCTTCTAGGATAGATATTTAGACTTTAGCTTCTGACCTAGACAACATCTGAAGTTACGTACTTCGTAATATGGTGCTACAGTGTCGAAATATAATAATTAATAAATATCTGAATTGTTTCAAGAAGCATACCTTAAGCATTTGAGCTTGTACTATGCCGACTAGGATAACGGATAGATACATACTTCTTACATACGTCTATAAATATGCATGACTTAAGTATAATTACTCGTGTTCTTCACAAAAGATTTTTGCTCCTTGCGGGGTTTGAATCCGCAGCTTCTGGTTTTATAATTCGTAGCACGAACTACGGTTTTCGTCACCGAAATATGGGAGACTTGGTAAAACCGGTACAGTGGGCCACGCATCAACCTTCCCAAATCTATGATATGGAACTCTATGTGATCTGTCAAATTTCCGCAACTAGGCCTGTGTATCTTCTCGCGTAGGTAGCAAAACGTACCTACTCGCGGCGACCCCTTGGTAAGGGACTAAACAAGTTGGCTGTCGCTAGCCGGCAGCGACACGCTTCCGCGTTTTATTCACCGCGGTGCGCGGTTGGTTGCTGGTTCGAGCGTGAATGAAGTCCTAGAAAGATGCGCTAGATGGCGTAAGTAGCTTCTTGTAGCAGTCAACCCTATCGCGTTGCGTGATAGTACGTCACTGAATAGGTTTAGTGTATTATGAATCATATTCCAGAGTTATAAGAATGAAATTATCTTGCAATGTATTTCTGTAGGTGTCTACACGAAAATGTGCTTGAGTCAGAGGCAAACTGAATTACACCATATCGTTAACAACATTGAGTAGATATTTCTTTGAATTTACTTGCAAAGTCATACTTCTGTACGGAGTACTAGTACTTACTCGTATTCTGTGCCGCAACCTTAATATTATGTTGAATATTAAGGTTGCAGAAATTTGACAGATCAGGGTAGGTTGATGTTGGGCCCACTGTACATAGTCATATGAACCATCATAAGAAAACGAATGTAAAACCAAATTACACAGAGTCTAAATAGCATAGCAGTCAAAATGAAAAAATATTGGAAACCATTCAAATCTATCTATTCGCTTGTTACAGATGGGGAGCCCATCAAACTACCCGAGAACTTGGAGAGTCTACCGCGGGCGGAACACTTCGCTGCGCAGAGGCATCGATGGAACACCAATGAGGTAAGTTATATTGACATACATGAATTCATTTCTTTCGAGTGTTGAGGGTGTAATCCCAATAACATTGTTAAAAGCAACCTGACATTACAGCGTTAAAAAGCACTTGAAAATTTGGACGGGTTCTGCCAACGGGTTCTAGGGTGGCCGAGAGGTTAGGCAATCGCCCGGTATGCGAGGAACGCTTGTTTGATTCCCGCCTCTGGTGGTCATTTTTTCAAGTGCAATAATATCTACATACATGCATTCCGAAATAAACAGTACTTAGTTACGATGATGGCCAGACCAATGAGGAGGTTTTGAGCATTGTTAGAGAGAGTCAAACTAAATTCTTGAAATAATTGAGAATAGGAGAGGGAAAATGCTGGGACACTTGATACGACACGAAGACCTTATAAACACAATTATTGATCCCCTCAATAACAGTACAGGCAGATGAAAAAAGGCAGAGAGGGAGACCTAGAAGGTCATTCATGGATCAATCTTCCTCCAGCGTGGGTGTAGGAGAGGGTTGATTGACGTGTTCCATACAAACATTACCTACTACCCTTTAAACCTTTTTCCCCACTATCCAACCCCGCTTTATGAATTGGGCGTTATAAATGGTCAAAACTTATAAACAAAAATTTATAATACCTACTTGCGCACCCTTTTGTATACTTACTACTTTTATTTATATAATACTTGACCAATTTGTATACTTTGCAAATTTACTAAGCACATTATTGTAGTCAGAAACACCCTCATGTAGTTGTTCCATTGCCTAGAGAAGAAAAACAACATGGATTTTACACGGTTTTATGAGAAAATCAACAGTCAGACAATCAGATATTGGTGTAATAGTTAAGTTATTTCGTATAGTTATGGTGTTTGAGTAAATTTTTACTCTCCACCAAAGGGTTTTTGAAATCCCAAATATTTTGAAAATCACAAATAAAAATTTATCAAAAAGAGAAAAAAAACAATACCGTGATCACGCGGGTCTTTATGAGGATTTAGATTAATACTCCGAAGTTGCTTGGCTAATGATAGTATGTTATCCAAAAAATACATAAAACTGAAATTGGTATGTCAAATTCACAGTTACAAATTATATTGCTTCAAAGTTCAATACGCACTAATTACAGTGGTAGTTTGCTGTCATTGCTGTGCATTTGCTTTTTGATTTTATCAGGCAATTCAACGACATTAAGTCCGTTTTGGTGTGAAGAATATTAAAGACTATTCCTAGATTCCTACCTACCTATAAATAAGAATACCTATGATTAATATTCAAGACAGACAGATTTTTCTAAAAAATAACATATGTATTGTCTCAATTTTACAAAACTCTGGGATCCTCAGACTTCCAGCCAGCACGAAAATGCTTTATAATTGTATCGTTAACTCGGGTAAGACATTTTAAGTCCAAGAAAGGCAAAAAGCCTACGGTGTCCGTGTCGCTCGCTCCGAGCTGTTTGTTTTTCACGTGGACGTCGACATCGTGTCAGGTGCGATGTGTGCTAGTTTATTTGTTAACTTGTGTTTTCCTTTAAAACCGTGCCCAATTTTAGAGGTTTTCTTTATAAATTTTGACCAATAGAATCAAAAACTCGTCTTTTGACAATCAGCCACATTAACTTTTCTGAGAATTATGACTGAAATAAATTGTTTCAACGAACACACCAATACCCTAGCCCCAAACTAAGCGTGAGCTTATGCTATGGTGATTAGGATAACCGATAGACCTACTTATATACGTTTATAAACATCCATGACTTAGGAACAAATGCTCGTGCTCATCACATAAACATTTGCCCCTTGCTGGATTTGAGTGGTTTTCCTTTCGCAATGCTGGCAATGGCATCATTTGAAACAGCAAAATATTTTATCTAAGCACAATGTTTAACTCTCATGACTATGGCTCGGGGAATTATGTGGAATGAAATACTCGATTACATTATTCATCAAACTAAATCTGATTAGCTACGAATTTGTTTGGGGAATTCGTAATTGATTGGTCGGTTTTAGTATTGGCACTATAACCTCCTGCTATTAGATAAGTTAAATCATCACATCACTCAACAAAAACTTAAATATAAGAGTTGGTCGTATTTACAATAGAGTTTGTATAAAATCTTTATTTAGTATTCATTGACTTGAGAAACATTCCTAATTTTGCAATCATCAGAAGACAGCTTAAATTTTGTAGCTCACACATTGTGTAATGTAATAATTAAAGCAGTTTGACCAAGTACGTGGGTAGAATTACAATGAATTCTCAAATAAAAGCAACAGTAACTATACAATGCCGCGCAAACATGTGGTGGGTCATGTATAATGCAAATAGTCATGTGTGTCTCATATCTCGTCGTCGCTATGTTTCAGCCTACTTAACTTGGCGTAGATTAGCTTTAGTGCCCCTACCATTTGTTACCTGTAATAAATCATACTAACATATTACCTACAACTATTTATATTCGCAGGCTACGGATTGTGCCTTGAGGATTTCATTATTTATAGTAGGAAGGCGACGCCTTGAAGAAACTCTATTAAGGATTTTGAAAAAAAGACGGGGAATTGTTTTGAAATAAATACTTAAGTTATTTTAAACAAAATAAAACATTAAGTATAAACTACAATTTAGCAATTCATACATTATCTTATCTTCTTTAAGATAGTGTCGATTCCTTTACGTAAATCAACATAAAAAAATGACATCATAATTATATAGTTGATAAAAAAATTGTAATAATTATGAGGAATATAATTATAAGTATCCCAATCGCTACGACTTGGTTTACTCAGTAAGTTCCTATTCAGGTTTTGATCTATTTCTTACATATAATCTTATAAGATACGAGTAGATGTATTAATTATTAACAAAATTCTTCAGTCTATTAGAAAAAGTTTGGCTTACGTTGTTAATAGTGCTATCTTATAGATTAATGAAGAAATAATTCCGGAGATTGCTAGCAAATCTGAATAGCTTCAAACTTGGTATACACTTTCATGTGAACTTTAAATGATTTCCATAGTAGCACTCGTCCGTTAGATTAGGTCGGTTAATGAAATGCGTGGTGTGTAAATTAGCCCCCGCTACGGGTAACAGTTGTTATGATAATGGCTCGCATGACCTGCGCCCGCCGTGCACCGGCCAGATACTAGGGTGGTGTCACCACGAATACGAGATTTTAAATTGCTGCCTCAAAGCAATGGTAGCAAAGTACGGGTCCTTGTAAAATAGTGTAGGTAGTCTGACCTACACGTCTGTTGACTAGATTTTAATGAATTAGTTAACCATCAAAAAGTTTGTCGATCTTTCGAGTCTTTTTGCAGAGGTCCTTAAAGTAATCTATTACACTTTTACCTACTCTTAGTACAGCCCTCTTTTCCTCTCTAGAAGGTCTTGAGTCTCGGTCTAAATCTTTTGCGGTTTTGGATGTAAGCTCATACTCTTGTTGCTCTTTTTTGGGGGTTGCCCCTACAAAGAGCTGTTTGCACGTTGTAAATAATTGTTGCGGAGTCGAAATCATGCAGTACTTACGAGAATTAGTTATTTTGTCAGCCGCTTTTGATTAAAATCCTTGACAATAACGATGACGATCGTCTTAGTGTAGTTGTTTGCGTTCCGCAGAAGTTGCGGGTTCAAATCCTGCAAGGGGCAAATGTTTGTGTGATGAGCACGAGCATTTGTATCTACCTAAGTCATGGATGTTTATAACCTTTTTAAGTATGTCTATCAGTTATCCAAGTCGTCATAGCACAAGCTATGGCCTTACTTGTAGAGCTAGGTAATTGGTGTGATTGTTGGAACAGTTTATTAAGTTTTATTTTAAACTTTCGTTAGTCAAACTCCACCTTCGCTTTCGTATACGAATACGACTACAATCTTTTGTATACGAATGGACTAGAACTTTACATAATTGTATTAACATAAATATACGTTTAACAAACAAAGCAAATTCATAAAATATCTTGCATATAATATTTTCTTAGTAATGCTGCAACAATAGTGCAGTTTCAAACCATTTTGCTAGCTAGCAAAACTTAAAAACCCGTTTCAAAAAGGTTCTTTCAAACTCTAATTTCACTTTATAGTACTTAAGGTTTTAATAAGTACTATAAATTATTAATACGCTTTACTATCGATAAAGCGCCAAGGATCGAATGGTTTATTAAGCTAGAAGTACAGCCCGTTGTAATATTAAGTTCTCGAATGGTGCCTCCGGGAAATTAGGACTTTGTGGCCGGTGATTGGTACTAAATTGAGGGTAGGCAAGTCGGGGGGTAGTTAGGCCATTTATGGAGTGGGGGTGATTGATGTATGTTAAAGAAGTGTGACAAGTACTTATTGATAGTGTGTAGCTGGGAAAACAATGAATTTAACATCATTCGGCCGCATAGACTAAATTGAAAGTAATAATTGAAGTGATTAAAACACAATTTTACGGATTACTTCGCGATTTATTTACATTTTATTTTAAACCTGACGTTTAAACGTAAGAAACAAATAAATAATTGAAGTGTACAATAAACTTAATTATAAATTAATATGATAATGTGAATTCAGAGTCTTACGAAAATTAGTAATTCCTAATCTAAAAAAAACATAAAGAGAGAGATCCAGATCAAATATCACTATCAAAGACCATCTTATCCCCGTCACACAAAACATCGAGAATTTGTGGAACGATTATTTACAAATTCAAAATAAATTTTAATTTTATATCGTGAGTTGTTATGGTTGGTTGAATGGTTGGCACTGTTTTTATCAATATTTAGGAAAAAAATTAACGTTCCTGAAAAAGGGTCTTGAGCGGACGTACAGACAGATGGACAACAAAGTGATTCCGTTTTTTCTTCTTGACTTACGGAATCGTAAAAATCCCCGATGAAATTCCTATCCAACCCTATTTCCACAAGAGTTTAACTAAGTATTTAAATCTCAAGAAAGAGGAGATAATCTAAGTACCTCCTAATTGGGGAAAGCATTAACTTGCAGGTAACCAAG
The DNA here is from genome assembly GCA_949316185.1 of Pyrausta nigrata. Lineage (NCBI taxonomy): Eukaryota > Metazoa > Arthropoda > Insecta > Lepidoptera > Crambidae > Pyrausta > Pyrausta nigrata. The sequence goes on along the minus strand of OX438946.1, from coordinate 16,295,521 downwards.
TTAGCTTAACCGTACGTTAAGCAGCCTTAGCCGAAGTTATACGGCGTTGAAGCCAAGTAGGATAATTCGTTGCCTTACTTCGTTTCAAATTACAGAGGTGAATTGATTTTCCAGTTGAACTTCGGGATACTTAGCTACATAATAACTGATGTAATTATATTTGAGGTTTAATAATTTCAACTAATCAGATTTATCACTAGGTTAATGTTTAGTTTTTAGAAGACTTGTATTATGAAAGATTTACATTGAAACCAACTAGAAATTCTGGAAACTAGTGTAAAAATGTAAAAATTTATACTGTTTTTTTTTTATTATTTGAAATGGTTTTGCTCTTGACTCTAGACTTTAGACTAGTTTTTAGAAGACTTGTATTATGAAAGATTTACATTGAAACCAACTAGAAATTCTGGAACCTAGTGTAAAAATGTAAAAGTTTATACAGTTTTTTTTTTTTTATTTGAAATGGTTTTGCTCTTGACTCTAGACTAAGCCAGACGTGGCACAGACAGAGTCGATAAAATATATTCATCGTGAAATACACAAACAATCTTCTACCGTGCATTTAACTAAGTTAAATAATACCTCGTTCCTTGCTACAGTTAAACGTAACACCACAATTCAAAAGGAGATATTACAGAGTATTCTCTGTATAAAAATATCCTGTGTATATAAATATTTTTACTATCATCATTTAGACGTACCACAATATCTCAGCCACGTTTTTCTTCGAGACAATTTTAAAAGGGCTAAGTTTTGAATAAGGCCAGGAGCGCATTACCAAAGTCATCGTTCTCTCCTAAGTGTCGCCATAACTTGACGAATTCCAACCATTATACTAATGTTGTTTGTTGTGTTCTTCTTACCATAGAGTAAATAGTCATGAATAGAATATCAGCAGGCCCATTGCCTAACTCGATGGCTTAAAGATAAAGTCATTTATTTATGCATGTAGATCCACCGGGGGCACTTATACACGTTCCAATATATTTTTAAGCCTACCACTGCTTCGGGACAATTATATGCAAGTGCTGAGAAGAAGCAGCGCAAGAAACTCAGTCACTATTGTCAAAGCCTTTTTTAAAAATAAGCGAGCTGGTCCACACGTTTACATCATTCAAATATTCGTTTACTTTAGAATAACCTTTTGTCATTAAGTTATCTTTTATAAATGATTTAAATTTATTAATAGGTAATTTATACATTTAACCATAAAAAATAAAATATATATATAACACATTGGAATAGTTATATCTTCCAAGTAACCAATAATAGCTTTCAATAATAGCTTCCAATAATAGCTTTCAAATCAACGTTCGTTTGAAAGTTTGCTGACGTCAGCAGCAGGCCCAATGCCTAAATTGATACAAGACTATGACATATGATTGATTCCACTTGCCCCATATTACTATCGGGACATAACACGTAGGCGGGGTTTTCAACTTTATGTCGTTAAGATACCACTAATACGCACCAAACGTTTTAAATCTACGTTCCTCTAGCGTACGGCTATAGAGGCAATTCGTTGCCAGCTGAAATGTTTCCTAAACGCTATGATCGGGATTCCTTAAAAAGAGTTTTTTTACTAGTCAGACATGACATGATCCATCCTCGGCCGCATCGTCACTTGCCATCGGTTGAGATTGCAGCTAAAAATATCCGTAGTATTAAATTTAAAAAAATATGAATCGTATATTTTTCATGCGGTGCTTTCCAGACTTCAACGGCCTACAAAAAAATTAGACCAGGTTTAAACTAAGTTAATTTTAGCCGACAACAGAGAAACGAATTCGACGAAACACATTCGTGACATAAATTAATAGAGAAACGCTTTTCTAATTGGCTAGCTAATAGCTTAGTCCTGGCTTAAGCCCGGTACTAAGTTTTTGTTATAACGGGGCAACAGTTTTAAAGCCATTTTGAAAGCCATTGAGTTAGGCATTAGGCCTGTGGGTAGCAATGATGCGTCTTGCTCTCGAGACGGTAGTTTAACTATTTCTTTATTTGTCAGACTTGTTCGGTGATCTTTGTTCAGGGAAAGTATACTCAATGTTTTTCTACTGTGGTCTTACTGTGTCTGAGCTTCAGTATTAACAACGGCAAAGTTGGAAAGTCGGGATATAATATAACTATGGGTATAGTATGAGAATAAGGTACACATCCCTCGTATATCTTAATATTTCTCGGAAACTTTGCACTGAGAGGGTTATTTCTAAATGTTTTTACTGGGTTAGAAAGTTCTTATATAGTTGAATCTTTATATAGTTGTGCTGTACGTACTATGTGAAACGTTATTCAGTTGTCTGTTTACTTTTGCTTTGAGTTTAGTTTTAGGAAACCTGGTAGTGGATTATGTAACTTTAAATGAAATTATTTCAATCAAAGTTTTGTTGCTAAATTGGCCATTCACGGCCAGTTACACTAATAAGTCGGTCTGAGGTATGAACAAAATTTTACGTTTTCAATATCGGTAATAAAAATCTAGGCTATAGGCATAAGTACTAAACAAGTAACTTAACGTTATTTTTTTTCATAATTGCCCATATTTACCGGTTTTAAGACCTTCTCGCCCATTTTACCCACTAAATTAAAAAAACTAAAAGTCCCCTTTGCGTGGGGAATTGCCCACGTTCTAGCAGCACTGAATGAAAGTCAGTTTTCAGATTATTTTTATGTTAGTGAGTGGAGTCATTTTTTGAACAGACCGTGAATGGCCAGCTTAACAGAGTAACTGAAGTTGGCAAATGTGACATTTTCAAGCGATTTCAATCCTGAATTGTTAGCAACCGAGTTACGTAATTAGCCCCCTGGGCCCGTAGACAAGATGCAATCTATTCTAAAGCGAAGTTCGCTATCTAAATGTATGAAACTGACATAAACCATCGAAACGCCACGTGACTTTTGCACACATATTTTGACATTTCGTTGGCGATGGCGAAGTCCGTTATAGAAAGATTTTATCTTGCCTATGGCCCTGGTTAGTTACAGGGTTTCCAACTCGCATCTCTATTAAATTTTTACTTCAAATTAAAACCCCTAAAATGCGTTACCTGGTAGAAAATGGTTTTAGAAATAAGACCGTCACGCAACTTCTTCATTAAAATTAATCACTTATAAATCCGCGGTGCATAAATAAAACGCACTAATCAAATTAAAGTTGAAAAAAGTTTTGAGCCCGTTTTAATGATCCGCTGTGTGTTTATTTTAACGACGACCTTCAGTCATGTGATAAAGTGTAAAGAAGTACCTGCCCCATGCCCAAGTCAGAGACAGAGGAAATGTTAAAAGAATAAATTGAAAATTGTTTTCGTGAACATCACAAAAGTGTCGCCTAATATCGTTAACGTAGCTAATAAATGTTTTAATTTGCTAGTCTGCATTAAAACGGTAAAAGTTTTTATAGAAAAATAATCTATATTTTTGTAGTATTTTGGTAAGAGGCTTTTACGGTAAAAATAATCTGTTAAACGGGATGTTCCAGCATAAACAAAACGTGTATAAAAATTTACGTTTTACAAAATAACCCTAAATGTAGGCATGGCATGACACCTCCCGCCCATCTATAGGGTGGGTACACACCGAGCGAGACCTATAATTATTTAGATTTAAAAGTATACCGACACAATGTACATACGGCGGCAGGTTAGACTACTCCACTTTGACCTAGAGACCGCCCCTATTCCCTACGTAATAAAAGCTGTTTTCGTAGTTCACATGGGTAGCCTGACGTGCTACCGACCGTACTACAATAAAACTTGGGCCTTACTCTAGTAACAAAATCGTACCGGAACAGGAAGGTTTTATCAGTTTCATTATAGGTCAAATCAAATGTCAAAATCAAGAAGAATTACACTAGAAACTAGAATTACACTAGAAACTAGAATTACACTAGAAACTAGAATTACACTAGACACAGCGATTGTAACGATTTCTCATACAAACTTGCTTCATCCCCATTGCGAATAAATGCGACTGTATTTGTGACCCAAAATAGAACAACGACGAGAATGAAGAGTATGGTAGACTTTAGTCATTTATATGATTTAATATATGTATAATACCTAATTCCACTCATTTTTTAATTTCAAAGGTCTTATTTATGTAAACCAATGCCCTGTGTTGCGACGTTCAATATTTAATATAACACTTTTCTCATTTTCTTAGCGTTATCCATGGCATTATCAGGATATGAATTCAGGCGCGAGGTCCTAGGGTCCGCTTTGGACCGTGATCCAGCATACGGCAGATCATGCAATTTCACTGGAGCGACTGTCATCTGCCACTGCCAAAATTTAATATCACACATTTATTATTATTACACGGTCCTCTCAGTGAGTACTCAGCTTAAAATACAAACGAGCAGTGTCCCATTTTTGCGTTCAAATAGAATTTATTTTAATTGTCTTCACTCTCTCGTCACAGCATTTTATACAGCAAAATATCCGCTTGTTATCCGCTGGGGAGGAAGGGATAGGGTTCGTAATATGATAATCGATTGTTTGGAATCAATTAATCGGGTTAGGCGCGAATAAAGTGTCGCGGAGCGAAGAGACGCTTGAGTGATAAGGTTCAGTGTTTACGGAGTTAGATACCGTAGGTTCTGGATTTTTTCAAAAGGATCTAAACATTTTGTAGGGACTTATATCGACCATACCTGTAGACATTTTCAATTCCTCTTTGTAAACATTTGAGGCTCTTTTCCAATTAAGCGTACATGAGGTCTAACTTTATCAACTGTATTCCTTTTAGGAGGTGATTCTGTTGCTCTAATACAACCACTTATACTATGGGACGAACATCGAAATCTCATCAATGGTATCTAATAAAAAAGTGATTTTTTTCTGGATTTTATGTTTAAAGGTGCTTGAACTCGTCAAATGCAAGGTTGATGTTGTACTATGTTTTGAATTTGTAAGGCGTAGCATATCCTTGTGTAATTCATCTACTTTAAGCTCCTTAGTTCTAAATTTGCCTTTTTAGGCTTCCGTATCTCGAAGGTTAAAAAGAACCCTTATAGAATCACTTTGTTGTCCGTCATTCTTTCAAGACCTTTTTCTCAAAAACGGTTGAAAATAACATCAAATAGTAATGGCTAAAAAAAAATATACGTCTAAGTTAACACAATCCAAAGATACGACCATTTTATCAGTATTTGTAACATTTTGCAGGGGAATCCACTTTCTATGGCACTTTCTATGGACCTAGAATCAAGAAGATAGGTCTTACAGCACAAGTAAAGGAACAGTCCGAAAACCGTGTGGTTACATCGTAGAAAAAAAAACCTTTGTTTATACGGAACCTTCAGTACGCGAGTCCGGCTCGCATTTGCCCTTTTTTTCAATAAAACACATCTCTATAGTACAGAAAGAGTGAGAAAGAGTAACTCTCCCGTTACCCCCGTTGTTTACACCTTCCGTTAAGGCCCGTTGGTTCCGTATGCAAATTTAACGATCTGGGGTCAGATGACGCGAATAACGATAGATTTACGAAGGGATACCGACCACATTAGAATTGATGGCTTATAAAAAGTAACAGCCCTCCAAATGAGAGGCGAATGATGGCCTAGATAACGATTTGTTCTGAAAAGGGAATTAATATGCAAAAAATCGGCCAAGTACGAATCAAACTCGCTCATGAAAGCTTCCATACATCATGAGACACTATATTATAAACTTTATTTTAGTTTTCAAAAGGCAAAAAAATCCAGTTTTCGTATAGGAGCCCCACTTAAATATTTATTTTATTCTGTTTTGAGTTTTTGTTGTTGTAGTGGCATTAGAAATACATTATCTGTAAATGTTTTAGCTGTCTATCATTCACGGTTAATGATCTACAGCCTGGTGACAGACAGACAGACAGACGGACATCGGAGTGTTAGTAATAGGGTCCTGTTAATACACTTTGGGTACAGAACCCTGGTTGGTACGGAACCCTGGTTGGTACGGAAAACTCTTGACGCACGACAGGGTACAACTAAGGGGTCATCAATACTGGTCAGCGAAGGGAGTGTGAGTCATTTTGTATCATCAAATCATCGACACATTGTAGTTCATTATTATTATTCTAGTCATTGTAGACGCGGGCATCAGGTAATTCTACATTTCTTCAATACAAACAAAGTCGCTCCCGCTGTCTGTCCGCTAAGATCTTTTGAACTACCCAAGGGATTGTAATGCAGTTTACTTACGTAGTGAACAGGCTGTTTTTAGACCGACATGACCCACCCTTGGCGCATCGCCGCTTACCATCAGGTGAGATTGCGGTCAAATGTCTGCCTATTAATAAAAAAGTTTTCAACAATAGATACAGTCATTTAAGAGGATGGTTTTGAATTATACTAATTGAAGCCGGGGTCGCTAGTATTAATAAAAACTAATAACGTATCGACATAGCCAAGAAACTGGCAGAAAGAAACGAATGAGAAATGGCAAAAAGTGGTACAAAGCTCACGTAGTTGGAGATCTCAACTTTTCAGTGAGACGGTGAATAAAAGTTGCTAATAAGATTTTGAATTTTTAAACAAAGGAGCCAATGCATTTAACATTTTAAACGTTCGAATCTTTTCAATCTACTTTATCCGATTTGGTTAAAAGAGTAATTAAAGAGTAATTAAAACCTAAAAACCGGCCAAGTTCAAGCTGGACTTGCGCATGTAGGGTTCCGTAACACTATCTATATAACGACGTAGACGTAAGAGGGATCGTTATCAGAAGGCTCATACATAGTGGCGTACACGAAATATTAGTCCGGTTAGTTATTACAGTCGTCTATTTTCAGTATCACAATCAATTTAACACAAAATAACAAACAGTAAACAGTATGGCTTCGGATTACAGTCAAGAAAGTTCAATACGGCGACGCAAAACTCAACAAGACACAAGCACACAACCATTTGTGTCGTCACTCCGGCCATAACAATCCCACGGGGTTCTCACGTTCCCGTTAAACGAAACGTCAAAATGACAGAAACAAGTGCTACCACCGCCGTATCGACCATGCCCAAGTAAACTACTTGACGTTTCTGACTAAACTCGATAAATAGCTATAGTTTGACGTAAGCATATGATGTGATGTTTAAACGTCAAAATCGAATGACGTCTGTCATCGCGTTCTGACAGCTCGACTTCAAAATAAACACCGCCAATCGCCTTGCGCTCCGACATATACAACATAATGATGATGACAACACTGAAGAAAAAGGCTGTATGGATTTCCGAAGCCGTAAAACCCCTACATAAAAAAAGACATATACAACGTTAGACACTATGACTATGACTTTAAAAAATCACGTTTGTATGGGAGCCCCCCTCAAATATTCCTTTTATTTTAATTTAATTATAAAACGTAAAAAAAACACGTGAGCCCCCTAAATATTTATTTTATTCTGTTTTTAGTATTTGTTGGTATAGCATCAACAGAAATACATCATCTGAGAAAATTTCAACTATCCAGCTATCACGGTATTACACGGTTCAAGAGATATAGGCTGGTGACAGACAGAACAGCCGAGGCATAGTAATAGGGTCCCGTTGGGTACGGAATCCTTACCTATCCTACTAAATTAAAAAAAAACAGAGACAACGATTTTCCTGAAATAAAAATATGCAATGGTTGGCCTTCTCCATTTCACACACTAGCTGACAACACTCATCCACTATGTAGTATGCAGGTTCACTTCTCACACACTTTACTATTAGGCACTGACACAAGCTGGGCAGAATTTCACACGGTTGAGTAGAGTACTCATGCTTTCATCTCTCGGCTATCACTGCTTTACAAGTATCATCATCATCATCATGATCCTAGCACTATCCCGGTTGAGCACTCGCACGCGAGTGCCCAGTTTCTGCTGACCATGATCCAGGATATGGCAGATCAGGTAGTTACAGAGAAGCGACGGCCATCTGACCTCCGTGACCCTGTTAACAGGAACTTGACCCGTTTCTAGATAATGGTTACACTTTTAGTTGCCTGAATGTGCAAGTTTCCTCAAGATGTTATCCCTCACCGTAAGAGCATCGGTTAGTTAAACAACTAATGTACGTAACTCAGAAATAGTCTTTCGTACATGGCGGCATGTGGGATCGAACCCGGCTCCTCCCGCATGAGAGGCAACCCCCAAAGAGCTAGCCCCTGCGCCACTGACGCTCAACTGCTTTTCAAGTATGATCTGGGATATTGTTTAGTAATCAGTCGTTAATGTCAGAAAATATGACTATGTTGTTCTTTCTAATAACAAAATCCTCGCGACTCCTAAACTTGAAACTGCTCTCCTTTCCAATGGTACTTAGGATAATCGATTATTATGGTATCGTTTCCTTACAAGATATTCAAGCATCGATCGGTATCTAATAAAACGTCTTACAGCCACTCAACATCGGTTCAAGGGATCGTTTTGTACAGACAAACACGCAAACAGAGTATGAATAGAACAGCCTAATCATTCAATATAAAATGATAAAAAAATGTATTTTGAAAAAAAGAATGCTTTTCACGAAAGAATAGTGACGTCAACCCCATGTTCACTGAAAAAAAGGATCAACCAAACTAGTTTTTTGTTAGTTGAAGGTTTCATTGTAGGGAAGTCAATTTTTGTTAAATATAAACAATAAATAGTTTCTTACTGATAACCAGAAGATCGCAAGTCACTAGATTACGGCCTACTAAGTAGCCAAATTTTGATTACTGTTAACCAATCAAGTTTTCAGTGTTACAGTAATATGATGACAATGATGTCACCATGTTGCTAACTCAGAAATTATTCCTTGATGCGAAAATCTTTAAACCGGTTACTTTGCTTGCACTTTTAATTAATTTCCGAAACCCTTACAACTTTATAAATGAATCATTAAAATTAGGAGTAGGTATGAGTGAGTAAATAAAACTCTGGCTGAGAAACAAACCCATGCACAACTGGTCGTAGCTGAAATTTGGCATTTAGCTTCCATGGTGAGTGTAGGTGAACGTGTTTTCAAATGTATAGTTATTTGGTTTCAAATATTTAACTTTTGCCTGAATGTTGAAATATACTTCAATGCGTTTTTACTAGCGCTTTCAAATGATTTTAATTTTACTAATACATTTTATTTGCTGTTTTATGCAGTGTCTGTTTTTATTGAGCCGCTCCATGATTTGGAGTAATAAGCCCTAGTATATCTTTCTATCTACACCTAGAGCTTGTATAATTGAGCGTGGGGTGAAAGTATTGACTAAAGGTCGACTCTTGAATATATTTAGGAATATGACGTAGACTACGCTATTCTTGTAACTTGGTAAATAATAACTAAATAATAATTGGTGTGATTGAAACAATTTATTGTTATTATTTATGTTTGTTTTGTTTTGTTTGATCCCATAGTAAGTAGTAAATCACTTGTATAACCAGAAAAACCCAACATTCTCAGCCCGACCCGGAATTCAAACCCGGGACCTCGTGGATAGTAACCAGCGTGCTGACCACTAGACCAACGAGGCAGTCAAAGAACATACCGTCAAACACAAAACACTCCTTATACAGTGTGTCCCGTCACCGATGTCGGAGCCTTCAAGAGGTGATAGATGAGTTCCCCTGCAACATTTTTCTCTATTACAAGAACCTCAAAAAGAGACCAAAAAATATCATCTTGACTACAAATGTACCTAGCCGATTTACTAAATAGTATGTGGAAGTGAAAAAATAATTTGGGATTTCAAAGTTGATCCTATTAAGAAAGTGGTAGCAAATTTGCTTCTTAGTCACCACATGAAGGCTCCGACACCGGTGCCGGGACACATTGTATATCAAATCAAATCATTTTTATTTTAAGTTACAAAGACTCATATTTTAAATAGGGCACGCACCGATTTCCATCAGTAAATTTACAAATCCATTGACCCTTTTTCAAAGAAATCAAAGTAAAATACACATACATTCAGGCGCTTTATATGCTCTAAAAGATTTCATACATTACAAATATGGGTAGAATTTGGCAATCTCATTTCGTCGGAATGAAAATAGATTTTCGTTTATAAGGGAAACGAATCAACTTGTACCGTTTGTGGTTCATTAACCACGGCCCTCTTGAGGACAAGTAGGGTTGCCACAAATATAATAATTGAAAAGGACTTAAAAGTGTTAAAAAGTATAGTCCATCTACAGAGGTACCTATCTCTGTAGCGTAGTAACTTCTACAGGTGCGAACGACAGCAAACGATGACAAACATTGCGGCACGATGCAGTCGTAATAGAGGTGATTTTGCTTCGTAAATGTGTAGTTTGATATGGCCACTGCTCATGGGACACTATTTCTCTGTTGTTGGGGACAGTTTTATAAAGATTAAAAAAAAAAACGACTTCAAAACTGACTACAGTGCTAACTAAAACTTAAAATTTTATCAACAAATTTAAACTAAAAAGTACAAAATAATATTTAAATTACCTAACTGTTCCACGAATTTATACAAGAAACCTATTTACAATTTATTATCTATTATTTTTTAGAGTCGGTGCCAGCCAAGCTCAGAGTAAGCAGCCAAGAGATGGTTTAATCCTGTCCTTACTTGCAAAAAAACATTAGAATTAGAATTTCTGGCACCGACTCCAAAAAGTAACAGATAATAAATTGTAAATTGGTTTCTTGTATAAATTCGTAGAACAGTTAGGAAATTTAAATATTATTTTGTACTTTTAAGTTTAAATTTGTTTATAAAATTTTAAGTTTTATAGCACTGTAGTCAGTTTTGAAGTCGGTTTTTTTTTAAATTATTTTTCTATTTTTAGTTGAAATTTAGTGTAAGGTGCAACACGGGTAGACCTACTAAACGCGCTGTTCAAATTAGGGATGGCGATTCTTTTCGAAAAACATCGATTTTTAAATCGATTCGAATCGTGACCTAATAAATCGATCCACAAAAAAATCGAGGCCAATAAGATCGATTTCTGAAAAATCGATATTTTTCTCAAGTTTTTGTTTATAATGTAATATAAATCTATTTTATTAAAAACAAGATACATTTCATAGTTTAACGATCTCTTATCAGTAAAATCGGGTAATTCGATGATAAAAAATATATAAACGTAACTTTTTTTTAATAAAGAGAAGCGAAGGAATCCAAACATACAGCCATCTCGCGAGTTTTTGAATAATTAACCCTTTAACCGGCAACCGGCAGCACTCTTTTAATACGGGTATATTCAATTAATTGTAAATACTTTTTTGGTTTATACTGAAAAATAAAATAACCGATTTTCAAGGGAGGAATATCGATTCACTGAATCGATACAGTACTACATATCGATTTAAAAAATCGATCTTTTTGGCTACAAAAATCGATTCTTCGATTAATCGATCTCAGATCGCCATCCCTAGTTCAAATGCGACAGCGTCATTAGGAAGAAAGTAGTAACGAGAAGGAAGACCGTTTAAAGAAGAACAGGGAAAGATTTGTCAATAGCATTTTAAATTTAGTTTGTTGTATATCGTATCATCGGATTCCCTACACAAATGATTTTGGGGATAAAAACTGTTCTATGTCCTTTCTCAGTACTCAAACTATCAAATCCATCGTTTCAGCGGTAAGAGTTAAAAACATACAGTCAAATTGATAACCTCCTCCTTTTTTGAAGTCGGTTAAAAACAATAACAAAAAAGATAAAATTAAACTATATTTGTGTACAAGGTGTTTCTAGTACGGTGGGCAGCTTGTCAGGTTACCCATGTAAAATAAAAAAACAGCTTTTATTACGTAGGGAATAGCGGCGATTTCAAGGTAAAGTGGGGTAGTCTGACGTGAATACTTTTTTATTAACGCTTGACGTTGTATATATTAATTCAAAGCTTACAACAAAAAATATTGGAGACGTAATATTGTGGTCTTGCCTCAATGATACCTACAACAAGTGCACCTAACAATGCTTATGACCATCGCTTTTGTTATTTTTTTGGTTTTCTAACATTAACCTGGGTATTTCTGCCTTGACGGCTGTGACAAAGATTTATTTACTCAGTATAAATGCATTTCATGATATATGGCGGCTCCACCTGTCGGCGATTCGACTGAGCTTGTGACTAATGTCCTGTCTGTAATGTCTTTAGAAAGTAATAAAAGATGCATAATTTTCAAATACTTATTTAATTTTTAGGCCTTCGTACCTCAAAAGGAGAAAATGAACCCTTATCTTGTATATATACCTTCAATACCCTTTTTCTCAGGAATGCGTGATGGTATAAGGTTTAAATAAATATCAAATGCATAATATGTCTGCTGTGCTGTCCCTTAAAGTTGTAAAAAATCAAGTTTTTAAGTTAATACAATTAAAAGTGAAAGTTTATATGGAAATCTAACTGGCCAGGCCTGTGTATCTCCCCGCGGAGGTAGCAAAAACGTACCTACGCGCGGCGCACCTACGTAGGTGCTAAAACAAGCTGCGTGTCGCTACCAGCCAGAGCCACGCTCGCGCGTTTTATTCACCGGCGGCCGCGCGGCTACGTTGCTGGCTGGACGAGAATGAATAAAGTACTAGAAAGTGGCGCTAGATGGCGTTAGAAGCTTCTCGTAGCAGTCAACCTTATCGCGTCGCGTGATATTACGTCACTGAATAGGTTTAGTGTATTATGAATCATATTCCAGAGCAATAAGTATGAAATTATCTTGCAATGGATTTTTGTAGGTGTCTACACGAAAATGTGCTTGACTCTGAGGCGAACTAAATTACGCTATATTGTTGACATTGAGTAGACATTTCTTTGAATACAATTGCTAAGTCATACTTCTGTACGAAGTACTAGTATTCTGTGCTCTTGCGGGCGAAGTCGCGGGGAACCACTAGTATTTCCTTAAAACAAGAATTATCAATTTCGCAGAAAGAGAGTCTTACAGGACAAATACAGGAAAAAAAAGTTTATTTGTTGCTCCATTACAAAAAAAATCGTTGCAGAAAGCACGTCTATACGGAACCCTAAATGTGCAAGTCAGTCTTGCACTTGCCCGAGTTTTTGTTTTAAAAATACATTTGGTTTACCAGCTGTTGCTAAGCCTCTATCTTTCGCCATTCTTTTGACCTCCGGATACGACATGACGCCCAACTTTTCCTTCACTTGGTCCTTGAATGACCTTCTAGGTCTCCCTCCATATCTTTTCGCCTCATCTTTCTCACAATTATCTTTATGAGGTCAGAGTAGCGAAGGGCGATTGTTCAAAAAAAAATCGAATGAATCGACAATTCGAACTATCGAATGTCGATTTAGTGATTCGGAAAAAAATAATCGAATAATAATCGACAGAATGATAATCTATACTCGGCCCTTCGATGCATTCGATTGAATTGCCGCGACTGTGCGCACAGGACAGGCAGCGAACGAATGATTAATCGACGCGACGAATGACGATTCATTCGTTAGTAGTACGGCCTGCGCACCGCACGCTCCGGTATTGCTCGCCGCATAATCGAATGACTGCGGTTGCTTATCGAATACATTCCATTACAGAGACCATTCGAATGATTCGATTAATTTAGTAATACACGCCCATCGCTAGGTTAGAGTACTTAATTAGTACAACTTTTTGTGCTTGTCACAGTAATATTATATAACAGTAGTCGAACGTAATGATTTTGTGATTTAAAATCCAAATTGCTATTATCATTAGCTACTGTAATAAGGGTGAGTAGTTTCGGTCACGATGTCGCAGAAGTAAAAAAATAAAAAGACGTGATAGGCCAATTGGCGCCACGTTTCATTGTAAATTATTTTTCGTCAATACGAAAGACATTCAAACAAAACGACAGATTTTTGATATTAAAAATTTGATCGTGTAAAACTGCAAACGTAGCCTCTATTTCTCTTTATAAATTTGTAATGAAAATATAACTCTCGATAAAAAACAGAATAATATTTTCGATTAATCGCAAAATGTTAAATTCTCAGGACGCCAACCGACTCTCTAAAGGCCGAATTCTCACAACACCGAATTTGCATGAGTCTAAATTCTCTAAAAAACAAATTCGCATGGTGCCAGATCCTCAAAAGGATATTTGATCAGTATGCACCGTTTATCTGTCCGCTAAAATCTAGAACATTATGGAAACCCTTATGAGGGATTGAGGGAGATGTCCATAAGGGGAGAGGATCACACGATGAATGGGGTCCCCCGGGCTGTCGTGTATAAGCCCATGTACCTTTATGAATTCATTAACCTTCGTCGAACAATCGAGATGCTTTAGCCAAACTTTACGAGACCATAGATGTTTCCATATCGCCTCTCGAAAATGTTATTAATAACAATGATCTCCTAGCTCGTTTATCTAAACATACATATGTATACAAATAAAAACTGACTGACTGATATATCAACGCACAGGCTTAACCGCTGGCTCGAGCTTGAGATACCAAATTTGGTTCCTTATGAGGTCTAGGGGTGCACTAAGAAAGGATTTTGGAAATCCATACCCTAAGGGGGTAAAAGGGGGGGCGGGCAAGCTTGTATAAAACTTTGTCAGTTTTGGAGCTAAATCGATACAATTTGGTATTAAGCTATTTAGTAAGGGTTAGGGTACAAAGGGAGATAGAAATTTGTATGGGAAATTTGACATTCGCGCAGACGAAGTCGCGGACAACCGCTAGTTAATAATAAATGAAAATAAATTACGATAATTATTGTTTTTAAGTAATAAGCATTCACTTTGCAATCTTAATATATTATTGCACTTGAAAAATTCTTTCAACAAACACACCAATTACCTAGCCCCAAACTAAGCTAAGTGAGCTGTGCTGTGGTGACTAGGATAACGGATAGACGTACTCAAATACGTTTGTACATGATTCTGAATACGGCGGCCACTCTCAACGGAGATTAGCTAATTACGCAGATTTTATAGTGCACATGTGTGTGCAATTTCTAAGTGGTCCTTCGGTTTCTTCACTTTCATAGTTCCACGGTCATCCTATTTGACCAAAGAGAGATTAGGCGCAGAACCCACGGCTTATCGTGCTTTCCGAGGCACGGGGGTGTTACACCACCAACTTCCCGAACCTAAAACCCTGAGCTATTTCAAGATGACATCCTGTCCGCCCCGAGATTTGAACCTGGGACCTAATGGATAGAAGCCAACGTGCCTACGACAAGACCAACAAGGCAGTCAATAAAACGAAATAACCCAGTATAAAATTATTTGGCACTGTTGTAAAAGTTAACAAACAGGGGGACGATACCAAAAGGCAAAAAAATAATGATAGATATTTCGATACTAGTCGTTATTAGTATTATCATGTGTAGTAGATAGAGATCGACCCAGTAGGTAATTATGACGTATCATGGACTCATAATGACTTGCAATTAGCCAATCAATTTCTGATAGCGCTGGACTGCCTACTTGACTCAACGACATGTTAATGATATGGTATAAATGGATAGTGTTTCTTACATATTTTTTAGGTAATTTAACTATGTAATGTCTAGATTTTAGTTGCATGTAGACAAATTAATCAAATTATGCCATTCAATATTTCTTGTTTTTTTTTCCAGGTACGAATGGACGGGGCTTTACCCAAGCTTATTGCACAAAGGGTGCCTAGTAAGTCCATGTATAAAATAAATGTCATATTTCTTGTCTTGTCCTGCGTGGCTTGATTCCTGCTCTCTAGAAGACCTTATGTGTGCAAACGACAAGGCAATCCGGGTCACCAATTTAAGTCAAACGACAAATTTAAGTCGCTTTACCATCGACACGATAAGAAGAAGAAGAAAGCAATGTAGTGTTATATATTTTTGAAATGACGTGGCTTTGCGTGCTCGTACACAGTTCTTAACGAACTGTTATTCCGAAGCGGCAACACTACCTAGTCGCTTTATAACCAAACTTTTTCTAACAAGGCGTGATCGACGCTGTTTCTTTACAAAAACGTTACAAGTTTCACAAACTGCGTGTGTTTAAGTAATTTGCGTAGAATACACAAAGGAAAGTGTTACGATGTCTATATCTTTCAGCACAACGCGCTTCCCTCTTATTTACTCGTATCTTGAAATTATAACTTTTGCGGTTGGCAAGTAATTTGAGACACGAAAAAAGTTATGTATTTATGATCCCACATAAAAACGTCTCAATTTTTGATATTTCACCTGATTTAAATATCCACAGTTCAACGGAATGTTAATGATGCATTAATTTGGGTTCTAAACGAAGTTTTTTAAAAGTTGGAAGCAACTTTTTTATGGTGAATTATAACTAAAATATTTTTCGATGCAAAACTCTTGACATGATGCATAGGCGTTTGTGATCAATAGGGTTAGTTTGTAGGTAGTAGTTTTTTCTATGTTCAGTAGCGGGTGCTATTTATTGTACTTTTTAAGGGGATTTTTAAATTGACAGGTGGCTTTTCGTATCAAAATTTGTGTTCAAGAGGTCTCTACGGAAATACTACCTTGACTCTCTTCAGGAGTGACCACCACTTTTGCCTGTCTCACTGCGTGTCTTTTTCTACCGTAATAATGTTGTCGTGTTACTTTTCCTGACTAATTCTCGTATTTATTATATTATTATTCATGTATGTTTAATACTTAGCTTATGTATTTAGAATAGAAACTCTTTATTCAAGTCATGTACACTTACAAAAAATATAACAACAGTTTATAAGATTGACGCGTAGGTAGGTTAGGTGGTACATGAATGAAAAGGAAAATCTACTCAGCGTATGCCGCAGAATCAAATATTCTGAGGCGCTGGTCTTCCGTAGACGCCGTAGACGCGGTCGTTCCGTATTTGTATTCTCCTATCTATGTATGTTTATTTATTCAGTAATAATTGAGTTCCACCATAAATTAATTTCTCTACTTTACTTAATATCCCGCCACTTATGAATTCTCTGCATTCCCATGCGGTTGACTGGTAGCGAATGCCTTATGGTATTAAGTCCGCCAACTGTATTTTCTTTTTTTGGTGCAATAAAGTTTAAATAAATAAATAAAAATTATAACTGATGCTTTGAAATGGCAGAAGATATTGGTAAATATAATAACCCAGAATTGAATCAAGTTCAACTTATTATTAAATCTGAATTAGGAAACACAAGACTTACTCAATGGAGGATTATGATAAACAGACATGATTATATTTCCGCGTAACGAAAACAATTTCGATATCGTGCTGGTTGAAGACTTCCAGCGAAACTTGGAGCAATTTTACGATACAATGTTGCGTAAAGACACAGTAGATTTTTGATGCAGTAGGTTCACGTTAGACGTCTCCGAGTACGGCAGACATACTGCTAACTTTTGCGTAAATGATAAGTATTTTACCTAAGTATCATTAAATGTTAACACGTAACTGCAAAAATTGACGTTACAATGTTTATTGATTAAGCTATTTATTTATACTTTTTGTACAAATGAGGCACTTTATGCCAAAAGCATAAAAGCCATAAAAGTCATTTATTTATGTATGTAGACCCACAGGGGTACTTATACACGTCCCAACATATTATTTTTAAGCCCTACTACTGCTTCGGGACAAATTGTGGGGTAGTGCTGAGAAGAAGAAGATACTTCACTAGACAACCATGATACAAAAGCTTATACAAGTGAATGGTTCTTGGCCGACAGTAAAAACGCCAAAATCTCGCCATTGAATGACCACGGTGTTGACTGTTGACATTGTTTCAGCAGAATGGCAATATAAGAAATAAAGGGTTTCTTTATAAAATTTATTTCAAAATGATGTCTGTGCTTCTTCATAACATTGATGAAACTAAAAAAAAGAGAAGTTTTTTAATCCTAAGTTTCCATTGGATTATCTACAACATATTATTACACTGTAGAAAAGAGGTTCAGGCAAAAATAGGATAACACTTGATGCATGGCGTGCTTCAAATCAATTAATTGTGTTTCAGAGCGCGAAAACAATCCGCCATGTTGTTTTTAATGGTGGCTGTCACGCGAGGAGAGATCCTGATGTGCGGTTTATTCTTTATGCTTTCTTTTTTCTTTTTTTTAGTCTCTGTTTCATAATATAAAGCAGGTGTAGTTATGAAAGTTGAGTTTCCTATTCTTTCAGTTTTTGCTAGTTATTTGCAATATGTTGGCATAAACAGAATATCATTTATTTCGTTATGCCAACATACTGTTATTTGACCAAAATTTTCTATAGATAATTACATAAATACTCTTGATTTCATTTTTTTAAATGTCTAAGATGTGTGGTACATTAGACATTTAAAAAAAGAGAATCGTAAAATTATTTGACTAACGGCTACAAATTTACATAATGGTACATACCTACAGGGAAAGGGATTTGAAAGCACATACATTTTCACAATGTGAAAACTTAGGACAGAATTTTCTAACGCCAATGCACAAGAAGGATCGACCCCAGCTGAACTGGGATAAGAGCAAGAGAAAGACTAATAAGAAGAAACCTGTCATATTTAAGTTTAAAGAACAATCCAAAAATTCGCACATGGGCAGGATTTAAACCCACAACCTTGATTTGATTTGGTTCAAATCCTGCTCGTGCGTAAATTTTCGGTTTCTTATTTAAACTTATAAAATTAATTATAACACTGTAAGTGTCAAAAAACAACCAAACTAAAGAAAACTATTATTTAAACTAAACAAAATTGTTAATGAGATTGTTGCTATTCGTTATTGAATAATATCCATCGGCTGGTAGTTAGTTGAAAGATGGTGTTTTAAATCAATTTGGCGTTATTATTTAGAAAACTGGAATAATAACAAAAAAGGGCTTGTGTTTTCTGTAAAAAAAACAACAATTGACGCGCGCCTTCCTGCAGCGCACTGCCGACTTTCTTTTTCTTTTTCTTAGCGGCCAGTGTAGTCGAACGAGGTTGAATGCGTTTCGATGCGTTGAATTTTCTTCAAAAGTGGATCAGTATCCACATTTTGAAATACTGATTAAAAAAACATTTACATCGATGTTTTAAATATGTCATCATGATAAAGCGTACACTGCGATCCGTATATCTGACCAGTGGAAATGTAACCAACCACTACTTTCGCGATGTGTTGAATTTAACATTTCCCGGCTTATTTGCCCACTCAACTGAGCACCTGTTGATGATTGGATGAATGATTCCCATCTGCAAATAAGCTGGCTTGTTACGCGACTTGGTTATTTTATCTCTGAAAATGTTAAATTGACTTATGCTCACAGGCCTACAACCTAACTGTTACTTTTAAATAATAAAAGTAACAGCTTTCAATAAAAGCTTGTCGGACATAAGTCTTTATTGCACATAAAAGAAATAACAACGCAATTCACACAGAAAGTTGCTCAAAGTAGGCGGTCTTATCGCTAAGATCAGTCAGAGACAACCTTTGTGTACAGGAAATTCTTTTCATACAAACCGGGCTTCTTTAATCGCGATTTGTTCACTTTTAAACAAAAGTGATAGCAGCGTTCCAAAATGACAAAAATCACGAGAGTTTTATATCCCTCACGTAGGAAAAACCTAAAATAAAGTGCTTTTAGGCTCTATTGCACAAAGTTACATTAAGCATAACAAGACGTCACAAAATTGCTATAAGTATGGAGTTTTACAGGTAATTGACTCTTGTTAAATATACCTTTATTTGGGTTTTGACTATTAATAAATGTAAATGCAATAAAAATGTCTAAGAAGCCCCACTACTTTCAACAACATATTAATTATTTTGCAAATAACCCGTACAAAAGTGTAAAAGTATGGCTGGCAGATCAATATTAATGGAAACCCACACATTTAGCTGCATTATCTGTTAATGCACCCGGTTGTCCACTACGCAATCGTATTGTAAATAAGAAATTGGCGAATTAATTTCAGTTAATATTCACACACCATTCCGACCATTTAAGTGACGTCCATGACAAGCATCTCCGTGCTTCGGAAGGCACGTTAAGCAGTTGGTCCCGGCTAATATCTGTGGTATTAGTCGTTAAGCCTAGTCAGAGGCCCTAGGGCGGCTTGATAACTTCTGACAGTAAGGTTTGTCACTTGCCTTACATACCCCTCCACCAATCCGCACTGAGCCCGCGTGGTGAAGTATGGCTCGTTCCTCCTCATAGTTGAGGTGAGGCCTTTTCCCAGCAGTGGGATCTAATAGGCTGACTTATAATATTCACACAAAATCCGGTTATTAACGGTGTTTGGTAACGAACGAACTTTAAACGAATGTTTTTCTAATGAATGTGAGAAACTTTTACTAAAGGATCAACGTAGATCTAACAGAAGAAACCCTTACATCAGCGTTTCTTAACATATTGCAGTCCACTGCCCCTAGAAATCAAACACAATTTCAAAGTAATTTATCTTAATTTTTATTAATAAGTTGTATATATAGTTAATTAATAAATTATTTCAAAGATCCTTTTTAAAACACAGGAATTTTAGGACAAATTAACTTTAGAGCCAAAAAAATATTTTCTATAAAATTTTAATAACTGTATGTACACACGGCCGCACGTACACTTTGAGACCACCTCCTATTCCCTACGTGATAAAGGCTGTTATCGTAGTTCACATGGGTAACCTGACATGCTGCCGACTTTACTATGAAAGTTAATTTGAATGTCCATAAATAAGATGGTGGACCTCCAGGGATCTACGAACCACAGTTTAAGAAACACTGCCTTACATTATCAAATAACTACATATCTGTCTATTGTGAATAAACGATTCTAGCAAATAAACTATTGTATTTGTTATAATATGAGTACTTACATAATACAATTATGTATTGAGGTGTAAAAAAAAAATACTTTACGGAATTATATGTGGTTGGTGTTCAAATAGATTGGCTGAACATACTTTAATTTAAAGTTTGCAAACCGCTTTATCAAGCACCCTGGATACAGCTCTGCGTGACACGAGACATTTATGTTGGTTACATCGGCCCATTTTATTAACCGGGACAAACTCGGAAACGAAGAGTTATTTATATATATATATATATATATATATATATATTTATATATTTATATATGTATACTAGTAGTTTCTCGCCACTTCGCCCGCAAGAGTTGGATTTTCCATATAAACTTTCATCCCCCATTTCACCTCCTTAATGTTTTTTATATCGCGACAAATTGTAGCTTAAGTCCTTTCTAAGGTCTCAAACTGTCTCCACACGAAATTTTATCTCAAACGGTTCAGTGGTTTAAGCGTCCAGAGGTTACAGACAGACAGACTGACAGACACACTTTCGCATTTGTAATATTAGTATGGATAGTATGGATTTAAACTATTAAAGTTGTTTTGTTTTGTACCTTAATTTATTAAAAACAGGCTTTTGACTCTGAGGAGTTACTCTTCTATTGTAATAAGAGGAGTTCCCTGCGACTTCGACCGCGCCAATAGTCAGATTTTCAATAAAAACTTTACTCCCCCATTCCACCCCCTGATGATCGCGTCAAAAAGTAGCGTATGTCCTTTCCAGGGTCTCAAACTATCTCACACTATTTGGTACACAAATTCATTTGAATCGGTCTAGTAGTTTAGTAGGTCAGAGTCTATTCAATACAAACAAACAAACAATCAAATCATTTCTCTTTATAATATTAGTGTAGATGTAGATAAAAATAACCGAATTTCGGCTAGGTATGTCGCGCGGCCGATTCGAACTCATATCAACCAGGTACGTATAGAAGCCATTAAAGTGCACAAGTGTGTGCTAATATACAGGTGCATTATACGTTCCTTTCTTTATCATCGTTAGGTGAGACGGCAATTTGACATGATCGGAGAGATATTAGGTGTAGGACGTGTGTGACGAGCCCTGGAGCTTGTGAATTGTGTGCCAGAGCAGGCCTGTGTATCTTCCCGCGTAGGCAGCAAAAACGTACCTACGCGCGGCGCCCCTTGGTAAGGGACTAAACAAGTTGGCTGTCGCTAGCCGGCAGCGACACGCTCCCGCGTTTTATTCACCGGCGGTGCGCGACACTAGGTTGCTGGTTGGACGAGCGTGAATAAAGTCCTAGAAAGATGCGCTAGATGGCGTTAGTAGCTTCTTGTGGCAGTCAACCCTATCGCGTTGCGTGATAGTACGTCACTGAATAGGTTTAGTGTATTATGAATCATATTCCAGAGTTATAAGAAGGAAATTATCTTGCAGTACTTATTCTGTGGCCAGAGTGCAGACATATTATATAGACTAACGTGGCGTCTGAACTACAAATTAGAAAGAATATGGTTCAAACTTTCTTTTTAACCCACCAGCCTAATACAATGAAATATCTATTGTGTCTCATATATTAGAAGAGTTATTAACGGGATGTACTTTTTTAATAATTAAGTAGTTTTCGATATTTCGGCACGGATGCAAGCACCATGATTACGGAATACACAGTGTCTCATCTAGCATGGCTGTTTTGATCAATGTCATTAATAGCAGTTTGAATGACACTGAACTTTGACTTAAGTCAAGTTGCAAAAGTCTATACTTTTGCAACTTGACTTGAGTCAAAGTCCGTGACAGATGATGAATTTCGTATGAAATACCTATGTATTTCGTACAAAATTCATCATCTGTCACGGATAAAAAAAGATAAGAATTTTTTTTTTCTCATCGATGTCATATGTCGATGGTGGAACGCTTGATGAACTTTTGTGCGCGAAATTACTTTTGCCCATGTTAATTGTTACAGTATGTAAACCATCGGTTCATACATACTTCAAATGCTTGCTTCTTACCAGCGTTGCTAAAATCTATTTTAGCATTCTGTATTGGCGTGCTGTTTTAAGCAAATACATTTTAACGTAAAAAACTCCCCGTTTTTTGATCGCACAAAATGTGGCATTTCGTTTCTGCGAATGTTTAGGCAAATCGCTGAAACTGGCTGTCATACTAAACGCTGGTTCCGTCCGAAACCGCCCAAATCGCCGCCAACGCGATTACATGCTAATGTGAACGCCTTGCAAGGTTTACACTAGGGATGTTTGAGTATCGATATCGATAAACTGATTTTTCGGAAAGCTTTATCCCAATTCATAACCATTTACTAATAACCGGATGACACAGTCGATTAATTTTTGTAAGTGAAATTTGATTTAATTTACTAATAAGATAAGATATGATAGTCCTAATTACACTAATGAGTTGACAACAATTGTATAGTGTCATATAACTATTATTTTCTTAGTGTTTTCTCCCGAATAATTGGCAGACATTTGTTTAAAACGTTTGTTGTCATGTCATGGTGTTTAAAAGGTATTAAGGTTGTGTTGATATCAGATCAAACTAGTTTGTTTTAGAGCAAACCAGTTTTTCGTACACGATTATTTTAAGTGGCGTAGTCAACATTGGTAACAAGAGTTTCAATACTTTAATTATTTCTATTCAAGTAAGCCAATGCCATATCTCTCATTTCAACAGCTGTGATCTCACGCAATGACGTGCAAATTTACAAACTTTTATCGATACATTTCATTCACATGCCTACCGAGTGACATCACTATCTGGTATTCAAATGAATAACCCCGTGAATGTTTAGTGCGGTTGATTATTGAAAACCTCGCGTGTTTTTGGAATTTTAAACGGGTTGAACTGTAAATTCTGCCTGTTTCTGTGATTTACACATCTTGCAGTCAGGGTTGGAACAACTCGCTTTGTGCAGCCAGCTGGACATTTTGTAGATATAGTGATCTTATCTGACACCGCAAACCGTACGTACTAAGTTAAATTAGCTAAGTATGTTAGAACTATCTACATGCTTAGGTGAAAGGTATTCATGGCTGCTTTGTTAGATTTTGAATGAGTTAATAAAATATCGTAAATGTAGGCCCATGTTTTTTTAATAAAACAGCTGTACGTTGTTGTTACTGATTTTATGCGGTTTTTCGGAGCAAGTTGTCCCTCTGGATTAGCTAATCAAAACTTGCGCAAGTGGGCTTTCAACTCAGATAATAGGCCTTGAACAAGTCTGGATTAGCAAATCTGGACGTACGCAAGTGGGCTTTTACTCTATCGTACAGTCGGCAGCACGTCAGGTTACCCATGTAAACTACGAAAACAGCTTTTATTAGTTAGGGAATAGAGGCGGTCCCGGAAAAGGTCAAAGTAGTCTGACGTGCGACCGTGTGTATAAACCTTTTTGTAATTTTCCTTTACCCAAAGGTTGTTTGAAAGATATTATACGCGATAAAAACGCCTCACGCCCTTAGGCATACTAATATATTAAACTTGTAATCTTAGTACTTGTATTATTCCTGATTTTTGTGCTTTAAAGAATATCTACCTAAATTGCATTTATACACTAAGGTAACCTATACTCTTTAACCCAATTTTATTAGTCATGAGCTTTAGTTCTCTTCCTGAAAATTTAAATCTTTTTGAAAATATTAGACAGATACTCCTTATTACACACCACACAGAGTAGTCATTAAAATAAATACTCATCTAGAATCGTACAACTTAGTCGGTCTTATTGCTAAAATCATTTTTTTTCAGACAACCTTCGGGTAGAGGACAGTCTAAAATTTAATTAGGACGGCGGTGAAAACTATTAAATAAAAGTAAATATGTAAAATAATCTATTTTTGTCTATCTATCTATAATTTAAGAGCTATGCTCTTGCCGGTGGAGTCTTCTCCATTCCTCTCTATTCAGTGACACGACCCCTAACTTTTCCTTGATTTGGTCTATGTAGGACCTTCTTGGTCTTCCTCTTTTCCTTTTCCCTTCATTTTTGTCTGATAATCATGAAATACACAGACGTAAACTCATACGTTTGAGTCGAATACAAAACTTTTATTTAAAATATGAAATCCTATAACCCCTTTAAGCTATAACTGCCTTATTACAAAAACCTTAGTACCAGGTTTAAACCAGGCCAAATATTAGCCGACCAATCAGAAAAGTGTTTCTCTATTAGGTAATGACATAAATGTGTCATTCATTTCTAACTCATCAGCTAATATTTAGTTTTAGGCCTTAACCTGGTACTAAGTATTTTGTAATAAGGCCGTAATAGTTTAATCGCTGTTGTTGTTGACTGTACCTAGTTCTACCAACATAGCAACTCGCAACTTAACCTTACGTTCGACCTTTACGAAGCAGGGGACGAGCGAAGCAAAATGAAAATAGTCTTTCCATACGGCTCATTAGACCAAGCCTCCGAGTTTTTGTCAAAGGCCACTTGTAACGCCCCGGAAATGGATTTTAAAAACAAGAAGCTAGAGTCGATATTCCAATGAAAGAATCCACCCTCGCAGTGAGAAATGGGCCATGATTGTCGCTTTGGTTCAAACTTATCATAACAAATGTTTGGCAAATATATGGCATACTTTTTTCACAAGCCAAAACGGTTCTATGTTCGATTGTATGTTTTTTTTAATGGAAGGTCAGCGATTTCCGGCTATCTACCGTCCGTGTACCACTAAATCACTGAAAATTGAAAAAAAAAAACAACCACTTTGAAAAAATGCCCTAAAATAACTATTTTATAGCTATTTTTTATTATAATCATTATAAAATCTAAAAAGAAAGAACACTGTGAGTGTTAAACAAAAACTATTATAAAATCTTACAAAACAATAAGTAGGTATTGACTTAGCATGGGGAAACCACTACGGTTTATAATTATAGTTACTAAGCATTAAGTTTATGTCAAGCAATATTTAAAACAAACGAAATCTTAAGGCGATCCTGCACGAAATTGAGAAAATTAACGTATTTCTTAATCACTTGTACGATGAGCTGAATTAGTTAAATACATAAAAACAGCTTATTTACGTTAGCCTAATCATTGCCCTAGGTCCTGGTCTTGTTGAAATTTTAAACAAATTCTCTATGATATAATAAACATGACTTGTAGCTTATGATATCCTAGAGCATTTTTTTTTCGAAAACTTAGTAATTTTTGCGCATGAAACAATATTTTTTACATGAAAATGATTGTATTGATATTCCGCAGGTCCCCATCTTTTTAATATACACGAATAAAATATAAACACTTTTCAGTTTTTAACACAATTGTCTGATGGTTTTACGCATCGCGCAGAATAAAACTATTGTTCTTATTAAATCATCAAGTCTTAAACTTTAAAGCAAATGGATCTATTTATTAATATAAATAAGTTCGATCCTGTTTGAAGATCGTTTAGACTTACTCGTCTTACTTCGCGCTGCACCCCCTTAATAAAGGGAAACCATAAGCCATATAAGTCAGCCTATTAGATCCCACTGCTGGGAAAAGGCCTCACCTCAACTATGAGGAGGAACGAGCCATACTTCACCACGCGGGCTCAGTGCGGATTGGTGGAGGGGTGTATGTAAGGCAAGTGACAAACCTTACTGTCAGAGGTTATCAAGCCGCCCTAGGGCCTCTGGGCTTAACGACTTATACCACAGATATAAGCCGGGACCAACTGCTTAACGTGCCTTCCGAAGCACGGAGATGCTTGTCATGGACGTCACTTAAATGGTCGGAATGGTCACCCATCCAATCACGACCGCGCCGTGGGTTGCTTAACTTTTGGTATCACTACCAAAGCGCTGCCGCCACTGCGCCACGAGCACCACCATAAGCCATAACTATAAGAATAGATACTTGCAACAATGATACAAACATAATTTGGATTTGTCCAAATTATGTTTTTGACCATACTGTTCGGTAATGCACTTTAAGTTTATATTTTTTACAGTTATGTTATCCCGTGATTTCGTAGGTAGTTTGTTTATAAGTAAAAGAAACGTGAAAGGCAGTCGGTGCCAATTCATAGTATTCATACATGTGACCTATGTTACCTGTACATCTGCTTATGCTGACATCGACTTCCTTTCAAGCCTCTTTCACTTGGCGATAAAATGTTATTTCTAACTTTTGAGGCTACGCGCAGATGGGCCACCGGCCACTGCCACCGGTAACTGTCGCGCCACGCCCATTTTTTCTGCGCAAACAAATGTGGTCGGAGCCCGCTACAATTGACACTCATCTGCTCGATCCAATGTCAGTGTTTTGACAAAAGGCGAGTGGCCGCCGTGTCGTGTCGCCGGTGGCGTGTCGCGAATACTGAGTCGCGACCGCAAGTAGCCGCCTCTCACTTCACGTACGTGCGACTTATTAAATATAATATAATAAATAAATAAATTATTTCAACAAACACACCAATTACCTAGCCCCAAACTAAGCGTGAGCTTGTGCTATGGTGACTAGGATAACGGATAGAAATACTTAAATACATATAAACATCCATGACTTAGGTACAAATGCTCGTGCGCATCACACAAACATTTGCTCATTGCGGGATTCGAACCCGCAACCGCCTGGTTTAGAAGTCCGGTGCGCGAACGACTACACCAAAACGGTCGTCAGCTTGTCGCTGGCCACCGGTGGCTGTGGTTGGTTGCCCGTCTGCGCGGAGCCTTAGTTTGTTTTTTCAAAGGCAGTAATTTTTTTGTAGGTATCTTTCATTTATTCATCCACGGACTCCTAAACATGTATCATCATAACGTTCTAATTTGCCCCGAGGCTTGCTTAATGAAGTAACAGCTGAACTTGTAGGCGTTTCTCTTCGCGCCTATTTAGTTTTATTTATACCGCTATCTACCATCAGCTTATCTGCTTAACTGTTGGTTTAATGTAACTATTGGACTGGAAACTTCGCTGGAACTTATTTTTCGTCTTTTTGTTACAACGTTCTTGTTGAAATAACGAAGCGAAACGAAATTAGACATTCGGGGATTATGAACTAGAGTTAGGGGCGAGCTCATCAACTCACGTTTTATTTTTAAACAGCTGTTATAAGATTGCTTGACATATTTTGTATGCGAATTTTGTCAAATTAACTGTCAATCTAGATTTACCGGCTGTATAAAATTGGTGAACTTGAGTCATAGCCTGGAGTTTACCAACACATGTTTAATTTTTAATCAGCCGATTTAGCATTATTCGTCATATTTTGTATAGAAATTCAGTCAAATTAACCGTCCATCGATGTTTACAGGCTGTTTAAACATTGGTGAACTCGGGTCTTAGACGTCATGGACCAAATCGAGGAAAAATGTTAAATCATGATAAGAGTCATCGGCGACCTCCGTGGTCGAGTAGCTCGCACACCGGTTTTCAAAGTATCGCCATCTCTGAGGTCCCGGGTACTATCTCCAGTCGGGTCAATGTAGAAATCCGTATGTTCTATATTATCTCGGGCTTGGTGTTGTGGTAATACCACCCTTGTTTCTAATTTCCATAACACAAGTGCTTTAGCTACTTACTTTTGGACCACAGATATGTATGTGACGATGTCCAATGATTTTTTTATTTACTTATTTCGGCTAGATATTGAATAAATACTTACTTGTCTTGTGAGCCGCGTTCTTTTTATCGTGTGTGTGACTGCCTCGTTGGTCTAGTGGTCAGCACGCTGGGTACTATCCACGAGGTCCCGGGTTCGAATCCCCGGTCGGGCCGAGAGTGTTTGGGTTTTTCTGTCTTGAAATTACTCAGACACAGCTCCGGAGTCAGGAAGTTGGTGGTGTTAACACCCCCGTGCCTCGGAAAGCACTGCCGTCTCACCGAATTATGGGAGTGAAGGAACAGAGAGTGCCCCTGTGTATTGCGCAAACACTTGTCCACTATAATATGTCATGCGCAGTTGGCTAATCTCTGTTGAGATAGGCCGCCGTAGTCGAAATCGGCTAGGAGGACATTATTATTATTATTATATCGTGTAAGTAAATTACGCTGCATTCGGGTTCATACACAAAAGCATACATAAATCTACACTGCTCGTAAAGTAAGTTGTCTTGTTGCTAATTAAGCAACTAACAAAACCCGGCTAAGTACGATTTGGATGTTATTAAAATCTGATTATTTACTTTTTAAGTGAATATACAACTTAATATTCTCTGAATATTTTAAGCGTCTACATGTTGCCATTATTATTATTGAGCTAAAAGCGCAAAAAAAATGTTGCGCGTTTGTTGTATGGGAGCACCCATTAAATTTTTTATTTTATTCGGTGTTCTTTATTTTTTATATAGCGGCAACAGAAATACATCATGTGTAAGAATTTCGACTTTCTAACTATCACGGTTCATGAGATACAGCCTGGTAACAGACAGACAGCGGAGGCTTAGAAATAGGGTCCCGTTTTTACTCTTTACGGTACGAAACCCTAAAAGCGACGCACAATTGACAAAATTGGACTCGTTTGGCCTAAGGTTGTTAGCGTCTGTCTTATTAATAGTTTTTCTCAACTCCAAACCTAATGATTGTGAATCACGGTGGCGCTAAATACAGAGTTTTGCGAACAATAATTTAGTACGCGCGACTAAATTGGGTTGGCAAACATGAAGTTATGAGTATTTGTTTAACAAACATAACAGTTCGCCGTACAAAAAGGTTTAGTCACAGATTATATAATGGTTTAGTTTGTTTAAAGTTGATGGATTACATAGTAAGCTTGCATATAACTGAGGCTTCAATACGGTTCAATACTTAACGGTAATTCGGTATGTAAAGTCAAAAACAACCGATGGTAATTTTAAAACCATTTAGGGATTTTATGCACATAATCACTATACAGTTACTTATACCACCTAAAATTTAAAGATAGGATTTTTACAAAAATACGGTATAATTTATCGCTCATACGCCTCTCAACGCACGAAAAAAAAATTTGCTTCCAAAGACAACCCTGTTAATATCAGAGCAAGTCGTCATAGGCATGCTTGTGACGTCACAAGTAGGTTTTCAATAATTAATTACAAAATAATAATAATAATAAATACATTGTTTCAACAAACACACCAATTACCTAGCCCCAAACTAAGGGTGAGCTTGTGCTATGGTGACTAGGATAACGGATAGAAATACTTAAATACATATAAACATCCATGACTTAGATACAAATGCTCGTGCTCATCACATAAACATTTGCCCTTGCGGGATCCGAATCCGCAACCGCCTGGTTTAGAAGTCCGGTGCGCGAACGACTACACCAAGACAAAATAACTACTAAATGAAAGATGAAAATACTCAAATTAAATCCTTAATTTAGTCTTTACTTCAAGAAACAAATTACATATAGAATGCTAATTTGTCTTAGCTATGAAATGACTCAGAAGCTGTTTGGAACCAGGAGTTTGTTGGATCCACCACCGTGTCTTAAGAAGCAGGTTTCATTCTGCGCTATATCTCTCTGGTAGTATGAGTGTGTGATGATGACACTCTTTACTCTTTCTCGAATCATCTTTATCAGCTATAGGGCGTGCTAAACATAGGCCACGTGAGATTCAAATCAAGTCCTAACTCATTTACAAAATACGTACATTTATCCAACTTTATCCGACTATTACATACCTAATCTCCAACCACAAATTCGCGACCACGACACCCCGAAATTATATTCAAAACGTATAATTTTGGCCGCGTATTTACTTAGCATATCACAATAAATGACACGTAGGGGCGGGCGGCCAATCAGAGACGGTATCCAGGTCATCTGATTAGCTTTGGGAGACGCATGAGTTTTGTTAATGCGCCGCCCGCAGGCGAGCCGCGGGTTAGGGCCGGGGTGTACTGAGTTGCGATGTATTAGAGAGATAATAAGGATTATTTTGAGGTTGTTAAAATACACATATTAATATATATGTACAGATTAACGAAGAGATGCTTATAACATTAGCAACATGGTTATTATTTATTGTTGTTAGGCGTAGATACATAAAGATTAGGTGTACAACGTATAACGGTAAAAGATTTGAATTTTGGGGTATGAAAATATGAACAAGTTATGTTAGTATGTGATGCCCACTAATAAAATAAGTAAGTGAAATTCCTAAGCGGATGTGATTTAAGTACCCTAAGGCCCACTTGCGGACTTGTTCAAGGCCTATAATCTAAGTTGATAGCCAACTTGCTTAAGTCTGGATTAGCTAATCTAGAAGGTCCATTTGCGCCAGACCCTTGGGCCAGACCGGATAAGCTGATTCGGAATAGCGCAAGGCCATAAATTATTGTTTTTAAGTGATAAGCATTCACTTTGCAATCTAAATATATTGAAAAAATGACCGCCAGAGGCGGGAATCGATCCCGCGTTCCTCGCATGCCAGGCGATTGCCTAACCTCTCGGCCACCCTGGCGTTGGCAGAGCCTGTCGAAATTTTCAAGTGCTTCTTAACGCTGTAATGTCGCGTTGCTTTCATCA
This sequence comes from Pyrausta nigrata, assembly GCA_949316185.1. NCBI lineage: Eukaryota > Metazoa > Arthropoda > Insecta > Lepidoptera > Crambidae > Pyrausta > Pyrausta nigrata. The sequence continues at coordinate 16,264,412 of OX438946.1, read as the reverse complement.
ACGTTATTGGGATTTCACCCTCAACACTCGAAAGAAATACTATTGCAAGTATTTAACAATCGAAAGATGAAGCTTGCAAATACGATAAATGATTGTTTTTAAGTGATAAGCATTAACTTTGCAATCTCAATATATTATTGCACTTGAAAAAATGATCGCCAGAGGCGGGGATCGAACCCGCGTTACTGGCGGTCATTTTTTCAAGTGCAATAATATAGTTAGCGCGAGGCCTATGATTTGAGTTGAAAGCCCATTTGCGCAAGTCTGGATTAGCTAATCCAGACGTATTCAAGGCCTATTATCTGAGTTGAATGCTCACTTGTGCAAGTCAGGATTAACTAATCTGGAAGGTCCAATTGCGCCAGACCGGATAAGCTAATTCGGACAAACGCGAGGCCTATGATTTGAATTGAAGGCCCACTTGTGCAAGTTCGCACAAGTCCTGAGAATTGAAATAAGAAGTACCTATGCATTTAGTGCACCATTAATAACTTAACGAAAGAAAACAGAGGCAAAACTTCTTACTTACTTGATAAACTATCAAGGTAAAATCATCAACTTACACGTGCTGTTATTTTTAGGCCGGCAAAACGTTACGAGGTAAGCGACTCCGCCTCAGACTTTATTGTCGCCTTCCATCAGAGATTAAGGTCAGGCTTCTTTCTTCATAGCCGTATACCTCATGACTGAGGGTCGTGGTCATTCCGTGGAATGAATCGCGCATAGCGACAATTCTTTGGCCATTTTAATAGAGTGGTCCGCCAATACTTTTTCCTCTACATGCAACAACGGTTGTTGCAACATTATTTTTGTCTTTGTAACCACAAATATTGGAGCTTTCGAATTATATTGTGAATTTAATAAGACCAGTACTTTCCTTTTTATTTTTGATAACTGTGGAAAGTATCCTATAGGTTTTGATTCCGTTGTGTATTATAAAAAATAAGTATCAAATTACCGTATCTTACCGATTGCGTTCACTTAGGAAATTGGTGTTTTACATCTGCAGCCCTTAGATATAAGTATTTGGTGTTTATTTCTTCAAAGCATTTCAGCGAAAAAGGGTCTTAAGAGACAGACAGAAGAAACAACAAAGTGACTCTAAAGGGGTTCCGTTTTTTTCGTTCGAGGTAAGGAACCCTGAGGACTGTTACCTAAGTTTTGCAAATACTTATCACTATGATCTAAGGATGAGTAGTAGAGCAGGTTTTTTTTGCAAGGATATTGTTAAATAAAGTTCTATACTCAGTTTAAAAAAAACTGTTAACTGAACTAGCAATGAATATTCAAACATTGCAGTGGCTTAGATGCTTGTCTTCATGGTGGTCGCGATCTGTAGGGGCATGGGTTTGATTTCCGGCCAGGTCATATTAAATCCATACCTTCCATACTGTCTCTAGACTGTTGGGTGCTGTGGCGTCACCGTTGTTTCTTATTCCCATGACACTAGTGCGTTAGCAACTTACTTTAGGATCTGATGTATATATGATGTCCAGTATTTATTAACTAAGTTCTTCTGTAATGGCTGGTAAAAGTCAGTTTAAATTAAACTCGTATAATTCCTCGTTCGTTTCAATTTCCGTTCTTATTTCCGTCTGCTCGTACAGTCATGAGCATCAATATGTATACATCAGCATTCGATTTGAAACCTTATTACAATGGCATAAAAACTTATTTGTATACATTTCATTGCTTGTTATGTACGTAGAAATAGCGAAGTGGTTAAAAATATAAATTGCTTCGGATATTGTCTGAATTGTTCGTCCCATTGCTAACTTGCTGCACTTTTGTACAAGTTCTCCCGCGAATTTTGTCACAAACTCTAATTTACTTGTCTTGGTGGATTTGACTTGTAATTACTAGAAAAAAATACTAGTAGGTCTAGCTAGAAAAAAGTGGTTTATATTTCTCACTTACTTCTAGTAAATAATACTGAAACGATCCTGGCACAGTGGACAAAACAGCACGTCAGACTTTTAATTTTTATTGAAACAATTGCCAGTATTACCACAGAATAAGTACTAGTACTTGGTATTACAACAGGGTATTATGATACCGTAGTATTGATGATACCTTGATGCACTCTCATCTGTACGTTTGGAGACATTGAGGTACTTAGTACTGTCTTTGATCCCTGACACGAAGATTAGAAGTACTTAGTCACATTACAGTACAGTAAACATTTAGAAAAAAGAAAAAAAAAGGAAAATATTTCCCAAGGTTTGTCTCTTGTTTAAAATCAGTTTAACATTGTCATGTGCTATGATGTTCCAAGAAAAAAAAAATGCTTTGACATTAAAAAAACTGTGAAATGATTGATTGTGTTTGCCAACACCGTAACCAGAAACTCAAGATCAGCTCTGGTAAAATAGGGTCGAGTTCACCGCCACATTTCACTCATGTTCATTTTAAACAACCTTTATAGTATCATTTGGCATATTTTGTATGGGAATTGTGTCAAATTAACGGTCAACTGAGGCTTAACGCCTGTTTAAAATTGGTGAACTCGGGTCTTATAATTAGATAAATTGCTAAATGTTTATATTATAAGCCCAAAACTTAGAACGGCTGGGCCCATTTACAATTCTTCTTTCAAATATCAGTGGAAGCTCGAGAAAGGTTTTTTATTAAGAGGAAAAATGGATTAGTTGCCGGAAAATAGTAAAAAAATTAAAACCTTCACATAAAATTGGTGCAAATTTTGACCGACAAATCTTATCTATTTTTCCATTGAAAAAATTAACTTCTCGACAACGGTTTGTAGCGAACCTACCTAATAGTAGTCACACTTTTGGGCCGATCTAGTGTCTGTAATAGAAGACGATGAATTGAGGCGAGTGTCGCAAAATCATTAAATAAAAAAGTTATCCATTTGCCTCATTCCCATTTCAAATAAGTGTGCCAGAGCCCTAACGTTCGAGTGTCAGATTCGGTTTGCTCGGTCCAGAGAATAATATAATGGAATTAAAGCGGAATAGCACTGAAATGGGCGGTATCCGTTCTGAATTTTTATTTTTGGATACAGATTATTAGCAGTTTACAAATTTCGCTGCTGAAATGTGTTTTTAAAACGCCTCATAGTTTCACCGTAAGGTTTTAGTGTTGCTACGAGTATAATAAAGAGTTGAAAGTGCAGCAATGAATCTGTTTGATTTTCATTGTATTTATCTGTTTTCAAAATTGAACAAAATTCACATCAGATAAATGAAATTACGACTGGTATTTCGATTCCAACTCTTTCCTCACGAAAAATGATTAGATGTGCTTTGTTGTTTATTTACTGTCCACAATATCATCTAAAATCTATTTAAATCAGAAAGGTACTTGAATGAATGCACACCACAATAAAGTTTTAAGACTTTGCTGACATGTTGTACGAGGGTCAAACTGAAAGTTCTTAGAAAATCAAAAACTGATTACATTAGCCAGTTATTAGTTTTATTATATCTTTTCAAAATATTGTCCATTGACGTCAATACACCGCTGCATGCGATGGAACCACTGGGAAAAGCACTTTGCCCACTCGTCCTTAGGGGTCTCTTCAATGGCATCGCGATACGCAGCCACCGCTTCTTCAGCATTCATAAACCGCTTTCCTTTAAGTTTTTCTTTAATTTTTGGAAATAAATAAAAATCACAAGGCGCGAGGTCGGGGCTATACGGCGGGTGACCCAGTAATTCAACGTTTGATGTCGCCAAATAGTCGATCGTTCGCTTGGCGGTGTGCGACGAGGCGTTGTCGTGGTGAAGGAGGATCCTACTGCGAGGTCGTTTCTCTCGAACTTTTTCCAAGACAAGTGGCAAACAATTGGTAGTGTACCATTCTGCAGAAACTGTTTTTTGATCCTCTAACACAATTGTTGCGAAATGACCTATCCTTCCAAAGAACGAGGCCACCATTTTTTTTCCCGCACTTCGATCTCTCTTCACTTTAGTTGGCAACTCCTCGAAAGGAAACACCCACTGAGCAGATTGTCTTTTGGTTTCAGGATCATAACAGTAAATCCAGCTTTCGTCACCTGTTAGTATGTCGAACACAGCATTTGAGTCACCTCCGTTAAATCTTTCAATCATTTTACGGCACCAATCCACACGATGGAGTTTTTGAGCCTTAGTCAAATTATGAGGTATCCACCGGGCGCAAAGCTTCCTGACCGCTAAATGTTCGTGGAGGATTTTGTGCACTTGACTCATACCGATGCCTAAGCTTGTCCGAATCTGCTGATAGGTCACTCTTTTGTCAGTCTCTATCATACGCCGCACAACACAGATGTTATTTTCAGTCGTCGCCGTAGAAGGCCGTCCCTCACGTACATCATCAGTGAGATTAGTGCGACCACGTTTAAACTCATTAAACCAGTTGTAAACAGTCGCACGAGATGGGGCTTCATCGTGAAAGGCCAATCGTAGTCTATCATAACTTTCTTGTTGACTTAAATGACATCGAAAGTCATAAAAAATCATTGCACGAAAATTTTCTCGTGTTAAATTCATTTTGACGTGACACAGACAATTTTCAATTTGCCGCCAAGTCGTAAAACAAATGACAAATGAATGAAATATATACTCAGTAATATTGGCAAAGAGTTCTATTTTCAAATTTTAGAATATTTTTTTTATTATATTGTTTATAAGTGGCCAGTTCTAAGAACTTTCAGTTTGACCCTCGTATATACATTATTATAGTTTTTACGAAATTAAATCAAATTTCACTTACAAAAATTAATCGACTGTGTCATCCGGTGGGACTCGAACCCACGTCCCTACGCTATCCGGGTGAGTGCTCTTACCAACTAAGCTACGGAGGATGTAAGTCAGTCGACGAATTTTTGCAAGTGCTTGCTACGTCAGTGAGCCGGCGTTCGATTTTTCAATACTTGGGGAATGTGTACATTCCCCATGTATTGATGAAATCGAATATTCGATTAATATATATGAGTAATCTTTTGTGTCATCTAAGCGTTCGTTTGCACTAATACATGTTTAATTTTAAACAGCGGTGATAATTTTAAATAAGAAACCAAAATTAAAATACAATTTAATTAACACAATTTTAATGAGTTCAACAAACCGCGTAAACGTAAGAAACAAATATAAGAAACCAAAAATTTGCACACAGGTAGGATTTGAACCTACGACCTTTGGTTAACCGGGCCAAAGAGCTTGCTTAGCGGTGATAATATTATTTGACATAGGTTTGTATACGAATCGTGTCAAATTGACCGTCAAGGTTAACCAGCTGTTTAAGCATTGGTGCACTCGGGTTTTAAACATCGCAAGTAAAAATAACAATTGCCAATCGAAAATACTCACGGCTATAAAATTAGAAAAACCATCCATGCGATAAATGACTCGATGTATCGCCGGCCTTATTATGAAAGCGGTTTGGGAAAAACTGTTTAACGTTAGCAATAAAACTTTGGGTGCACACCTCGCCTGCGAAATTGGTTAGGCGATAACTTAGATTTGTTCGGAGGTCATGGTATAGGCGGGAAAAAGCAGCCAGGGCAAAGTAGCTTTTATAACACAAAATTAAATTTTGTACGAGATATTTAAAAAATATATTGATTTAAATAAGGTGCTTTAAAATCTTTGCCTATAAGGTTAAAGAAAATACCAAAAATTTGCGATAAAGAGTAAAGGAAATTGTAGTTTATTTGCAGTTAGATCTGTCACTTTTATGTCAACCGATTAATTCAATAAATCAACCATTTCTGTAGATATTTCATAAATATTGTAAGCCGGAAGCAGTAGGCAGTTAGTTGGAAATAGATAGTTCTATTAGTTTCATATTTGACTAGAGACGAAATCGGGTTAGTTACACCATTTTTACTCAGGGAGAATGGCTGGATCGATTTCAACGATCTTTAATTTGTCTTCTCCTCGCATAATAACTTTTAAAACTTAAAAAAAATACATCAAGGGGGGGAATGGGGATAACATAGAAAATCTAGCATGAGCAAACGAATCGTGGTGACCCGCTAGTTGTGTTATGTGAACTGTTTGTCCTATGTGGGCTGGTGCCTGCTCTGCGTCCGTTTTTATATGATTTTTATTTTAGTTCAGCCAAATTGACAATTTGTAAATGCATGCCGTACGGTTAGAGTTAGGCTGCGTCAGCACAGAGATATGCTTTATTTAATCGACACTTTATATCCTTCAGCAATCAGTGATCGAGTTTTATCATATTGATTTTGAAGGAAAAAGGACTCAAACTTAATAAACGTTTAGTTCGATCTTAAACCTCATTGTTCTGGGTATAAAAAAGCAGATTTAAAAGGTTTTTTTTGTTGTAATATCATGATAAAAATTCTACAATGATGACTTATCGGTCTGTGACTTGCATACAAAACCGTATCTCATATTAAGGTTTGTAACAGTTTTAGATAATCTTCAATCGGAACTCGAGGATGGCTGGACCGATTCGGCTATTTTATTTTCAAGTTTTCAAAATTCGTTGTTAACAAGGAAACTTTTTATGGTGAGAGTCATAAGGCGGTACGAAGTTCGCCGAGTCAGCAAGTCAAACAAAGTAAAACAAAGTCGGGTTTGTTCAAACACTTATAACAGAACGGCTAGACCGATTTTGATGATCATTAATTTGTTAAATTTGTCTCCATATATAATAGTAAAATTATAACGAAAACATCGAGAAATTTCACATTAAGGACGTGAAATGGTTTGTATGGGAAAACTGTCATTTTCACAGACGCCGTTTTGGGGACCCACTAGTACTTAAATAATAAAACTAAAAAAGTACCAGTAAAATACATACTCGATTTTGAGCTACCAAATTTGACTGGGCTATTCACTATTCTTAAAAGGTAAAATCACCAAACTAGGGCACATATCCCGTTATGGGAAAACAAAGAGTCTCCAAATGCTTCGTAAGCGTTATCCGATAGAGGCTTGGCTTATAAATAAAGGCCTTACGGAAGGCAAGGGGTAGGTTTTGGGAACATTCTGGAGTAATGGATCGGGCCCTTTTTCGGTGAGAGATGAGAAAATGTAGACTATCCTAGGTGTAGCTAATACAACGTGTTCCTTTTCGTGGTATCGGTGAAAAATTGAGAGCCTCATACTAATTGACCGATAAGTTAATTTCTAGTCTGTTTATAGAAGAAGTAGAGACCCCATTTTTTGACGGCTACTATTGGTTACATAAAAGTTATTTCATGAAAGCAGAGAATCAATATGTATTTATTTATATGATATAAAAAAATTGAAAAGGTCAACCTCAATTTTCAATTAAATGCTTATCAAAGTCAAAACGGTTTACAAATTGAATTGGGTTGTCTCAGCCGCAAGTCCACTGCTGGATATGACAAAAAAGTAACGTAAATACAGCTCCAGTATCAATATTAATGTTAAGATTTGTTTTATTTAGCGATGATTTAGTAATAATTTTATCTGACACACAATAATATTAGTTAAATTCACGAGCCAACATCTTAGGCTCTGCGCAGATGGGCCACCAACCATCGCCACCGGTGGCTGTCGCGCGCCACGCCCTTTGGTCCCGCGCAAACGAAGGTGGTCGGTGGCCGCTACAATTGACACTCATCTGCTAGATCTTTTGATAGATTTGACGACCATCCTGGTGTAGTGGTTCGAGCCCCGGACTTCTAAACCAGGCGGTTGCGGGTTCGAATCCCGCAAGGGGCAAATGTTTGTGTGATGAGCACGAGCATTTGTACCTAAGTCATGGATGTTTATACATTTATATAAGTATGTCTATCCGTTATCCTAGTCACCATAGCACAAGCTCACGCTTAGTTTGGGGCTAGGTAATTGGGGTGTTTGGTGAAACAATAGATGTTTTGTCAAAATAGCGAGTGGCCGTCACCGGTGGCCTGTCGCGAACACTGAGTCGCGAGAGGCCGCTTTTCGTGTGCGGCGACGTATTAAAAATAATATAAACAGCTTGTCACTGGTCACCGGTGGCACGCCCCAGAAGGGGGAGAGGTGATATTGTAGTGGGACGGGTATAGAATTTGTAGGGAGCATCAAGAAGCGCGACCCGGGTAAGAGCCTTGAGCAAGTACTGGGCGCGTCTCCCGAGACTCGGCAACTGTATGCGGCAAGGCAGGTAAGACCATGAGGAGGTTGTGGGATTGGTCACCGGTGGCTAAGGTCGGTGGCCCATCTGCGCGGAGCCTTACACACCCGGAAACTTAGCATAAAAAATGTGTCACATAGAGATCGTTCGCATAAATAAAGAAAGCAAACAAAGCCAGGGTCCGCGACACACCTCCGGCCGGCAAAAGGGTCGCCTATTACTGTCAGTCGGACCTCCCATTGAGGACCGTGCATTGGGTATTGTTCGATCATTCATTCATAGAATACTACATTTATTCATAGTAAGAGTGTGACATGTAAAAGCGTTCCGTTTCTATTTTACAAAATATAAAGGTCTAACTTTAGTAACTATATTCATATCAGGGGGTAATTCTGCTCTTTTAATTCTAAGACCACTAACTACACTAATTTTTGAGTTCACCAACTTTAAACAGTCGGTAAACATCGATTGGCGGTTAATTTGACAGAATTCTCAACATAATAATAATGTAATGTCCTCCTAGCCGAATTTCGACTACGGCGGCAAGAGATATCTCAAGAGAGATTAGCCAACTGCGCGGGACATATTATAGTGCACAAGTGTGTGCGCAATACAAAGGTGCACTCTCTATTCCTTCACTCTCATAATTCGGTGAGACAGCAGTCCGACATAACCTTAGAGAGATCAGGCGCAGGACGAATGCAACGGCTTAACGTGCTTTCCGAGGCACGGGGGTAACACCCCTGTAACACCACCAACCTCCTGACTCCGGAGCTATGTCTGAGTAATTTCAGGACAGAAAAACCCAAACACTCTCGACCCGACCCGGGATTCGAACCCGGGACCTCGTGGATAGTACCCAGCGTAGACCTGGACTGACCTGACCACTAGACCAAGGAGGCAGGCAGTCTTAACATAATAATATAATATATATATATATATATATATATATATATATATATATATATATATATATATAAAAAGCAATACATGTACTTGTATTTTTTGTTTTCTCTTTCAGTATAAACATAATCTGGAAGTCATGAATTAAACAAAACTTTGGTTGTTATTTCTTTAAAAAAACTTTATCTTTGTTTATAGTTGGCCCTTGCAAAAGGTTCGCCTTTTGCCTAATTAGTTCGTTTATCAAACTGTCGAAACTTTGTCTTAACTCACTCTTAGTGAAATATTTCACTGATTCGTGTCAAAATGTCAATCGGCTATTCATTGAATTTTCTTAACTTCGGATTATTATTAATTCATGTAAAACGTTTATAAGAAACGATTAAGTAGCACGCACAGCTCAGGTAATGATCATTGTACCGTTTAGCGAATACACGACTTATGCTCCTTTTGTATTTCAACAATTAGTTCTGATTGTGTTCGTCACACGCGAAGTAATTGACTGAGTACGCTGAAAGATGGTTCTTAATTTTGTATGAAAAGTCATAAAAGTAATTTATTTATGTATGTACAGTCACGAACAATGAAATGTAAACAAATAAGTTTTTATGCCATTGTAATAAGGTCTCAAATCGAATGCAGATATATACATATTTATGCTCGTGACTGTAGGCCCACAGGGGGCACTTATACACGTCCTAACAAATATTTTTTAAGCCCTACCACTAACTATAGTCTTGTTAACTCTGTGAATCTGCCTACTCTGTTTGGTTTTATGCAGCGCTTTGTTTTATCAATATCATCGTACTCAGCAGCAGCACAGAGTTGTAAGTATCCATCTAGCGCTCCACCCTTTTTTTTGTCGTGTCTTGGATTTTAGAATATTTTATAAGAATAATTAATTTAATAAAATGAAACTTATATGCAAAAAGTTCCTCTTTTAAGCAAGATTGGTAATATGTAAAATCACTTTGCATTCCAATTTTTGTTACAAAGTGTTAGTTACTGTTTTATTATATAATTCTCATTTCTTTTACTTATAATTCGTTTTTTTCTACTTCAAATTCCCGTCTTCAGTATCCAATTCACCTGCCTTACCCAGCCTCCCGCAGTCCATACATTTCCCTGCAAACCTCGGGACTGCCCGAACCTTTCATGGGCGCACCTGTTTACACACAGAATAAATAAATAATGTACCAACATGTTGCGACGTGCCGGGAACAGGGTTGGCACCTTGGGGAAATTATAAACTTGGAGACGAAAAAAGAGTAATTCTTTTCTGACAGCCAAGTATTATAAATTGCGTTTTGTAAACACGTTATTGCTTTCTGATGCTGAACCGTATTATGAATTGTTCGTGACTGAAATAGAAAGTACGCCAATTGGTATTTTGTTTGCTACGTTATATTTAAGTTGTGAAATTGCTATTTTTTACTTACAAATTTTATACTCAGGGTCTTTACTCAGCATCTTTATAAGAGGCAATGTTTTTACACTGGTGCATTTTTTAAAGCACATTAAAATATTCTTTTGCAGGACGTCACTGACCAATGTGCTATTAAAAGCCATACCATAAATTGGAAAGTTTTAGCTCTCTTAACAAAAATAAATTTAACATTAAAACCTTCAAAAAAGGATTGAGAAAAACTCTCTTAAATCTTATCTTTAGTATCAAGATTTTATTCCTAACAAATAAATAAGTTACACAAATTAATGATGATTTCCGAAAAGTGGCAGCCCTATTAAAATCGAATATCCTCTACAATTTCGTTTGCGTTCGATTTGATTTGTGCGTTTAAGGCACAATAAAAGTCGCGTTTTGTGTTATGTTTACCATTCACCTTTACCTTTAGGGGAGAATACGCTGGATCAGTGGATATACGGTCAACTTGTTTTATTGCATTCTGTTAAGGAAAATGGTTACTTTTTCTGATATTTTGTCTTTTACTGTGTAACTAGCGACCCGGTTCGGATTCGCACAAACAAAAGTTAGGATAGGCATATTAAGCTATTTTGAAAATTCATGTACATGATGATACTAGCATGTCCCGCAAAATCTTCTACGCAAAAGCCACATTTCCCATACCAACTGTTATTCCCCATTTCACCCCCTTAATGTAAAGTTTCTCGATGTTTTTGTTGTATTCTCCTATTCAGTAAAAGATCATCAAAATCGGTCTAGCCGTTCTCGAGTTATAAGTTTTCGAAAAAACTCGACTTTGTTTTATAATACTAAGAAGATATAAATGCGATCAAGTGTGTCTTTCTGTCTGTCCGTCTGTCACCTCTTGACACTTAAATCGCTGAACCGATTTAGATGAAACTTACTATAAAGATAGTTTAAGAATAAATAACAGTTTTACAGCACAAGTAAACGATAGGTCCGAAATCCACGGATTCGAAGAAAAAAATCCTTTAATAAATAATAAATTGTTTCAACAAACACACCAATTACCTAGCCCCAAACTAAGCGTGAGCTTGTGCTGTGGTGACTAGGATAACGGATAGAAATACTTAAATACATATAAACATCCATGACTTAGGTACAAATGCTCGTGCTCATCACACAAACATTTGCCCCTTGCGGGATTCGAACCCGCAACCGCCTGGATAAGAAGTCCGGTGCGCGAACGACTATACCAAGACGGTCGTCACTTTTTTTGTACTCAACCCTCAGTGCACGAATCCGACTCGCACTTGCCCGGTTTTTAAGGTATATCAGTGGCCCACAGGGTAGTGAAAGTTCGGCTAGAAAAAATAGTTCCTAGAAAAATAGAGCACGCATACTTATCGCACTTCGTTTAAGTGTTACTTTAGTACTTTTCCTATCTACCTGATAGTAAAAAGACTAAGTCGACACTAAAACTAATCTAAAGTAGAAACTCATTAACATTCCCACTTCTTTTAAATAAGTGAGTGCAATAAATTCTAAGTTAAGGTTTAAGTAAATAGAACTGTATCTTTTTGTGTTATCTTTAACTTGTTTACAGCACCAAAGACCATATATGGGACGTAACCATTTATTTTACTTTATATTTTTAGCCATAGGCCGCCTAGTGCGGCTAGGCAACTTCTGACAGTAAGATCTCCTACACCAATCCGCACTGAGCCTGCGTGGTTAAGTACGGTCAGCAGCACGTCAGGTTACCCATGTGAATTACGAAAACAGCTTATATTATTTACTGAATAGAGGCCTTAAGGTCAAAGTGGGGTAGTCAGAATGCGGCCGCACCCAAGAGCTCATACTCGAACTATAAGCTTAGAAATGAAACGTATTTTTACTGGCCTATTTTAATATTTTACAATGCTCATATTAAATATTATAAAGAAAGATTTTACAAAAACAGTTTTGCGATGGTAGTATCAACGTCAAGTCACAATCTAAGTTACGTAAGTAACAGATGTTTTGAAAAAATATGTGAGTGCATTTAGTGAAAACGCCGATCATAAACTGAAAAATGAACTAACAAATTGAATATTACAGTTGTACTCAGAAAGTCCATTAAAATAACAGCGTTTTATTTCTCTGAGAAAAATGGCATGTACGTATAACGGCATAACCCACGAAACGCGAATTTTCAAATAACAGTGTTTAATACGACTGCCATTAATATAACAAGCCGGGCTAAGAATGCCCGGGTATAGCTGAGTTTCGTTTGTTCGGTACGCCTAGCTCATTAATAATATCTAGACATTTGCATATAATGAGGGGTTTGGTGGCCGAAACAGTGCTGGCTTTTCGCATTTTACGACTTGTAGGCCAGGCGTCGAGACCATGAAAAGTGTTATCCCATTTGGTTTGGGGCATTTCACATTTTTATTGGCACCACTTATTCAAAAATAAAACAAAAAATAGTTGGTTGGTTAGTTGTGGCGTGAAACACAAGACTTAAATTAATTTTGACACGGACTAAATAGTAAATTGTTGTAAATAGACATGAATAAACTTTGTTCTAAAAGACACCTAAAACTAATTTATTTTAAAGTTTGGGCACTTCATGTCACGCTTCACACATTTTGTTGTATTATTTGTTGAGAACTGTCAGAACTAGTTAAACTGTGTAAAATAACTTATTATATTTCACAGTCAAAATTTCAAACCTATTTTTGTAATAAATCCAAATAAATAAACACAACATCTTTTAATCCCGTCTCCTGGCCTACAACTAGTACACAGCTTCGGTAATAGTATTTCGTTCTACTAATTGCTCGTTTAGTAGACCTAATTTTTTCTTAATTAGTTAATGTAATTAAGAAAACACCGAAGAAGTTTGCCCTCTACGCGGCATCGAATTGCATTTCTTGTGCAAGTTTTTAGCTTTAATTACATTTCACTTCTGCATGTCAGGCCGTAGCAAAAACACTGACAGAACTGTCAGAATGAAACTTGGTAAGGTTTTACACTTGGCCTTGTAGATTTGAATTTAGAATTTGCGTTTTCAAGCATCGTTATATGTTTTGTAACATTTTCCATTTACTTTTTAGTTATTTCTATGCAAAGTAGTTAAATGAATATTGTAATACGTGCTGCGTTACTTATTGAACACTTTTGTAGTCATGTGTCTTAGGCTTTCGACACTTCAAGCCGAAGTTTTTGGTTTAGTTTCTAAGTTGGGGTTAAGTTAAATTAGAAAATGAAAAAGGGATAACTTGAATAGGTTCATAATAATTTTATCACTAATAACACCCCAGCTACAAACAAAAACTTTACAACAATTTTTTTCTATTGCATTCTCGTTAGTATAGACAGAGGTTAATTGCTCAAATTTTAACCGTATCAGCAAGCCTTCCGTCTAACATTGCTTACATATGTCAATAGCTAATAGATTTCATAAAGGCATGGCAATGAAAACTTTTAAATTATTAGGAATTGGCCTGATTTAGAGCCGTATCTAAGAATGAACTTAAAACAATTTTAGGGCATTTTGATATTAGAAGCTTTAGAAGTGCAATATTAATAGATATTTTTAAAATGATGGACAGCACATCATTGTAGTATTCTAACATTCTTTCAAGTTATTACAGATAGAAATTAAAACTTAACGACCATCTTAACCTCTCACACGTCTTTTAATTTCCACAGTAACAAGTAAAGACACAGAAAAGCGTTAACCCCTCGAGTGCAGAGTGCAGATAAGGCGCTATCACTTTGTGCGCGCGTGATCAAGCGCCGCTCTCGGGCTCTCCAGTTTGTGATGACTGAAGTTTGCCGCCTCGGACTTGACTGGCTGAATTGAACGATGTTTTGCCTAGGAACTACACTCGAAATGCCTATGGGTATACGGGGTGTTAAGAAATGGATGGGGAAAAGAAGAAGGTTCAAAATCGACCCACGTCTTATAACGATGAGACGTGTCGTATCTCAAAAAAATGGCTACAAGTTAATATACAAATATGACAAACTTTATACAAGTATATGACAAACTTCAACAAAAGAATTTTAAAAATCGGTACATAATTAATTAAAACTCGTAAATTTTAACCGTTTTTTTAACCGACTTCAAAAAAGGAGGAGGTTATCAATTCGACTGTATGTTTCTTTTTTTGTGGCTATGTTACCGCATATCTCAGTCAGTAGTAGACCGATTTGAAAATAAAATATGTTTACCTAGAGGCTATTTCTAGTTGGTCCCATTTTGGCCCAGTCGAGATCTGATGATGGGATCACCACATTACACCAAGGTGTAATCGAAAGAAACCCTCAAATTTTGAAGGCACGTATAGTGTTTTCGTACCAGTATCTTAATGTTGACATGTTGTTACGTCTGATAGTCAATATGTGGAGCTGAGCTGATGGTGGAACTCCTTAAAAATCAGGAGTTTAGTAATTAAAACACCACATGTTTTGTCAGGTACTGTATTGGATGCTAACAAAACAAAGTCAAAGGCGCAGCTCCCTCCTCTTTCCCCCCCAACCGCCTAACTCCTCCCGCCCGCCCCTAACAATAAAAATATATAATTACTTCAAGAAATATATAATTACTGCATGAAATTAATTAACTCTTACCGCTGAAACGATGGATTTGATAGTTTGAGTACTGAGGAAGGACATTTTATCAGTTTTTATCCCCAAAATCATTTGTATAGGGAATCCGATGATACGATATACAACAAACTAAATTTAAAATGCTATTGACAAATCTTTCCCTATTTTTCTTTAAACGGTCTTCCTTCTCGTTACTACTTTCTTCCAAATGACACTGTCTAACAGCGCGTTTAGTAGGTCTACCCATGTTGCACCTTACACTAAATTTCAACTAAAAATAGAAAAATAAATTTCTTTAAAAAAAAAAATTGACTTCAAAACTGACTACAGTGCTAATTAAAACAAATAATTTTATAAACAAATTTAAACTAAAGGGTACAAAATAATATTGAAATTACCTCAATGTTCTACAAAATTATACAAGAAACCTAATTCCAATTTATTATCTGTTATTTTTTGGAGTCTGTGCCAGAAATTCTAATTCTAATGTTTTTTTGCAAGTAAGGACAGGATTAAACCATCTCTTGGCTGCTTAGAGTAGATAGAATATCTAGCTTGACTGCCTCGTTGGTCTAGTGATCAGCACGCTGGGTACTATCCACGAGGTCCCGGGTTCGAATCCCGGGTCGGGCCAAGAGTGTTTGGGTTTTTCTGTCTTGAAATTACTCAGACACAGCTCCGGAGTCAGGAAGTTGGTGGTGTTAGCACCCCCGTGCCTCGGAAAGCACGTTAAGCCGTTGGTCCTGCGCCTGATCTCTCTACGGTCATGTCGGACTGCCGTCTCACCGAATTATGAGAGTAAAGGAACAGAGAGTGCACCAGTGTATTGCGCACACACTTGTGCACTATAATATGTCCTGCGCAGTTGGCTAATCTTTGTTGAGATAGGCCGCCGTAGTCGAAATCGGCTAGGAGGACATCATCGTCATCATCATTATGCAAGATTTAGTTGAGCATTACATTTCTCATTATGAATATAATTCGTACGATTTGGATAACAAACCAGCGTAGCTGGAGAGAATGACAAATAAAAATGCCGGCGCGAGCGTCGAGCATTACGAAACACTTGCAGCGAGCGAGAACATGGTAAGTCGTTCGCAGGCGAGCGCGACAATAGGCTATCGAATCATGACACACCCAAGATACACTTCCATAGAAGCTAAACATTTTCTATCTAGAAAATGCGCAGCTTTTTAGAGTTGAATCTATTGTTCTCGAGACAAAGATCCCTCGTTTTCCTCACAAAGAGCGTCTGCAAACTGAGTACTCGATACTAATCCCGATTTATCAATCGATTGCAAACGCATTTAAAGTTGTGACAACACCGACCGATTGTCAGACGAAACTCGGGACAATGTTGCCATAACAATGTTCGAGCGCAAAGTCGCGACAACTTGGTAACTTCGAAACGAGACGTGGGGGAAAGAGATAGCTGTTTGGGAGTTGAGATGCTGAAGTTCTGCAATGGATAAATTGTATGTGCGATTGTAGATTTATAATGTAGACAAATAATTAATATTAATAAATTGTTTCAACAAACACACCGATTACCTAGCCCCAAACTAAGCGTGAGCTTGTGCTATGGTGACTAGGATAACGGATAGACATACTTATATACATTTATAAACATCCATGACTTAGGTACAAATGCTCGTGCTCATCACACAAACATTTGCCCCTTGCGGGATTCGAACCCGCAACCGCCTGGTTTACAAGTCCGGGGCGCGAACCACTACTCCAAGACGGTCGTCAAAAAATAAAGACACCGAACAATTCAGAATAAGGTACGATCTTTAAATAAAAAATCCGGTCAAGTGCGAATCGGACTCGCGCACAAAGGTTTGCATTATCTACTTCATCTTAGAAACTTTAGAGAATTTATAGTCAAAAACATTTTACAAACCCCTAAGTCCTTTTAAAAGACCAACTCAACGATACCCCACACGATGGAGAAGACGACGAATAAAAATCGTCTCCACTTCACATTCTACCACTTCGTCGGTTACGTATACCTACAAAATTACAGCTTTCTAGCACTAACGGTCTCGTAGCAAAACCTCCGACGGATAGACAGACGGATGGACATGACGAAACTAAAAGGGTTCCTTGTCAGGACTACGGAACCCTAAAAAAAGGTAAATATGACAGTAACTGTCTGTCCTGCCTGTTTTTAAATACCTATCTGGCTGTACTATCTGTTTTTTATCGAGTCATATCTCGTAACTAATTTACTAAAGATATTGTTAATCTCACAAAATATTGAACTGGTAGCCATGTGACTTGGTGGCCTGTTTTGTAGACAGGCGGCGTGTTCTGGTGCCCAATTGTGTTGGGTAGGCCGCTGAGATAATTAATGTCTGGTGTTTGTAACTTGACAGATGTCTAGCTGATAATATTAGCAGAAATATCTAGTTATTTGTTTTGTATTTTGTCGTACTTAGACAAAATTATCACTTAGAAAGACACGTACATTTTTTGGCGTCCTGTCCTGTCCTGTGTATGCGCACAATAATAGAAAACTGATTAAAGCTATTAAATCATGATATAACACTGCTGAAAAATATCGCCTTGTGAATGGATATTTTGATATACCTACCTTATAATATTCTAAGAGCAATAAAAGAATGAAGAACAGTGAAAATTAAAAAGACTCTCTATTTAATTTTCACTGTTCTTCATTATTTTTTGTGTCGAGTGAACCTAGTACTACCAACTTGGGTACACTGTTCCGCCAAAGTCACATGTTTCACATTGACACGTCAAGGTATTTTACAAAAACTAAAGAGCAAAGATGAAACTAGCTCTTAAGAAAAATTAACCTAAAACAAAAAGGACAACACAATTATTGTAATAAACAACACAGTTAATAGCTATTACATTACATTATTTTATGTGATCCAATAAACTCCCTATTATATGTAACAAAACCAAAGATATCTACAGCCACGATCACACTATAAACAAAACTCTAATCGGCGCACTACACAATTAATGCGTAACTTTATAACGTTTCAATAATACTTCAACCGTTACGTTACGTGTTCGCCCCCTGAATTCGAAATTCGAAACATGAAATAATTCCATGGAATAATTCCATTTTAGTACTCGCGTGACTATCAAAAATATGAACGCGCGACTTTTTTCACGGATGCCTGTACAAAAGAAATTGGGTGCGAAGGATCACTGCGTATACAGGGTCTAACTTTATTAGCTGTGTTCCTTTTAGGGCTTGATTTTGCTGCTCGGAATCACAAACAAGCGAACATAATTATTGAAAAAACAAAACACCCGACTGCAATAATTACTATATTTTTGAAATAGTATTTTTACTGACTTTCATGTGATTGCTATATGGTAAGGAAAAAACATTCCCTTCCCCAATTTTGCTTCCATTTTTAAATGTTGACGAATTTTGACGAATTCAACGACACCTCATAATATGTTAAAAACTGTACAAGCATTTGGGCTGTAGGGCGTGCCAAGAATTATACATACATAATTACTCTCTAAAAACATAACCCTACTTCCGCAGTCGGGTAAAAAAGATCAGCTGATTACTTTCTCAGTACGTAAATTATTATTATTTTGAAAGTAACAACTTTAAACTATGGAACCAACAAAGTAATCACAACAAAAATTTATCAGCAGATTACATAAGAGTTTTGTACGTACATTATATAATAATCATAATAAAGATTGTTGCATTTGATGATTCCAAAAACCCCAAAACACAAAATCAATGAAAAATATACCTTCTTTTTATAGACCACTGAGCAGCTGTCACAGTCAATTTAGCAAAAATAATCGATTCTTTTTATATTTCGATGTTGGTGCCGTAGTAACAATTGTTGTATAAGAGCAGCGCAATCACGTCCGAGAAGAAATTAATATGATAAAGTAAGACCTTATTTGTACCTACATTTTAGTCGCATTATCACCTCTTTACGTACTATCTGTAAGATGACCTCTCCTTTGTCTAGTGGTCAGCACGCTAGGTACTATCCACGAGGTCCCGGGTTCGAATCCCCGGTCGGGCCGAGAGTGTAGGGTTTTTCTGTCTTGAAATAACTGAGACACAACTCCGGAGTCAGGAAGTTGGTGGTGTTAACACCCCCGTGCCTCGGAAAGCACGTTAAGCCGTTGGTCCTGCGCCTGATCTCTCTACGGTCATGTCGGACTGCCGTCTCACAGAATTATAAGAGTGAAGGAACAGAGAGTGCACCTGTGTATTGCGCACACACTTGTGCACTATAATATGTCCCGCGCAGTTGGTTAATCTCTGTTGAGATAGGCCACCGTAGTCGAAATTCGGCTAGGAGGACATTATTATTACTATTATAAAAAATCTCTATGGGAATTGCACAATCGCACTTAAATGCGTAGGGGAGTATAAAATTGCGCCGTGACAAAGCTGCTTTTGACCGTTCTATTGAAATATAAAAGTTGTCTAAAGGAGATCTTTATTTGCGATAAGACCACTTTCTTTGTGCATTTTTTGTGTAAATTGCATTGGTGTTACATAGTGAACAATGTCTTGACTCCATTTTATTAGAGCCTACTGTATTATAATTACATTGTAGTTTTCAGTTCGATATTAATCATTCTTGACTATTGAGAGTTCAATAAATGTTTATAGTCCAGTAAATAATTGTTATTTTTGAGGATTTTGAAGTATTGTGAATTAATAAGACATTAAATTTTATTGTTCTCTTAATGTATGGACGTTTAAGTTTTTTTTATTGTTGATGTAGACAATTCATTTTTACGACAAATAAATCAATTACATATTCACTAACCAAACCTAATAAAATATTAGTATTTTTAGCTTAATATCTAACAAAAATAAAATCAAACTTAACTATGTGAACCTGAGTCAACAAGTATACGACTATAAGGAAGAAGAAGAAATATTACGGGACCAATTTCAAATTATTATCATTTTAACTCAAGACCTTACACCACACCTTCATTAAATTGTTAGGATATCATTTAGACACAGTTTACACATGTTGATACCCTGTATTACTATTAGGAATACATTATTATACAATATAGGTACTAACTTAAACTGGTACATTTAAAACTGGTAATGTAAACGTAACTTCACTCAGCTGTTTTGAAAAAAAGCGAAATAGTCAAACAAGATAACATAAATAGGTTACAAAGTTCAGGGCACGAAGTAGTGGCTCCGTTTCAAATTGTAATTAAATTTAAAAAAGAAAACGTCAGTAATAGAACGGAGTTTCCATAGCAACGCCCGGAAATTAAAACCAACAAGTGCAGTTGTTGATTTCTGAACGAAATAATGAACTGTCAAGATGGTAGGTATTTTTCCGAAGGGAAAGACGCGTTTCTTTTGCGTTAATTTTCAAAGATAATTTTAATAAAAGTATATAGATTTTTTTTTGTAAAATACCAACTGCTACAATACAAAATATAAAATACAAGCTGATGAATACAAAATATAATATTTGATTTCATTAGTTTTAAGCAATTTTCAGTTTTGTTCCATCGACCCGATAATTATTAGTTACTTCATGCAATACAAATTTTGACGCCCTTTAATAGTACTTACTTTAATACTTAAAAATGCAATGATTTAGTATAAAAAAAAGTTTTATCAATAAAGAAAATCATACACTTTAGTGTCTAAACTTGGCCCTGCTCTACTGAACTCCCAGACATGATTAATGGGGATTTAATGGCACATTGTTTTACCCCGGCGTCGGCCGAAAATATCCCGAATATCTTTTATTAATGCACATCAAGATAGCTAAGTGATCCGGTCTGATAAAGCCTTCACGATTTTTTGGTTGATAGCACATATTTTTGCAAAGAGTACCTACTGCTAGGGTTTTTAGGGTTCCGTAGTCCGACAAGAAACCCTTATAAGATCGTTCAGTCCGTCCGTCCTAGTCTGTCACAGCAGAATATCTTCTACGTTTATGGACTGATTTGCATGTAACTTGGTTCGAGGATACTTCACATATAGATCTCATTTTTAAAAATAAACAAAAAATTAAAATTACCCCTTCTTAAGGGTACCTCCCCATACATGTAAAGGGGGGGTGAAATTATTTTTTTGAGTGCACCCCCTTGTGTGGGGTATCGTTAAAAAGAACTATGAAAATAAGGTAGGGTTTCCATACAACACTTTTTTATCAGCTTTACCATTTGCGAGATATAGCCCGCCAAAGTCGTTTACACGGTGTCTGCCCCCCCTGTAATTTCTAAAGTCTTGCACCTATAAACTTCAAATCACTCACGTAAAGAAACAGGTGCGGAAACTCTCATTTAAAATTGTTTTGGGTATCCTGTGATGAATACTTTTGAAATTATAAATAAAATAAAAATATATAATTTTTTGCCTATACTGTCTAATGTTTTAAGTTAATGGTACGGAACCCTTCGCGCGCGAGTCCGACTTGCACTCGGCCGGTTTTTTCGATGTTTAGTTAATGTACCGCAAGAAGGTCAGATCTTTTAAGAGCTATTTAAATGACATGGAAATTGATATCAAAAAGCGTAGTTGTTAAAACATCTTTCACCTGCCCTGAAAGGCCATGTGACTAATGAAAACCTAGCTTTCTACTAGGCAAGGCCTAACGTACAGACTACAGAATTTTCTCTACCCTTTCAAGCAGGTATTACATCTGTAATGCGGATACTAACCAAGCATAACAGCGTTTAAGGCTTATCAGTATTAATATTTTAGGCAAACAGGCAGTTGAAACCACTGATACAGTCTGCATCTCGCTAACATAGCTTAGTCTTTATTTCCTGTTATGTTTGTTTTTTAATTGGTTCATAGTATTTGACGACCGTCTTGGTGTAGTGGTTTGCGCCACGGACTTCTAAACCAGGCGGTTGCGGGTTCGAATCCCGCAAGGGGCAAATGTTTGTGTGATGAGCGCGAGCATTTGTACCTAAGTCATGGATGTTTATAAATGTATATAAGTATGTCTATCCGTTATCCTAGTCACCATAGCACAAGCTCACGCTTAGTTTGGGGCTAGGTAATTGGTGTGTGTGTAGAAACAATTTATTATTTATTTATTTATTCGCTGATACCACTTCTGCTGGCAATTTATTCCATGCCTCCAGCATACACACAAACTTACAACAAAATTTTCAGGAAGGCATGAGCAGAGAGAAAAAAGACGCAGGTCCAACGGCAAAAGGGTGTTACTAAAACTAACTGACTCCGAGCAGTTTTTGAGTTATTTGAAGATAGAAAGCCCCAGAAGACAGTTCTTGACTTCTTATTCGAACCCGGGACCTCTAAACAGAAGCCACGGTACTGACCTCTAGACTAACAAGGCAGTCAAGAATAAAATGCCTTGAGGCTCTACTCTGAAAACTTGTTGTTTTCGACTCTAGGTATCCTTGTAATTTAAGCCAGTATAAAAGAACGAGCGAGCGAGATAGACCCGAAAATACGGACATGGTCTTCCAGAGTTGGGCCCCTATAGACCGATAAGTTCGTGAGCAACCTTCCAGCAGTTATCAGAGGTGCGGGGGGCATGCAAGATTTCAGCTGGATCGGGTGGTGTTGCGGGAAGGGGATTTCCTATGACATTCGCGTGCGATTGGCGCTTCCTCACCACACGCCTTGCCACAAGGAGGGTCGCGCATCAACTTGTCGGGGTATACAACCATCAGCAGGCTTGTGTAACTCCCCACGTAGGTAGCAAAAACGTACCTACGCGCGGCGACCCGTTGTAAGGGGCTAAACAAGTTGGGTGTCGCTAGCCGGCAGCGACACGCTCGCGCGTTTTATCCACCAGCGGTGCGCGGCTCTAGGTTGCTGGTTGGACGAGCATGAATAAAGTCCTAAAAAGATGCGCTAGATGGTGTAAGTAGCTTCTTGTGGCAGCCAACCCTATTGCGTTGCGTGCTAGTACGTCACTGAATAGGTTTAGTGTATTATGAATCATATTCCAGAGTTATAAGAATGAAATTATCTTGAAATGTATTTCTGTAGGTGTCTACACCAAAATGTGCTTGAGTCTGCGGCGAACTGAATTACACCATATCGTTGACAACATTGAGTAGATATTTTTTTGAATTTCATTGCAAAGTCATACTTCTGTACGGAGTACTAGTACTAATTTTGTGCCACCAGTCACCCGATCAGAAAAAAAGTCGTTAGGCAAATAGATTGCGATCGGTTAGTGTAAAGGGGTCAGCGATCAATCGCGTCCCGTCCACGCCTCGTCTCGTATCTGATAGTCAGGGTTGTCAGGGTTAATGTGTCCTGATATTATACGTTAACCCAGAAAACTTGAATGGAACTTTGGCTTTGGAGTAGGCATTCAAAAGTACGCTACAAACGATAGGTACCTATGTTTCTGTTGCGTACTGTGAAGGATTGGAATTTGCTGAGGTTTGTTTTAAACAAAAATTTATACACGGGCAGGATTTGAACCTTTGGCTTACCGGGCCAACGCGCAGCAGCTTAATGCTAATATTTAAGAAAACAGTGAACAGGCTGTTACTTGTTTCCAGTTATATTATAAAATATTATTAAAAATATATTTTAATGTAAGAAATCGGTTAAAATAAATTAAAAAAAAAAAAATTGTGTCTAAAAGTTATGACACCTTGCACCCAGTTAACACCAGTGGGATGCAAGTATCAGCAGACAGAAAGGAGTGGAAGTATAGAGAGGAGGCCTATATCCGGAGACGCTCGTCCCAAAGGCTGTGATGGATGGAGGAAAAGTTATGAAGGAACCTATCAAACCTATTTTCAGTAAAAAAACTGGCCAAGTGCGAGTCGGACTCGAGCACGAAGGGTTCCGTACCATTAACTTACAACATTAGACAGCATAGGCAAAAAAAAACTTTTCAAGTTTATACTGTTCTTTTGGAAAAATATATATATATTTATTTTATTTATACTTTCAAAAGTATTTATCACAGGATACCCGAAACAATTTTAAATAAGGGTTTCCGCGCCTGTTTCTTTACGTGAGTGATTTGAAGTTTATAGGTCCAAATTCAAATCAGCCCATAAACGTAGAAGATATTCTGCTGTGACAGACTAGGACGGACGGACTGAACGATCTTATAAGGGTTCCTTGTCGGACTACGGAACCCTAAAAACTACGTATTATTGTGGTTATTCGACTCACTTCAATCTTTCCCTTGTTAAAGTATTGTATTACGAGCCTTTATGCTAGTTAGGGACCGTCGGTGGCGCAGTGGCTAGCGGGAGGATGCGGGAGGTACCGGTTCGATCCCACGTGCCGTCATGTACCAATGACTTTTTCTGAGTTATGTACATTAGTTGTTTCGCTAACAGATCTTACGGTGAGGGAAAACATCGTAAGGAAACCTGCATTCAGGCATGCATGTATAACCATGATCCAAAACTGACCAATTTTGGACCAGGGGAACCTGACTAGGTTCCCCAGGTGACAAAGTCACGGAGTTTAGATGACAGTCGCTCCACTGTAATAACCTGATCTGCCACATCCTGGATTATGGTCAGCGGACCCTGGGCCCTCGCGTGCGAGTGCACATCCGGGATAACGCTAGGAGGATGATGTTAGTTAGTACAAAACGAGAATACATTTTCTTAAAGTGCCGAATGGTTCCTCCGCAATATAATAACCTCAGGTACGCTTTATAGCGCATCACTTTCGAGTAATGGGAAAACTTTATGTGTAATAAAATCGTCTTTTTATTTTATACACTCATTCCACTTTCATGCCTCTTAATTCTGTTTATTATAATCTGAAACTGAAAGATACGTAAAAATATTACTTCAAAGGTAAATATTTTCATTTCCATTTGAAAGCATAGCAATATATTATAAAGAATACATAACATAAAATAGCCTTTTAATTATGAGCTGTTATATCTACAAGGAAATAAAGAAAGGAATTAAAATAAAATGCTTTATTTTGATTTCTGCTAGTTCAAAACTCTCCAAAAAATAGAAACGGCCTGACCTGTTCACTTCCGCTTTTTATACCAATTCGTTTTCCCCTTTCCAGCGGACCGTTAAAAAAAAATTTCAAGATGAACCCGCAACCATTTGTCGTATAATTAACCCTAATTATAGGCGCGGGCCGTCGCGTACTTACCGCACTGAAAATTACATCGAAATTCTGTTAATGCTACCCCAGCGAGTGACCGAAAGACTGGGTGGATTGCCCTCTGGAGACAATCGATATATTTTTCGTTTTTATTTTTATTACATGATTTAAATGAAAGATATAGAGATAGTTTCAGACCTTGAGAAGGACATAAGCTACTTTTTGTTGCGATATAAAATCATCAGGAGGGTGAAATAAGATATGAATGTTTGTATGAAAAATCCGACTTTTAAAAGGCGGGCGAAGTCGCGAGGAACTGCTAGTATTGACAATAGAATTCCAATCTCTTTCCCTTGTATTCTTATCCCTTTCTTTCTTTACCTAAATTAGTTATTTATTAGACGCCTTTATGAAAACCAATTTCTCAATGAACGAACAGTGTTATTTTTTAAAATAAAAACAACCAAAAAATACTTCCGTATTCGCAATTCGTAACCAAATTACTCTTTCTGAGTTCAATCAGAAGAAAAACGAAGTACAGCCATAACCTGATGTATGTGGCAGTAGGCATAATTTATATGCACGCCCCGTATTATTTACTACTTTATTCTGTCCCTTCTGGTGTTTATGATTTCGGTACAAATGAAATAGGATTTATATTTGTACACGTAACATTTTGCTTTTAAGGGTTGACCGATAAATTTATGTTTGGACAAAATAAAAAACTGGTCAACTGCGAGTCGGACTCGCGCATCAAGGGTTCCGTACCATTATCTTTAAAACCACAGTAAACGTTAATTAGGTAACCTTTATTTATTTTAAATTTAAATACATAAAAAATGTTTGGGACCCCTTCTTAAATATATATATTTTTTAAATATTTTTTTAAAGTAAATATACATATTAATATTCGCGTATAAGCGTCTACCTGTTGCTAATATTAATATCGAGAAAAAAACGGCAAAAAAATCAAGTGAGTTTTATAGGCTCCCATACAACTATTGCCCTTAAATATTTATTTTGTTTTTAGTATTTGTTGTTATAGCGGCAACAAAAATACATAATCAGTGAAAATTTCAACTGTCTAGCTATCACAGTTCATGAGATACAGCCTGGTGACAGACAGACAGCGGAGGCTTAGTAATAGGGTCCCTAGGAACCCTAAAAATACTATGAGGTAAGCTTTTTCACGAGCTGGCACAAACTATTTTCAGTTGACAGATTGTTTAGAGCCGCACTAAAAAGTGACTGATAAAAAAATAATTGACAACACTTAGAGGTTTTCAAGATTTTCATTTTCAAATTGAAATCACTCTTTTTAGAATTAACATAAGATCAATGCTAGCAGATCATTTTTTCAGTTTAAAAAAAAAATGACGTTTTTTAAAAATATATTTAAAAAAAACACATTTTAAAGTTATTTACTTCGTTAATTTTTATCGAGCCAGGCTCTTGTCGGTGGAGTTACCGCCATTTTTTATCTATAGAAACTGTCATGTCGTATCTTACTTAGCTTATGATTAGTTCTTACTTAATTAATTATTTACATTAATAAAAATGACAAGACAAGGCAAACACCACAGAAAGGGTCCTACTACAATGACCAGTCAAAATATACAACACAAATAGCTATCAACGAGTGAAATAGAAAATACAAGACGGATGGCCACTCAGTCTCGATCACAAGCGTCCTTCCGATCACTCCCGCCAATTTGTGGATATTTCCTGGTAGTATAAGTATAAATTGTATTGTTGTTACTTTTATAGTGTGCAATAAAGAGTTATCTCTCTATCTATCTATAACTAATCCGGCCCCTCTGGCAAGTGAAGGACGTTGTGAGAAGAGGGTGTGAAAAGGTTTATGTGGTATTAAAACACAGACGCTTTAACGGTGGTTAAAAACAGAGTAGGTGATACAATCACCTGATTGAAATACAATTTTACGGATTTAATGAGTTAGAATATATTCGCGTAAACGTAAGAAACAAATAGGTGTCTTAAAAGAGAGAAATGAGCCTAATATTTAATATAGTTAACTTTCTGTAGAGTCAAGAGCAATTTCTATATTAACCCGACCGGGTTACACACATTGTGTTAGGAAATAGTCCTTGTCTAAGTACCTTACTATAGTTAGGTACTTTTAAATTAAATTATTTTCTGAACAAAATAATTCATGGGTTATTATTACCTAATAATTCGCTTAAAAATAATAAGTTAGTAATTATAACACTTCACTTATTTTGAATTTTAATACGTTATATACATAAGATATACGGCATATAAGTAGCAAACTGGTACAGACACAGTATTATTTAAGACCTGAGTTCACCAATTTTTCAACAGCCAGTTTACTTAAATTGACGGTTTATTTGACACAAAACCCACACAAAATGTTAAATTTTTACAACTGCTGTTTAATCATTAAAGATGTACACTTAACGGCAAAACGGGATTTAATGCATTTAATACTTTTTAAAACTAATACTTTTTTTCGTTAAGTGTATATTTAGAAAAGCAACAACAAAGTCTGAAATCCATTCAATATATGTTTGTGAACTCGCCCCTAAGTAGCAAAGGTATATACCCCTTATATCGGAGTTCGTTCCCAAAAATCAGACACAATTTCCTGTACCGCTTCGTACAATTACTTTCGTCGAATGCAAATTGCAAAGGAGGCAGGGCGACGTGTGTTTGGTGAATTTTTTAGGTCGTCTACTTGTTGGTCGTGATTTGTGGCCATGTCAGCGTTTGGGCGGTCTTGGCAAAAACGGTTGAATGAATTCCGAATCCGGACTTTGAAGGATTACCTTATTGAGATCTTTTTTCGGTTGGCAGTTAAAACAAATAGTTGGGTGATCTACGTATGTACTTGAGTGCTTTGTGGCCTAAACAGGTTAAAGAGGTTTGACATCTTGTAGGCCTACCGCCAGGTAAGCAATGATACATATCAAACTAATGAAAAATTAAGTTATAAAAGGTATCCCGCCGTCATTAAATCAAAAATATTTTCATTTTTTACTATTTAAATGTTTGTTTTTTTATTTTTTGCGTTGGGGATTTTAAAGAGTTTAAGTTAGTTTAACTGACCCATTTAAGAGTTACGGTGCCACAGACAGGCACATATAGCGGTCAAACTTATAACACCCCTGTTTTACGTTGCAGGTTCGAAAAATTTAATTCATACGTCATTGCTTAGAATTGGAATCGCAATCGCTATAGCTTTCTAGTAAGGCCTGCTGAGACTTGTACTGTTTTAGACCAAGCACTTTCCTATAAGCCACACTGTTATAATCCGAGTTAATTTGCTGCTAACAAGGAGATGGAAATACAAAGGGAAAAAATACTAAAACCACATTATTAGGGACCAATGTAATAGATAATGATGTAGTAAGCTTATTTCTTTTTGGCTCGTTAGTCCATACTTCCGTTATACTACTTACTATACAATACAAAATACCTTTATTTAACTACAAATAGTTTTTACAATGTGTGTGGGTCTCTTCTTTTAAGTTTGAAAAACCTGCATGAGAAGAGACGAGGGGTCTCTTTTACTGTAAATTGATTTATCTGTAAATACATAGGTACCTAAAATTAACTATACAGGGTATTGTTTTGGTCAACAGCTTCCGACTCAGGGCAGGTAGTATACATAACACTAATACCAAAAAAAATACTTAAAAAAAATTAAATCAAAAATATTTTTGGACTTCTTTATACAAAATCGATCGGTGATAGGCCAACTTTGTATGAAGAAGTCACAAATTTTTTTGTATATTTAATTTTTAAAATATATTTTTGGCATGAGTGTTATGAATACTACCAGCCCTGACGCCCTGAGTCGGAAGCTGTTGACCAAAACAACACCCTGTATATTTATTTATTTTAAGAAGATTTACAGTTTCAATTATTCACTAAACAACAACAGTATACTATGGTTCTATACTAATTACAAATCTTCACCTAAAGGTAATCAGATAAAAAAGGATAAGTCGAACTGAGGTAACTCAAATAACATAATCTGAGGTAATACGTAACAATAGGTTGCATATTGTTTACTACAATATTTTGATTTGTTTGTGTACCCTATTGATACTACGCCGCGCACACTCACACGCATACCTGCCTTATTTGTATTTGCTTAAAACGTACCGTGAGAACCCCGAAGATCGAGTCGACATCGAGACGTTCCCTATGACACATGTACTAAACTGACCAGAGTGCTTTCGCCGCGTGTGTATCCTGTGAAGCTCCTTACAGACATTTCGAGTGATTGTGGCCTGTGAAGTGATACCTGAACCCCTGAAAGCTGATGCGGCAAGTACCTAGCTATAAGTGCTCAGACCTGACTGATTTTCCACCTATCATTGTCGCCCTCCACGTGTAATCCACTGCCTAAACTCTCAAACATTTTGGTAGCAGAGCGTAGTTTTTTATTAGGACCCCTTTATTAGTAACTTAATTTGTTTATTTATTTGCTACCTTCCTTTGTAATTTGAACAAAACGTCTTTTAAGTCCGTTAGTGACAAAATACGTGTTGCGTTCGATTGTAGTAGTCCTACGTCCTCTAAAGTGTCCCTGAATCAATGTTTACAGGCCCTAAGCTTCAGCGAAATATTTCTAACATCCTCCTCAATTTCCGCAGGCACGAGGTAGTGTTTGTAACAGATATTCGTGTGATGTTTCGTATGACTTGGGTACATCCTGATGATAGAAGGTACCAACTTGTGCTTTGGCGTGAGGATCCCTCTCAGCCACTTCTTGCCTATGAACTTAATACCAATACCTATGGTCTTCGTTCCAGTCCATTCATTGCAATTCGTGCCCTTCTTGAGCTCGCTGAACAAGAGAGACTTACCTTTCCTCGAGCTGCTGAAGTCCTTGAGAGAGATATTTATGTCGACGATTGTCTTACTGGTGCTGATACTGTTGCGTCTACCCGGGCTTTGAAAACTGAGTTTATAGGAATAATGGCCTCTGGTGGTTATGAACTCCGTAAGTGGATTAGTAATAGGCCCGAGCTCCTAGATGATATGCCCCCGGATCATTTGCAACTTCCTCATTCATTCTCAGACCCAGATAATCCTCAGACTGTCGCTATTTTAGGTGTGCAATACAATCCTGTGAGTGACTCATTTACCTACAATTATACCTGTGATACCCGTGATACAGTTATTACAAAACGCAAAGTTTTATCTTTGATTTACCGTATGTATGACCCTTGTGGCTGGATATCTCCCGTCGTATTTAAGGCTAAGGAATTTATCCAACGCTTATTGATGTCAGGCTTATCCTGGGATGATCCTTTAAATGAACCCCTGTCTTTAGAGTGGACTGCATTTGTTCAGGACCTAGCGAAGGTTAGTGAAGTGGCCATTCCGCGACATATTCTTCCCAGAGGTTCCTCCTCCTTATCCCTACATGGGTTCTGTGATGCTTCTGAATTGGGATATGCTGCCGCTGTTTATTTACGTGCGGAACTTCCGTCTGGTGTTTGCTCCGTCCATCTTGTTATGGCTAAACCTAAAGTTGGCCCTGTTCGGACCCGTTTAACAATTCCCAAGTTGGAATTGTTGGGAGCTACCCTCCTCTCTAAATTACTTCATCACGTCGCTCTTTGTCTGCAAAGATCGTCTGTGTTGACTTCAATCCATAGTTGGACGGATGGTAAAATCGTGTTGTGTTGGTTAAAAACCACTTCTCACCTCATTCAGACTTTTGAGGCTAATCGTGTCTCCCAGATTAATAATAGTCCTACATCTAGTGAAAGGAGGCACGTCCCAGGCTACATGAACTCTAGTGACTGTGCATCGAGAGGTATGTCAGTCACCCGACTGATCGACCACTCCCTTTGGTTTTCACCTTTGTGGTTGAGGCAGTCTCCTGACAACTGGCTCGGTATTTCGGAACCTAACCCAAGTAGTGATCTTCCTGGACTACGTTGTTTAGTAGTTTCTGCCGATGTTCCTACCCCAGATCCCTCATTCTTATTAGAGCGGTATAGTTCTTTCAACAAGCTAATAAACGTGACTTGTTACCTAAGGCGGTTTTTATTTCCTAAATCTTACTCGTCCTACCTGAGCCCTAAGGAACGGAGAGATTCCCTTTTGTTTTTAGTGAAAATTGTTCAATTTACCTCCTTTTCTGATGAACTTGATCGCTTACGGCGTGGCGATCCTATCACTAACTCCCTTAGAAAGTTGAATTTATTTCTGGATGACGGAGACCTAATTCGAGTTGGCGATTACGAAACTCCGATCTATCCTTTGATGCGCGCCATCCCCTTCTTCTGCCTAAGAATGGTAATTTCGTGAACATCCTTATTTCACATTACCATCGCGAGAATGCTCATGCAGGTGTTAATGCCATTCTTGCCATGTTAAATAGAGAGTTTTGGGTCTTGTCGGCACGCAGAGCTATTCAGCATGTGATTTTTAAATGCCTTCCCTGTTATCGTCTCAAGGCGGCTGTATCTCAACCCTTCATGGGTGACCTACCTAAAGACCGCGTCACGGCTGTTAGACCGTTTGACGGTGTAGGTACCGATTTTGCAGGACCCTTTTTTACCAAAGTCCAGGCCTATAGGAACAAAAGGTTAGTGAAAAGTTACCTGTGTGTATTTGTCTGCCGTTCTACTAAAGCCGTTCACCTTGAGGTTGTGTCGGACCTAACTACTGAAGCCTTTATTGCGGCCTTTTCCCGATTCGTGTCGCGTCGTGGTGTACCTCGCCTAATCCAATCCGATTGCGGTCGAAATTACATCGGTGCCAACAATTACCTGAAAGAGTTAGAGTGTTTCCTGTCTCAAAACCAGGCGGCTATTGGTTCTGAGCTTTCAAAGCGGAACATATCCTGGGTTTTCGATCCTCCTGTTTGCCCTCATTGGGGAGGTCTTTTTGAAGCTGCGGTTAAATCGGCGAAATCGCACCTAAAACGAGGAGGCGATACCCCCCTTACGTTTGAAGAGCTGACCACTGTTTTTGCTAAAATTGAAGCAGTTTTAAATTCACGCCCATTGTGCCCACTTTCTCAGGACCCTAATGATGTCGAAGTGTTAACTCCCGGCCATTTCTTAATTGGACAACCCTTAACTGCACTTCCGGAGTACCCTTATAAAGACGTAAAATTGCATCGCCTTACACGGTTTCAGCTAATCCAACAAATTACCCAGCACTTTTGGTCTCGCTGGCATTTAGAATACCTAAATACATTACAAATTAGAAATAAATGGACCTCTCCTTGTGATCCTCCTGAAGTGGGTGAGCTAGTACTCATAAAAGATGACAACCTTCCCCCTTTACAGTGGCGTCTTGGACGCATTATTAATTTATACCCTGGCCAAGACCAAGTAGTTCGTGTGGTAGATGTTAAAACTCCTACCGGTAGCATAAAGAGATCTTTGACGAAATTAGTTCGTCTTCCTGTCCAGTGAACTTCCTTTCCCTTAGCTTCCTAACCTTCTCGTAAACACTTGACGTGTTTAGGGCGGGCGATATGTTTACTACAATATTTTGCTTTGTTTGTGTACCCTATTGATACTACGCCGCGCACACTCACACGCATACCTGCCTTATTTTTATTTGTTTAAAACGTACCGTGAGAACCCCGAAGATCGAGTCGACATCGAGACGTTCCCTATGACACATGTACTAAACTGACCAGAGTGCTTTCGCCGCGTGTGTATCCTGTGAAGCTCCTTACAGACATTTCGAGTGATTGTGGCCTGTGAAGTGATACCTGAACCCCTGAAAGCTGATGCGGCAAGTACCTAGCTATAAGTGCTCAGACCTGACTGATTTTCCACCTATCATTGTCGCCCTCCACGTGTAATCCACTGCCTAAACTCTCAAACACATATAATAGGCGAGTGTCAAAGTTCAAGATTCTAAAAATATGATTTAGTCACTTTTCGCTTTATCGAGGAAATGCTAGTAAAGAACAGGTCAATATCAATAGATAGTGTGGAAAAACTACGACAACCACGAATTATAAAGGCATTCTATCTGTAGTTGTGTATAGTTAGAAAAGTTCATGCGCGACACTCCTAGCGCCCGGCAAGACGTGGGGGGGCGGGGAAGCGCCAATCGCACGTGACTGTCACAGGAAATCCCCTTCCTCCCCGCACCACCCGTCCCCGCTGACATCTAGCATGCCTCGCCCCCCGCGCCTCTAGCAACCGCTGGTAAGTCGCGCACGATTATTTGGACTATACCTTCTTCTTCTTCTTCTTGTCGTGTCGACACTGGCGTTATATTTTTGAGGACCAATACTCGGCGACTAACAAAGCATTATCAGTAGCGTTGTACACCTGTACACGTGAGGACCTCCTCACGTGTGCAGGTGTAGGGGCACGTAGGGCATGACAGTAGGTGTGCCATAGTCTGAGGAGAGACACCACACATACATTCGCTGTCCGTAGCGTAACCCCATCGGTGCATGTTTTTTTTTGCTTCAGCCAATATACCCATATTGGCGTATTACCCAATTACCTAAATGGCGAGCTTAATAATGTAACGAATAACACGTTACAGCTTATTTGTATCAGAAAAGTATCAAATCAAATGTCAAATAATGTAAAAAACATAATTTCCCCCTATTGCGTTTGCAATAAAGGACAAAACTTCAAAAAACTGCAATATTATCGAGATAGAGTGAAATAAAATAAGAGAAAAGAAAGCGCTCGAGTGTTACCATTAACATAAAAAAACTCATCTTGATCTTAACCTTTCCTTTTAGGATTCTTAAGCCTTATTGAGATGCAAACTAGTTTCATCCCAAACAGGGTGAAAATCATATTTACCTATTTAACCTACATTTCATTTATCAATAAAGATTTTTCCTGTGTTTAAAGTGCACCTTCTGTATTCCACCTCTGCTATGTTAGCGTGCAACTTCTTATTCTAAGCACGTTCATTCAGGAAGTACGAGTGTACAGCACAATTTATGGACATATACATGTAGTATGTACACATTTTGTTGGAAACCGCTAGGGCTTTGTATCGGCTGCGAATTGCCGGATTATAAATAAATATTTCATACAACAAGCCGGCAAAAGTGGTGTTTCTGAAGGGAAAAAGATAGGTGAGACTGATCCATCGGACTGGACCATGTTTTAGAAAGCGTGCAATATAAATCTTCTACACTAATGTTATAAAGAGGAAAGATTTGATTGTTTGTTAGTTTGAATTTGAATAGGCTCCAAAACTACTGGACCGATTCAAATGGACTTTTGTGCAGAGATAGTTTGAGACCTCGGGAAGGACATAGGATACTTTTGTTGCGATATAAAATGATCAGGGGGGTGAAATAGGGAACGAAAGTTTATATGGAAAATCTGACTTTTGGCGCGGGCGAAGTCGCAGGGAACTGCTACTGTAATATAAGATTTTGACCATGGTAACCCATAGTAGAAACTGGCATTAGGTACTATGGCTACACTCGTATTAAAATACTTGTACGCTTTGTGAAACGTGGCCCTGGTCTACCGCCTTATACTGACGAGGAAGGTGAAGGTGCTTGTTTTAAAATGTCTCTATGGTCAGAATGGTCACCGATCCAGTCAAGACTGCGGCGTAGGTTGCTTATCTTTAGTATGACTAGAATTTTTTCGTGGTTTGACTACCAAAGCGCTGTCGATACCACGCCTCAAGCAACTTTAATTGCGTATTTTTTCTAATATCAGTTCTGTTTTATGTTGTTGCTGTACAAAACAGCAAATTGTTGTACTTTATGTCAAGTTCTGTTCAACTTATAACAAAGTGAAAGAAATAGAGGGACATTAGACAATTAGAACCTGTATTTAGATTTACGGATTCGCTGCGTGTGGGCCTATGTTCAAGCCACTTATGATGAAGCTAGAAACAACAAACCTTGCTTGAACAGACACAAAAAAAGTCCACTGAGTTTAAAACAGTCGGTGAACCTCTATTGACGGTAATTTGACAGAATTACCATACAAAGAAAGTGAAAAAAATGCTGAACTGGCTGATTAAAAATTAAAAGTATGTTGGTGCCAGCTTTAAAGCTTAACTCACACAAGCAAACATAATTTTTGAAGAAACAGAACACCCGGCTACAAAAAATATAACATTTTTGAAATGGTCTTTTTATTGGCTTTCATTTGATACACATATTGCTATGGTAAGGAAAAACCCAATCCCGCCTTCCCTCTTTATTTCCATTTGCGAGCGCCATTTTCTAAATATAAATAGCCTATGTTACTCTCACCATTTTAAAAACTCAACGACACCTCATACTTCAAAAACTGTCCAGCCGTTTCGGCTATAGGGCGTGCCAAACAATTATACATACATACTCTTGAAAAACATAACCCTCCTTCCGCAGTCGGATAACTAAACAACCAAATCACGACGTACCCAATCCAACCGATCTCAAACTTGAAAGCCGTGACCACTTTAATTATAGTTTGATACAGCCTACTTTTAGGGTTCCGCCGGCCAACGCATAAATAACCACAGCCACAGGTCCCTTGTACCCGGTCTAATTTATATTTCGATCGAAACTTCTTAATTACATTCGGTAAAATGTTGTTTTCTTAGAGGACTGCGAATATATTGGTTATGTTTAGAACCCTAGCCCGGATAACATAAGATGAACAAGTTTATAATTAAATTCGCACCTAAAACTTATCTCAATATGTTTCTTGACAGGCCATATTATATAAGTTTTAAATAATAATTATTTTTATAACTTAAGCAGTTATTTTGCAAGTTTTTATGACATGAAATCAAATTTCGCTCACAAAAATTTATCGACTGTGTCATCCGGTGGGACTCGAACCCACGTACCTTCGCTATACGGGCGAATGCTCTTACCTGAGCTACGTAGCCGGTAGCACTGGCGTAGCAAGCACTTTCGTTACACTACATTCGTCGACTGACTAACGTCCTCCGTAGCTCAGTTGGTAAGAGCATTCGCCCGGATAGCGAAGGGACGTGGGTTCGAGTCCCACCAGATGACACAGTCGATTAATTTTTGTAAGCGAAATTAGATTTAATTTAGTTTTAAATAAGAAACCAAAAATTCGCACACGGGCAGGATTTAAACCCACCACCTTTGGCTATATTATACAATTTTTGATGTTAGTTTGATACGATGAAATATGATCAATCCTGCAATGGAAGTATAAGTTTTATAAATAAATAAATTAATGATTTGCCTAAAGTATTTTGTTATGTACGAGTATTGCATTAATTAAGGATATGGGACTATTGCCACAAAATTGATGATTTATTTGTATTCTCGTAAAGTCAAAAGAGCGTATTGAAAGTAAGTTAGTTTTGTATAATTTCAGAAATTTTATTGCAAGTTGAAAGAGCAATCGCCCGAATAGCGAGGGCTTACTCAGTAATGTGTAAAGTAATGAAAGAGGGTACTTACTCAGTAATGTATAATGTAATGAAAGAGGGTACTTACTCAGTAATGTGTAATGTAATGAAAGAGGGTACTTACTCAGTAATGTGTAATGTAATGAAAGAGGGTACTTACTCAGTAATGGATAACTGTCACTTGAAGTGTCTGTTAAAAGTTATGATATGTTTAGGTTTTGATTTTGTAAAATGTTGTTTATCTAGTGGAATTTATCTACCTAAAGGAAAAATGCATCAACTTACAATTTTCTTTATTTGTTCCAGGAAATCGCAGCCATACTCATCAGTTTCGACAAGCACAGTGAATGGCAGTCCAAAGAGGTCAAAATACGGTGAGTTAGAAGCCTTTAAAATATATGAAATAATAATGTCCTCCTAGCCGAATTTCGACTACAGTCGCCAAACTCAACAGAGACTAGCCGACTGCGCGGGAGATACTTTAGTGCACAAGGGTGTGCGCAATACACAGGTGAACTCTCTGTTCCTTTACTCTCATAACTCAGTGAGACGGCAGTCCGATATGACGTAGCGCCGTCCTGCGCCTGGTCTCTCTCCGATCATGTGGGACTGCCGGCTCGCATGGAGTGAAGTAAGTGAAGGAACCTCAGAAAATTTAATTTTAAGAAGAAACAGAGAATGCACTTGTGT
The DNA here is from genome assembly GCA_949316185.1 of Pyrausta nigrata. Taxonomy (NCBI): domain Eukaryota; kingdom Metazoa; phylum Arthropoda; class Insecta; order Lepidoptera; family Crambidae; genus Pyrausta; species Pyrausta nigrata. The sequence continues at coordinate 16,227,383 of OX438946.1, read as the reverse complement.
ATTGCACTGCGCACACACTTGTGCACTACTATAATATTTTCCGAGTAGTTGGCGAAACATTCATGAATTAGTAAACCTTTACTTATATATCCGAATTAATGCAGCATTGCCTTCTCACTGAAATATTCCAGCCACGTATTCCTAGGGGAACAGGACAGGCTGTCTTACTTAAACATGTAGAGACGGTATTAATAATTATCATTTATTCCTGTTTCGAAGTTTGGGCCCGGCCCATTCTTATTCTGCGCGGCCCCTTACCACGGCACCTAATTTGGCTTGTACCACGGGACCCGTTCCAAGTTGAACAACTCCGAGCAAATTAAAACTTGTACTGACTACTGCTGCTTTGTCTCCGCGTTTTAAATATTAACTCTTGGTGGGCGCACGATGTATATGTTAAGTTGTTGTAAGATTCGTTTTACTTGGGGGATTCGGTTGGTGTTTTCGGTGTCGTTTGGAATTACTAATGGAATTTTTGAGGTGTAGGAGCTGTTACACACTACAGATACAGAACTATTGTAACATCAAAGTTTGACACATAGTTGGCGTGACACTAATAGTGACATAGATTGACGGTTCATTTGACAGAATGGCAATACAAAATATGTCAAATAATGCTTAACTAGCTGATTAAAACTTAAACATGTGTTGGTGAACTCCAGGCTAAGCCATTTCTGTTTGAAAGTGGTATCACTTTCAGTGAATCTTATTATAGATGTATCATTTAAGGATGCCGGCGTCCCAATAACAATTATTTGCCTATTGTGTCTCTAAATTGGAAGATGTCCTAAGTTTTTTAATAATCTTACAAGCAACGCATTTCAGGCCTAGTGGTCAGTTATTTTTTTGAGATAAAGGCACGCACAGGTTTACGCTGTTTTTAGAGGCTTTCAAGTAAATGCTTATCTATGAGTTAAATGTCGCCTATCTAAAAACTTTAATCTAAAAGTCATGACAAACAAGTCTCATGTAATTTCTCTGTTAGAAAACTTAATAAAATAAAAACTTCGACCCTTAAATTAATCAAAACCCTTTTAAAGCCATCCAGTCTCCCCTCCGAACAAATCATTTAAACTGTTCGTACTAAATCGAATAAAAATGTTTCAGCAGTTAAATACATTTCATGTGATTTGTTGCTTTGTCTACGCTTTGTAGCTCTTGTAGAAGCAATTTGGTATAACGTATCTGTTTGTTTTGAAGACTTTTTTCCGAATGTAATTGAATGGCAACAGATTTTATGTGGTAAATAATTTAAGTCGAGTTGAGAGCATGTACTATTTTTGACATGTTTTACTGTTTGACTATGGTTTAAGATTGGCCCTCTCGGTTCAATTCGATATTTGTTGATATGACTTATCTAACTCAAATTCTGAACAATTAACAGATTTCTCAGAGATGATGATTTCTCATTCACACATGATCACAATATAATCCAAACGTGACAAATGATCCGTGATGGCAAACGGATTTGAGCGGTGATCCCTTTGTGATGTAATTATGAATTAGTAGTCAATGTTGCTGGGGCAACAAGGGCGTTTACACTTGACGATTTAAAAACCGATTTATTTCTTACTTTTACGCGAATAGTCGAACTCATTAAAACATAATTTTACGGATTACTTCGCGATTTATTTACATTTAATTTAAACCGCTAAGTAAAATTTTGATTTAATGAGATTTAAAAGCCTTTTAAATAATTAAAATATCGTAGGATTGCTATTTATATCTAATGCTTCGTTCATACAGTTTAAAGTTTGAGAAGTAATTAAATGATACGCAATTATAAAATTTGGTGAGCCAACCCAAAACAGCATTTAAATGATTTAATCAGCATACAAAGATTTTGTCTACAATAATAAAAATCAGGCGGCAATCTTTCTTTCGCAAATAATTTTGATAATGGCCAAAAATTAAATCATTAATAGATAGCATACCAATACCATGAGTTTGCATAATAAACATTCGGTCCGCAAAATAACACAAAGGCGATATGATTAAGGTGTAAATCCCACAACATCTAGTCAGATCATCCGTGTGAGATAATCCGAATTGATATGCGACGTACAGTTAGTGTGATTGCTCATTTACGTGATTAGCCTTAATCGCTGGATTAATAGTCTCGCTGAAATATACTGTCATACGCCATGATCATTATGTCTGTATGTACTCAACACAGATATAATTAATACGCTTATTACAGGTACTGTAATAAAAAGCCAGAAAGATTTGCGTACGTTTGTTACTTAACCGTGTGATTGGTTAAGAAACAAACGTCACAAATTGACTGATGAACAGATTTTGATGAAATTAGGATTTAATAGGTTGCTAATCTTTGTTGAAATCTGCTGTAGTCAAAATTTGGCTAGGAAGACATATTAAGGCTGTTACACTAAAAACTTTTTTACAACTAAAAAATAAGTAATTTTAGTCGTTTATGGTTCAAGTAGCTTGGCGCAACGGAGCCTAACTGAAGCGTTATCTTTATTGGGCAAATTTTACCACTGTCAGATCAAAAATCACTGGTAGATAAAGTATACATTGATCATTTTAAAACATCGTAAATTATGACGGTCCACATAAGTGTGATGCAATTTTAAAATCAGTGGAGTTTTATTTTATTTGACGGCGTTTTTTTCTGAGTAGTTAAAATCCTTCTTAGTTAAGTACAAACAAACAACTAAATAGGTGTCGTAATTTGAATAGATTGGGCTGTTATTTGGCAGATAAGAAATAACCATCAATAAGAAATAAAATACAACATGACTGATTGACTGTCATCGACTCATTTGTTGACAGTCATATTAAACGACGATTTAAAATGTCCCTGTGTGTACTATACGTCATCAGCAAGTATTATTTTATCTGACAATCAATTTTGATAGTGGGAAAATAGGCCTTTGTATAAGTACAGACACAGTTGCATCAAACACCAAACTTTTACAAGCTATTTCGAATGCTATAGAATCGTTAGCTATCAAACTTTTTTGCTATAGAATAGTCGAAATTTTTGCGACCTAACTTTTCTGCCACATTTTCAATAAATGAAACTTATCTCGCTAGAATTGCTGCAATAAACAATATCGTGTACCGTGACGGTTCACATTATTGCTTGTTTACCGAACTTAGTTACTGCACTTGAATTTATGTGTTTACTTCGACCGTAAGGGCGCGCTCACGCTGGTGTAAGTCAAGCAAAGTCAAAGTCAAAATCATTTATTCAATTTAGGACAGAAAATGCCAGCGATGAATATGAATGCAAATAAATAGGTAGGTATGTGAAGGGGATGTGCGATGATTGTTTTTTCTGACTACAACATACTGTCATATGATACCCATATGGGTATCATATGACAGTTATTGAAAAGAAATTTAAAAAAAAACTATTATTTTTGGAGACGGGGTTTTCGTTTTATTAAAAATTATGGTTGCGTATTTGCCAGCGATGATCGCGGCTCCATATATATATATTATAACTCATGAGATCATATTTGGTTTCATTTTGGTTTAGCTTTTTGATTGAATTTTGCACAAAGATAAGTTAACAGCTTTTCTGTTAGGATCACGACTTAATTACAGATTGGCCAGCTGTCAAATAAATATAGGCATTTTTATACCGAATGCTCGTAACCGAATGTTCTAAGTAAGAATACAGCACTAGTTCGTGGTTCGCTAACATAACTCCAACTTGAAATATTAACTTTAGCTTAACAAGTCAATTGAGCTGTTTTTTGGTATTCGCTGATTTATTAGGGCAAAGCAAATTAAATTTGAAAGTTCCAGCATAACTTAGGGCGTGATTTATTGAGGACCAAAGTGATTATCAAGTAAGTGGAAAGTTGATTCTTTGTTAAAGTATTCGGTTAGTAAGGGGTTTTAGTAAGAAAGTAGGTTTATGAAATTTAACATAATATTTATGACATGACTAATTAATTGTTATGTTTGGGTTGAATTGACAGTGTCAATAAGTAGTAAAATTAAATAATCAGTAAGTAGTAAAAATAATTGTGGTCGTATGGCGTGGTACCTTTGCTTATCGCTGGAGAAATGTTTAGTGTTGCAACTCTTTTTTCTACCAATCAGTTTATATGTTTACCATTTATAGTTCTACTATCGACCCGCCCCGGCTTTGCGCGGGTGCAATATGTATTTTGCCTACATATAAATCTTTCACTTCACTATTTCTGTAAACTGCATTAAAAGCCGTTTCGTATTTTAAAATATTTAACCTTTGACTGCCACAAAACTAGACACAATAGAAAAATATTGTTTGGGGGTCACCGGTGACCACCATGGCGCTCAATGTGTTAAGCGCACAGACAGCGGGAGCGACTTTATTGTATACCATGTAAAATAAAAATATATTTATTAGTTCATGTTCTTACTTAGACAATGGCAGGGTTTTTCGCAAAAAGTAATGTGATGAGATGAAGGAGAGTGAAAAGTTGCATGTAAAAATGACGTAATTTCATGTTACTTGAAGAACTTCCTAAAACAATAAGTATCAATTTTTTTTGTCGATTCGACAAAATAATGTATTATATTATCCGGATAAGTGTTTCAAGTGTTATTGTGATTTAAAAACCTTTTTTTACGTGCTTATGCTTGTACTTACTTATTATGTTTTAATTTGAAGTAACAGCAACTAGAAGCCCTACCTTTGTTGCCATCTATGCCAGTTGCAAACTTTTACTCCACTTTGAAACTGAATAAAAAGAAACACCAACATACCTCATTTAACAGCTACATTAAAACGTTTAACTACAAGAGTTCTTACCGAAAATAATCATAAATTCGCCATATTATCGTTTTTATAGCAAAACTTGACACAAAAACCGAAACTGCGGTTCTTATTATGATTTATATGATTTATACTAACTCGTACTTTGAGTTGGGGGAAAGTTAGAACGACCTTGGTACTTGTTAGTACAGAAATCCAAACAAAGTTTCTAATGTAAAGAAATTATTTAAATTTATATTTGGGAGTTAAGCCAGCAGCAGCAGCAGTAAACTAGCAACCCGCCCATGCCTCACGCCAACTCGCACGAGTGCAATGTAGTACTGTATTTGTTGTAAAACTTTATATTTAATCACTCTATTGCGTTAAAATCTGTTGTGTAGGTTTAAAGATCTAAACGTACAGACAGCGGAAGAAATTTTTTTATAAACTATGTAAAGGAGATGACTATTAAAATAAATAATAATAAATCATTTATTCATAATACAAAGGTAAAAAGAAACAGCAAAAGAACTTAAGTTTAAAATACAAAAGGACAGAATTTATCATTTTAGTCTGAACTAGGTTAAACCTGTGCTTCAGACTAGAAAGATCATACAATTTTATATTAGTGCTAAAAAATCATCCACCTTATATCTAAATACTTATAACAAATAAAATGCATAGCGACATCAAAGGACAAGCTTTGCAGATAACTTACTAATTCTATTTTACAATTATAGTAATTAAATTATATATGCCTAACTTACGATTTAATCTATTATACAGAAGTGGGGCAGCAAAATTAAAAACCTTATTAGTAAATATAAATTTCGAGGTCCATTGTGGAGTGCAGGAAATAAGGATGATAACCGTTTGTTTTAATAGATAATAGACAATAATAATAACACTTGATCATATTTTTCGTGATCAAGATCTAAGACTACAGATTTGCCTTAGAAAAAGGTTTTTTTCCCTGTTATGTCTTGCAGTGCTAGTAAAGATAAAGAAAAAAAATGTACAGTCCATATCTTCCCAGATAATACTTGCTTATACGGACCATTTATTAGTATAATCAATGGTATGAGAGACTTCAGTTAGAGTTAGGTAACAGATAGTGCACCTGTGTATTCCGCACACATTTGTGCACTATAATCACTCCTAGTTTGTAATTTCTGTTTAGATCGGCTGCTGTTGTCAAAATTCGGCTAGGGTGAAAGTATCACACTCAATACAATAAATAATGTATCTACCACGACTTTACTATTAAAATACTACAATTTTAGATAAATGAACTTGCAATTCCAATTAAATCGAGATATTTTTAATGTCCACTCCGAAATGCGGTGTTATAGCAGAATGGAATAGCAACTGAGTCTTTGTTTGCCATCCCCAATCAATTGAAGAGGCCGCCTGGTTGCGATCTAATTGCTTCGTGGCAATTGTTTAACGTGCGGTGCATTTTAACTAGTTTCCGATGCTGACTGTACTGGCTGTTTGAGGACAGTGTTCGTAACCAATTTTGAAGTACGTACAATTACGTTTGGACAGCGTATCGGTTTTAAAGCAGCAGTAGAACTTACCTAATGAGGAACTTTCTGATAACTCAAAATTGAAGTTTCATGTTATGTTGATGTTAATCTGTGAATGAGTATGTTCCTTTACCTAAAGGTTGTTTGGAAGAGATCGCTTATAGCGATAAGACCGCCTGCATTGTACATTTTTCTGTGTAAATCGCTGTACTTACTGTATTTTCTGTTATGGTGTGCAATAAAGAGTTATCTATCTATGTTTAAATCATTGAACATAAAACAAAAACAAATGATTGTAATATTATGTGTAAAGACGTGTAGTGGAAGAACTTACGTTAAAAATTAGCAAGTTTCTAATTGCTATTAAAAATAAAATTTTATGGAGAAAACGTCTTGATGATTACTAAATTGTTAATAAGCGACCTGTAAGGACGCGTTAATTAAAAACTTATGAAAACAAACATTATAGCATAATAAACGCCCACACCAGCCTTATTCTTAAATAAAAATCTACCTGACTTAGTTGGGTCAACGCCATCTAGCGGATTTTTAAGTACTGAGTTTTGACACTAGGAAAATCCCTCATTGGTTACAATAACAATTTACCTGTGCAGGAATAAACCTTTACTTATCATGTTTTCTGACACAATTGAAAATTTATTGTTACAGTCCTGCGCGGGTCTAGTGGTGTTTAACAGGAGGCATAGTAGCACTCTTGTTTTAAAAAATACCAATAACATTGATGAAAGCAACGCGGCATTACGGCGTTAAGAAGCACTTGAAAATTTCGACAGGCTCTGCCAACGCTAGGGTGGCCGAGAGGTTAGGCAATCGCCCGGCATGCGAGGAACGCGGGTTCGATTCCCGCCTCTGGCGGTCATTTTTTCAAGTGCAATAATATATTTAGATTGCAAAGTGAATGCTTATCACTTAAAAAAACAATAATTTATCGTATTTGCAAGCTTCATCTTTCGATTGTTAAATAATTGCAAAAGTATTTCTTTCGAGTGTTGAGGGTGTAATCCCAATAACATTGATGAAAGCAACGTGGCATTACAGCGTTAAGAAGCACTTGAAAATTTCGACAGGCTCTGCCAACGCCAGGGTGGCCGAGAGGTTAGGCAATCGCCCGGCATGCGAGGAACGCGGGTTCGATTCCCGCCTCTGACGGTCATTTTTTCAAGTGCAATAATATATTTAGATTGCAAAGTGAATGCTTATCACTTAAAAAAACAATAATTTATCGTATTTGCAAGCTTCATCGTTCGATTGTTAAATACTTGCAAAAGTATTTCTTTCGAGTGTTGAGGGTGTAATCCCAATAACATTGATGAAAGCAACGCGGCATTACAGCGTTAAGAAGCACTTGAAAATTTCGACAGGCTCTGCCAACGCCAGGGTGGCCGAGAGGTTAGGCAATCGCCCGGCATGCGAGGAACGCGGGTTCGATTCCCGCCTCTGGCGGTCATTTTTTCAAGTGCAATAATATATTTAGATTGCAAAGTGAATGCTTATCACTTAAAAAAACAATAATTTATCGTATTTGCAAGCTTCATCTTTCGATTGTTAAATACTTGCAAAAGTATTTCTTTCGAGTGTTGAGGGTGTAATCCCAATAACATTGATGAAAGCAACGCGGCATTACAGCGTTAAGAAGCACTTGAAAATTTCGACAGGCTCTGCCAACGCCAGGGTGGCCGAGAGGTTAGGCAATCGCCCGGCATGCGAGGAACGCGGGTTCGATTCCCGCCTCTGGCGGTCATTTTTTCAAGTGCAATAATATATTTAGATTGCAAAGTGAATGCTTATCACTTAAAAAAACAATAATTTATCGTATTTGCAAGCTTCATCTTTCGATTGTTAAATACTTGCAAAAGTATTTCTTTCGAGTGTTGAGGGTGTAATCCCAATAACATTGATGAAAGCAACGCGGCATTACAGCGTTAAGAAGCACTTGAAAATTTCGACAGGCTCTGCCAACGCCAGGGTGGCCGAGAGGTTAGGCAATCGCCCGGCATGCGAGGAACGCGGGTTCGATTCCCGCCTCTGGCGGTCATTTTTTCAAGTGCAATAATATATTTAGATTGCAAAGTGAATACTTATCACTTAAAAAAACAATAATTTATTTGATTTAAAGTTTCAATTTAAAAGACAATTTATATTTCTCTAATTTAAAACCTTTATAGTTATTGAATAAAGTTAATGTTCTGAGAATAATAAATTTTAAGTTCGAACTAAGATTGAAAGATTAGTTAAAATCCTTGCCATCAGTGCCTCACCAGTCTTTCAAAAGTATGAAGCTTTGACGGAGTCTTATCTATTATTAAATTGGTCTTAAAAATTATACGCAGTATTTAAGAATATTTAGTTTCTTCGTCATAGGTATTTACCACATAGAGAAAAAACAGACGGTATTCAAGAGGCAGAAAAATTGATACTAAGAAAAATCATTCCAAACGAGTTAGATACGATTTTGATAAAAATCGAACGAATGATAAGTGATAATGTGATAGTGTTAATGGTAATTTTTAATGATAAATTGTATATGCATGTGTTACTGTTATAGTATAGTTCCTAGTGTATTATATTATCTGTGGTATTTTGATAAATACTTCCCACAAATTAAACTACCATAATGTATCCCACAAAAATCCCTTACTAACGAACTAACGCCCAATTTGCAGTCACGTGACACCGGGATCAGATTCCCGCGATGAATGGCGGGACGATCCTATTCCCGGGATGTATCACCTTATCCCGTACCCCATCTTGTGTTGGATTTTGAACCGTATTTGAGGGGGTTAAGGTCTAAATTGGATTGTGATATAAGAGGATCATGCAATTAGAATAGGTGAGGATGGCCGCTCTTCGGCGGCTTTAAAGTTATATTGGGCCATTTATAAGGGAAGGTTTTGTGTGGACTGTGTCAGGAGATATGCGTTTTTAAGGTGGACTTTACATTTAAATAACTTTTTAAATAAATATGATTATACTTCAGTATACTACTTCATAACATGTACTGTAACTCTGGGTGGCGTAACCGTTGGCGTAGACAGGCCACATCTGGCTTAGTTTTGAGTTTAAGAGCAAACCCATATCATTTTTTAAACCTGTTTACCTGAAGATACTAAACATTTAGCACTTTTGTAAAAGTTTAATTTTAGTCGGTAAATAATTTTAAGGTAATTTTAGAGATTAAAAAAAAATTTTAGTATCAATGTATTAGTTTTTGGTGAACCTTTTAATATAAATAAGAGGGCGGATACTTTTGGACAGATAAGCGGTGTTTTGGTAAACAAATACTCGAATTTAAATAATACGTGTATGGACGTCAGCGCATCAAGGTAAATACTGCGGTATCATATGCATTTGTAATTGGGGCTATTTTGCAACAAAAATATGTAGCCATATGTGTGGGTTACTGTACCCACGGCCGCACGTCAGACTACCCCAATTTGAACTTGAGATCGCCACTATTCCCTACGTAATAAAAGCTGTTTTCTTAGTTCACACGTGTACCACCTGACGTACTGTCGAACAAGATTAAAGGACGCTACGTATTACCAGAGCACCGACTCATTAGGCACTTCCAACTTATTCCCTCCCCAGTCCACATATTCTCATATCCGTTTCCTATTTAAAATATTTTATTCATTTAGTGTAAGTTCAAACATCCGTTTCTTCAGACTTAAATATTTAAAAAAAATAATCTAGCAAGTTCCGGTTACTCGTAATAAATACTACTTAATTTAAATAGAATACAATTTATCCGACATTTCCGTTTCCTAACAAAAATAGCTGAAAATCTTGAACTGCAATTTCTACATCCGTTTCCTCGATAAATAGAATTAATTTAAATAAAATAAATACACTTACTTTTCTAATAGAACTTCCATTTCAAATGAAATACTAAAATATTGAGATATTGAGATCACGAAATATATCAATATTTTAGGATATTCTTGACAACTTCTTTCCTTCTTATACTAATTGACACAATGTTATATGGAGCTTAGCGAAATTTCTAAGTTAAGAGTAATTAGTCTCTATATAGACATCTCTTTTTCTTTTTATTGTTTTTAATTTATATAAATGACCTTCCACACTTTGTGGAAGATCTTTGTGAAATAGTATTATTTGCTGATGATACTTCACTTATATTCAAAATTCCCAGGGGGAAAGATACTTTTGACGATGTAAATAATACTCTTTCACAAGTATTGCATTGGTTTACCGTTAACAACCTTTTGCTTAGCGGGAATAAGACTAAATGTGTTATGTTTGCGATGCCTAATGTCAGACAGGCCTCAACAGATGTTTTGATAAAAGACAAACTGCTAAATACTATAAATTCAACAACATTTTTAGGAATTACTTTAGATTCCAAAACTACAATGGGGTCCTCATATCGTGGCCTTGTCAGGAAGACTTAGTTCAGCTGCTTTTGCTGTAAAAAAGATACGGCGCTTGACTGATGTTGAAACGGCCAGACTAGTCTATTTTAGTTATTTTCACAGCTTGATGTCGTACGGTATTTTACTATGGGGCTCAGCTGCTGATATAGAATCAATTTTTGTACTACAAAAAAGGGCCGTACGTGCTATTTATAACCTCAAACCTCAAGATTCATTGAAAGATTTTTTTAAAGAAATAAGGATATTAACAGTAGCCTCTCAATATATTTATGAAAATATTATGTATGTGCGTAAAAACTTGCTTTTATTTACAAAGAAAAGTGATACGCATAATTTTAACACTAGAAATAAAAATAAGCTTGCTATTCCACAATTCAGGCTTCAAAAAGTTGGTCATTCTTTCATGGGAAAATGTGTCAATCACTTTAACAAATTACCGAAAAATATTGTAGAATTACCAATTAACAAATTCAAATCATTTATTAGGGATACCCTAATGACAAAAGGTTATTATAAAGTAGACGATTATTTGAATGATGTAAACGTGTGGACCAGCTCGCACTAGTACAATTTCTGTATTTAAACATTATTTTTAAAAGAGGCTTTGACAATAGTGACTGAGTTTTATTGCGCTGCTTCTTCTCAGCACTAGCCCACAGTTTGTCCCGAAGCAGTGGTAGGGATTAAAAAATAATATGTTGGGACGTGTATAAGTGCCCTTTGTGGGCCTACATACATAAATTAATGACTTTTATGACTTTATGACTTTTATCTGGTTTTGCTTTCCTTTAATCTGCCACATAAAGGCATAGCTGTCAATTTTTAAGCATTTTGTCCCCCTTCCCTTTACGATCTGGTTACCCTATTAACAGGTTCACGAAGGTCAAATGGTAGTCGCTCACCTGTAATTACCTGATCTGCCATGTCCTTGGCCATGGTCCACTACGGACCCTGGGCCCTTGCGTGCCAGTGCACAACCGGGACAACGCTACGATGATGATTTTACCCCCTCTTATATATTCACCCAATATAATTGAAGAGTAGAATTGTTAATTGAAAACAATCTTTCTTTCTCTTAGCCAAGCCAAATCCCGATACTATTATGCGGACGGGGTGTAAAGTTGTTACCACTTATAGCGATAGTACAATAAGTAGTGCGGTGCTTGTGGCGCAGTGGCGGCAGCGCTTTGGTAGTGATACCATAAGTTAAGCAGCCCACGGCGCGGTCGTGATTGGATGGGTGACCATTCCGACCATTTAAGTGACGTCCATGACAAGCATCTCCGTGCTTTGGAAGGCACGTTAAGCAGTTGGTCCCGGCTAATATCTGTGGTATTAGTCGTTAAGCCTAGTCAGAGGCCCTAGGGCGGCTTGATAACTTCTGACAGTAAGGTTTGTCACTTGCCTTACAGACACCTCTCCACCAATCCGCACTGAGCCCGCGTGGTGGAGTATGGCTCGTACCTCCTCATAGTTGAGGTGAGGCCTTTACCCAGCAGTGGGATCTAATAGGCTGACTTTACAATAAGTAGAAACATAAAAACGTAAATATGCCATAACCATAAAGTGCAAACAATATATACTCAGTCTGGTGACTACACATTCGACATACAACCTGGCGCCCAGTATTTGCTCACATCACCGTTTCTGATTTATGCAGAGTTGCGCCTGATTGCTTTCTATTAACCTTGTGTTTGAGTTGCGCTGCCGAACCACGATTAAATGGTTAATAAGATATCAATATTCGTAGTCTGGTAAGATGGCTTCTGGAGATTATTTATAGGGTCATAAACATTTTAAGATTTAGGGTATCCTCCACCATCCCAAATCTTTAAATTTCTACCTCCTAGTGGTCCACTCCGGGCAATGACATCACTAACTCCAGTTTGTGATGGCGGCTGAACGTTCTTAACAACGGTGGTAGGCTCCGTTAGGTGCTGCCTGGTAGCTAACACTCTCCCACCGGAGCCTGGCGCCAAGCAGCTTGCTGTGTTTCGTCGATGTGTGGGAGTGCCAGAACCTTCTGGTGAGCTCGCTCCACCGTCGACTCTGTCCACGGCACGTCTATCACCTGTAACGCCAAACGCGCGCTTGAGTCGTCGAGCTAAGGTGTAATCCAGCCTGAAATCAGTCAGGTCCACGCATGTACTTGTAGTTTCATACCAAAGCTACAAAGTAAGCCATGCCTGCTTTTAGTAACTTCAACTCTATAAAACACCCTGTACAGCCAATGGTATCGTTAATAGATAGCAATGTTCCAGCGTTAGCAAACACAACCCTACATAAATCAGGGCGCTCAAACAACTGAGTACGGTCGCGACGATGTAGGCAAATACGAGACGAGAGTTATAGGGTTGGCACTGATTTGAGATTAAGTTTGATCGTTAATTGTTGTTTTAATAAGATCAAAAGCAAAATCTTTGTACCTACTTATTTTTTTAAGTGTACTTTTTGTGTTAAATACCGTACTTTTATAAACAATACCAAGGTAATGATGATGGTCCTATTCAAAAAGCACATGTACAGAAGGTACATGAAGTACTTACTGAATTTATGTTTTGGATCTTCCTTGTGCTTTGTATTAAATACTTACTAAAATAAAAATCGTCAGTGGTGCAGTGGCTAGCAGGTTGCCTCTCGAGTGGAAGGTACCGGGTTCGATCCCACGTGCCGCCATCTACCAATGTCTTTTTTTGTGTTATGTACATTAGTTGTTTCACTAACCGATGCTCTTACGGTGAGGGAAAATATCAAGAGGAAACCTGCACATTCAGGCAACTAAATGTGTAACCATGATCCAAAACTGGTCAGGTTCCCCTTAACAGGGTCACGGAGGTCAGATGGCAGTCGCTCCATTAATTACCTGATCTGCTACACCCTGGATCATGGTCAGCGGACCCTGGGCCCTCGCGTGCGAGTGCACAACCGGGATAACGCTAGGATGATGATAAAAATAAAAACGTTTTTTTGGTGACACAACATTATGCCCTGTAATATTAACAGTTTTTTTGTACCGTCGATTTTTTTTCTAATTCCTCCAACGTTGTAAGGCGTACTTATTAAAACTTATAAAAGCAGTGACATCAATAGACGTTCCATCTCATAACTTTAAACTGCATAAACACATGTGGACGTCGCATTTAATCGAAGTTTTAAAATAATGAAGCAATTTTTTAACATGTCTCTTGTGACAGCCCTATCGTCCGAGTAAATCGCCGGACAAATTATAGGCGTGCTGCCGGCCGGTACGAAATCCCGCGAATCCGGGAAGTTACTAAACAATTCCATTTAGAGGTACAGGTAAACAGCGCTTTGACAACATTTGGAGCACGAAGTTTTTTTAAGAAAATCACCAAAATTATATGAAATAGTCAAGTAAATATTTGCACACAAAATTGATCGACCGTGTCTTCCAGTGGGACTTAAACTCACTCACTCAACACCCTTCGCTATCTGGGCGGATACTCTTCAAACTGAGCTACGGAAGACGTTAATCAGTCGACGAGTTCTTGTAAGTGCTTGCTGCGCCAGTGAGCCGGCGTTCAATTTTATCAATACTTAAGAAAGATATAAATCACTGTGATTGTAAAAGAAATTGCTAAACCTATCTAGAAGGTAGTACTTGTCTGATTGTTAAATTAGACTTTTACAATTACTAACAGATATTTGAAATAATTCTTTGCGTGGTTTCAAACATGTCGCCATTAATAAAGAGTTGAATCCAACCGTATTGCGGTGTGGGCAACTAATAAGTAGTTTAAGCGTAAAAACGCATACAGGCAGACAGAGTTGCTTTCGCATTTAGGATAAAATTAGTATGGTAAGTATACATCCATCCGAATTTTAAGAAATGAGAGAGAATATAGTGACATTATGAAAATAGGTCAATCAAGATTAAATTACATCTTTCAGCTGCATTTCCCTCAGGAGACTGTAATAAGTCCCGAAGAATGTGATTTCACACCTCACCTACACACATCCACCTTACATATAATTTTGCGCCGTCAAATATACGGTTACGCCTTGAACTTTGTCCGTCTCTTGCTCGTAATTCAGTCCCTACCGACAATATGTGGGTAAACTAGTAATTTTCCCACTCAGCGCTGGTAGCCGTCAATATTGCCACTTTTAACTTTTGGGGGTAGTTTTCATTTCTGTAATTTGCATAGGTTTAAGTGAGAACTAGCTTTTTGAAAAATTAAGACGCAGAATACAGCTACATTTAAACACAGTGTGATACACAGTTTGTAAAAAATGTGGTAAAGTGAATGATTCTAGCACTCAATTTTTATTTCTTTTCAATGTTTAGAAACAGAGTGATTAAAAGATTTAAATATCCTACCAACTTAACCTTTGATTAATCACTCCTGTGGATATCCATCTACACGTATACATTGTCGCCAAAACTACAATGTTATAATAGTAGATTATTTACCAAGGGGGTAAAGTGATGTCTTACGTCACGGGCGTCATCTTGAATCTCGAGCGTAACGAAGTATTTAAGAGTTTACTCCCGAGCGGAGCGAGGGAGTTTAGTATTTACTGCCGAGCATAGCGAGGGAGTTAAAAGTAGAAACCTGAGTGTAGCGAGGGATTTAAGCTCGCCCAAGACGAAGACATCTTTATCCCCGAGCAGAATACTCTGCTTTTGACACTTCCTACGTTCCTTCTACTTATTTTATCTTTATGACTTTTCTGGCAGTAAATTATTATTATTAAAAATACCAGCGGATTTACAACTAACGGACTCCGGTGACAAATAAATTTCGTCACTCGACAATTTTACAAAAACATTGTTTGTAATTTTTTCAAATCCATAGGTTTCTTTTTCTTTATTTATTTCTTTTTTTAGAAGCGCGCGCTTTTTTTTTCATTCCATTCGCGCTAAAATTCTTGGCTGCCAGGTTCAAATTTCAAATATGATCTCTTTGGTGCGGGACGGGCTAGTGTAATCATGCGTACGAACTGTTATTCGAAATTCAAATCACTTTGCCTCCCTAGGGGCGTAATGAAATTTCATACCTAAAACATTACGTCCCTTGGAGTGCAATGACTCACTTTAAGTCAGGTTTGCATGAAGTGTAATTGAACATTGCCGATAGGTAGTGTGAAAATTATGTTATCTGTTAATCACTAATGGATGACTATAGTTCAACAATTTGTGCGCGACCTTCCTGGGGTCACCAGAGGTGCGAGGCATGCTAGATGTCAATGGGGACGGAGGGTGTTCTGGAGAAAGGGACCTTTTATGGCAGTTGCGTACGATTTACTCTTGTTTGATTTACGTTGTCTTGAGGGGCGCAGGAGGGTCGCGCGTAAACTTGTTCGACTATACCTGTAGGGTCAGTCAGAAGTTGTTCCATGTTTAGGTTTCGATTTCGTAAGGTGTAGTATATCCTAACATAACTTATTTAAGCAACCAACACTCATTTTTTTTAAAACTTTTAAATAAAATGTACGTCAGTCCCATCATAACCTAATAACGTATACAGAACAAAATATACTTACAAAAACTATTTATCATTGATGAGCCACCAAAACCAAATAACATACAAGTTTAGCAACGTCTGATGCAGGCTGTGCTAAACTAACCAACACTTCAACACTTACTAACAGTAAAATGTACCGTAGACTCGTAGCAACTACGAGAACATTGTAACTCCGACCGTGGTATGCTACGAGTGTCGTAGTCGCGTCCGTAGCATGTGCTACGGACGTAGCAAATGGTATCGTAGAAGCGTAGAAATGTTTAATCAAAGCTCTAGGAGCCACCTCCGTATGAAAAGTGTTTGAAAAGTTAGTCCTGGTCTGGCCCTAACGCAGTAATAACGTCAATAATTTGTTATTTCTAAAAAGGTATTCGTGACAACACTCTCTCTCTCTTTTGTCGCTCCCTCATGTCTGAGGATCGTGGTCAGCATCAAGGCTGCATCTCGTGCTGATGATTTGCCTCCACCGGTTTCTGCTTAGCGTGCTTTTTACAACCTCGTAGAACTTCGAGGAGGAAGTTCCCTTTGCTTGATCGGTCCGTGACAACACAAAGAGAGAAAAATAATAGGAATGAGGTAAAGACTGTCTTAAAATGGGCGATAGACCAATTATCATTAAAAACCCAATTGTACCACTGCGCAGATTTCGCACATGAAAATGGATTTTTCAATTTCGTAAATAAAAATTTAAACAAAACAAAAATGTATTTCCTTAGTTTTTGTCTTTGTGTACTAAGGAACAGGATAACAGGGAAGGCACCGAAATTTTAACTCCAGCAAATATAATAAACATGGAAATGGGCCTAACTTTAGGAAGATTTCTTATAGAGCTGAATTCGTCTAGCCTTCTTTCGAGGTCCTTAAATATCTTAGTGATGTCTTAAGTACCTGGTAATATAGGTTTAAAATTCTCACGATCGAATTATTATCACAAATATGAACTACGCGCTACTTCCTGACGAAGCTTTTCCTATATTTGCAAGGCATCGAGCCTATGTCGCCTTAAAAGGCTATTTTTTTTTTACCTGTCGTACAAATCTCGTCTTCAAAAATAGCTTAAAGTGATTAGTCAAGTGCAGTCTCGTTAGCCCAAGTCACATTTTCCATTAGCGGCAATTACTCAGTCCTGGGACGGTTCATTCGTATTTAATTATGAAAAATGCATGTTAGCTCGGATTGCAACTGCTGGCTTTTAATCACTCTATTGAGGCATGGGACTTGTTAACACTTAATTTCGTTGGAGATTCGACTTGAGATAATCAAGTTAAGAAATAAAATAAGCGATCTTTTTAATAGGAATACCTATTGTTTATATCTCGTACAGTAAATACACGATTCCTTTATCAATTTATATAACATTAGTGGTTCCCCGCGACTTCGCCCGCAAGAGTTGGTTTATCCATATATACTTTCATCAACCATGATGTTTGACCCCCCTTGATGTTTTTATATCGTGACGAAATGTAGCCTATGTCCTTTCCACAATCTCTGTCTCCATACCAAATTTGGTTTAAGCGCCAAGAGATAACAGACAGACATACAGACACACTTTCGTATTTATAATATTAGTATGGATTATCTCGCTGTAAGTATTAGATATGACACAACACGATCTTTAAATGTGATACTTACTGTACGTCGTTTCGGCTGGATTGCATTGGCCATGGTCAAGAGTTGACTCTAATATTACAAGTCATGTCTAAGACCTATGTACTTATTGTACTGCAACATAAAAGTTAAGACCTTATATTATTATCTAGCTGATTAATTTGGCAGACTTTAAGAGTGTGTAAAGTAAGATATGATCATTTAAAGAGTATCGCCAATGTCCAGAGTGCATACTCGTAGCTTAGAATGTAAGCAAGCATTAGATAAATATCTTTACGGGACTTTCCCCACCCCAGTACTGCAACCTCTGCTTAGTCAGAATTACTGTTATGTGCTGTGTAGGGATCTACAACTTGGCAAAGATACTTTAGCTACAAAAGTGCTCAGATCAAGTCACGTCTACCTGCATTATGACTGGCCATCCACTCGTCCAGCTCTTCAAAAGCGTATTGGGAACGGTGCCCATCCCGCCCCCCATCTGTCAGCATTAGCTTAGATCTTCTATCTCCATCACACTAATCGCACCGATAAATACTAGACAAGGACAGATTCATGAAGAGAGCCGAATTAGCGAGTCATGTCCGTTTCGGTAGCTGTTTGTTGGTAGATTAGCGGAGCGACTGATTTGAAGATTTAGCAGCACCGGTCGAGTTGATTGGAGTGGTTTGTCAAGTAGATAATTGGTAGTTGATGCTGGGTACTTAAAGTTGGATGTTGGTACTAGTCACGCAGTTTTGGTTGGAGGGAAATTATACCAAATACATATCGTGTTAGGGCGTATAATTGTGTGTAGCAAAACGTTGTGTTAGTGCATAAAGTAGCTGGGCCTGCGTTGATCTACCATTGTGACAGCCAATCGGTCTGTTGCTGTTAGTTTTATGTAGAAGGTGACGGGATATTAATCAAACTCTGAGTTAGCCAGTATCCAAGTTCATAAACAAGCAGTTATCGAATAACGAAATTTTAAAAATTGAAAACTCAATTGGGTTCGTTTTGAAGTACTTTACGGGATTATTTAGTATTTTCAACTTAAAATTTAGCAATCATTTTTTTTATTAAATTCCCTTTCATTTTAGGTCAGAAGTAAAACTATAGTTTCTTTAAATAAAACAAAATCTCGTTGAGTAAATAAAAAGCTTCATAAAAGTGCTCTCTCGAGAATATAAAATAAATTATGCACAAATACGTCAAGTTAACCAGCCCATAATGTATGGGTAACTTAAAAGCTTTCTTGACTGACACATTAATTGAGTTATGTTATACAACGCCGTGACAAGGCTCACGAATTACTTGTAAATTACTCAAACAGGTTCGCGAAATCACGTTATACCGTACGAATTTTGAATAATTGAATTGACGTCAGTGATAACTAGATCGAGCACTTCAATATGTCAGTTTCGATCGATTTGTTAAAAATGAATATAGTTAATGATAGGCAGATATTTGAGGAGGTGCTTGTGGCGCAGTGGCGGCAGCGCTTTGGTAGTGATACCAAAAGTTAAGCAACCCACGGCGCGGTCGTGATTGGATGGGTGACCATTCCGACCATTTAAGTGACGTCCATGACAAGCATCTCCGTGCTTCGGAAGGCACGTTAAGCAGTTGGTCCCGGCTAATATCTGTGGTATTAGTCGTTAAGCCTAGTCAGAGGCCCTAGGGCGGCTTCATAACTTCTGACAGTAAGGTTTGTCACTTGCCTTACATACACCCCTCCACCAATCCGCACTGAGCCCGCGTGGTGGAGTATGGCTCGTTCCTCCTCATAGTTGAGGTGAGGCCTTTTCCCAGCAGTGGGATCTAATAGGCTGACTTATATAGGCAGATATTTAACCGCAATCTCACCTGATGGTAAGTGACGATGCGGCTTATAACTAGTGTCTCTCTCTCTCTAGTCTAGTCTCTCTCCTTCATGTCTGAGGTTCGTGGTCAGCATCAAGGCTGCATCTCGTGCTGATGATTTGTCTCCACCGGTTTCTGTCCAACGCGCTTTTTACAACCTTGTAGAACTTGGAGGAGGAAATTTCCTTTACTTGATCGGTCCATCTTGTCGTTGACCGACCGCGCGATCTTTTGTCTTCCGTGTTCCCAATCACAATTATTTTTTCCAGGCTATCACCACCTCTGCGCATTGTGTGGCCGAAATATGAAAAAATGCGTTGCTGGCATATGGTTGAGAAGTGAGTTTTAACTCGAAGCTGCGTCAGGATCGATGCGTTGGTGCGTTTTTCAGTCCACGGAACTCTTAGCATTCGTCTCCAGCACCACATCTCGAACGCATCAATCCTCTGTCTCTCCTGTGCCAGAATTGTCCACGTTTCCACACCATACAGAAAGATTAGGAACACCAGGGCTCGTATCAATCTAATCTTGGTTTTGATGCCGATTCCTCTTTTCTTCCAGATGTTATAATATAAATAATAAATAAATTGTTTCAACAAACACACCAATTACCTAGCCCCAAACTAAGCATGAGCTTGTGCTATGGTGACTAGAATAACGGATAGACATACTTATATACATTTTTATAAACATCCATGACTTAGGTACAAATGCTCGTGCTCATCACACAAGCACTTGCCTCTTGCGGGAATTGAACCCGCAACTGCCTTGTTTAGTCCGGGGTGCGAACGACTACACCAAGACGGTCGTCAACTATATATATATATAATTATAGTTCGATATACACACACATATATATATATGAGTGTATATATATATATGAGTGTATATATATATATATATATGTATATATATACACTCATATATATATATACACATGTATTCCCATGTTTAGAACTCCAAACTTGCTGTTTATAAAGAAAAAGTTTGAAAGAACAACTCTCATGTAATAAAACGTACTCAAAGCAACTTGGTCGAGGAAAACTTTATGAAATACCATGTGCATTTTCTCTGTTTTTACTCGTAATTTATTAAGTAACCACTTGGCACACATTCAAAGCGGAAAAACGTAATCTCTGTGTGATACGAATGATGAGAGAAAACCTTATATAAATTGGGAAATTGGGAACGTAAGCCTACATAGATCCCACTGCTGGGCAAAGGCCTCACCTCAACTATTAGGAGGAGGGACTCAAAATGGGAAATTATACTAAAAAAATGTTTATCTTTCGTTTACATTTTACTTTCTATCTGACCACCTTTAATTTTGAATCCAGGTTAAAGATGTAAACTCGGCTAATTCTCTCCATTGAATTTTGAATAGATACCACATTTTCTGGCAATATTTGCAATTTGTACAAAAATAAAAAGTTTTGAAACACCGAAGGCTAAGCCAACTTACTTATTTCGTGTTTCACAAAACTTAGCAAGACTAGCTTAATAAGGAAACGGGGTTGAAGAGTATACTTGTATATCTCCCAAATAAAAATGTAGTTTAGAAAGACTGAAAATTGGGTTCGGTAGTATTCTAGACGCTATCTCCGTATGAAATTTTGAAAAATCTTCACCATGACATAAATACATTAGAATGTTTATTAGTTGATTAATAATACTTTTTCTATGTATTAATTTGTTTGTTTTTCGTCTAGGCTTGGTCTAAGAAGACGTTGTCTCTTTCTTACTTGATGTCATTTAGATAAGTATCATATTGTTTATAGCAATAAAACATCATTTGATGACCGTCTTGGTGTAGTTGTTCGCGCACCGGACTTCTAAACCAGGCGGTTGCGGGTTCGAATCCCGCAAGTGGCAAATGTTTGTGTGATGTGCACGAGCTTTTGTACCTTAGTCATGGATGTTTATATGTATTTAAGTATTTCTATCCGTTATCCTAGTCACCATAGCACAAGCTCACGCTTAGTTTGGGGCTAGGTAATTGGTGTGTTTGTTGAAACAATTTAATTTAATTTTATTTGGTGTGCCAATGTTAATAGTAAATGATGTGGAGATTTAAACGAATATCTAATTTTGTTGTATTTTTAGGTAAGGGAATCAGGGTTCCGTGTCAATAAGTTTATGAGAAACTAGCTGTGTAGTCGTTCACTTATTCATGAATTAGGAAATAAACTGACCCTGTAGTCTACTTATCCAAAAACTAGTCTTGTTCGCTTAGCAAACACTTTTCATACCTTACAGAACCAAATTTTGTTTAGTTAAGTAAAATATTATTAGTCCGAGATACTACTACGAGCTATTGATGTCCTCCTAGCCGATTTCGACTACGGCGGCCTATCTCAACAGAGATTAGCCAACTGCGCAGGACATATTATAGTGCACAAGTATGTGCGCAATACACAGGTGCACTCTCTGTTCCTTCACTTTAATAATTCGGTGAGACGGCAGCCGACATGACCGTAGAGAGATCAGGCGCAGGACCGACGGCTTAACGTGCTTTCCGAGGCACGGGTGTTAACACCACCAACTTCCTGACTCCGGAGCCGTGTCTGAGTAATTTTAAGACAGAAAAACCCAAACACTCTCGGCCCGACCCAGGATTCGAACCCGGGACCTCGTGGATAGTACCCAGCGTGCTGACCACTAGACCAACGAGGCAGTCACGAGCTATTAGTTACGTATCTACCTACGGGACCCTGAGACGCAAAAAATAAAGTTTCAAAGCGAGTTCTTGTTTATTTCTCGCTTGCACCGCATCGCATGACGCCGATGCAATTAACTGTGGTTCTGTTAGCTGCCGGCGGCTGCCATGTTGTTTTTTATTTTTTTACGAATTATATGCTATTTTTTTATTTGACGATCGATATAAAAAAGCACGAAAAATTAGGGAAGTAGGAACCGTGAAATTAAGAGTTTGGCTCTACAGTGTTTTACATACTTCCATGGATGATGGTCACTTCTTATGTCGGTATACTCGTAGTATTACTGCAGCCTAATGATGAATAAATCATTGTCAAAAAAATCCAACTTTTAAACCAAGAAAATGAGTAAAATGTTTTAATAGGAAGAAGACATAAGGCCTTCTGTAACATGGGTACAAATATATCAGTTCGCAATTACTGCCTATGACTCACTGCTGCCCTACTAAAACCTAAACTGCATTCGCACCAACGTGCTAAATACTTAATTCCCATACCCGAACCGGTTCAATCCAGATATAATCGGTTTCGTGTGAACACCGCATAACTCTTATCGATTAAGATATTTATTTGCTATTTGAAAAGTTCCAAAGTCCGTGTTTACGGTTCAGTGAGGCAGTAATTCCGGTTTTTCAACGATAAATACCGAAATGTGGGCGATATTATTCAGTATAAATGATTTATCGGTTTATACGCCATTGTGGGGGCAGGCCGATTGGTTTTGCATGGCATGCCCGAGTTTGGAGGTCGGTAAAAAGTTAATAGTTACTGAATTGTGATTGTCGAGTTGAGTGTGAGCGTTGCGTTTTGGTTCTTTCGGCGTTTAGGAAAAATGATTTATTTTCTTCCAAAGTTGACCGCTTTGAGGTTTGGAGTTGGAGTAATCGTATAGGTTGTACTCGAAGAATCTAGGACGATTGACTCTAGACTAAGCCAAATGTGGCGTATACAGAGTCGACGGTGAAACGAGCTCACTCAGAAGGTTTACACATATTATAAAGGTTAAATTATCCATACTAATATTATAAATGCGAAAGTCTGTTACCTCTTGACGCTTAAACCACTGAACCGATTGATATGAAACGTGGTATGGAGACATTTCGAGACTCTGGAAAGGACATAGGCTACATTTTGTCGAAAAAATTAAGGGGGTGAAATGGGGGATGAAAGTTTATATTGAAAATCCAACTCTTGCGGGCGAAGTCGCGGGGAACCACTAGTAATATAATAAATATTAAATTATAATTTACGTCTTGTTTGGTCATTATATCTAATGCAAACGTTCATAATTTAACAGAAGTCACATGTAAGATATATTATAATATCGTCTCTATTGGAGATGCATTTACTACGATTACCTATGTTTACATAGTTTTCTTATTAGTAAAAATTTCAAAAAACCACGTAAAGATAACACTTACACCAGCTATAAAATACTTTCACGTTCACCATATTAGTAAAGCTTAACTATTAAAAAACTACGTGACAAAAATGCCATTTATTTATGTTGCTAGCTGTACTTTGGCCACTATTTCACAGATTAAAGTACTTGAGCTCGTAACTCGCGCTTCGGGCTCGGGTTTAAGTTATTTTTATTGTCTTCGCCTACTTAATTAAAATGTGGAAGCCGACATTTTAGGGTATTTCGCGATAAGCTCGCTTACTGGTGTTTATGGCTGAGTGTACTAGTCATAATCTCTACGTGCTGTTGAAATTTTAAAATTGTCAAAATTTTAGTCGTATTTGTGTTTCGTTTTAGTAATTTGCATCAATTAATACAACTCCTTAGTTTACAGTTGTAAGGGTTTTTTTAGATTCGAGAGATTTTAAACACGCACGCGGGATTGAGTTACATAATCTGTGATGTCAAAGATCATTTTACATGCCATTGCGCTATTGCGAGTGCGCATGAATTAAGCTTTGCTAAAAATACCCTTATTGTAGTATTCTCTTTTAGTCAAATCTCTGTATGACATTGTGGTTTTTGATGTTTCGTCTTTGTAAAAGCCAAAAAAAGAGAGATTTATCATCTAAATAATTATATTAGTTTTTTTTTTGTTTGGGAAATTGAAATATCTACAGGCGATTTAATTTAACAGCGGACCTACTAGTATACTAACGTAGTCAAAACAAAAAATGGTTAATTAATGTCTATTTCGAACCTTTACTTAATACTTTTTATAGTAACTTAATCCCGTTCAAATAAAATCACAGAATAGGATAATAGGTATGGCTATAAAAATTACATCACCAATTTGACTGCCACAAAACGTTTTGTTTTCTATTTTTTATTTTACACACGTTTAGTCTAAAAAACATCGCGTATGTCATGATTAGGAAGCGACCTACACAAATTCTGCTGACACATGCCGACAGGCGATTGTCAATGTACCGATATAATGCCGAGGGCACACTAGCCAATCAGCTTGTCGTACAGTCAAACGCCTAAAAACGCGTCGAACATAGATGCCGCTGATTTATACGTGCGAACGGCGATATATTCGCGAGTGACAGCCATGAATTGCAATGTTTCACGATATACCCTGCGTGTGACGTCACGAAATATGGCGCCGTTCCGTTTTTATTGGTGTATAAATTAAATTGGGCCGATGATATTTTAATCTGAGATTTGGCGCGTGTAGCTAGCCGTTACATCTTTGAATGCGATTCTTTTTTTAACGTGTTTTTTTTTAAACTAGCCTTCATCGTAATCGTCCTTATGAATTCACTTCGTAACACAACAAAAACAACAGTTGGTTAGTCGTTGATCCTTGAGACAAAATGTTTAAAGTGTCTTTTGAGGTCATTCATAGTGCCATTAAATTACTCGTATCATATACCTCCACGAGGTCCGGGTTCGAATCCCGGGTCGGGCCGAAAGTGTTTGGGTTTTTCTGTCTTGAAATTGCTCAGACACAGCTCCGGAGTCAGGAAATTGGTGGTGTTAACACCCCCGTGCCTCGGAAAGCACGTTAAGCAACGGCTTATCCTTGGTCCTGCGCCTGATCTCTCTACGGTCATGTCGGACTGCCGTCTCACCGAAATTATGAGAGTGAAGGAATAGAGAGTGCACCTGTGTATTGCGCACACACTTGTGCACTATAATATGTCCCGCGCAGTTGGCTAATCTCTGTTGAGATAGGCCGCCGTAGTCGAAATTCGGCTAGGAGGACATTATTATTATCATATACCTCACGATATGATACTAGGGTAGCATGTTTAGCCCAAACGACACGATGAAGACGTAAGAAGACTATGAAGTTTTTGTGATAATTTGATCTCATGACCTTTGGCTAACCGCAATGGCGTATTCAAAAGAGACCAAAAATTTCGCACGGGTGGATGGACTGCACGGTAGCTCAGTTGGTAAGAGCATTGGCCCGGTTAGCCAAAGATCGTTGGTTCAAATCCTACCCGTGTGCGAATTTCTGGTTACTTATTTAAACTTATATAAATGAGAAAGAACACTGTGAGTGTTAAAAAATAATAAAAGCTAATGATATCACTTAAAAATATAAGTTCGTAGTGGCAAAACTTCTTGTTAGTTCGTTACTCACTCAAAAGCTAAGTATGAACGAACATCTTGACGACCGTCTTGGTGTAGTCGTTTGCACCCCGGACTTCTAAACCAGGCGGTTGCGGGTTCGAGTCCCGCAAGGGGCAAGTGTTTGTGTGATGAGCACGAGCATTTGTACCTAAGTCATGGATGTTTATAAAATGTATATAAGTATGTCTATCCGTTATTCTAGTCACCATAGCACAAGCTTACGCTTAGTTTGGGGCTAGGTAATTGGTGTCTGCTTTGAAATAATTTATTTATTTATTATCTAACGCAGATGCAGCTTGCAACCTTGTCTACATAGAAAGTGTATTTATTTAAAAAGAGGTAGACCTGTCGTTTCGTACTGCGCGGCGATTTGAGCTGACAACTGAGACATTGCTCAAATTAAGGCAATCAATTTCCGTGCGCTAATGACCTATCTTAATCTTTTTAAATGCACTATCATTGCTTTTCTATATACCTCAATTATGCGTTTTCCTTGCCACTTATCAATATTAATTTTTTGTCCATTATTTGGCTTCCGCACACGTGTCAATTTATCACGCTATAAATAGTATAAAGAAACACCACAAGAGCCTCAGTCGTTGCCACCTCTGTACAATTATGTAAAATCACGTATTACAAATGTCAGAGCTCTTAACGAAATCATATTATAACATGTTATCCATCTAAGTATCTCTAACGTCGTGCATGTTATATGGATCCCGTGCGATTTATCGTGTTGTCACATTATTAAGTTTTACTTCTGCCTCGTTGGTCCATGAGGTATCTACGAGGTCCCAGGTTCGAATCCTGGGTTGGGCCAAAAGTGTTAGGTTTTTCTCTCTTGAAATAACTCGGATACAGCTCCGGAGTCAGGAAGTTGGTGGTGTCAACACCCCCGTGCCTCGGTTGGTCCTGCGCCTGATCTCTCTACGGTCATGTCCGACTGCCATCTCACCGAATTATGAGAGTAAAAGAACAAATAGTGCACCTGTGTATTGCGCACACTTATGCACTTTAATATCTCCCGCGCAGTTGGCTAAACTCTGTTGAAATTGGCCGCTGTAGTCGAAATTCAGCTAGGAGGACATTATTATTATAAAGTTTTGATGAAAAACAAACCGTAACCGTTAAGAGCCGTAACTTATCGATACACTCGCCAATAAAATCAAAAGTTCTAAAGCAATTTATTAGAATAATATACCTATCAAAGGCCACAGTCCTGTTTTTTAATTAGGTACTCAAACAAATTAGTGATTAAACGAACTTACCTGTAAGTGAATTTCAATTATAATTATACGAATCATTCTGTTTATCAGTCTGTTTTTTATTTTGAAAGTGAGTGAGAAATACAATTTACGACATTATCAGATAATATCGAAAGCTTATTAATACAGATAGAACCAAAAGTGATACTTACTTTAATTTGACCCTATTTTAGTTGCGAGAATAGGCTTTCATTTAATACTGTTTTGCTATTCAATGTATACCACAACTATCAGTGAAACTGAGATAATGAATTCACTGAATAATTCATATACAGCCAAAGTTTACTAGGCTAATAGAGACACAGCTTCACAGCGACATTTATAATTCACATCAATGGCGCGTTCCCCATAAACAGACACTTTCAGATTACTCCCTGTATAATTTTGCTCGTGGTCGAAAATTTTGGCAATACAACATTTTATTAGCACGGATACAGCATAAATTGAAGTTTATCTGAAGTCTATTTTATTATTAAGTCTGTTCGAATGTGATATGTGGGTATGTGACCCAAATGGCGCGTGGTCATGTTTTTCTAATACGGATTTACATATCGAGTGACATTTTAGTGCGGTCCCGAAGTTGTAAAATTGGGCTTGCTGCGTGTCCAATAGAAAGTTGAGAATTTTTGCAAATGTTTCATGGATTATGTTCGCTTAATTTTCAAGTACCTATATTTACGTATCAATACTTAAATCGTAGAAAATATCAATTTGAAATATACATATTTTTTATTTGAAATGGGTTTGATATCGACTCTATAATAAGCCAGACGTAGCGCAGACAGAGTCGACGGTGGAGCGAGCTGACCCAGAAGAACCTTTTTCACTCTGATTTAAAGGTCTTTGGGTTGTAATCCGTTGGAAACGCTAGAGCGGGTAGTGAGTTCCACAGCTTAGCTGTGTGCATTATAATATTTTCGCATTCTGAATTTTCGGCCAAAACAAGCTATTTTTGCTCTTACTGACATTTAATTGTAGATACCGAATACCAGCAACAATGAACATTCATTAGTTATTACATCTTTTAGGCCCGAGTTCTTCAATTTCTAAACAGCTAGTAAACCTCGATTGACGGTTAATTTGACAGAATGCCCATACAAAATATTTCATATAATGCTTAACCGGCTGATCAAAAATTCAATATGTGTTGGTGAACTCCAAGTGTAATAAATTTGAAGCAATCAAAAGACTGACCGCCTTACTTATAACATTTAAAACTGTTCTCAGCACCTGATTAAAAATAACATGGATAATTTAATACTAATGACAAGTAGAGTACCTGATATCTATGACGCATACTGTCACAATTATCCGTCCTAAACAGGTGCTGAGCACAAGTTTTAGAATAGGCCGAAATTACATAGCGACCTATTTAAAATGTCGTTCAATAAGAGGTGTCACAGGTGCGGCCACGGTATTTTAAAATCAGTCGTGTAAATTTTATATTTTTATTCCACGAATAATTATAACTCAGCTCTTATAATAAAACATGGCCAATACAAAGAACCACTGCTAAGTAACAAGGCTTAAAGCTCTCTCATTGACGAGACTTATTTCTGTTATTAAGGCACTCATACCTGAAGTACGCTTCCATCATGTACTCTCAGATAATTCGTCCGTGGCGGCTATACAGCCCAGTCGTAAATCCACCTGAGGCTTTACTTTGCAATGTCCGTATTTTTGAGTCCTGTCGTCCTGCTTACTCTAGCCCGCATGCTAGCGTGAGCGAAGAGATACCTAATGTCGAAAATGAAGACCACGGCTTTGAGCAGGGGTTTCCAAACTTTTTATATTACGTCCCCTTCCCCTCCTCCGTACTACTACTACTAAAAAAATAATGAAGATAGGTTTGAGAATCTAGTAAAAGGTCAGATAGAAGGGGGATGAACAATCCAACAGAAATCAGCTGAGTAGTTTCAAAATATTTCTGTAATCAAAAAATTCTTGGAAAAACCTGTAATCTGTAATGTTGTAAATTGATTTGTTGTTTCTTTTGTGATGTGAAAAAGAGAGTATGAAAAAGAGACTATTTAGCTAATATTAAGTTCATAAAAAAATATTAAATTTGAATGTAAATCACTGCTAATAGTCTAGGACGTCGTCAGTTTTTTTAGTTAGTATTTATTTTAGGACTGACATGACAATGTATCTAAATCCAGGGATTGTCCGGAAAAATTACATTTATCATTTCAGATTCAGAGTCTTATGAAGTCAGTACACAGCCGAAAGAGCGAGTTCTTGTAAAGTGAGCACTGGCTGATAATTCCGGTTTTATGGCCCGGCTGTAAATTCCGCCTTGCTCCGTCCCTGTAATAATTCAAACGGTCCAGCTGACTCCGCCCCTGGATGGGACGGCGTTTATTAGTTATCTGAGGGATATTGACGAACTTATGTTCGGTCTAAATTGCGAAGTGGGTCTGAATGGTGGCTTTCGGCCGCTTTTGTGATTTGTAGTAGGTTTTATATTCTGTTTGTGTTTACTTCGCTGATGGTCGATAGTGTGACAGTGTTTTATTTTATTAGCAACAGTTTCGTTGTGTTCTCGAGCTTGCGTATTTCAAAAATGAGTAAGAAAATTTGTGGAATAATAATGACACTAACCGCCTGGTTTGCTATTCCAAATAAATATCAACCTAACTGTCACATGAGAATACTAATTGTTACCATGATTATTGGATTGCTACGAGTACCATGTACCTTTATATTTTTGAGTTTCCGATATTAATTTTCATGTGTCATCAAGCTGCCGTAAGGCATCTGACTAAGCTAAACGACTTATAAACGGGGTAGTAAGCCAGGATCAACTAATAAAGTGCCCTCCGAAGCACTGAGATGCTTGTGATAGACTTCCCGCTTTCAGGGCACTCTTGAAGCTGCCTCATCTATGTTTGCACACGCAGGATTGGATAGCTTTGGTGCCATCCTACGTAAAAAACAGCTTTACTTCTGAACCAAATACAGATTAGCAGTAGCCTACATTGGGGACTATCCGTTTGTTGGCAATCTTCTTAAAATAATAAGTTTATTTTCAACTTATGGACCCTTTGGTTATCCGAAATTATGTATTTTTTTTATGTATAGGTTGTTGATGATTTCTGTAGACGAGTGGTTTGTACCGATTTGGTGTTATTTCAGATTTCCATAATACAGTCGCGTTAGCTATTTACTTTGGGATCTTAGCAATGTACATTTGGTGTTGTCCAATATTTATTTATTTAATGATCACCCATCCATTATCTCACTGTGGGTTGCTTAACTTTGACATCACTACCAAGCACCACACAGTCTATAATGCTTGTTATTTTGTTTCAGGCCAAAAAGCGGCTCTATGCTGCTGTACAGCCGGAAGAAGGTCAGGTACCGAAGAGACGGGTACTGCTGGAAGAAGAGGAAAGACGGGAAGACCACGCGGGAGGACCACATGAAACTCAAGGTCCAGGGGACTGAGGTAAGGGTTCTTTACCCCTTATTTTTTAATGGCAACTCGCAAACCATGACATTAATCCTTCAAATATCGTGTTTCGAGACACAATACGCAATCATTTGTTTGCGAGGCCGCCGGCGTCCTGATGATACTTGACTGACGATTAAGCGTGTTCTCTCTTTGCACTATAAAATGAAGATACTCATCTCTGAAATAAAGGTTAAAGGTCCAATTTTCTTTCATTAGTAGATTTGGCTGCAATCTCATCTGATGTAATCGACGACACAGCCGAAGATGGGTCTGATGTCTGACTAGTAATAAAAGCAGTAAATAATTTTCTAATTGAAAATCGTACTTTAGCTTAGTATAGAGTATCGGTGGCGCAGTGGTAGCGGATTGCCTCTCATGCGGGAGGAGCCAGGTTCGATCCCATGTGCCGCCATGTACCAATGACTTTTTCTAAGTTATGTACATTAGTTGTTTCTCTAACCGATGCTCTTACGGTGAGGGAAATTATCGTGAGGAAACCTGCATATTCAGGCGACTGAATGTGTAACCATGATCCAAAACTGCTTAGGTTACCCTGGTTATAGGGTCACGGAAGTCTAATGGCAGGCGCTTCACTGTAATTACCTGATCTGGCATGTCCTGGATCATGGTCAGCGGACTCTGGGCGCTCGCGTGCGAGTGCACTACCGGGATAACGCTAGGATGATAATGACGATTACAGCAACCAAACATCTGTTTTAACATATGCATATTCATATGAAACATTTCAAACTTTTCGAAACGTAATAAAAAACATTTATGACCTACCAAAACACAATATAAACTTATCAAAAGCAAAACATAACTCCAAAAAAAGTCTATGAAAATCCCACCGTGCAGCTTACTTTGCTATTTAATCTTCCAAAGCCCTTCAACTGTTGAGGTTACGTCGACAAGTTGAAGCCGGAAAAGAATCGAAAACTCCAATTGCAGTAGTCTAGAATGTTCAGAAAGGAATTTCAAGTAGACAAGGCCGCTTGCGAACTTTCACTGATGCACTGACACTTGGAAAACGAAAGGTTCAACGGATATTTGATTTGGATTTCAATGGCTGGCGTTGGATTGGCTTTTTCGTTCAGCGGTAATCTGTTTGCGATGGAGCCGTTCTTTTGTTTTTATCACGAAAGTTGGCAAATTTTATCACCAGTTTTGTTGAGGTACTAGGGTAAAACCGGGATAGATGCCACACTTTTTGAAAATATGTTATATCTCCCTGTACAATTATTTCATTCATTTATTTGTAAAGCTGGCAACTACTTTGGTATTTTATCTACGAATTTATAAAAGGCAAAAAATATTACCTTTGATATTTCCAGAGTATTACCAATTATTGTGGACCTCTATATTTTGAGACATCTATCCCATGTAAGGGATAGTTGCCAAGTCTATATAAATAACGTTAAGGATAGACAACTCGCTTAAAAATAGGCTATCTACCCCGAAAAAAATTTGATCGCACCTAGCCGTCCCATGCAATCGCACAGAGACTTCAGACACGATGCATTTGATGGTAGTTGGAAAGTCTCTCGAAATATAAATAAAATAACTCGCTGTGTATTTGCGCAAGACAATTTTAGTGCCCAAAAATATCAACGGTTTGTTTGGAACATCACAACATTTCTAAATACACACTTTTCTATACAACTTTTGTTTTCTGCGGATCCATTTAATTAGGTATAAGGAAAGGATATCAACTACTTTAAGATTTATACATGCAAAGGAGTTCTATTACATCACTAGAGTCATCCTTATACCATACGTGTGTTATTCTGTTTATCGCTGTGTACAAACATCGAGTTAAGTCACCAAAACGCATTAATCGTCCCTATAGTGAATTCGTTACTATGCGTATCATTTTCCGTTCATCAATTCGCTCTTACCACCTTTTGCATATGCAGCCGCTATGCAAATTCCCAATCAATCGCAAACAACTCCATTTTAGCCCAACTAGTGCGAGTGCTGTTGACCTTCTCTCGTTTGTGAATGAATAAATTCAACGGTAGAATCTAGCGATGGGCGATTATTACCAAATTAATCGAATTATTCGAATGGTCCCTGTAATCGAATGTATTCGATAAGCAACCGCAGTCATTCGATTATCCTTCGATTATGCGCGAGCAAATCCGGAGCTTGCGGTGCGTAGGCCGTACTACTAACTACTAACGAATGAATCGTCATTCGTCGCGTCGATTTATTCGTTCGCTGCCTGTCCTGTCGCGGCAATTCAATCGAATGCATCGAAGGGCCGAGTATAGATTATCATCCGACTGTCGGTTAATATTCGATAATTTTTTTTCCGAATTACTAAATCGACATTCGATAGTTCTAATGGTCGATTGTCGATTCATTCGATTATTTTTTTTCGAACAATCGCCCATCGCTAGTAGAAACATCCTGGATCGAGGAGGGAAATGGTTTGGTCCATTTAGCATTTAGCGCATGGTGATTGAGGCGAGACATCAAGGACTCGACTAAATTGCAATGGGGCAAATCAGTAGGTTTTTCAAGTAAAACCCCATTTTGTAATTATTTTACATTATAATAGGAAATATCGCTGTGTTGTACTTTCCCGAAATAAATGTGTTTGCCAAGCCGTTTCATAAGTAGGTAACTACGTGTAGTGAGTCGTGTAAGTGTAAAAGTACAGTTTATCTGTCAACGTAGTAACGATTTACCGCTGCTACTAATTGTATGTATAAAAAATAATTTTTCGCTCTTATGTCGATGGATAAAAGTCTATATTTTAACGCTCCATCAATTAACCGCGCTCCCAAATTGGGAGTGATAGCTGCGGTTTTTAACAGGCATCCATATTTTAATATTGAGGACAGAATATGAATTGATTGGTCGATAAATCTAGTACCGTGAATATTGTGATATTTGTTCTCTGTCCTTAAATAAACTGACCTTATTGAATTGGAAAATATATAATATTTCAGAGATAAAAAGTTTTTCGTCGTGCTCATCACCCAATCTGTAACATTTCTAAAAACAGCTCTATCTTCTGATAAGCAATTTATAAGGACTTTTTTCAATAACCTTCTAGTTTTATGTTTGTTTTACGGGCAGCGAATGTGTTAAATATAATAAAGTATAGTTAGCCTACCATCCCACTGCTGGGAAAAGGCCTCCCCTCAACTATGAGGAGGTTACGAGTCATACTCACCACGCGGGCTCAGTGCGGATTGGTAGAGGGGTGTCTGTAAGGCAAGTGACAAACCTTATTGTCAGATGTTATCAAGCCGCCCTAGGGCTTCTGACTATGCTAAAGCAGTTGGCCCCGACTAATATCAACAGATATTAACGTGCCTTTCGAAGGACGGGGATGCTCGTCATGGACGTCACTTAGATGGTCTGAATGGTCACCCATCCAATCATGACTGTGCCGTAGTTAGCTAAACATTGAAATCACTACCAAAGCCTTGCCGCCACTGCGCCACAAGCACTTTGTAATAGGTGTACTAATTATAATTATAATTATTTTCCTAACATAAGGAATTATTTTGCAAGTTTTTACGAAACCAAATTGAATTTCGCTCACAAAAATTAATCGACTGTGACTGTGTCCCACCGGATGACACAGTCGATTAATTTTTGTGTGCGAAATTCAATTTGATTTTGTACAAATTATATCTTTACCGTAGTTACTAAAGTCACATCACTAAATAGTAATAAGTCCTTTAAGAATATTGTGTTTCCCTCGAAATTGCCAAATACGAGTAATTAAACAGTGATTATAACCACATGACTGGATACGTCTCCATATTAAAGGCGGTGAATATAGCCATCCATCAGCCATCGAAATCTTTGGAAATACAGGTGTTCGATACAAATAATTCTACTACAATGTATGGAGAGCCATTTGAAGGGTTCCGTAGTCCTTACAAGGAACCCTTATAGTTTCGTGATGTCCGTCTTCTGTCTAAGTTTTTACATTACATTTCATAAACTTTAAAAGAAAAATATAGCGGTTAAGAAAACTTTATTAGTTTCTGTGACGACATCGTAGTCAAAGTTGTAGACTGCCTCGTTGGTCTAGTGGTCAACACGCTAGGTACCATCAACGAGGTCCCGGGTTCGAATCCCGGATCGGGCCTAGAGTGTTTGGGTTTTTCTGTCTTGAAATTACTCAGACACAGCTCCGGAGTCAGGAAGTTGGTGGTGTTAACACCCCCGTGCCTCGGAAAGCACGTTAAGCCGTCGGTCCTGCGCCTGATCTCTCTACGATCATGTCGGACTGCCGTCTCACCGAATTATAAGAGTGAAGGAAAAGAGAGTACACCTGTGTATTGCGCACACATTTGTGCACTGTAATATGTCCCGCGCAGTTGGCTGATCTCTGTTGAGCTAGGCCGCCGTAGTCGAAATTCGGCTAGGAGGACACAAAGTTGTAGGTACTGCTGGTCATCTCCACCCCATTAAATATAAGTGAGTTCTGTTTAAACTAACACTGTAACATTTTTTAAGAACTGACAAAACATTTTTAATCCAATAAAAAGAGTTTAATTCCCATTTAAGTATTTAACTGGTTTATTCCACAATGATAGCGAGTGCACGCCACCTAGTGTCGGTGGTATATAAGTTGGAGTAATGCCAGGCTGGTGTGGTGCAAGTGATGAATTTGCAGCCTTGACACGTCACCTTGAGGGATTCGAGAGGTTAAAACACTAAACTAAATGGAAACCTTAGCCATTTAATAGGCAAATGAGAAGTTAGTAATAGGCGCCTAATCTTTTTATGTCACAACAGTTTTTTCGTGGGTTAGAATAGTAGAGTAAGTGTTGTGCTTGTGATGTTTTATGACCACGAAGTCAAGTTGCATGAAATTTATTTACAAATTAGCTATTGCCTGTAAGTTTGTTTGCATAGACTCCTCGGTGTCACAAAATATAAATCCGTAACAAGCATACAGGCGAAATTTTCAAAAAAATAATTTTGTTCTGCCCTGACCTACTGGCTGCTGAGGAGTATTTTTAAAATCAATGTACAGAATTCGACTAGCTGCAGTATTATTAAATGTTTAAAAGGATGTGCACAGAATATAAAAAAATTGCTTTCAGCTGAGATTGTTTCTCGGCAATGCTTATTTTATTTGTTTCATAGTGAATTACACTTTACCCATACAAGCCGTAACAAAACACACATTTTTTTGTCAGATTACCCATTTGATGGTAGGCAACACTGGTGTAAAGGCCCGTAAAGTCAAAGCAAGTAAGATTTGCTCGCATTTATAACCTAACCTAACAAATTGTCTTGTCCGCTCACCGCTCATCATTCACACCACACGACTGGAGCACGCAAGACTGTCACTTGTTTATGGGCAAAAAGGCCTCCGGTCGGTGTAAAGTGGCTCTGCGAAGCGTACCAAGTTTAGTCTTTCAGATTAAGCTGTAGCGACCGTGGCACCGCCCTGCTGGCAGATTTGTGGCGACAACAGCTTGAGGTGTGGAGGGTAAGCTACGTTTGTCTTTGATACGGGTTAATAGAGCGCTTGACGTTTGTTTGTTAAGGCTGACTGTCCTTTGAACACAGCGGCGTCATTTGACGAATATATACAAGTTGCAATGACGGCAAGCGTGTTTTGTTCGTGATAGGCAAACTCGAAGTAGCCGCTTCGTGGACAGAGTTTTCTATGCAAGATGCGGTTAACTGTCAAATGATGATAGCGTGCGTATTACGAGCTGTCTATGTAAACAGTAAGCCTAAGGACTGCCTTGTTAGTCGAGTTGTTGCAGCATTATACAGTAGTCAGTACTATCCACGAGGTCCGGGTTCCAATCTTGGGAAAGTGTCTGGGTTTTTTGTCTTGAAATAACTCAGTCGCAGCTCCGGAGTCAGGAAGTTGGTAGTGTTAACATTCCCGTACCTCCAAAAGCACATTAAGCCGTTGGTCTTGCGCCTGATCTCTACCCGGTCACGGTTCAAGTTATCTTTAAGGTGTAATCCGACATAACATCAAGAACTCGGTAGTCTCACCGAACTATTACATTGAAGGAAAAGAGAGTGCACCTGTGTATTGCGCACACACTTTTGCATAAAACATTTGCCGCGCAGTTGGCTAATCTCTGTTGAGATTGGCTGTAGTTGAAATTCGGCTAGCCTCCTAGCATTAAACAGGCCTAGGGCTCCATTTGCTTCATTCTAATATACGGTTAAAACTAGAAATATAAATACCGATCTTAACACGTCACCAGAAGGCAAATATTTAACTAATTGCCAGCTGCAAACATAAAATTAAGTAAATGTGAACGTAAATGACTGAGATACATATTTCCCGCCAGCGTAATGTTCTTGGTGATAATATAATTATTATGCCAGTGGGTCAAGGTATTATATCCAGGTTAAGCGGTAAAAACTGCAGAGACAGCTGTTAGCATGGTAATACTTAAGCTTAGCTCTGTAACAGCGAAAATTACTTCTGTTGTCCATGGCTCTATAAAGGTTAGACTTGGGTTAGGATTTAAGACCCAAAAGGGCTGGGTACGAAATCTAGGACCTTTATGCCAGCTCGTCTATCGCCTATCTCGATTGCTTTCATAGCAATAGGTAGGTTTCAGAAAGGCAATATTAGCCTTCAAACTGACGCCTGGAAAGCAATTTTATCTGTCCGAGACCTCACTCGGCTAGGGCCCACTGAAAACCAGCATCGTGGCCCCTAGCGGGTCATGACCTAAGCTGAGTGGGGTCTTTTTAATGTGAACATCACAGGCGCACAACTGCACAGTCCGACTGGTGTTGCCTAAATTGTAATTTTACTATGTTCTTTGTTTGGTATTCGTGCCTTTTGTGTATAGTTATTTTCGTGTCTGATGTGATGTCAATTTGTTAATAAATATATTTTCTATCTTTCAATTGATAGTTTGCAACATAAAAATATTAAGTAACGTTTATTTATCATTCACACAAAAAGGTTTTGTTGTTGAGTTATTGCCTAAGATGCGAGAGGCTGGTGCCTGAAATAGGTTTAAGTAACCGGTGTTACAGTTCATCAGGCCCCGCCCGTGGATTCATCTACACTAATATTACAAAGAGGAAAGATTTATTTGTTTGTTTGTTTGTATTAAATAGGCTCTGAAACTACTGGACCGATTCCAATGTAATTAAGTACAGAGATAGTGTGAGACCCCGAAAAGGACATAGGCTACTTTTTGTCGCGATATAAAATCATCAGGGGGTGAAATGGGGCTCATGCCCCAAGTTTGTATGGAAAATTCGACTTTGGCGCGGGCGAAGTCGCGGAGAACTGCTAGTTGTAAAAGTAATAAAATAATTTCTTAGAAGAGTTTGTTTTCCAAATAGCTCTGCGTAATTTAAAGGAAAGAAAGACCTTGGAAAACGTCCGAGCAGAAAATCTCATTCATCGTAAAAGCATGACGGATTCAGATGCAGTAACTCAGCCAAGAACACACTAGACAATACTTTATCTGCCTAGTTACGAACTGCTCTGGATTTTTCCCGATAAGTGCAAGAGCGCAATAGAAATAGATATCAGTAGACTTTTGTAGGGCCCAAAATAAATTGAACATTTACATATCCTTTATAATAACGAATCCATTTAATAATTATGTTAAATAAAATTATATAATAAAACACAGTACATAGGTTTTCAAATAGCCCAAACTTTTATAAGTCCAGTAAAGTATTCATCATATCAGCCTATTGTAGTCCACTAATGGACATAGGCCTCTCCAAGATTGCGCCAACTTTCATGGTCCTGCTCTTCTCGCATCCAAAGTATTATGCATTTTGAATTACCCTCTTGATCTTTTTTGTTAGGTTCATTTGTTATTCTCCAATTCAAGAATTATATTGTGAAATAAAAACTCTCTTTTGTCCTTTCTAGGGTTTTAAGCACCTTCATATTAACTCAATTAAGTGGCGTTTCCCAGAATTGTCTGGGACCCCCTTGTTTTTTTCCTATTTCGTAAAGTATCTTATCAATCTGCCACTGCACTGGCTAGAACCCGATTGGGTCTTCTTGAAGGGGCTTACCCAGACTCGGAAGACTATTGTCCCTTCAGACCTAAAGTAATAGTTAAATTTGTACCGAAAGTCTTTAAGAAACATGGAAGAGTAAAAGTGAGGAGTAACAAAAGATCCAATTGGGTCAAGGTGCTCTGTGGGTTAATGTCCATGGCCCCTATAAAATAAGAAACGATTCGGAAAGTAACGTGTATTCATTTTATATAATATCTTATTTTCATAATGCAAGTCATAATTTGAATCGTAATGTTTCCCCGAAATGAATCTACTGTTATCTTCTTCCACTGTGGCAAGACGCCATGCTCGAATAAAGCTAGGTGGTCTGGCAGACCGCCAGAAATAACTATTATTGTGCTCAGAGCTAACGGCTCTTAACAATTTGCAGGCTATTTTATTTATTAAGTGTTTTAAAACAAGCTAAATAAGCAGTTAGAGGTAATTCATTACGGGGTCTTAATTAAGAAATCAGGCTTAGAGGAAGAAATGTTCAAGGCTTTTATTATGACTATAATTCTTTGGTATGCGTCTAAATAATAGGTCTTTAGGTAGTTTTTACCATAATATTTTATTCTGTTTTTAACTTTTAAGTTTAGTTATATTTTTCCTTCTTTCATTTTTATTGGTGGTATCAATGGATAAATAATATATCTTCGACATTTAAATAAATTGTATAAGCAGTGCATACATATTTACAGGCAAGTATATGAAAACAACTATTCCAATGTGTCGTCAGTTTAAGTACGTCGACTAGGATTTTTTAATCAAATACTCTGTTTTTTAGAAATTGAAATACGCAACAAAGGAAAGCTTTTTTCCATCTATGGTTTGCAATCCCATCTAAATCTGTTCGTTCGTGACGTTTTAAAAAAATATTAGGAATAGTTTGTATCGGAAATCATTTTTTTCTAAATTTTGTCCATATCTAATTCCTTAGGTAAATACTATTTATTTATTCTGAGCTATTAATAACACAGGCAGTATATAAGAGAGAATATTAGGCTCAATCCGAATTGCCACAGACAAACCTATACCTTAACGTAAAATCTGTCTCTTACCTGCCTAACGTATAATTACTGTTATCATTTCACACCCTTTCTTTAAAATTTTCGCGTGTTTTTATATAATTTTAGTCCCAATCAATTAAGAGGAAACGCGGTCTAAGTGACATTTGAAAAATAGGTTTTTGAATAAAATGTTGCATTCTCGATGCATGCTTTGGCGGCCGCCCCCGCACCCCGCACTGCTCTATCCTTGTGTGAGTAGCGTAAGTTAGTGTGTGTGCGCACTAGACCTCGCGCAAAACTCGCTAAAATAAAGTATTTTTAAGAAACATGATGTACTCTTTGATAAACTATAACCGAAGATAAGTCAATGTGTACACAATTTTTTTTTAGTGGAAAGTTTCTTAAAACTATGAAAACAAAGTATGGTACTTATATATTGAATAAAATTCGTATTTTGAATTCAATATTTACGTTATTATATCTTTATAGCAGGGCATTATGCAAGATATAAATACGTTGCTATTTATATAGGAGCTTGAACATGTCACATCATTAAATTAAAAGAAAAAAATGAATGAAAATATGTGCCGTGGCTGTCAGTTTTATGATATATCCTTCAATAAAGTTTATCAAAGACATTCCTAAAATACGAAGGCGAGGTGACAGATGACATTTTCCGGTTCACTCATATTACGATTAGGTTACTAAATAAATATTTTTCAAAAATAATAATTTATATACTGTTTTTAAGTCTTTACAAACATACTATTAAGACACGGCACGACAGTCTACTTTAACAACAAGAACGATTTTGCAAAAGCTTAATGTTTATGATTAATAAATCATTTATTTTTTAAAATTTCGTTAATACGTGGAATGGGTCTTTTTACTTATGAAGATTGATTGACAACAATGACAACACCTTTCAACAAGACTATCTATTTTGTGCAACAATAACAAGTTAAAATCCACTATCTCTTAAAGAAAATGAAGTAAATACTAAATATAATTTATTTATGATCGCAAAACGGAAAAACATGATTTTCGTATAAAATGCAGGATTCATGAATACTTATGTTTTATGCCCGACACAAATGGTCAACCTGCACAAACATCATGTGCTTTACACGAAACGATCACAGCAAGAGAAGAGGCTAATTATTGTTGGCGTGGAAGGAAAACGACGGAATCCCTTTAATAACAGTGGTTGGAGATGAATCTTGGCCGAAAAGAACCGGCAAAAGTGGATACAATACCCTCGGATAATTTCATATCAGGTGCAGAATAATGCTGCGTGTGTAGCACCTATAACAACGGGTTCAGGGCACTGCTTGGACTTCTTCGTTACGGTAGCGCATCCGCGATGTTTGCAAAGCATAGAACTGATGATCTTCACTCAATCATTCGCAAGAAGACGGGTTCAGTCGAACCAGAACACTGTAACAACAACTTGTTACAGTCTCAATATGTTCGTGTTATGACATTCATAGTTATAACAATAAAATTGATTTTCTTTATGTAACAATTTGTTTAATTGGTTTAAGAACCTAGCATGTGTGTGTTCCTCCTGTAGAAAGTAAAAGTAGGTATTTTTCTTATGAGATTTAGTGATCTGCATCTGCAGATCGTCTACAGTATGCTTATAAACCATACAATAGATTATGTAATTTATTAGACGTCTTGGTGTATATTATAGCAAGCCTTCACTTACCTTATCTTCTAAATATGTATATAAAAATGAAAACTGACTTAATGACTAACTGACATATAAACCCACAGCCCAAACTGCTGGGTCCAGAGACTCCAAATCAAAGGTTCCATAAGAGGTCTAGGGGGTGCACTAAGGTTTATTAAAAATTCATCCCCTAAAAAAAGGAGGGGCAAGTTTGTATAAAACTCGCTCAGTTATTGAGCTATGTATGT
Organism: Pyrausta nigrata; assembly: GCA_949316185.1. Lineage (NCBI taxonomy): Eukaryota > Metazoa > Arthropoda > Insecta > Lepidoptera > Crambidae > Pyrausta > Pyrausta nigrata. Next base: position 16,185,878 of record OX438946.1, on the reverse strand, counting down.
GCACAGTAATTCTAGGAGTTAGCAACAGAACATCTACCAATGAGGAGTAGTAGATTTTTAAAAGTTCAAGTGAAGAAAGCTAATGATATAAAATATTATGATTTGAGACTAATTATTATCAAGACAATATATATAACTTCATACATCGCTGTCGATTAAGCCAACAATGGCGTATCGATATAATTATCGACTATAAAGCATCACTATACGTATACGTATTTGTTACGACATTCCCCACCACCCAACCTCTCCTCTTAAAGCAAGAAAGGGACAAATGCAGCTCAGACCAAAATTCGCTTCATAAAACTGACCAAAACAGCACTTCGTAGTCCCCTGTTTTCTCGACGAAAACTTTACCAATGATCATATGTTTTCAAAAATAATTAATAAAGGATGGGATGTGTTTTAGTTTTTGTGTTAATGTAGTACGTAGATTTTTTTTGGCGAGTGTCTAAAGTTTGAGGTTGAAATTTGGCAATTTTCTTAATGTTTGAAGGCTCATATTTCCTGTGTTAATTCGAATATTGGAAAAAGCGAAACATAGGAGCATAACTGTAGTAAATGCAAATATTAAAGCAAAAAAAGTTTTCAACCTAAGTCTTTATCCAGGGAGGAAACAGGGGACTACGTTTGTATGGAGAAATGGTGCTATTCTGTCGTCTTAATATCCCGTCTAAATTGTCTATGAATTCTATAATTTCCTTGACTACTGTCAGCTATTTTATTTGACGTTTCTAAAATATTCTAGTAACCCTTTGTTCTTATAGCAGAGAAAAAGATGAGCATGAATTTAAAATTTATTTCACAGGGCTGGAGCTAGTCTTTAGCTCTTAGAGATCAGGTACACAATAAAGATAAAAATGAACCGATTGAAAATCATATTCAAGAGTGAAGCACCAAAACTTGCAGGTGGATATTGCGTTGGTATAAGGAACTCATAAAACGAGTTTTCAAATTTTCATTAAAACCTCTGGCCGTAACCCGTAAGTAGTCGCAGGTGGAATTTTTCCACCTTATTTCGGAAACTATAACCTTGAAGTGGTCTTTAAAGTTTTCCAGTGAAATTGGAATATGCATTTACAGGTTACAGCTTTTGGATGTAAAATGGTTTGACTTCCAATCGTAGTTTTATGATAGACTAGCGGTTTTTCCGACTTCTTCCGCGCAAATTTAGAATTTTAAGCGTTGAGAGGTAACAGACAGACAGACAACTTAGGCCCACCAGCACTATTCCATATCAGCTAAAATCTGGACTTGCGCAAATGGCCTTTCGACCCAGATCATAGCTGTTAGGACTAGCTATATCATAGGATTAGCTAAATCGGACTGGCGCAGTGCATCTTCCGGATTAGCTAATCCAGACTTGTGCAAGTGGGCCTTTAACATATATTAGGCTGTGGGGAACCCGTTAGGTGAATGTTCCCACATGACATTCGGCGATCTAGCACGCCGAATAGATAACAAAAGGAAAGAAGTTAACTAGAAACGCGAAATAAGGTCACGAGTGGATAGACGCGAAATGAATAGTATTATTTAGAACATGAACAATAAAAAGTATATTAGAATTTAAGTAATTTACAGAAATTTCAAAAACACAATATAATTCAGCACACAAAAAAAACCAAGAGAGAGCTGTCAGACACAACAGACCAAAATCTTCTTTTTTCTCGCCGGCCAGCTTTACGCACGCAGTCCAGATCGTGGCGGCCGATCAAGAAGTTTGTACTCGCCACAAGGCCTTGAACAAGTCCGGGATAGCTATTCCGGATATCCGCAAATGGCCTTTTAACTCAGATCATGATGGATGGATTAGATGGCTTGCGCTAGTCTGGATGAGCTATACCGGACTGGCGCAAGTGGACCTTCTAGGTTAGTTAATCTAGACTTGCGCTAGTGGGCCTTTACCTCAGATAATAGGCCTTGAACAAGTGCGGATGAGTTAATTCGGACTTGCTTAAGTGGGCTTTCAACTCAGATAATAGGCCTGGAACAAGTGCGGATTAGCTAATCCGAAAGTGCGCAAGTGGGCCTTAAAATTTATGATATTAGTATTAGTATGGAGTTTTTTCTGGAAGAGTTGACCTCCATAGATTGGCTTGCACGCTCAAGGTGTCATGTCACTGGGGGTCGGTGGTTGTCTGCAATTACCAAGTTCCCTTGTTAACATTATAGATCAATGGTTCGCAAATGGTGGTCTGTGGAAACCTTGAGTTCCGTGGAGGGGTCAGAAGAGTTCCGAGTTTCTAGCGCAGGAGTTGTATTGCGTTGTTCGTACACATCGAGCACGTAACCTATAGACGCGAAGTAAGGGCGATTTTTCTCCGAAACTTAACAGTGCTCGGTACTGATACGAAAAGTTTCAAGTTGAGTGTGTATTTTTTAATAATGATCATGAAATATTATATATTTAGGTATTGATCATAAATAACAATATTTTAAACAGCCCCCTTTTTTAAAAATATGTATAGTGTTTGAGAGATTAGGCAGTGGATTACACGTGAAGGGCGACAATGATAGGTGGAAAATTAGTCAGGTCTGAGCACTTATAGCTAGATACTTGCCACATCAGCTTTCAGGTATCACTTCACAGGCCACAATCATTCGAAATGTCTGTAAGGAGCTTCACAGGATACACAAGCGGCGAAAGCGCTTTGGTCGGTCTAGTACATGTGTCATAGGGAACGTCTCGATGTCGACTCGATCTTCAGGGTTCTCACGGTACGTTTTAAACAAATAAAAATAAGGCAGGTATGCGTGTGAGTGTGCGCGGCGTAGTATCAATAGGGTACACAAACAAATCAAAATATTGTAGTAAACATATAGAAATAAGTAAATTGGTTTGACAAAATGTGTTAAAGAAAAATCGGAGGCATTCGACGACCGTCTTGGTGTAGTCGTTCGCGCACCGGACTACTAAACCAGGCGGTTGCGGGTTCGAATCCCGCAAGGGGCAAATGTTTGTGTGATGAGCACGAGCATTTTTACCTAAGTCATGGATGTTTATATGTATTTAAGTATTTCTATCCGTTATCCTAGACACCATAGCACAAGCTCACGCTTAGTTTGGGGCTAGGTAATTAGTGTGTACGTTGAAACAAAACAATTTATTCAGTGCCAAAGGATTTTCTGAAACAAAATTAATGACATCGGCTCTATAGATTATGTGCTCGGTATTCGTACAAGAGTGCATTGGTATTTCTTTTCAAGTCGAATATAAGACATTCAAACTACAAGGTAAGTACAGGCTACCCATTTAAACAACGAAAACAGCAGTTATTACGTAGGAAATAGAGGCAGTTTATCTTATCTAGGTCAAAGAGACGTATTGTCATGTAGGGTAAATGGTTGCACGTATGCTTTGTTTAACTTAAAAATCACATTCAGTAATGATTATTAGGTAAACGACCACTTTAGTAGTGGCTGTTTGAAAGAAAGAAAATACATTTATTAATGAATGGACATCACAGAATTTCAGTTTCAGAATTTTCTATGACGATTTCAAAACTTGGCTAGGTACCTAAAAATAACGTTGCTTGTGACCTAAATTATAGTTCGAAACTGTGCTAAGGTCGACTGGATTTTGCTTATTTAAGCATTGGCTCGGCATATCACATAAATACTATGGAAACGCTGGATTTGGGGGTCAGTTGCGAAGCTGGCTCTGTAACCCAACAGATTCTAACAAAATCAATTACATTCCTTTGAGGGGGTGATTCTGCTGCTGTTCAACAACAACTTTTACTAGCATAATCACCCCCTAAAAGAAATGTAATTGATTTGATTTTGAAAGACCTTATTATATGTTTGTTAGCAAATTTTCCTTGAAATTTGGCAAAGACGTGGAGATATAGTATCTCCTCGTCTTTGCCAAATTCGTTCATATTTTAGAATGCAGGCATTTAATATTCCTGTTCCTTTTTTCAAAAATGTGTTATTAATCTTGTAGTAGGTATTGATACATCATTTATGGGACAAAAAAATCTCCTCATTTTTTAAATTACTTGGGGCCCGATTCACGCGCTTTCGATATTATATCACATACGATATTTATCGAAAAAACATGGCGGATATCACAAAATTTTTAAGTTGCGTATTCTCGAAGTATAATAATGTCCAATATTTATCACATTTTGTGATATCCGCCATGTTTTTTCGAGAAATATCGTACGTGATATAATATCGAAGGCGCGAGAATTGGGCCCCTGATCAGACAAGACATGTTACATTTTGTGTTATTTAAAAAAAAAGATCATAACGAGTTTTTGTAAATTGCGTTGACTTAGAAGTTTCAATTTGTTGCACTAAAATAGGGTATGATACTGCTAGCATGAGTTAATTTTGACAATAACTTTAACTTGATGATATAATTCCACTTTCATTCTTTTAGGCGTTCTCGAACAAATAGTTCTTGATAAACAGACAAGCAGAAAACAAACTAATCGTACTTCAAAAACTAAATAGAACTTTATTTAGTTTTCAAGTACGGCCCCCTAATAAATGAAATCTGCTATTTGTTTGGCACAACTATGTATCACATAACTACTTGCAGTTTTGTATCAGATTTATATCTTAGACTTGTTCTGCATTGGCTTATGAAATTAAAACTTATCTCGGAAATAAAACTACAATAGCACGTGATAGATGAAAATAGACATTTGTTCTGAGATTGCATGAGTTCAAACCATTGTTTAATTTGTTATCTTAAAGAGCTGATTAAATTATAAACATATAGGTACATAAATGGTATTACATAAGTCTTAGGTAAAAAACTAATAAAAATCCTGATTTATTTATTTATTTTCCAGACAGTTTATTGTACGAATAGCATACCTAATGTTAAAAGCATTTTCTACCAGTCAACAATAGAGCCAAATAGAGATAATACAAGGTGCAAGATACCGTAAATTAGAAAAAAATAGGTACATTGATACATAAACATTCCTACACATAATGTGCATGTGTAAGTGAAGCAGGCTTAAAATTTCGAATATTTTTTTTATTTTTTTTCATAACTTTCGACATTTGGCCCAAAACATTCATTCTCACAGAGCAAGTCAAGCTTTATCAACTTTTAATTAACTTCCAAACACACCACTCTGGCCTGACGGATGGCTGAGCATAAATTCAGAAAACTTTTTAATCCATTCAATCCGAATTTAGAGCGTTTCGTTTGAAATGCGCTAGAATTGAACTAGAGTAGTAATCCTGTAGTCGAGGGGCTACGCTTCTAAACGTCGTAGAATAGTGAGGTGCATTAGAAAAGTTATTTACGGGATTGCTACCATGTACCTTTTTATTTTATGTGATCATGGCGCTTGCAACAGCGCCGAAATATCGGAAATGCGAAAATAAAAAGGTACATGGTAGCAATCCCGTTAATAATTATGCTAATGATAATGACCATGAAAGTTTAAAACAGTATAGGGAGATGCAGTTTTTAAAAGAAATATTTTTATTCGCGGATTGTATTATTTGAGTTTGACTTTTACTTGTGACCATGGTACATTAATGTGTATAAGTGCCCCCTCTGGGCTTACATGCATATAGAAGTGACTTTTATGATGCCTGGTGTCCAAATAGTGTCAAGCTGAATGATGGCTCGGTGTCACTGGCACTAGTATACACGCGAAATATCGTAACTTTCAAGTTTTTTGTTTTTCAATAGCTTGATAGCTTTGTGAGACATTCCTTTAAGAGACAAATGGCTAGAGGGCCAAATGATCTTCAAAGAAGGAAGTCACGTATGGTATACGGATGGATTCAAGAAAGGATCTGTAGGGTTAGCGTTAACCTGGGCACGGAGTCCTCTATTTTCCAAGCCGAAGTCTTTGCAATCAACAAATGCGTGGAGATAAATTTGTGGAAAAGAGGCTTCATAACCAACACATCTACATCAACTCAGATAGCCAAGCAGCTGGGTAGCTCCAATAAAGTATCACTTACATGGGTGCTAGGGAATCCTAACATATACGGTTATGAAGTAGCAGACGAGCTCGCCAGAAAAGAAGCCTACGACCCTCAAATCGGCCCAGAACCGTTCTGTGGTATTACCAAACAAACAACCACTACACTTCTTACTACACTTTGTAAACAAGAGACTATTGAGTTGTGGAAGTCCGTACCAGGACAAGAAGACTCTAAAGCGCTCATACAAGGGTATAATAACAAAGTATCTAAAGAACTGCTAAATCTCAAAAGATACAAAACATATACAGTGACCAGAATATTGACGGGTCACTGCAAACTCAACAAATACATGACAACTATGAAGTTGACCAAAGACGCAATGTGCCGTTTCTGCCACTTAGCAGAAGAAACGGCTATGCACATACTGACGGAGTTTCATAAAAACTTATCCCCCCTTTTAGACCCCTTGAGGAACAAATATTACAAAATCCTATCTTAGTGCTCACCTACACTGTAAAAGGAAGCATGGTGCAAAAAAAATAGTTTATAATCCCAGTACTTCAGGATGTGCGTTGATATGCCAGTCAGCCAGTGATTAGAAAGTCAGTTTTCATTTTTATAAATATGCTTAGATTTAACTTTAGCATTAAGTAACTTTAACAAAACCAAATAGCACTGGAAGTGATTATGATACTCGTAAGAAGTTCCATAATTTTCTAAGAAGTCACCATAATATGGCACACTGTCCCCGGTACTACGAGTATACTATATGCCCGTAAATCTAAACGGAACACTTCCAGTCTCAATAGATTCAATGAGGCTTTTCCGTCTTTTTATGGGGACCCGTTTTATCGGATGTTGTTTGTAAAAATCGGCCAAGTGCGAGTCGCACTTGCACACAAAGAGTTCCGTAAGGTCGAGATGTGGAGTATACAGGGTTACATTGGCTGTAGAGGGCGTGCGATAAGCGGTCCTCCATCGTCCTGCTAATATCGGTTTGAGGGAATTCGCGGAGGTTTTAGTGGGTTTACTTAACGAGTCTGGGATGTAAAGCTGTTTCGTTGCTACCCGTTAAAGGAGTCCACATAACCTGCTGCCATCTCTAGGGTTGTAGGTTTTTTTTAATTTTCCAAGAGCGACTTAGAAGTCGCTCTTGTCAGTAACGTAAAGTAGACGTTATTCGAATAATACGATGATTAAAAGTAATAGATCTAAACTCATATCTTTGTATTGTTGTCTAGATCATTTTTTAAAATTTAGCAATTGACTGCAATTTAACCCTGTAAAGTGGGAGTAAGAGAAAGTATTCCCTGTTATTTGTCAAAGATGATGATGCCTGTCTCGAGAAATAGATCATCATCATCAAATTTAAGAACTAGGCTCTTGTCGGTGGAGTTTTTTCCATTCCTCTCTGCTTTCCGCCCTTCTCTTAACCTCCTGATACGACCCGACATTTATCTTTTCTTTTATTTGCTGCATGTAGCTTATTCTTGGTCTTCCTCGCTTCCTTTTTCCTTCTATTCTTCCTTCTATTATCGTTTTAATAAAACTGTCGTGTCGAATCAGGTGGCCCAACATTCGTCCCCTCCTAAACTCTATTGTTTCCATCAATCTCCTTTTTTCCCTAACCAAAGACAAAACTTCTTCATTTGTTTTCTTCTCCGTCCAACTTATACGCTCCATTCTCCTCCAGCACCACATCTCGAAGGCTTTCAGTCTCTCTCTGTCTCTCTTTGTCAATGTCCACGCTTCACATCCATAGAGTGCTATACTCCAAATGTACACTTTAACAAGTTTTTTGCGAACTTTGCTTGATATTCTGGCCTTGAGCAGGTGCTTTTTTGCATTATAAGCTTGTCTCGCCATCGCTATCCTTGCTTTTATATCTGGTGTACATCTGGAGTCAGTAGTTATCAAGCTACCTAGATATTTGAAGGTTTTAACCTGTTCTATTTTCGTGTTATTTATTGAGATAGGGCTATATTTTTCCTTTTTAGAAGCAATTAGTGTTTTTGTTTTATTTATGTTAATTTTGAGACCAAATTCTTTAAAAATAGTGTCCATTTCTGTAACCAGTTCTTCCAACTCCAATCTGTTCTCTGCAATGGCTGCAATATCGTCGGCAAAACGAATGAATTTAAATACGTCCCCATTAATTTTGACGCCCCCCTTTTTTGATTCCGTTATTCTGCGTATCGCACATTCTATGAATAAATTAAAAATTAGCGGTGAAAGTGGACATCCCTGCCTAACTCCCTGTCTTATTTTTGCCTTTCCGTTTTCCTCTCCTACTTCTATTACCGTTTCTTGGTTTTTATATAATTCATAAATAATTCTTCTGTCTCTATAATCCAATCCAGCTTCTTTGAGTACTTCCATCATTATTTTCCAATTGACCTTATCGAACGCCTTTTCTAAGTCGATAAAAGCTATATGTGTGTCCATGTCAAAATCCAGTCTCCTGTCTATTACCAACCTCAAAGGTAGTATCGCTTCTCTGGTTCCCTTCTCTTGCCGAAACCCATATTGATCCGGTCCCAAAAAGCACTCTGTTAACGGTCTTATTCTGTTCTGAATTATTTTTATTAAAATTTTACTTGCCTGTGAAATAATACTTAGTGTTCTATGTTCTACGCATTTGAGTGTGTTTGCTTTTTTCGGTAGTGTTACAGTCTTGCTTGAATTAAAATCTTGAGGTATTTTGCCTGTTTTATACATTTCTTGAATTAAATTAAAAATGTCCTCTTTCAACTGATTGCAAGCTGCATATTTAACCATCTCAATATAAATATTATCAACTCCTGCTGTTTTCCCGTTTTGAATACATTTCAAAGCTATTTCGAATTCTTCTTTCAATATCAGAGGTCCCAGTTCTAAAGTATCTACATCTTCTTTTTTTTCCATATAGCTTTCTAAACGATAAACGATAAACGATAAAAAAACAAAAACAATAACAACGTCAAGCTTTAAAAAAAACTAATACTTATATAACTGTGGCGACTCAAATGTTACTGTCTCACTTGTGAATATAATAATAATTCTAAACCAAAAGAGGGCCAGTATACCTAAGGATTCTTTTTAGGCTTAAAATGCGCTTGGTAGCACTCCCTGAAACGTTATTGCATCCGCAACATATGCACACGACATCTGCACTCAACCACACTCCTCAGGGTTTTAAGGATAAGATGTACAGGTTATATCCCATGAGATGCATAGAATAACTGTCTATAAACCTACCGATTTCAATAATGTGCAATGTAATGTGATATTTAGAGGAGTAACTGAAAAATAAAAACATTAAAAATCGTTTCATTATAAACATCGGAAAAAAGAACATATTAATATATTGGAAACATGTAAAATGTCTACAGAAATTATACGTCCTAGAAATATTTTTTCCAATGATATTATTTTTCTCAACCATAATCAATTTTATTACTAATCGACCACTACATATTGGGCACAATAGGCCCGAAAATACAACATGATACGATGTCTGTGGGCGAATTAGTCCCAAACTGTCCATTTCATAGGCCTTGTCTTCACTAAATTGCCCCAGTATCTAAGTCAAGAGGGACGTTCGTGATTGGGAAGACCGATTTTTGGCAGGTCTGTAAGTAATCGACACAGAAATATATCAAGATATATTTTTCTGTGTCAGAAATATATCAAGATGTAATCGATAATCGCCCAAAAATTTCTTAATATTTTTATAAGCAGAATTATTTATTAACGCACAAAAACACAATTTTACGAATTACTTCGCGATTTATTTACATTTTATTTAAAAGCTAATCTAAATACTTTCCAGGCCCGTGGTCACAGAAATACAGGTCTACCTGTAAAACACATCGCATAATTAAACCGCTAAGTAATGCGTAAAATTGTGTTTTTATTAGGTCGACTTTTCGCGTTAACGTAAGAAACAATAATGTCACCTCACTAAAAGGATTTAAAACTGTGTAAAACACTTGTGTAAATATAAGACGACTAATTTAAAATTGTCATGATATTATTAACAAGGCAACATTTCAAAGCCATCTCAAGTGTTGAATAATGTCTTATATATTGATCAAAGATTATCAAAATAAATAAAAAAGGTATGGTGTGAATTTAGGTTCGAATTTTATTAATTGCAATTTCAATCCTAGGGATATCTTTATAATATATATCTTCAATACGTAACTCATGCTAATTTCCTAAAAAGCTGTTATTTATTGCCACAATACCAATTCGTTATACTAGAAAGATTAATAGCTGTAGATGAGAATACCACGATGCCCTTGATGAATCCGCTATTCACCGCTACAAAATACAGGGTTACCATGGTATATGGTATCATTGACTAATATCATGATATTAGTCAATGTTACGATTTATACAAAGAAAGATATATTTGTAGAAAAAGTTAGTTTTTTATCACTTACATATACAGGTACCGTAATTGGAGGATACTCTTTTAAGCGCAGATTAGTTACATTTTGCCCTTCTTCTTCTTCATAGTCGTACGAGTATACCTCATGACTGAAGGTCGTGATCATTATGTGGAATGAAACACACACAACGACTTTCTTGGCAATGTTTAATGGAGTGGTTTGCCATTGCCTTCTTCATTTCACACACTAGCCAATTAATGTGCAGGTTTCCTCACGATGTTTTCCTTCACCGTTAGGCAGCGATATCTTTGAAAAAGACTGTACTTAAGTTTTTGTACAAACTTAGTGGTACAGGCGGGGATCGAACTCACGACCTCACGGATGAGAAGTGAAGTTTTCTCCGCTCAGCTATCGCTGCATTACTAAATATACTAAATGCCCTACTAAATACTTAAAAAAAACAGTGAAAGTGAGACAATTTTCGAGATACTTAACATTTACTTTTTGTATAATTTTTTTTATAAATATATACTTTTTAAGAATCTGTTTTTATTTAAACACTGTTAATGTACAAGACATCAATATTTATATATTCTTTTTACCAAAAATATTAACAAAGCTCCCAAAAATAATAAAGTCTTTAAATCAAAGTCCCAAAAATGGCAACATTTTGACCTAAAATATTTTTTGGTATATAGTAGGGAATGATGTAACTAATATGTACAAGAAATATCCTTCAATTACGGGATGCCCTGTATAGGTTGAATTATTTTTAATAGCCCCGAAATATAATAATAAAGAAACTGTTTGATTGGCCGCCAATATCTGACTTTTTTATATTTATGAATAGGCAGACATTTGACCACAATCTCACCTGATGGTAAGCGACGATACAGCCGACAGTACGAGGAGGGGAAAATATTCATTCCAATTTATACACAAACACTGCCATATAACAAAATTCACTGAAGTAAAAGTAAAATTCCATCTTGCCTGAATTTTGTTTAGCACAGCAGTCTTAGAAAGCACTTTGAGCGCTACTTCAGCTTATAGTGGACACTTAGTAGAATATTAAACAGTATTTCATCTCGATAAGTGTTGGCTTGGAATTTATAACGCTGTTTCGCACACTTGTTTCAACCAACTTGCGGGTACTTTAAAAGTTTCGCGACAAAGGATTTCGTAGTTTAATGGTGAAGCAACTTAAAGTATGAAAGTACTTGTTTACCTATTTGTATTAAGGTAGGGAATAAGTTATGTGAACCTGGAGACAAAGATTTAATGGATGAGTAGTAACATTTCTTTTCATTTGAAATGGGCTTGCTCTTGACTCGAGACTAAGCCAGACGTGGCATAAACAAAGTCGAAGGTGGAGCGAGCTTATCCAGAACGTTCTGGCACTCTCACTCACTGACGGAACACACCAAGCTACTCGGCGGCAGGCTCCGGTGGGAGGTGGTAGCTACCAGGCGGCACCTAATGGAGCCTACCACTGCTGTTAGGATCGTTAAGCCGCCATTACAAACTGAAGTTTGTTTTTACCTCAGGCTATAGCATCGCACAAACTTAGAAAAGGGTGTTCACCAATTTATAACTGACAAGTTGGATAAATACTTGTTAATTTAGTACCGATCTTATTTTCTCCCCTTTGCCTTATGTTCAAACTTGGCAGAACAGAGGTCGACGTATGCAAAAAAGGCAATATTATTGGTGTAAGAAGTCGCTATCCGGCGTACGTTCGCGACGTACGCCAATAGCCAATAGTGTTTACCTACTAACGATAGTTTTGCTATCGGTTGTTAACGTTAACTGTGTGATAGATGGATACAAAGAAAAACTTAAAAACTCAAAATAGTTATTTTGCTAAGAAGCAGCTCGGAGTTACGTAAAAATACCGATATCGTTATCATAGCATTTAAGAGTTACTTTCTTGTTGATAGAGTTTACCCATACCCCTATCATCCGCCATTTTTTGACCTCCCGAAACGATACGACAACGCATACCTTTCCCTTCACTTAGTCTATGGATATGGATCTTCTCTGTTTACTTCTTTGCCGTTTACCTTTTCTCTTTCCCTCAATGGTTATCTTAAGAATGTCTTCGTGTCGTATCAATACTCTTACGTGTCGGGAAACACCTTAAAAAATAACCACCAGAGGCGGGAATTGAACCCGCGTTCCTCGCATATCGCCGATTGCCTAACCATTCGGCCACCCTAGAGTTGGCAGAGCCTGTCTTTTTCAAGTGCTTCTTAACGCTGTAATGCAATATCTAATGTTTAGGTTGCAAATTGACTGCTTATCATTTAAAAACAATAGTTTAGCTTAAAATGCTGGTCATATTATGCCTATCCCTCTCTGTATCAGATCTCATTCTCAAATCTCTCACATATATAAGGAAGAGAGTGCAATTTTGCTTTGCGTAGCACGTCAGGTTACCCGTTTAAAATAAGAAAACATATAATGCGGAACGAGATCATCCGCCAAAAGACGAAAGTCATAGATATCGTTCAGAGGTGCAGTAAGCTTAAGTGGCAGTGGGCTGGCCATGTCTGTCGCAGAACCGAGAGGCGTTGGAGTAGGAAGGTTTTCGAATGGATACCACGTCTCGGTAAACGTAGTGTTACTGCTAGGTGGACCGATGACCTGAGGAAGGTGGCCGGTGGTGGCTGGATGCGAAAAGCGGAGGACCGTGAAAGTTGGCGCAGTCTTGGAGAGGCCTATGTCCAGCAGTGGACTGCAATAGGCTGATATGAGGGTATATATGCGGTCCCAAGGCCAAAGTGAAGTAGTCTGACGTATGCGGCCGTGTGAACATACCTACTGCAGCACTTAAATAACTCCTGCGTACTTGGTTTAACTTTAAGATTGGCCGATAATCGTTATCATATTGGACTAGAGGTCCTATATTTACCCGTCTGCGGAAAGATGGCTATGTTTTTCGAGAGTATGTATGTATAATAGTTTGGCACGCTCAAACAGCAGGACGGATTTTGGCATGTGAGGTGTCGTTGAATTTGTCAAAATTGTGATAGTGACATAGGCTACGTAAACTTTTAAAATGGCGTCCGCAAACGACACAAAGGGGGGGAAGGGTTAAGTAAAACAGGGTAAGAATAACAATATGGCTACCTACCCAATAGTATTATCACTAGCTTTTATATGATACCTATCATATGAAAGCTAGTAATAATACAATTTCAAAAATATAATACATTTTACAGTCGGGTATTTGGTTTTTTAAATATTTAGGCATTACTAGTTTTCACGGCACTGTCGATAGTCAACTAGATATGCAGCACTAGCAACTAGTGGTACAATTCGACGAGACACGTGCGGTACCTGAATAATACATACAACACAACTGGGCCCAGTTTTGGGGCGGAGTGTAGCATAAGCGGTGCTGGGAGCGGTTTTCTACCGACTTTAATAATTAAAGATCAAAAATAACTTACTTAGTAAAAGTTTAATTTCTGGTAACGAGCCATATGGCTTTTTTACTTCTTTTGCAAATAGCTGGTTGTGCAATAAATATTTTTTTTAAGTATGTCAAGGAAAAGTATTTCCTTTTTAATTCAAATCTATGGTTTTATTACCTAAGTGCATAATGGATTGTATTAACCCATAATTATACATTAAATTTAAAAATGTTGTAATATCTTGCAAGATATGTTAAATATTTTTAATGTTGTGGCCATATTTGTTTTATTTTAAGTTTATGATAAAACATATAATTTGTTGCTTGAATTTCAGTTAGTACAATCCTTGCCAATGCCGTATAGCAAAAAAAAAAAATATTGCTTTCCCTTTACATGTATTTTCAAAGTTTCTTAGTACATAATCTCAAACGAGAACAACAAATACTTTTTTAAGATACGAAGAATACTGGCAACCCCTCGTCCGCTGAATTTCGATGTGTAGACTCTCAGGCCACATGCCCGGTTCACTGTAAACCAACCATATCGACGCTAGGCTGTCCACGTTCTCACTTAGGGTTGCCAGGCTATGACATAAACATAGGAATCATTTCGGAAAGTATATTCATTTTAAAATAATATTTTTTACTTGGTAGAAAGTATTGAAAACTGCCTGGCTGTATACATGACCGCAAGTAATCTCAACCGAGATTTAGCCAACTACGCGGGAGATATTATAGTGCACAAGTGTGTGCGCAATTCACAGGTGCACTCTCTGTTCCTTCACTCTTATAATTCGGTGAGACAGCAGTCCGACATGGCCGTAGAGAGATCAGGCGCAGGACCAACTGCTTAACGTGCTTTCCGAGGCACGGGGGTGTTAAAACCACCAACTTCCTGACTCCAGAGCTGTGTCTGAGTTATTTCAAGACAGAAAAACCCAGAAACTTTCGGCCCGCCCGGGATTCGAACCCGGGACCTCGCAGCTAGTACCCAGCGTGCTGACCACTAGACCAACGAGGCAGTCTAACTAGGCAACGAGGTACTCTGAAAACATCTTAAGGTAGAGACTGAGCAAGTGACACCCCTGGCTACTGCGAGTGCGCGCACCCGTAACGGGGTTAGTGCAGGTGCCAATTCTGGCCTTTGTTCATATGTCCTCTACTTTCGGACTCTAACGCAATCCTGGACGCAAGTGTTGTGCTCTACCCTGAGAAATCCATGCAGCGTCATCTTAGGCTATAGACAAATATATAAAATTCGCGTTGCACATAACGCATAGCTATTCCTGCAACAACAAAAATACAGTCGAAATCACTGACCTCTATAATACAAGTACGCTGGACTGCATACTGTCAACCTAAAAACGAAGGAATTTGACTATCGCTATTTTGGCGCTGACGGCTGTAGTGAGCGTGTGGTGACCGTCCATGGAACTAATGAGAGTTGACATAAACATTTGCCAGTTACTCTGTTTTAGTTCCCTAGACACTCGGTGGGGGCGCTTTGATTCGGCACAAAAATTCATCGGCATTCGGCATGTCGTTTCTTAGAGAATGTTTTGTCCAGCGTACTTGTATTATAAATATTTATTATAAACGGCTGTGACAACAAAGCCAAGTGACTGACGTGGTCGAGAGTAGCCAGACTGAAGTGGGAGTGGGCTGATCATGTTGCGCGGAAGAAAAATTCCTGGTGCAAGAAAGTTCAAAGACCATACGGATACAATAAACCAAGGGAAAGACCGGAAATGAGATGGAAAGACGACCTACACCAGCGATTGGTAGATAGTGGCTAAAAAAGAAGAAGACTTGTATTATGGCGGTCAGTGGTCGAAATAGTTTCAAACGTCAAAGTGCCAAAATACTATGGTCATCTCACGCTCTCTTTCGTGAATCAATTTTTTTATTGCATGTTACTGTATAATAGGTGATTTTTTAGTTTCACAGATATTATTTTAATGTTCATAAATAAATAGTTTAATATATTCGTTAAAAAAATATTATCGGGCTAATGTTAAATCAATGCATATTATAATAGCGTGTGAAACTGCAATGGACTCGAAACGTGTGAAAAAATGAAACCCTATAACAATTAAATTGGCGATTGGTTTTTTAAAAAAACTTAAGTAATATCTTATCCGTTTTCAAATCAATCAATTTAATCATGTTTTGCTTAGTATAAAAAAATTAAGCCTAACCGCGTTTTACCCGAACACGGATCATGAAAAGAATCTTACTCACGAATTATTTTTCAACCATTTTCAAACTTGATTGACATTTTCAATTTAATTTAATTGATTGATAATTAAATCAAATTTTGGTTAGTATAAAGAAAGAAAAAGTAGTAAATAATAAAAGTTAAGCCTAACCGCGTTTTAACCCAATACGAACCATGGATTCTAATCTCGTTAGTTTAAGCTTCCATGAAATGTGTACCAATAAACATTATGTCACTTCAACTTTTAACATTGGCTATTGTTCCAATGATTGTTCCATTAGGTTCTACAGGTTTTTTGGAATTGATATGACGCAGCAATTACTTTTATTACCAAAATTAGACTTTAAATATACAGGTAAACAAAATAATAATAATAAAAACTATTTTTTTATCCCAAAGTAAGCAGCTAAATCTTATGGAAATCAGAAACAACGTTGGCATCATGGTGGCATCATAACATCTAGACCCGAGACATATAGAAAATATGTATTTCTATATTGATCCGACCGGGATCGAACCCAGTTACCCGGGACCTCAAAGAGCCTTGAAAACCGGTTGCAAGCTACTCGGCTATAGAGTTTGTCTACGATGTCGTATTTAGTAGTACAGTGGGCCTCGCATCAACCTTCCGAATCTGTCAAAATATGACACGGAACTCTATGCGATCAACATAAGGTTGAAATAGGGTTGCAAAATTTGACAGATCAGGGTATGATGATGTGAGACCCACTGTACCTGTGCTAAGAATGCGACTTCGATATTGGTCACACACAAGAAAAAAAGATTTGAACACCAGAATTACCTTCTTAGAAGATTGTGTATTTCTTTTATATTTTTATAACTAAGTTTTTACGAAATTAAATCAAATTTCACTTACAAAAATTTAACTTGCAAAATAATTGCTTAAGTTATAAAAATATAAATGGTTAAGCGGATTTCATATTAACTGATGGTTAAATATTTGTAAAAACATTTCCATTGGATACATGCTGGTACATTCCCCAAGTATTGATGAAATCGAACGCCGGCTCACTGGCGTAGCAAGCACTTGCAAAAATTCGTCGACTGACTAACCTCCGTAGCTTAGTTGGTAAGAGCACTCGCCCGGATAGTGAAGGGACGTGGGTTCGAGTCCCACCGGATGACACAGTCGATTAATTTTTGTAAGTGAAATTTGATTTAATTGTGTATTTCATTAACACGTTGTATAGGGCTAAATTCATTTAATGAACCTGATGTATCTCTATTGTTACAGTGTATTTATGGGTGCTATGTGCACTCTGCCATCCTACCCACATTCCACCGGAGGTGCTATTGGCTGCTGCAGGTAGTATGTTCAATTTTGCTATATTGTTCATAGATAAGTTCATAGATAATAAGTTCAAATATATTTTTACATGCTTCAATAAGTGAACGGTCTGTTCAAGAAAAGACTCAGGTCAAGCAGGCAGTATTTAAAACGAAATATCTTCAATAACAGTAAAAGCAATGTCTTGTGTCGTCCCCATCAGTCCAATCTAAAAGACAAAAGTGCTCTCCTGTCTGTCTGTCTGTCATGTTCGTGCCAGTCTTACCATGAAGACTGGACGCCGCGACAATAAGTATTTGCATCTTTTGTGGTGGCAATAATATTATCAAGATATTGTCAATGTCGTCAACTTTACACGTCTAAAACTGCTGCTCATCACACAAACATTTGCCTCTTGCGGGATTCAAACTTGTGACCGCTGGTTTGTCGGATTTAAGATCCCTTTTTGTAAGTATGTTTCTAAAAGTTTGAATAAATGATTCAGTTTTAAATTGACTTGACGGGAAACAAATAAAAGATGAAGAGGAAATTAAAATTGCATGAATATTCTAGGGGATGAAGGAAGTGAGATATATTTTGATTAAAGATGCAAGCAACCGTCAATTAAAATAATATCGTGAGTAGAACCTGCGATTTATTTATTTAATCTTTATTGCACAACTAAAACTGTGTACAAAAGGCGGACTTAATGCCTAGTGACTTAATTTATGTGGACAGCAGACTTTTTTGACTTCATGGTCACAGTATACTTCCGTATTTTAACATTATATATAAAGTTTCCGTATCTTAAATCACTGCATCTGTCTCCTAACCAAAATCACAGTTCAATTACAATATGAAAAATATCTCACTAAAGTCTCAAAGTCTTTAAACAAAATGTTGCAGTTACAATATGAAAAATATCTCACTTAAGTCTCAAAGTCCGCAACTTTAAACAAAATGTTATAATATTGCTAATACATATTATATAGACAATTTAGTCTTAGTAAAATGAAAAAAAGAGGATAGAACATCAGTGTTTGATAAAAAAAGCTTGACACAATATTTTTGTATTCGGTTTGTGATCGGGATCAAAAAAACTGAAATCTGACGGGCGAAATCTGTTTTTTAGGTTTAGGCATAGAGAATATATGTTAGTTTAGGCTGAAAGAATTTAATCTAAAAAAGATTACGAAAATCCACTTAGACGAGAACAATATTCATTGAATTTTAATTAATTAAAATTCATTTTTCATTAAATTCATCAGATTTCGTATAATAATTACGATAAATAATACCAAGAAAGAAATAACGTATCTAAGATAATATCTGTAGAGATGTACGCTGTTTACATTGCTCTAGTAGACCTGTTATGAAAGTAGTTTTTCAAAAGTTTTATAACTGTTTAGACTGAGCGTTTTCCTTGCAATAAATCTCTTTCAGGCAACCTGCACTCGGCTTCACTTTTCAACATCCATTCAGCTCCTCAATTTAATTCATACATTCCGTTTTGTGATATATGAAATCTTTCAGCATTTTTCAGTTCACAGCTTTCAGAGGCTGTCGTCGGAAAGAAAATATGAATCCTTTAAATCCAAGACATTTGCGCGATTGGTCTCATACTCCCGATATTTGTAATATATCTTGCTGGAATTGCTTCGATATTAATGGAATACGCCGGAATTTTCCAATTTATACGACCTAAAAGTCCCACTGGCGCTAAGTAAAACTTTTTATGGCGGCCCCAAACTGGTATTGGCGGATGTGGTATAAAATACTTCCTTGTACTTTTACTACCCGTGTTTATTGGCAGTAGGTATATAGATGTATATTCCGAATTATAGACATAGTCGAGTGTGCCGACAAGTATTTTCCTTTTGCAATATTTGACTTTCCTAAAAGTCATTTATTTATGTATGTAGGTCCACAGAGGGCATAGGGCATACATGTCCCAACATATATTTTTAAGCCCTACCACTGCTTCGGGACAAATTGTGGGCTAACGCTGAGAAGAAGCAACGCAAGTCACTCAGTCACTATTGTCTAAGCCTCTTTTAAAAGAACGATTAGATACAGAAGTTGTAAGGCATTAATTAGGCCTATTTAGGAAAGTTTCATCTCTGCTTCCTAACAAGTAGCCTATAATATATTTATAAGTAGGTATTTATTTATTCATGACTCATAACAAGTCAGTAAATAACGAAAGATAAAACGGTCTTACCGTGTAGGAATAAAACTATATCCCCTAACTTTAATAAACGTGAGCGTTTTTCAAAATTAGGTTTTATAAACTATCTTTATTTTTTTTAGTTACATACTCGTAGTAAAATAAACCGAATTACAAGTAAGCTGGAATCTGGAACTCTCAATGAACTTCCTGAATCGGTTTTGGAAAAAAGAAGAAGGATATCCCTTTAGGTACAGATTAGTTACATTTTGCTCTAATATATGCCCAAAAAAAATTCAAGTAAAAGTGTTGCCATTTATGATATTTTGGTTTTGTTTTTTTATTATTTTTGGTAGCCTTACTAGGATCTTAAGTAAACAGTTACTATTAATTTTAGTTTTTGGAATATTGATTTATTGAGTACCTCCCTACAAATAGTACCCCCCGCGACTTCGCCCGCAAGATTTGGATTTTCCATATAAACTTTCATCCCCCATTTCACCCCCTTAATGTTTTTATATCATGACAAAATGTAGCCTATGTCCTTTCCGGGGTCTCGAACTGTCTCCATGCCAAATTTTATCTCAATCGGTTCTGTGGTTTAAGCGTCAAGAGGTAACAGACAGACAAACACACTTTCGAATTTATAATATTAGTATGGATTATAATAGAAACATACTTTTAAAAAGTAAATATTTGTAGAAGTAGCCATACAACAATAAAATATTTATATCTCAAAATTGGTAACACTTTTTCTTGTTTTTTTTTTGGCAATAATGGCAAAAGGGCATGATGTAATTAATCTGTACACAAAGGATTATCCTTTATCACTTCATTGGAAATTATTGCAATATTTCATAGTGTAAACTAAATTTTTTGGTCGTAGGCATTAACACCTGTTGCGATCAGAAATTCAATCAAGTCAAGCATTTTAGATGGCGCTGCGGCCGAAATGACATTTCAAAATATCACCATTAGTCTGATAATAATCGGCGCTAAATGCTGCCAATTCCCCGAAGGCACCCCACTCAAACGTATCTAAGTAGATATTTATGTTTCTTACAATGAAGTCTTTCTAGGCGTATTTCGAATACAACGGCCAATCACAACAAAGATTAGCCAACTACGCGGAAGATATTATAGTGCACAAGTGTGTGCGCAATACACAGGTGCACTCGCTGTTCGTTCACTTTCGTAATTCGGTGAGATGGCAGTCCGACAGATCAGGCGCAGGACCAACGGGTTAAAGTGCTTTCCGAGGGACGGAGGTGTTAATACCGCCAACTTCCTGACTCCGGAGCTGTTTCATAAAAACCCAATAACTTTCGGCCCGACCCGGGACCTCGTAGATAGTACCCAGTGTGCTGACCACTAGACCAACGAGGCAGTCCATGAAGGTTCTTACAATGAAGTACTGATATAAAAGGAGAAGAAATCTCTCCTGCTTAATTAACAAAGGAGTTTTGGGCCTATCACCGCTTCAGCTCAGCTCCTAGACGTCAGGATTTTAGTATGTTCATAACCTCTCTCCCTAACACACTTTATACGCCCTAATAAGCGATTTATTGTATGGTCTATGCAAAAAGTTCTTATTTTTATACGTGTAATGGTTGTAGCTTTTAAAAATACAGTTAATAAACATATCATATTTTATTCACGCAAGACTCGTCCTAAAATATCCCATTTGGGACCCCGAGCACAAAACTACCCTCAATGTTATACGTATGTATCTAGTCGCCGAAACTATGTCGCTCTAAGCTCGGTTTTGGCGAAATAAAACTTATTCTAATGTTCGGAAGTTAACAATAAAACGACAGGGTTGCCATATTCGTAAACAAAATTTAGTAAAAATTTTCCTTATCTGCGAATTTTGCGCTAATTCTAAAGTAGTAAGGTAAATAACTGTTATAATTTTCGTGTATGTATGTACAGACGACATATATACCTAAAATAAAAATAAGCAACTATAGCGAATATAAAGCCAATATTTGTAAGAAAGAAAGAAATTACATTTATTATTAATGAATGGGCATCACATAACACACGAATAAAAATAACACAAAGGGCAGGGTTATAAAACAAAAAACACAATCAAATAACAATATATTTGTGGTTATTATACCTTTTGCCGACGATATTGCAGCCATTGCAGAAAACAGATTGGAGTTGGAAGAACTGGTTACAGAAATGGACACTATTTTTAAAGAATTTGGTCTCAAAATAACATAAATAAAACAAAAATATCCCTATCTCAATAAATAACACAAAAATAGAACAGGTTAAAACCTTAAAATATCTTGGTAGCTTGATAACTAGTGACTCCAGATGTACACCAGATATAAAAGCAAGGATAGCGATGGCGAGACAAGCTTATAATGCAAAAAAGCACCTGCTCAAGGCCAGAATATCAAGCAAAGATCGCAAAAAACTTGTTAAAGTGTACATTTGGAGTATAGCACTCTATGGATGTGAAGCGTGGACATTGACAAAGAGGGACAGAGAGAGACTGGAAGCCTTCGAGATGTGGTGCTGGAGGAGAATGGAGCGTATAAGTTGGACGGAGAAGAAAACAAATGAAGAAGTTTTGTCTATGGTTAGGGAAAAAGGAGATTGATGGAAACAATAGAGTGTAGGAGGGGACAAATGTTAGGCCACCTGATTCGACACGACAATTTTATTTAAACGATAATAAAAGGAAGAATAGAAGGAAAAAGGAAGCGAGGAAGACCAAGAATAAGCTACATGCAGCAAATAAAAGAAAAGATAAAAGTCGGGTCGTATCAGGAGGTTAAGAGAAGGGCGGAAAGCAGAGAGGAATGGAAAAACTTCAACGACAAGAGCCTAGCTCTTAAATTTGATGATGATGATGATACCTTCTGAGTTTCGTTAAAAACCACTCACATTAGTTGACCAATGAAAACTTCGACATCGGCATAAGTACTATAGCAGTTACATTAAAACCGCAATTAATATCAGTTTCCTGTTAAAAAGTGATTTAATTTCTCGGAATGATTAATTTTTATAGCTTTTCGAAATGGAGATTCATTTATGAGATCTGTTACAATTTGCTCTTGCTTTTAATGACTTTATTCATAGTTTATTCAATTTTATGTGCACAGCTAGGATTTATAAGTAGTTAAAAAAAACAATATGTATGTATGAAACACCACTAAAAACTAAATACTAAGCAATCCAGCTTAATACTGCGTATGCGGTTGAAACGTGCTGTTATACAATATAAATGTCTAGTGCTATAATGTGTTGGCGGCTTTATTTTATATAAATATCGTTACTGTTACAGATTGAATTTGAGAAAATACCGAACTTCTTTTATGTTACTTTGACGTAAGTTAAATAATGTCTGCCTATTTAATGTTCTTGCCTATCATTTATTTAATCTGGATGCAAATATTTTGCAGGAAACTTTCATTGTAGCTGCCGTCATGAAACACTACAATATAGTTTGTGTTAACAACATTTTCACATGTTAACAGCGAGTTAATGAAAAACTCACAATAACTATAATAAAGCACACGTGTCTAGTGGCAGCCCTGGCCGGCGGCCATTACATAAATAATGGCGCCATGTTTATTGCCACCATTTTGAAGACAAATGGATAGTTATTACGGTACACTCCGTTTTACATTCGCTCTTCGCGTTGAAAATTAAAATATTGTGTATTACTTATTTTATACGTAGTTTAACTGCGCTCGAGTCGATTTAGTGTCCGCTTACTATTTGTTGTTAGGGTTGATACAATATAAAGCGTTAAAATAACGTTTCACTGGAGTGCAGTGAAAAGTGAAAAGTACGAGTAGGTATCAGTTCATCTCATTTTTTTCGACCTTTAACCTCGTTATTATTATTTTATTTTTTCCACCTTTTCTGTTGCTCTAATACAATTAAAAATATACTTTTATGTCGTTATGGGTCGTTATGATGTAATGTTGTACCTAGAAGACAAAATTGTGGCTACCACAGCAAGTACTCATTACAATAGTACTCAATCTTCTAAGGAGTCTTACTTTACCTACTCACCTCTATTGGCCTACCTTCGCCAGACTCTGAAGACTATAGGCTCTTCAGACCTAAAGACATAGTAAAATTTATTCAGAAAGTTTTTAAGAAACACTGAAGAGTAAAGGTATGGGGAGTCAAAAGATCCTAGTGGGTCGACGTGCTCCGTGGGTCAATACCCATGGCCCCCATGAAGATAAGATAAGATACCTTCGCCAAACAATTAATGCGATTATCATTTTTGTATCAAAAAGTTTTATTTTATCATGACCGATATTTTGCGTCTTGTTTTTAATTTAAAATTTGCCTGCCATTATTACTTTTTCAGCCATGATTATTAATTTTTAAAATGTTATCTTTAAACGGATCGTATCCAACATATGTGTCAACCCTAATTCACAGCGAGTGCGAGGCTTGCTAACGCATTGTTACTTTGACTTTTTTACATTTCTCAGTGGAATCCTCATTCCACACTGGTTTGTAACAAATAGGCCCTAAATCTTTGTAAGTCTGGACATTTGTCCATTCGAAATAATTTAAATGCCTTACATTTAGTCGTACAAATTCCATTGCTTAAATAAATAAAGCAATATTAGAAAACATCACATACATTGCTTTGATTCCAAAATAAAAGTGGCAGCACGTCTGGTTACTTACTTACTTACTTCGCTGGCTCAGCGACCCAAAGTGGATCTTGGCCTCCGACATTAAAGTGCGCCATTCTTCCCTATTCTGTGCCAAATCTGACCAGTCGGGCACTTCTAGCTCTTTCAGTCCTTTGGCGACTTCATCCTTCCAGCGATATCTTGGACGCCCCACCGCACGTCTGGTTACCCATTTGAATTACGAAAACAGTTTTTATTACGTAGGGAATAGAGGCGGTCTCAACTTCAAAGTGGGGAAGTCTGACGTGTGTACCATAGTGGTGTTGATGGCTGTGTTGACCTCCTAAATCAAAGATTAAACAACCGTTCTATGGGTTGCATAAAAAGTCAATGTAGCCTAGCCCTTATAGCGGTCATACGTTAATTTTTATGGCCATTTCTGCGATTCCGACATGTTTATTTGACAGTTTGTATTGTTCATTTTAAGATTAAGTAGGTGCGGAAATAAAAAGTGATATAAACAGAGAATCTCTCATTTAATAGTAGTCTTCATAGTCGTATACCTCATAACTGAGGGTCGTGATCATTATGTGGAATGAAACACACATAACGACTTTCTTGGCAAATTTTGATGCAGTGGTTTGCCATTGCCTTCTCCATTTCACACACTAGTCAACTAGTGTGCAGGCTTCCCCACGATGTTTTCTTTCGCCGTTAGGCAGCGATATCTTTGGAAAAGACTGCACATAAGTTTTTATTAAAACTCAGTGGTACAGGCCGGGACCAAATTCACGACCTAACGGATGAAAAGTGAAGTTTTCCCCGCTGGGTTATCGCGTTTCGCCATTCTCATTTAATAGTAATAGCCAATGTGAAATTGTTGCAATGGAAATAATAAGTAAATAGTAGTTTCAACAAATACACCGATTATCTAGTTTTAAACTTAGCGTGAGCTTGTGCGACTAAGTTAACGGATAGAAATCGAGGCAAAGTAACCTGCGTGATTAAAAATTGTGGTATTTTGATACTAAGAGTAACAACATTAAGTAAATACGTTACGTTACAATTTAAAATTTATTCATTTATTATTTATTTATTAAAAAAATAAACAAAACAAATGTTGTTAATTTTTAACTATATAGCGCTAACCTAATATCAAACTAAGTATTAACTTACGTTACTTACATAACGAAAATCAGCCTGGTCAAAACTACAACTAGGTAATACTTTTATTCTAAAATAAGTAGTGATTGTTATAAATTCTTGCGATATAATATTGATATCTTTTATCAAGAGTGTACAGTCGGCAGCACGACAAGTTACCCATATTAACTACAAATATAGATTTTATTGGGTAGGGAATAGAGGTCAAAGTTGGATAGACTGACGTGCGACTGTGTGTACAAACTCTTACTTTTAATTGCCGATATTTATCATCAAGGTGATGTTTTACGGATTTTTTTCTATTTTTCCAGAACCCGGACATCGTGCTTGTGCACTACCTGAACGTTCCATACCCTGATGACAACAAGCTGGCGACGGTGGCGCCGAGCCTGGCGCTGTGGGCCGACAAGAAGGAGTGGACGAAAGACGAACTAGTCAGCCAGTTGAAACCTATGTGTAAGTATAAATTAGAAACCAAAAACTCGCACACTGGTAGGATTTCAACCCACGACCTTTGGCTAACCGGGCCAATGGTCTTACCAACTGAGCTACCGTGCAGTCTACCCACTCGTGCGAAATTCTTGGTCTCTTTTGAATACGTCATTGTGTGACGTCAGTGACATCTACCCGAGCTGTATTGCAACAGCAGTGGGTCAAGATTATTTTTACAGAATAAATTCAACTTGATTACGGCGTTCTTTAATTTGTAAGTATTTTTAACACTCGGTGTTCTTTCTTATTTTAAAAGTTTAAATAAGAACAAAAATTCGCACACGGGTAGGATTTGAACCCACGACCTTTGGCTAACCGGGCCAACCAAAATAATGGAGATATGACCAGTGTCACCTACCCTCTCCTAAGCTAGGTAACTCTTAAGGCTTTGACTACAGCAGAAAGGCTTCGAATCAAAGCAAGTAGAATTTTTCAATAAGTAGCGTCCATCTCAGAATTTGGTGCGGCGCGACGAATCTCTAATGGATGCAGTTATATGGAAATACTTTTAGGTATAATTATGAAGTGCAAAGTACAAAAACTAGTGCGCAATACACAGGTGCGCACTCTGATTCTTCACTCTCATAGTTCCTAGAGATGGTTATCGCGCTCAGGAAAGTCATTAAAAGCTTTTATAGTAACGTCAGGTATCAATTTACATGGAGGTGCTTGTGGCGCAGTGGCGGCAGCGCTTTGGTAGTGATACCAAAGTTAAGCAACCACGGCGCTGTGTTATTTAAGTGACAAGCATCTCCGTGCTTTGGAAGGCACGCGGCTAATATCTGTTGATATTAGTCGTTAAGCCTAGTCAGAGGCCCTAGGGCGACTTGATAACGTCTAAGAGTCAGGTTGGTACCTTGCCTTACCAATCCGCACTGAGCTCGCGTGATGGAGTATGGCTCGTACCTCCTCATAGTTGAGGTGAGGCCTTTGCCCAGCGGTGGGATCTATATAGGCTAACATTAAAATTTACATGTGGAATTGTTATCGTTATCGCGATGATGTTGTCAAGTGTGGCGGCTTCTGGTCATTTTAAATGATTTTAGGTTAGAGAGAGGTCAAATAATAACTATTTCTATGTATAATGTATTCAAGCAACGCAAGAAACTTGTTAAGGTGATAAACAGAAAACTATCCAAAATAATGATAGGACCCAAAAACTTAGATCTGTTAAAGGTAAAAAAGTTTCGATTACATTTGGACATAATATTTTACAGAATAGTTCAAATTCAAACCAAAAAAGGTATATATAAAATATATAGTACGAGAAATGTCGTTCACAAATACCCTTGTTGTCATAGTTCAAATAAACATATAGCGGAGGCTAGAAACAATGTCCCGTTGGTCACCCTTGGGTTAAGTAAACGAAAATCAATTCTTTTAATGAGACGTCTAAAACGTTAAAATAAAAATAAAAAATGCCTAAAAACTGACTGGCATACAACCTGAACACGATATTTCTGCAAAATTACATCTTAAATATTTAAAAATAATGAAAATGTGATTGTGAACATTCATAAAGATTTTGACATCACTAAAGTTCAAATCTTTTGTTGTTTTAAACCAAACTGAACTATTTATTGGAATCTTGCTCGAAGAAAAATGACGGAACTATTATCTTGGAAATATGGCGCGCGATCAATATTCGTACCTACCAAAAAGTCCCTGAAAACACTTGATAAAATGAATGTACGTATGTAGAGTTAAACTAAGGCTTAAAGTTATATTCTAAACTATAAAAAAAATATGTAGGTGTAATATCCTAGCTATGTTTTTAGATAATCACGTCAGAAAATCAAATTCTTATTAATTTCATTTCAATTTCAAAGTCAATGCACAATTTTAATTGTTTTTTCTTTACGTGTGCCATAAAACGATGGATTTTTAACGGCGGAAATACATGGCTTGAGCAAATTTTATATAGTAGCTTAAAAAGAAAAAAAAGTGAGTACCTACTTACATAAGCCTAATGATAATATCAAAATCTGTGGGATTCTCTGTAATTTAAACAAAAAATTACTTACTAAAAATATTGTATTCTTTTAGTGCCATCAGTTTTCAGAAATAAATCACTTGTTATGGTTGTACTGATCACTAAAGTATTTACATACATAAAAGCCCTAGAAGATGATCCGCTGATGTTCATCGCCAATCCAGTGGAGGCCAACATGCCCGGCCACTGGGTACCCTTGAGCATAGTAAAGGTGATCTTAGCAGGCACTACTACTGCTCGAGTAATGCTACTAAAAGCTAAAAAACCAACTGTGCCTACAACTACAACGACAACGACAACGACCACTACTATACCAACAACAACGACAACTACAACAGAAAAGACAACAGAGGCTGTAACAACGGCTACAGAGCCAGAAACGACAATCGCCGAAACGGTTCCCGAAGAAACAACAGTTCCAGAACCCGAAACTACGACAGTAGCGGAAACCGAACCTCCTCCACCGGAACCTACAACAGAGCCAGAAACAGAGCCCCCTCCACCCCCACCCGAACCCGAACCCGAACCGGAACCCGAACCCGAGACTACAACTGAGGCAGAAACAGACCCTCCACCACCTCCACCGAAGCCAAGACCGAAAAGACCAAGGGTCGATACTCACACGAATCAAAAAAACTAAACTATTTTTTAATCTTCATGTGTCTATGTTTTACATTCATCGCTCCAAGACATGGAAAAATATTTCAACCGCATTCAAAAAAGGTCCTTAATTCGTATACTTATATTGCTTTTTAGGGTTCCGTAGTCCGACAAGGAACCCTTATAAGATCGTTTAGTCCGTCCGTCCTAGTTTGTCACAGTAGAATATCTTCTACGTTTATGGACTGATTTGCATATAACTTGGTTCGAGGATACTTCACATATAGATCTCATTTTAAAAATTCAAAAAGTTACCTTACCAAATCACTCACGTAAAGAAACAGGCGCGGAAACTCTTATTTAAAATTGTTTCGGGTATTCTGTGATAAATACTTTTGAAATTATAAATAAAATAAAAATACATACTTTTTCCAAATGAACAGTATAAACTATTAACTTGGTATTTAGGTGATTTAGATCTAATTTCTTGACCCCTGTAAACAGGAAAAACAGCACGGTGCCAAAAATTACTACCCTACTTTATGCGTGGTCTGACACGCACTTGGCCGGTTTTTGTATGTTTATTACCCGACTATTCAGCCGTTTATGGAGCAATATTTTTAGCTGAAATGTTATAAGTTATTGTTTATTTATTCACTTAGCAAGCTTTATCTTTCTTTCGAGTGTTGAGGGTGAATCACAATAACATTGATAAAAGCAACGCGACATTACAGCGTAAAGAAGCTCGTCAGGCTCTGCCAACTTCTGGGTGGCCGAGTGTTTAAGCAATCGCTCGCATGTAAGGAGTTCATTTCCCGCCTCGGGTGGTAATTTTTTCAAGTGCAATAAAAAATCTTCCAATATAGGTACACTTAAACTTATTTTGGTTATTTTTAAAGTGACTAGTGTATTTGCTTACAAAAAAGACGACGTCGATGGTAAAGATCACAGATGGCCATCGCAACAACACAAGTATAAGTTTTATTAACGTTGTGATTCGATTACATTAACATGGTTGTTAAGTAATTACCTATACCCAATGCATGTGGCCTTAAGTAAAGTTCTTGGTAAATGACCAGGAAAACTAGTTAAGAACTAACGTCCTAGCACCAGAAAAAGCAACATTTTGTAAAAGACGATGAGCAGTTTACCTTTGGTTATTGTAACTTACAAACCAACCATTATTTATCAAAAAGAAGTTAAAATTAAACAAACGGTAAAGTCGCCTACTTAAGTTCATTGGCTTTATGAATTCGTTTATTCATCTTTATCTACCTCAATACCAGTAGAACACATTTAAATAGAAAAAAGAAAATATATCGTAGACTGCCTCGTTGGTGTAGTGGTCAACACGCTGGTTATCCATGAGGTCCCGTGTTAGAGTCGGGTATCGGGCCGATATTAATTCCTGGGTTTTCATGTCTTAAAATAACTCAGATAAAGCTAGGGAGTCAAGAAGTTGGTAGTCTTAACACCCCCGTGCATCGGAAAACACGTAAAGCCGTTGGTCCTGTGCCTGATCCTCCCTCCGGTTATGTCGGATTGCCGTCTCACTGAACTATGAGAGTAAAAAAATAGCACACTTGTGCACTATAATATCTCAAGCGCAATTGGCTAATCTCTGTTGAGATTGGCCGCCGTAGTTAAAATTCGGCTAGAAGGACATTAAATAAAATAGTATGTTAATAAATAATTAAAAAAGAATGCACCATTGTGACATCCCTACACTTAAGACTTTCATGCATAGACACTACACTTAAGATACGATCGAGTAGATATAAATAATAAATAATCGATAGATATAATAAAAACACGTCAAAGTATTTTCATTGTTCTGACAACTATGATTCTTCTATTTTAGTGTGAAGCTATTGATTCCCAACCCCAATCTTTAAAAAATATCGTTACTTTATCAAACCTTCTCTTAATTTTATTGTTTTGTTTCAGTTTTCAGTGAAGATGAGCCTGACATCAACAGTGATTTGGAAATATCAGTAAGTATCAAGACATCTTAAAACAAATTATTTTGTCAAAATATCTTTGACGGTGCCATCATAATGGAATATTAGGGGAAAATGTTTCAGACTGCGGAGACGGTGGAAGCCATCGTCGGTCAATTGATGGAGAAGCAACGAGCTGCCAGAGCTGCAGCCCTCGCCAGGCAACTAGAATGCGGCTGTCCGGACTCCACGTGCCAAGACTCCAGAACATGTGCCCACCCATTACGGCGCATCCAAGCTGCTAAGCCACCACCCTCGGACCACCACGTATCCTCAACAACTGGCCCATCACCGCGACCCATGTCGCAACCTCCCAGACAGTACACCAGAGATCACAGACCCTCGCCACAGTCAGCATCACCACTGCTCCTATCACTGGGCCAAATACAAGGGGGCGGTGGTCTCCTCATTCTTAATGGAACTAGCAATACCACCCAGCAACATTCATCTTTAGTTTCCCCACTGTCTGTAACGTCATTTGTCTGCGAGGAGCCCAGAGATAGGTACAGACAGCAATACAAACCTACTTTTGTACTGAAAAGAGAAATACCTGACACCCAGCCAACTTCGTGTCTTCGCAATACAGAAGCCACTTTTGAAGTAGAAAGTCAAGTGGAAGAAAAAATAGAGGTAGAGACTTTTGAAAAGAAAATAAAAATAGAACCGAAGACAAGGAATCAGATGGTTGCAAGCGCTCCAGCGACGCCGTCTCGGTATCCTGATTTAGTGGAGCGTTTAGAGAGTAAGGTTTTGACAGATAACTGTGATGATACGTTAGTATTACTTGGAACTGATGGAAATTTAGGGTCTAGTGGATTTTTTGATGAAACATTGGAGTTGTCACATGAAGACATTCAAAAGACATTGTCAGCAAATATGCCTTCGTGTGAATTAAACAGAAGTGGTGTGAGATCATCTGATACGGCTAATGTCATGGTATCAGGAATTGATACCATGGACTTCATAGAAAGTTGCGAAGCGGTTGCGTCTCCCACTCACGTAGTAGATGATAATGTATTTGTAAATCTGGACGCTTTTGACATGCTTGGAGATTTTCCAGAACTAGAAGTATTAGACCCCAGTTCAATATCAACGAATCCTGTGGTGAGTTTGTTTGTTTATGAGTAGGTATCACTAAAAGCAAACGCGTAGCTTTAATTTCATTTGCTTACGATTAAATATTTTAAAACGGTGCATTTGAATATTTTGCGAGCCATATACTTAAACTCTTTATTTGCTATTGCATGGTTGTGCTTTGTTTAATTTCTAGGATCTTTTAATAAAGTGGCTTTGCTGAAAGCTTTTCCTTTCAATCCCAGATCAGATCATAATAAAGATATGACCTTTAGGTCATTTCGTATTTCCAGCCTACATGTGGCAAGTCGTCTCCTGCCGAAGAAAGTGAAAAGATGCAAACAGAATGTAGTAATGAAGGAGCCCTGAGTATTACGGACTATTCGCCAGAATGGGCATACCCTGAAGGAGGAGCAAAGGTTCTAGTGGCTGGACCATGGACGGAGACATCAGACCAGTACACAGTCCTGTTTGACAACTTCCCAGTGCCGTCAATATTGGTGCAGAATGGACTGCTGCGATGTTACTGCCCAGGTAAGAGACTTCGTTAAATTCATTAATTACTGGCGATTTCCAGCAACTTTATTCGCGTTTTCGCAGACAAATTTCCGCCCGTCTTTTTCCCCCTTATTAAAGAATAATTAAACAGCACGAAAGCTTTACTTGTGCTATCTCTGGTTTTACCAATTATTGACTATGGCGATATATGTTGCTCAAATATCTCTCAGGATCTCCTTAATAAGATTGACCGGCTTCTTAATAATGGTACTCGTATCCGATTTATTTTCGGTCTTCGCAAATATGACCACATCTCCCAATTTCGCTCCCAGCTCGGCTGGCTCCCAATCCGGCAACGTAGGAACATTTGGACACTATATATGTTATACTCTATTCTTTTTAATCCCAACTCTCTTTCGTATCTTAAAGATAAGTTTGCTTATATCTGTAATCGAAATCTACGTTCTAATAACCCCCTTCGACTTCTCAAAACTGTAATAAAGCAAAACTGAAGAACAGTTTTGCTTTATTATAGTTTTCCGTAAAAGGTGTAGGTGCAACCATAGGTAATTTTTGAAATATTTAACTGTTCATTTTTTGCAGCCCATGAAGCTGGTCTAGCAGCCATGCAAGTAGCTCGCGGAGGCCGTGTGGTCTCCGATACAGTGGTCTTCGAATACAAAGCTGGGCCAGCACCAACGCCATCCTCACCTGCGTCTGCACCGCTGCCATCGCTTGACTTCAGGAGGTTCACGCTTCTGCAGCGCTTGCAGCGGCTGCATGGGAGGCTGCAAATCAAAAGTGAACCAATGGATGATAATAACCAGGTATATTAATATAATGGTACTAATTTGTTATCTCATATTAACAACAATAAACTAATACCATAACTCGAAGTTTAATAATGAAAGGCATTAGGAATAGTTATATAAAAGTAAAAAGTACGGTTTGATTTAGAATTTAGGCAACCATACATTTTCAAGCAGATCAAGTCCGTGAATTGCAAGAACTTTAGAAATACCCGACGTAGGTAGGAAGTACTTTTTGTAGATAGTTTCGTAGAAATTCCCTAGTGAATACTGTTCAAATCAAATTCCAGATTGAAGACGTCCAGTTGTACTCGAACCCAAAATTTGAAGAGCGGCTGGTGACCTTTTGCCGATCCTTGAGCTTACGGTCTACAGGAACATCTGAGGGTTTCACCACAGAACCTGGAGAAGATGGGTCCACCATTCTCCATCTGGCTGCAGCTCTGGGGTATACTAAACTTACCACAGTACTGTTGAGATGGAAGCAAGATGACAGCAGTCTGGCGTTGGAAAAGGAAGTCAATTTGGGAGCAAGAGATGTGGATAACTGTACGCCTTTGGTAAGTGGAATGGTGGCATTATTGTTTGTATCCGTTTCGTGATAGATATTGATTAAATCTTAAAGAATTATGTTTTGTTTAAAAGAAAAATATCACCAACAAGATACTTTTTAACCATTTTTATACATGTTGCACTTTCTGTTTCCACAACTACTCTCATACACCGATGAAATAGCAGTCGAATTAAATATGACAAGGCAATATCATTTCATTGGAGATTGGCAAACTGTCAAAGTTGCTTAACGTTGCTATGATCGTTTCAGAAATCCTACTACTTCTTTTATTATAAAGAATAATGCGCATTTCCAGATGCTGGCAAGTGCGGCGGGTCACGTTGAGACAGCAGTTGTACTGGCTCGGTGGTCTGCGGGTACGCGGTGCGAGGCCGGAGCCCGACAGGCGGCCACGGCTGCCAGACGGTCGGGACACTCCAAACTAGCCGCTTTACTGGACAGGATACACCCACCGCCGAGAGACGGCGTGTTTCTTAGGCCGCACTGGTAATTTATTTTGCTTATGAATGTAATCACTTACGCCATAGGTTAGAAGGTAAAATTTACCAGCACCATGTGGTCTCTCCTTAGTCACTCAGGTCTACAATACTTCCCCTTGTCTTGCCATTTGTGGCCCTACACCTGCTCGCTCAAGTAAGGACTGCAAACTTCGACAAAATGCGTGCACTTCGGACTTAAACGGATGATGAACAGTGAATACATTTTCTTAGAGTTCTGTCGATAGCCGATTTTTCTACGTTACTACTTGAGTCATGTGTAGAAAAATATCCGAATGTCGTATTTAACTGGTTCAAGTAAACTGGTGAGTTGATACGCAGAAGTAGATTTTAATAAGATTTAATTTTTTTCAGTTTATCTCAAAAAGGTCGGACCGGAAGTTTGGAAAGCAACCTAGTCAAGAGACCCTCTATAGACAGTGGAATCAATATGGCGGACGCGTTCAGATCTAGCTCAGCAAACGATAAGTCAGAGTCTTCTATAAGGTAAGTAATGTTTTTGGATTATTTGACTAGGGATAAAAAATATTTTTTATCTTAAATATTCCTTGCACACAATACAACCTTTCCCATTTAAGGCAATCTACCTTTTTACATTTAATAGTGGTCAATAACTTTAGATTCCATTGGCAGAATAATATACCAATGGAATTGATAGTTTAGTACTGACTACCGGCTACTATGCTAATTGTTCCAGTAGTGCTCTCACTAATAGGAAAGTGTTTCCTTAAATATAACAAAATTGCTTCGCAATCACTTGGGTGGTAAAACTGTTTCAGATGGGAACGCAGCATGTCACTGCCACTGGACTCGGATACCTCGGAAGACAGTCTCGGTGACTCCAAGATTGGAAGACGCATGGACTTGGCTCTTTGTAAGTCTCCACTAATGCGTAATACCTACTCTTATAGCGACTGAACAAAATCGTCAAGTAGCCATACCATTTTAATCGAATTGAAAATCCATCAACTCATTCTACGACCATTTTTAAATTGTTGTTATATCATTAGGTGCCAGCCATCGCCACAACCTGGAAACAACTTGTGCAACCGATTTTCATCGCGACTCTGATGATTCTCATCGGTTTTTATATTTCACAAAACTTTACCTTTCAGAAGGAAAGGTTCTCTTACCATATTTATTAAAACGTTGCTAGTAGTTTCATCTCTCACCAAGTTCATGAATTCACTACTCATTGTTTCGTTCTCAATCGCAAATTCGTCTAAACATTCACATCTAATCGAATAATAAACATAAATAAACTCCCTTTTTCATGTTGCAATTCTAAATGAAAATCCTATTTCATAATTTTCTTTCT
Source organism: Pyrausta nigrata (assembly GCA_949316185.1). Taxonomy (NCBI): domain Eukaryota; kingdom Metazoa; phylum Arthropoda; class Insecta; order Lepidoptera; family Crambidae; genus Pyrausta; species Pyrausta nigrata. The sequence goes on along the minus strand of OX438946.1, from coordinate 16,150,863 downwards.
AAAGATATAAATTTAATGGCATCTCTAGTCGCTATAAGAACTGGTATTATGGTCTACTTGCACAAAAACTCAATACAATTAGCGCTCATATAATTATTTTAAAACATCATTCCGTCTTTACCAGTCATTCGAAATTGAAACAAAACGGAATGATGTTTCAAATATATTAGGGAATATTTGTGCAAGTGGAACTAAGACTGCTGCTCTCACATAGCAGTTTATTTAATTTGCTAAGATTATTATTTATCGGCGCTGCGCCTGGAGGTGTAGGTGAAGGTTTTGGTTTGCTGCTATCACATTTGGGAATATGGTTCGGCGATGAATTTCTTGGGCGTTTGGTAAGCTGAGTGAGTTCCTCCTTCAACTGTGATTTTAAAGTTACCATTCTAAAACAGATACAAATAATTGAATTGATAAAAACATGGTGACCATAATAATAGCAGTTGCTGCTCGTCTCAATATCTCAAATGAAAAAACTACCGACGATGAAATTGAAGGCCACACGCTAACGCTACTTGGCAAGCCCCCGATTAGAATAGATCTCATAGAACCATAATTTTGGAATCACGAGTGTAATTATTTTTTTACAGTGCACCACTGTGCGAGAAACAAGTTTCATTTGTTGGAAACTGTTGATAATGAAAGTATGTACCGCAGAGGATGTAACTAAATCCATTCTCCACGGATACTTAGCTGGCGTATTATCCTCTCAATTGTGATAGACTAACTACGGTTAAAAGAATTGCGTATGACAGTACATCTGTGACGGTACTAAAGGCAAGGATGCACTCGCGTTTTGTTAGGGATCCAATCGCATTAGATATTTTAAACGATAAAATCGCGATGACTAATAAGGCAAACAGTAAGCGTTCGCTTAGGATCTAGTTGCCCCCAATGTTTAAATCGCGGGAGATAAAAATCACAAGGGTCAGGAAGCAATTAAATTACGCGGAGGAGGTATCTAAAGGCAGGAGCCCACTCGCTACCGTTACTCAGTCGGCGTGTTGTCCAGGCGAGACCGCGTGGCGGCGTGCGGCCAGCCCGCTCATAGACGTGGAGGCGTTGTCGGACTCGTCGCCGCCCGCGAGCCCGCCCCCGCCACCGCCCCAAGGTCAGTCGTGGCGAGAAACGGTGTAGACGGCACTTCCAAATTTTCCACCAGTTGAAGCGGTTCTGAATTCAAAGAACAGCTGACATATACAGTTGACGGTATCTGTCTACGGTTCGAAATTCGAAACCCAATGGCCAACAGAAACAGTTTTGGCAGCACATGGTTCGAAATTAAGAAATCCAGTTGGTAATGAAAACAGTTGAAATTATGAAAAAACTATTGTCTTTTAGACGTTTTACAAAAATTTGCAAACAAAAGTAATTGCTGAATATTCTAAACTCGAAAAGAGTGAATATGTGTATTATTACTTCAAAATATGGTAGATGATGTTTAAATGATAAACGGTATTTATGAAATTTAACCACCTACATCCTACAAATTATAAATCAATTAATAAATATAAGGATGTCTATTTTGTCAAATTATAAGCGTACATAAGGTTTCAAAGTGTCGTTGAAAAAACCGAATTGGCCAAGGAATTTTAAACAACGACTGTTCTATACCATTTCGAGCCGCAGCTTCCCTCCGCTCCTATCTCAATGTTGTGATTGTAGTAGTGCATCTGGCCGCTCGGTCCTCTTCTTCTAACCAATGTCGTCTGTATATCTCTGTCCCTTTCTGTCGCCAGTCTGTAGTCCTGAACGTGAACACTGTATGTCGGTAGACCACTTGTAGTCTCTTCTGTATTTTTGTGTCCTGTATTGAGCGGAGTTCCCCCAATGTTGGTGTTTGTAGTTTCCTTAAGCTAAACAGAATGATTTATATCAGCAGCAACTGTTTTAGTTGCATCGCCGATTACTATTTCATCAATTCTATAAGTTTAATCTTTAAAATCAATGGTATAAAGTTCAGTTTAGCTTACTCGATGTTGTCAATCGATGTCGCTTTGAATGGTTCGTATTGGTCTATCCACAACCACAGTACCTTCAGACACATTGATCAGATCGATTGGCTTTTCTCTTTCCATTTCAGTACACTTGAATTCAGCGTTGAAAAATGTTACACTGTTACCAAGAAAACGATACATAACACACTGCATGGTGCTAAACTGCTTGCATGATTAATATTTATTGGAAAGGCTTTTTATGTGTAGTTTTAGTATTTACTCGTATTAACACTAAAATATATTAAAAATAAACGAACCCAGGATCTTCAGTCATAATATTATACTGGTGTGAAATATTTTTAAACAAATTGTCAATTCACTCAAATCACAGAATAACTTCTTATTTTATTCGTTTTCAAAATCATTTATTTATACGAACAAAAACTGTGTGCGATAAATGAAAACAAAAACATGTTACCTCTAAGTAAAGTAAATTGTGTTGTATTTAGCTGTATCGATTTGATTTGTAAAAGTTTCATTAGATGTTTTTATACGTAAGTGAAATTTCTATTCTACTATCTTGTTTTCAAGTCTTGGAATGTAAGATGATATGAGAAAAACGAAGTCGTTGAAAAAAAGATGAAACTTTGGCAAACAGTGTGATTATAGGTGATTGAATAACTCACCCCTTTGTTACTATCGGAATACGAGTATATATTTTACAATTATTTTAATTTCCAATTACAGTTTAGTTACTTATGTTCTTGAAATTGAATTAATTGTAAAATACGAGTTTTAAAAGTATATTTAAAGCACATATTTGTGTTGTTTATGATTTGCCTATTTGGGCAAATTATACTTTAAACATAGGTACGTAAAGTCCACGCTACGAGATGAATTAGAGGAATTCCTGTGCCTACATTTATTATAAAAAGAGTTTTTAAGGACAAAATTACAGAAATACCCTGAAACGAAATGAATAATTGACATATGATATGATATGCTCCAAAATGGCCAAAATAAATAAGCATAATGTACTTAGCTCTAGTTTTTGCAGTTCAAACAGTATTAGCGGCGGCCGTACATGCCACGTAATGTTCTAACAGTAATACAAGGAGGCTAGATAGCACGTCATCTTATGGCGTGGACAGGGTCCAACTTAATTAGTTGCTTTCTTTTAATAAGATATAAGTATTTCCCGGTATAATACATACAACGATGGAATGAGAACATTTAATTCAGACAAATAAACATGTAACATGAAGGGTGGCAACTAATAAAGTAAGGCCATATATTTGAACTGTATGCCTGCAGTATGAGATTCCACATCATGTATGATTTCAGGGGAGCAGGATGACCGAGTGTTCACCCTGGCTGAGCAGATAATAGCGGCCATGCCTGATAGGATAAAAGTAAGTAGCCGTTCTAAATATCGGATGATAAAAAACTTAGCTAGTTGACGACCTCCGTGGTTGAGTAGTTCGTACGCTGGTTTTCATAGTGTCGATATCCCTAGGATTTCCAAAGTCATAAAAGTAATTTATTTATGCATCTAGACCCACAGGGAGTACTAATTCACATCTTAACATATTTATAGGACAGCTTTGGAATAAATTGTGGGCTAGTGCTAAGAAAGAGCAGCGCAAGAAATTCAGTCACTGTTGTCAAAGCCTGTTTTAAAAAGATTATTTAGATACAGAACTTTTGCTGGTGCGAGCTGGTCAACACATTTACATCATTCAAATAACCAACATAATTATAGAAAACCATTTTTTCTACATTGCCCCGGGTCTGGGTGTTGTAGTAAAAGAAACTTTAGCAACTTCTTTAGAGATCAGAGCAATATTTGATGTCCAATATTTATAGACGGCGGACAAGGATGAGCGAGCAAAGATAAGACACGCTACGAAGCGTAAGATGTAGCCTAATTATCCTGTTCGTAGATGTAAAACACATCTCTTGCTTCCCAGATTTGATGGAAAAACAGCCTTAAGCTGCATTACTACCACATACTATATGTTAGGATGCATACCGAGGGATGTTTTGCTACACTTACCTAGCCTCG